>CM060945.1:183360220-183985220 GCA_030765085.1 Allium cepa
GAGTCGCTGAGTAAATATATATATGAGAGAGCGTATTTGTTAGTGATATAAAATATTTTATATTGTGTCGGTTGATTTGTTGAGTGGCTTATGGATTCTGGTCAATACGAGTAATTAACGTCATTGATAGGGATCTCTAAACACTCGAACAGAACAATTCGACATAGTATTGTTTTGAAATTGGGTAAATGAAATAATTTTACTCTAATTATATTTTATATATAAAGAAAAATTTTCAGAAATTATTGTGACTTATCTAGCTTACCTGGTTGTTAGGAATGAAAATATTGATTGTTATCATGAATTGGATATTGTAAACTAATAAATAAGGTGAATTACAAAATGAATAGTAATAAAACAACTTGTGGAATGTTTTAAGAAAGAAATCCTATAAGAATATTTTATAAAGGTGACTTATGAATTAAAATAGATTTAAATTGGAAAATATTGAGTTCAAGACCCGGAGATTTTGAAAAACGGTTCTCAAAGTTTTGAAGAAATATATAGTAATATTAGTTGGAAATTGTTTATGGAAATATTTTGAAAGGATTTTAAAGTAAAGAATGAATTCAGTACTCCTCTCTTATGTCGCTGGAAAATAAGTTCGGTGATGACTGCGCAGCATCATCGACGTTTATTTTCGAGTCTCAAAGTGGGGGAGACTTCTAAGAAGCTTTGCTTTTCTTCGAAATTATTTTGGGTAAATGGGTCTTGGTTTAAACTCCAAAGGTATGATTTGATATATATTAAAGATATCAGTATATATATTTATTTCAAACGATTTGAAAAGAACCGGGCATTTAAAATTCTAAGTTATGTTAATTAGTGATTTTCAAATTATTTGAATGAAATGCGAATAACCAGAATTTATAAAATAAGAGGATTAAGATATCTAAGCTATTGTTTTGGGAAAATTTTAAAGTTGAAAGGTAAAGAGGATTTAAACAAATTAAATTTGTGAACATTCTAATTAAGTAAAATGAAATTCTATAAATTTTTATAATACCAAAATTACATTCTGATAACATATAACAAGACTTATCAAATGTTAAAAGTTAAAATGATGTTTTGGATATGTAATGAGATATTGCATAAATAAACAGAACCTGAAGTAATTGAAGTATACAAGTAAGGAAAGCTCAAAATGAATTAAAATGTACGTAAATGAAAATTTTGGTTGTGAAAAAAATTGTTATACACTTAAATATAGCATGAAATGATAAATGGATAAATGAAACAAGTAAGTGAACTTAAGAAATGAATCGTATTATATCTTTATAAATTGGTTATAGAAAATAAATATAAATTGCAAAGGATTGTAAGAAAATTAAATTTGTAACCTTTAAGATAACTATAAACTAAGAAAAGTCATATATAAGAAGTTAGGCTTTTATGGAATGACTATAAATTAAAGTGATGATTAATAAAATGTTCTGCGTTAATAAATGTTCCACAAATAAATTTGTATTAACTGAAATTATGAAAATGAAATAAATGTAAACAAAGGAATTTCTTATAGCCAAGAATCAATTGGAAATGAAATTGAATTTAATTAAATCACATTGAATGTTTAAAATGATGTTGAGAATAGATAATGTCAAAGAATATGCTATGTAAAGAAATGAATATACCAACTGAATAATGGATTGTGAGTAATTAAGTGAAAAAAAAGTCAATAAAATAATTTAATATAGATAAATTGGATAGAAATCCATTGGAAGGAAATACGTGAGATTGTACGTATATTATTTTATTCGCATAACGATTTGATCCAAATTCGAGCACAAAATTTCGAGATGATTTATATCGATCCAAGTTAGGATTTTTCACTCGATTTTCGACGACGAACCCTAGATATGGATTTTTAATTTGATTCTGGAATTCTCTATCATAGTATATGGCTATGCAAGGAGAGTAATAGTTTCCAATCAAGGAACCAAATCTGAGTCCGCACTAGAGAGTCGTGTGAACGATACTAGTTTGGAAGTGAAATTGTATGATCGAATAAGCGATTAGATTGGTATTGCTCACGGATGATATATGTATGGCTTACGGACTTAATTAAAGTTAATATTGGAAATATATGATGCCAAATATAAAATGATTCTTTTAAAATTATATAACAGAATATATATATAAAAGAAATAAACCAAATTGAATGTAAAATAATAATTTGGTTATGTTGGGTATGATTTGGTTGTTATATGATTGTTAGTTGATTGTATATAATTCATTAAGTGTTATTGGAATTGAAGGCTATAAATCATTGAAATCAAATTGGAAGTTAAATGAATTTAAATAGAATTTAATTTGATTCAAATTGGAAGTGAACTAATGTAAATATAAATTAATGAATGTTAATTAATTGAATTGAGAATGAATGTTAGAAAAATCCAACGTTAATGAATCAACTGTGATTAAAATTGTAAACCAAGTCAATAAATATTAATGAGAAGTGAATTTATATTGATTGGTTATGGATTTGTTGGATGGTAGTTGGATGATAGTTGATTGATGGTTGCAATTGTTGTTTTGTTGCATTTGCTATGTTGGCACATGTAGTTGTTATGTTGCTATATGATGTATATTGATATTATTTTGGTATATGCATGTTTCTCATAGTTTGTTGAGTGTTTAGTAGGTGCGGATTGCGCTTGCTTCGCATTTGGAGCTCGCTTTCGCGCTATATTATTCGTATATGCTCGCTAATAAAAATATAAGGTACATGTTTATTTTATCATTGGATTTGGTGATTTTTGATGAGCCACTTGGCTTTTGGATTTTCTTTTGTTGGTTTGGGGCCCGTAGAGGCGTTTTGTAGTTGTACCGATCGAGCCGCGCAAAGGAGACTCTGTCGAAATTTTCCGTAAAATCCGGGTGTTAGAAAAATTTTCAAGTTTGAAAAAAAAAGAAGTTTTATAACTTGTTTGATAACTAACTTTTAAAGTTAGAAAGCCTTTTGGAATAACTTAGTGGAAGCGTAGTTATAACTTTACAAATGGAATTTCATTGTTTTATAAGTTAGTAACTTTGAATGAAATATATCTAATGTGAATTCTATACTTAGTTCCTTTCCCTTCTTTTTCCTTTTCGGGGACGAAAAGTTTTGACTAGGGGAGAGTGTAACGACCCGTAAATTTTCGATAATTAAAATAACTAATTTAATAAGCTTTCGTGATTTAATGTTAGAGAAATTTTTTTGTAATTCCTTTGAAATAATAATAACTGGAATGAATTGCAAAAATAACTATCCAAGTGATGAAAAATAAAAGCTATTTATTGAATGCCTTTGCAATCAATAGTTGAATAAGATAATAAATGTTGAATTCATTGGGTATAATAGAGTAATTGATTGATAAGTAAAATCTATTTAAAATCAATATTGAATATTGAACAGGTAAATTGTTTAAATTAAATATTCAAAACTTATTGAATAATTGAATAACTGTAAAATGAAAATAGTGTTCTAAATTGTGAATTGGTTTTTAAAGTTGAATCTTATAAGTTCAATTTCAATATTTCAAAAGATAATGAATTATTGGATAAGCGAAATTGTTTAAATTTAATATTTGGAACTTGTTGAATAATTTAATAATGGGAATTGAATAACCGCATAATGGAAATGGTTGTTCTATAATTTTAATTCGTTTCAAAAGAAATGTTTAAGTTCGTTTTGAATATGTCAAAAGATAGTGATTTAAAAATAATCAAATTTGTTTAAATTTAATATTACGAATGTTTGAATAAATTAAATTTCGAATTTGATATGATTAATTTGATATTGAAATTTAATATATAAAAATAGAGTGAATATTTGAAATTTGATTTAATATGATTTGAATTGGTTTCCAAAGTGAATGTAAGTTATATTTGGATTTTAATAGAGTTAATAAGATTTTAAAATTGGAATTTATTGGGTAAATTGAATAACGGGTTTAATATGATTAAAAATGATTTGTAAAATTTTATTTTATCATATTGGAGTTATAGTGATGTTATAGAACTTTTAAAACTGAATTTAAAATTTATTTGTGAAAATTGAATATTTTAATATTTAATTAGCGACTGAAAAATAGCCAATTTTCGAACAGTCTCAGAATTGGACGAAATTAGTTCCATTGGATCCGTAATAGTTAGTTATTATCGGATTTCAATTTTCGTAGCAATCGGAGTTGTCGTTTGACCATGGCAGCTCAAAACGCGTTGAAATTGTTTTAATATTAATTTGGCAAGTTAAAATAGTCATTTTTCAAACGGTCTTGGATTTCGACGAAACCAGTTTCATCGGATCCGTAATGTGATATTATTGTAAGGTTTCAAATTTCAAGTCAAACGGATTTACCGTTTGTCCAGGGCGAGCCAAAACACCTAGAAATTCGTTTAATCGGTTTAATTTAAATTTGATCGTTTATTTCCGTAACTCACACATACGATCGAATTAGTTTCCGAAACCTATTCCATTGTGCCGGAACGCGGGATAAACCCTAGGAACGTCAGTTACCGCACGTAAATCGGAGTTCGAAAATCCGGAATGAATAGTGTTCGTCGTTTTTCTATAAAGGCACTTCATTAGTTTTTTTTTATTAAAAAAAAAAACCCTAACCCTAGAAAAATGGTGGCTGCCTCCTACAGATTCAAAGGCCAAAATTTTCTCGTCCTCTCCCCTCAATTTCTTCCAATCCGTAAGGCGATTCAACAAATCTTCAACTACAATATTGTAGATCACAACGAGATCCTTAATTCCAACGGCGATGATCGTTTTTGGTCAAGCGGATCAACGGCAAAATGGAGGCGAACGTGTGGCGTTCGTGCACATTTTTCTAAGCCCAGGGTTGACCGAGCTCGTGCGGTCTTCGGCCGTAGGCCGTGCTCGCGTGGGGCTTCCTGATGGAAGTTGCTGATCATGTTGAAGAAGCTCGTAGTGGTGGTGAAATTTCGATGAACGGCGGCAGTATATGGTTGTTCTTCGCGTAAGAAACTGAAGGGGGAGAAGAGAAGAAACGCGCGCGGGCCTGGGTTTGGGACTTGAGATCAATGGCCTTGATTTCTTAGGTTAAAAATTTATTAAAGGAATTGTAAATTTTAATTTATAAATTGTTCCATGTTTAAAAAAATAGTGTATCTTTTTGCTGCGAGGTCGGAATCGAACGAAACGAATTGCGTTGCGTTCGTATCGTCGAATACTACGCAATGGAGCTGGATTGGAATCATTTGGAGCTAGAGAAAATTTTGAGTTAAATCGAACGTCGTTCGATTTGATTTAAAATCGTAAAAATCAAGGTGAGTGTTTTATAACGCTTACAACGTACTAAATATCTTTATGCTAGTTAAATTTGATATTATGAAGTGTTATGATTTTATTTGTCGTTGTTTGATAAAAATTTAATTGTCATATAGCTTGTCATTTGAATTAACCATTGAAAAATTTAATTGACAGTTAAATTGAAGTTAAAATTGAATTGCGATTAAATTACCTGACATTGATAACTATGAAACTGCCATGAATTGTATTGTTTATTGGATGATGTATTTTGATGGATGCTATTGGTTGATAATTGAATGTTTGGATGTTTATTTGCTTATATATATATATATCCTGTTATGCATACATATGATACTGTGATTTAATTTAAGTAATATATACTCATCCCTGACATGTAATTGAAATAAATAATTACTTGGCCATAGGATAGAAAATTATATACGGACACCGAATTGGCTAAATTAATAATTTTTGAAATCGTCGATTTGAAAGTTATTTACATGTTTTGAGTTAAAGGTTATAAATAGAAATCGATTTATAGAAATTGAATTCATCGAAAATTTGAGTTTGGAATGTTGAAATAAATTTTGGATGAAGGAATTTTGTTAAATAATCAAGTTGAGACTTTGAAATTTGAAATTGGATATGATTGAATGTCGAAAATTGATTCGTTTAAAGATTTAACCTCAATTCGAGCTTTGAATATTACTAAGTAAAAGTGATATAAAAATGATATTTTGAAATCGAGCTTGAAATTGAATCATATTTGTAATTGGATTCAAACTTGAATATTATTGGAAATTTTGTTAAGTATTATAAATTGATATTTGGAAAAATCAAGCTCCAAATCGATATAAATTGAAATTGAATTAATTGAAAGTGAATATAAAATTGAATAAATTTGAAGTCAAAGTTGACATTGATTTGAATTGAAATCGAAATTGAATCGGTAGAATGAAATTTGAAATTTAAAGCTCCAGGCTTATTGTCTGACTCGAAGTTTGTGTTTCTCCACAAACTCTCTGTTACACAAAATTAATTTGATTATTCAAAGAGTGGTAGACTTTCAGGTTTTTGATGAATAAGCTTCCAGTGACATGCAGGAGGAACGGTTAGCTAAATAAGAGCCATCTTGTGTATTCCGATATGATGCACTAAGAACTGCAAATTTCATATTTATTAGTTCTCTAATCATGTCACGGCCTATTTTTATGTACTCTTTTAATCGACAATAAACCACATGTGTCCAACTCAAATTGCACGAAAAGACGAAATATGAAGGGTAATAAAGAAAATAAGACAGAGCAGAATCTCACACGAATGGAATAACACATATTATTTCAATAATAATCTTTATAGTGGAAAATTTTAAATTAAAATACTAGAGTCTAACTTAGATTCAGCCTAGAAAGTTATAAACATCTGTCCTTACAATTGCTAACAAACATCAAACTAAAACAACAAATAGAACAGTACAAAGCGGATAATAGAATATGCCATACGTAGATGAATATCTCCAGCTCTCCTTTGGAAACTCCAACCGTCTTCAACTAAACCTGAAACTACTCGGATCTGATTCGAGTATTGAAAATACCCGAATAAGGCTTGAAAAACCAGCGTGAGAAAACTCAATAGTAAATGATAGTGTCATATATCAGCTGTAACATCCCGCCTTTTCGTACGATTTAAACAGACACACGTGCCAGTTCAAACCGTACGGAAGGGCGGATTGTTATGGGGTAAATAAGAAAACAGAGAAGAAATAAACAAATAGAATCTCACAGCGGAAGGATAAAATATAATAATAAAATATACAGTTTATAAAACTGTTTACAAAACATTTGATTTTTCTTTATACAATTAAATATTAGAGTTCACATACCAACAATATCAATGCAGCGGAATACAGTGTAGTGGAATAAAATAGTAGGTAGTAATCTTAAAATCTTCGTCTTCGGCCTCCAGAGCTAAACTTCAAATCCTGAAACGCTCGGACTGACCCGAGCGAATTGAAAAGACAAAACACTCGAGTCAGAACTAAAAGATCTTATGTGAGTTAAATTAACAGAAATAAATATGAGTGCAGTAACTCAAGAGATGCTCGGGATTTACATCTCCTAAGGATCCGTTAAACTATTTACTATGTAGTATATTGCGCTATTATACTAGTGTCTAATTGTAAAATAAACTTACTTTTAAATAGCGTTAAGGGGTTACCCATATAGCCCTTAACACAGAATATATTCCCATAGTCTATACAGTACCGTAATCTCCCCCGTACTGGGCGTCGTCAGAGGGCACTCCATAGGTATGGTACAAAGCTAAAATCGTATAAGGCGCGCTAGGGTAGGTGACACGGCACAACTAGGCAATGCCAGGGTAGATATACCAATTACGCTTCCGGGTCGATGGTAATGCGTAGCCGCAGCTACCGCCCACCTCGAACAAACTCCCCCAAAATCAAAATAGAAGTGGCCACTGAATCAATCCAAAGTCAAAGTATAATATCGAAGAGGAGTGTCCGATCAGAGGAATGACCTCATTAACCCGTCGATCGCTCCTGTTTTAGCCACCTTATGCCAACTCACGGGAGTTGGGTCCACGTATTTACCTTACAGGAAACGTCTCCACCGTTCTACTTCATTCTGGAAACTCCACCGCGTACACGGTTAGTCAAAGTGGTTTTCGGTATCGACAGAGAGTATGCCCAAATCCGATCCCGGTCTCTTTGCCAACCCATCGTTATTATAACACCGCGGTCATTTAAAAATAGTTCATACTTTAAAACCAGAATATAATCCATTTCAAAACCATAATATTACGATATCATTTCTTCTTTAAAAACCCAAAAAGATTCATTTTGATATTTATTTTTTTATACAACCCAAATCAATGATATCATTTCCCAAATATAAATCTTTTCCAAAAATTAAGCCACTTTTAAAATTTATAATTCCTTGTAACCAAATATTTGAATATTAACTTTCAACATAATACTTCGAAATCCATAGTTTTTAAAACCATTACTTTCAAAACTAAATGGTTTGGATATTCAACAGTATATAAAATAAGTGGTTTAACTTAAATGTTACTTTGAAAAGAAATATTTCTCGTGGCTTTACCATACATTTCTTTATTTAAAGTTAAAACCAAAATTTAATATCGCTTCAAGTTCCAAAACCATTTCAATAAATTCATATATATACGTATATCCATTTTGAGTATAAATATTTCAACTAAAGTTGGATTTTATTCTTTCAAATCAAATGTTCTATTAATTAGCCTTGAATATTCACATAGAATCCATAATTAATAAGACTTCAATTTCTAGTAAAATATATATATATATTTCCAAATTCAAATTTTACTAGAATATTCATTTCAAAATATTTTGGGAAAAATCCAATTATAAATATCATATCTTTAAAATTTCCAACTTAATATTTAAACATAGGATATAAATCATCAAACTCCATTTTCTTAATTTTCTTCCATTTTTAATAAAGAAATTTATTCACCTTTTAATTTCAAAATTTCAACTTCATAGGTATATAAATATGGAATAAAATATTTATACAATATAAAATTTAAGATTTATACACCGTATTCAATCCAAACCATAGGAATCACATTAAAATAGTTATATATAGACCGCGGTGCCTGTATATAATTTTCTATCCTATGGTCAAGTGATACGGATATTTATCATTTCAATCCGCAATTTAAAACAAACTGCGGTTGTATATCATTTCAAACCGCAATCCCGAATGAAATGTAAAATGCATACTAACTTGCAGTTTAGTGATATCAAATAAAACATCCATTCAACAACACATCCATCATCCAGTCACAAACATCAAGCAATATCAATCAATAACAATATATGTTTGGTAATATACAACAGGTAATAATTGGCAGTTTTTATTTCAAATTATATTTATCGACTATTAATCTAACAGTTTATTTTCAGTGATAATTGACATAACTGTTCACTAGCAGTTCATATGCAAACAATAATTTCTAACAGCCAATTTATACGCAATAAATCAATTTAATTGACAGTTAAATTCAATAAAATGCAATTCAACAGATATGAATGAAATAAACATGCCAAATACTCATAAATAAATTTCTATTCATTTCTAAAATTTATTTAACAAACATAAAAGCTTCTAGTAATTGTGAGTGGGTCAAAACACTCACCTTTTGAATTTAAATCGAATTTAAACCCGATTTAAACCCAAAAATTCGCCCGTCTCAGAATTCGTCCAAACCAGCGTCGTCAAGTCCGGAATTAAATTACGATCCTAACAAAAGAAATTTCGTTTGAATCCGAGGTCGTATGAGAAAGTTATGGCGAAAAATGGTGATTGAATTCAAATTGAAAATAAATAGAAAACGACACATATTCACCTTCATAAGCCACGTCACCCAAATGAGAAACGCACAGCAACAGTGCTTCTTCCTGAACCCTACTCACGCAACATCTCTACTGGACACGCACGCAACCACCTCCGTTGACCAACGACCGTCGCCACCCTCTGCCTCCATCCACCTCTTCGCTACTACCATAGCACTCCTCTTCCTCGGCCGCCCCTGATGACCTACGTCCGGTCGCCTCCAGGCTACCACCGGCCACCGCCTATACATAAGGTTTCGAAACCTTAATCGAAGATCTACGACGATCTAACCGTTGAACTGCCAAACAAATTACATAGATGCGCTCCCCTCGGTTCCCTCTCCAAAACCCAGAAACAGAATCTCGATCCGATAAAGTTTTGTGCGACGATGATGAACGGTTTTGGGGCTGTTTGAATTTATTCTGGATGAACGACAGCTCCAATTGAAAAACGAATTTCACCAGTAGATTACGCGTATCGAATATTTCAACATATATTTTTTCTGGAATTTTCTGAAATTTTTGAGTTTTGACTTTTGATTTTGAACTGTGGATAGATCTGGAATTGGATCTGAGATGTATCCATTGAGGAAGAAAGAAGGTTGAAGAAAATGAACGTACAGCAAAAGAATAGAGACTAGGGTTTATGATCGCATATATATAGACAAATAGAAGAAGGCTAGGTGGGTACGGATAATGAACGCGCTAGACGGTAGTTGGCCCAAAAAGCCCGTTCTGACCCCGGAACGAAATTTATCAGACCTATATATCCAGATAGGTATTTTAAAATATTCTGAACGCGATGGAAAAAGTTTCACGACCAAATTCGATCGTATGAAGAAGTTATGCTGAAAACAAGATTTCCAAATTGATTTCAAATTGATTTTTAATAAAATCGATTTCAAGGCGTTTCGCGTCCGTACGATCAAACGACAAGTCCGATCGATACGAAACTTGAAACCCTATAATAATTCACCGATACGGATCCGATGAAACTGGTTTCGTCGAAATCCGAGTCCGTTACAAAAATGGCTATTTTTAATCTTTATTAAATAAATTAAAATAAATTATAAATCCAATTTTTATATTTCAACTTCTAATATTGGCCAAATTTCATTCCTTATATAATTCAATCTATTCCAAATGATTTAACAAGCTTGGATGTGGATTAAAATCTATAAGTATATCAATTTTGCAGTGTTAATTTCTGCACTTCTTATTATTTGGAATTATAATTTTTATTCTTAAAAACCCAATTATTAATTCTTATACTCTTATACTCTCAACTTAAATCCAATTAGATAAATAGATTTGATTTCCATTCCAACTCATTTGATTGCAAATAAACTTTTTACCATACATTAAATTCCAAATTATTAATAAACTTTTATTCCCATTTCCTTTACACACAATCATCGTACTATAAAGGTACCTTCCATTGATTTGCCTTAACTTATTTAAGGTAACCTTACATTAATATCCATTGCTATGATTTCAAATTATTATCCCCTCATTTTCTTAACTATTATTAATTCCAATCTTAATGAATTCAACATTATAAGTTTGATAAATTTATTAAATTCACTCAATTGTTTACAAATTCCATTTTAAATTCAATAACGTAATATTTTACGTTTAATTCTATTTTATTTGTAGTAAATACCCTTTGTTGGATTTAATATTCAAATTATAAACAAGATCTTGCTTTCTAAAGTTATATCAACAATGGTCCAACTAAATTTGAATTAGCTTTAACTTTATTTTATGGAATTAACTATTTCCATAAATCCAAATTAATAAATAAGGCTTAATTCCTATATTAACTACTTTGGTTCCAATTAACCTTTTATGGTGAATATGAATTTCAAGGTATAATTGAAATCTTATATCCATTTGATTTCACTGTTTCATTTTTATTATTAAATCCATTATAGCCAAATGCATGAAATTAATATACACAAATATTTTAAATCCCAACTTAAGTTTTACATAACGTAATAATAAACGTTTAAATTTCTTAATTACAATAACTCAATTACCTTCATTCTTTTTATTCACGTAGCTAAATCTTGATTTAAATCTTTACTATAACCCATAGTCTTATTATAATAGGAATCTATACTACCTGTAACGTAAATTTCAAATCAGTAAAGATCTTACACACATTTTTCCATAGATTTAGATTTCATAAATTTAGCGACTGCATTAATTCTTATTTGTGTAACATTAATGTTCATATACTTTGAATTCATTCCCAATTCACCAACTCAATTAATTATGCTTTACAAATGTGTTTCCAATATATAGGTATTTATACTAATTGTTATCATACCCATAATTACACGCTTATAACTAATTCCCACATTTGCATAAATTTATTAAGTTAGAATGTTTATTAAGGTTTATGCATTTCCAACTTGTACTGATTTTACACAATTATTATGATTTCTCACAGAACGTTGAATTTATTAAATGACCATTTATTATAATTTAACTCCCTTAATTGAATCAAATGCTTATTATTATATTTTCATTCTTACCATTCCTTCCCATTATAACTCATTTACGTATTTACACATCTCTATCTCAAATATTAATAACCAAACTGATTACAAACACTGTCCTTATCAATCTTCATCCATTTGCTCAGATCTATACTCTTTCATATAATTAAAGTTTATGTTTCTATTAGATTTTTCTCTTTCTACAGACATTAAATTTTTCTATCTACACTTATTGCATTTTTGTATACATGAATCCTATTAAAGTTAATATTTATATTAACTTTTATAAATCCAACCTCCATTCGTTTCTTATCACTGACTTTCAACAAAATGTGACCATCTACATTTACCAAACCTATTGTCATAATGTTTTATTGTTACACTAAGTTACTACTACTATACCAAATTTCTGCATTTATTCTAAAACAAAATTAGAAATTATATTAGTTTAATTTATTAAATATTATTAATTTACGGGTCGTTACACTCTCCCCCACTCAAAACTTTTCGTTCCCGAAAAGGAAAAGGAAGGGAGAAGGAAGAATAAAACAGTACATCTAATTTCAAATATTAACTTATAAACAATATTTTACTGGATTAATTTCCTTTAATGAAATACACTTGTTTTATAATCATTATGTCTTTTAATACTTGAATTATTAAAGTTGGAAAAATATTTTTAACAAAATTCTAAGTCCAAAATTTGCGGAAAATTTTTGGCAGACTCTCCTTTGTACGGAGGGACTCTGGAGAAAATATAATATCCAAATATACAAATATATTACATATATTATCCAAAATAAAATATCCCAACACGGGAAAATATATAAAATAGCGCTTTATACGAAATCCGGAAACGTACCTATTTGTCGGACACTATACGTTTTTTTTTAATTTTGGAACCAAAAGCAGTAGCAGTTGCTTCCATCACCTGTATTCACTTATATAGTCTAAAAGTTAAATATTTATATTACAGTGAAATGTTTGGGTAGATTCAATCATTCATATTCAATCAAATGCAACAACCATACATTTTAGCAACAACACACATCACAAACAAACAATCATTCAATCAAACAACAATTAGTTGTTCGGGTTCAAATTCTGAACTTGTACGGAATGAAGAATAACTATCAAGTGCATCCGTTACTCAACAGTCTTAGATGGAACTAAGATAGATTATTTGTTCATCCAACAACTCCACAATTCCCTACCCAACAAACATACATCAACCAAACAATTCAAATCAACTCCAAAATAGCTTATTATACATTTATTTCAAAATTCAGTGGTTTGATTTTCTTCCCTTCCTTTATGGAGGAATTTCTTTGTTTCTTACAAGTTTTATTTTTCCAATTATCCCAAAATTCATTATATTTGTATTTCCTTTTATTACTTAAGTTTCCTTTTATTACCTAAGTTTATAAAATAAATTCTCATTAATAACAACAAATATTTTGAATATCTTCATTTCCTTACTTCTTCACTTGTAAGATTTCCCTTAAATTCTTAATCTGCTAACATTCATTCTTATAAGTGGAAGTTTTTATTTATCCATTGACTATGAATTGCAGTCATTTAATTTTTCCTACTTTCCATTATATTAGAATAGGGAAGATTAAAACATACTTAAGTCAATAATCATACAATCAATTCTTATTTTGAATTTCATTTTATATACTTAGGTTCATATCATCTATTAATAATTCTTAACCCTTTTCAGTAAAATTTCAATTATAACCTAAGTTTATACCATTAAATTCTTATTATAACAGTAATTTATTGAATACTTCATTTTTCCTAAATTCCTACTTGTAAAATATTCAATTCCAGTTTCTCATTTAACACTTCAACTTTTATATTTGGGTAAGTTATTTATGTTAAGGAAATTGCAATTGAACTTATACAAGTTTAATCTCCATTCTTTTAATTAAATTTAATGTTTATCCATATTACTCTTTGTCTCATATGTATGCAAATTCCTCTTTATAGCTTTGCAATTATTCTCTTATTTCAATTAGAGGTTTCAATTCATTTATTACTTAACTTTTATTTCACTAACAAATTTTAAACAATTAATTAACGGAAAAATTTAGAATTAAATACCGGGTTAAATTTCAATTTATTTCAAAATAATAGATAAATAAGTTCTTACAACTCAATATCTCTAATTATAGTTAGAGCAATAAAAGAAATTTTTTAGAAAAGTTCAAAATAAATCTGCAGTAAAATTTACTACAGTGGCCTTTCCCCTTCGAAACTCGAAATGAAAGCCGATGATGCGGCCGTCATCACCGAATTTATTTTCCAGCGACAGAGAGGAAAGTACAGAATTTAATTTTTTTTTCCCAAAGTCTTCTTTAAAACAATTCTTCCAAATTATACGAAATATTTATATAAGAAATTACTTATAAACCAAATCAATAAATTTCACAAATTCTTTGAAAACAGATTTGGAAAAATCCCGGACTTAAGTTCTAAAATCTCCAATTTGATTTATCATAATTTCAACTTAGCTTCAATTTATTACAAATATTCTTATTGCCTAACACCCAATCTATAGCAACCAAATATATATATATATATATATCTTTATAAAAATATTTTTATATATAGAAAATATAATAGGCAAAATTCTTTCATTCACCTATATTAAAACAAATATTATGTCGGTCTGTCCTATTAAGTGTTTAGAAATCCCTATTGATGACATAGCGTCCCATGCATCAACCAGAATTTATAAATACAAAGCGGAACAGATTAACACAATATAAAAATCTTTTTATTAATACTAACAAATACGCTCTCTCATATATATACACTCAGCGACTCCCATAGGATATTTCTACCCTATCAACAAAGAGTCAAACCCCACAAAACCAAGGTTTATCGCTAAACCAAAGCTCTGATACCAGATGTAACATCCCGCCTTTTCGTACGATTTAAACAGACACACGTGCCAGTTCAAACCGTACGGAAGGGCGGATTGTTATGGGGTAAATAAGAAAACAGAGAAGAAATAAACAAATAGAATCTCACAGCGGAAGGATAAAATATAATAATAAAATATACAGTTTATAAAACTGTTTACAAAACATTTGATTTTTCTTTATACAATTAAATATTAGAGTTCACATACCAACAATATCAATGCAGCGGAATACAGTGTAGTGGAATAAAATAGTAGGTAGTAATCTTAAAATCTTCGTCTTCGTCCTCCAGAGCTAAACTTCAAATCCTGAAACGCTCGGACTGACCCGAGCGAATTGAAAAGACAAAACACTCGAGTCAGAACTAAAAGATCTTATGTGAGTTAAATTAACAGAAATAAATATGAGTGCAGTAACTCAAGAGATGCTCGGGATTTACATCTCCTAAGGATCCGTTAAACTATTTACTATGTAGTATATTGCGCTATTATACTAGTGTCTAATTGTAAAATAAACTTACTTTTAAATAGCGTTAAGGGGTTACCCATATAGCCCTTAACACAGAATATATTCCCATAGTCTATACAGTACCGTAATCTCCCCCATACTGGGCGTCGTCAGAGGGCACTCCATAGGTATGGTACAAAGCTAAAATCGTATAAGGCGCGCTAGGGTAGGTGACACGGCACAACTAGGCAATGCCAGGGTAGATATACCAATTACGCTTCCGGGTCGATGGTAACGCGTAGCCGCAGCTACCGCCCACCTCGAACAAACTCCCCTAAAATCAAAATAGAAGTGGCCACTGAATCAATCCAAAGTCAAAGTATAATATCGAAGAGGAGTGTCCGATCAGAGGAATGACCTCATTAACCCGTCGATCGCTCCTGTTTTAGCCACCTTATGCCAACTCACGGGAGTTGGGTCCACGTATTTACCTTACAGGAAACGTCTCCACCGTTCTACTTCATTCTGGAAACTCCACCGCGTACACGGTTAGTCAAAGTGGTTTTCGGTATCGACAGAGAGTATGTCCAAATCCGATCCCGGTCTCTTTGCCAACCCATCGTTATTATAACACCGCGGTCATTTAAAAATAGTTCATACTTTAAAACCAGAATATAATCCATTTCAAAACCATAATATTACGATATCATTTCTTCTTTAAAAACCCAAAAAGATTCATTTTGATATTTATTTTTTTATAAAACCCAAATCAATGATATCATTTCCCAAATATAAATCTTTTCCAAAAATTAAGCCACTTTTAAAATTTATAATTCCTTGTAACCAAATATTTGAATATTAACTTTCAACATAATACTTCGAAATCCATAGTTTTTAAAACCATTACTTTCAAAACTAAATGGTTTGGATATTCAACAGTATATAAAATAAGTGGTTTAACTTAAATGTTACTTTGAAAAGAAATATTTCTCGTGGCTTTACCATACATTTCTTTATTTAAAGTTAAAACCAAAATTTAATATCGCTTCAAGTTCCAAAACCATTTCAATAAATTCATATATATACGTATATCCATTTTGAGTATAAATATTTCAACTAAAGTTGGATTTTATTCTTTCAAATCAAATGTTCTATTAATTAGCCTTGAATATTCACATAGAATCCATAATTAATAAGACTTCAATTTCTAGTAAAATATATATATATTTCCAAATTCAAATTTTACTAGAATATTCATTTCAAAATATTTTGGGAAAAATCCAATTATAAATATCATATCTTTAAAATTTCCAACTTAATATTTAAACATAGGATATAAATCATCAAACTCCATTTTCTTAATTTTCTTCCATTTTTAATAAAGAAATTTATTCACCTTTTAATTTCAAAATTTCAACTTCATAGGTATATAAATATGGAATAAAATATTTATACAATATAAAATTTAAGATTTATACACCGTATTCAATCCAAACCATAGGAATCACATTAAAATAGTTATATATAGACCGCGGTGCCTGTATATAATTTTCTATCATATGGTCAAGTGATACGGATATTTACCATTTCAATCCGCAATTTAAAACAAACTGCGGTTGTATATCATTTCAAACCGCAATCCCGAATGAAATGTAAAATGCATACTAACTTGCAGTTTAGTGATATCAAATAAAACATCCATTCAACAGCACATCCATCATCCAGTCACAAACATCAAGCAATATCAATCAATAACAATATATGTTTGGTAATATACAACAGGTAATAATTGGCAGTTTTTATTTCAAATTATATTTATCGACTATTAATCTAACAGTTTATTTTCAGTGATAATTGACATAACTGTTCACTAGCAGTTCATATGCAAACAATAATTTCTAACAGCCAATTTATACGCAATAAATCAATTTAATTGACAGTTAAATTCAATAAAATGCAATTCAACAGATATGAATGAAATAAACATGCCAAATACTCATAAATAAATTTCTATTCATTTCTAAAATTTATTTAACAAACATAAAAGCTTCTAGTAATTGTGAGTGGGTCAAAACACTCACCTTTTGAATTTAAATCGAATTTAAACCCGATTTAAACCCAAAAATTCGCCCGTCTCAGAATTCGTCCAAACCAGCGTCGTCAAGTCCGGAATTAAATTACGATCCTAACAAAAGAAATTTCGTTTGAATCCGAGGTCGTATGAGAAAGTTATGGCGAAAAATGGTGATTGAATTCAAATTGAAAATAAATAGAAAACGACACATATTCACCTTCATAAGCCACGTCACCCAAATGAGAAACGCACAGCAACAGTGCTTCTTCCTGAACCCTACTCACGCAACATCTCCACTGGACACGCACGCAACCACCTCCGTTGACCAACGACCGTCGCCTCCCTCTGCCTCCATCCACCTCGTCGCTACTACCATAGCACTCCTCTTCCTCGGCCGCCCCTGATGACCTACGTCCGGTCGCCTCCAGGCTACCACCGGCCGCCGCCTATACATAAGGTTTCGAAACCTTAATCGAAGATCTACGACGATCTAACCGTTGAACTGCCAAACAAATTACATAGATGCGCTCCCCTCGGTTCTCTCTCCAAAACCCAGAAACAGAATCTCGATCCGATAAAGTTTTGTGCGACGATGATGAACGGTTTTGGGGCTGTTTGAATTTATTCTGGATGAACATCAGCTCCAATTGAAAAACGAATTTCACCAGTAGATTACGCGTATCGAATATTTCAACATATATTTTTTCTGAAATTTTCTGAAATTTTTGAGTTTTGACTTTTGATTTTGAACTGTGGATAGATCTGGAATTGGATCTGAGATGTATCCATTGAGGAAGAAAGAAGGTTGAAGAAAATGAACGTACAGCAAAAGAATAGAGACTAGGGTTTATGATCGCATATATATAGACAAATAGAAGAAGGCTAGGTGGGTACGGATAACGAACGCGCTAGACGGTAGTTGGCCCAAAAAGCCCGTTCTGACCCCGGAACGAAATTTATCAAACCCATATATCCAGATAGGTATTTTAAAATATTCTGAACGCGATGGAAAAAGTTTCACGACCAAATTCGATCGTATGAAGAAGTTATGCTGAAAACAAGATTTCCAAATTGATTTCAAATTGATTTTTAATAAAATCGATTTCAAGGCGTTTCGCGTCCGTACGATCAAACGACAAGTCCGATCGATACGAAACTTGAAACCCTATAATAATTCACCGATACGGATCCGATGAAACTGGTGTCGTCGAAATCCGAGTCCGTGACAAAAATGGCTATTTTTAATCTTTATTAAATAAATTAAAATAAATTATAAATCCAATTTTTATATTTCAACTTCTAATATTGGCCAAATTTCATTCCTTATATAATTCAATCTATTCCAAATGATTTAACAAGCTTGGATGTGGATTAAAATCTATAAGTATATCAATTTTGCAGTGTTAATTTCTGCACTTCTTATTATTTGGAATTATAATTTTTATTCTCAAAAACCCAATTATTAATTCTTATACTCTTATACTCTCAACTTAAATCCAATTAGATAAATAGATTTGATTTCCATTCCAACTCATTTGATTGCAAATAAACTTTTTACCATACATTAAATTCCAAATTATTAATAAACTTTTATTCCCATTTCCTTTACACACAATCATCGTACTATAAAGGTACCTTCCATTGATTTGCCTTAACTTATTTAAGGTAACCTTACATTAATATCCATTGCTATGATTTCAAATTATTATCCCCTCATTTTCTTAACTATTATTAATTCCAATCTTAATGAATTCAACATTATAAGTTTGATAAATTTATTAAATTCACTCAATTGTTTACAAATTCCATTTTAAATTCAATAACGTAATATTTTACGTTTAATTCTATTTTATTTGTAGTAAATACCCTTTGTTGGATTTAATATTCAAATTATAAACAAGATCTTGCTTTCTAAAGTTATATCAACAATGGTCCAACTAAATTTGAATTAGCTTTAACTTTATTTTATGGAATTAACTATTTCCATAAATCCAAATTAATAAATAAGGCTTAATTCCTATATTAACTACTTTGGTTCCAATTAACCTTTTATGGTGAATATGAATTTCAAGGTATAATTGAAATCTTATATCCATTTGATTTCACTGTTTCATTTTTATTATTAAATCCATTATAGCCAAATGCATGAAATTAATATACACAAATATTTTAAATCCCAACTTAAGTTTTACATAACGTAATAATAAACGTTTAAATTTCTTAATTACAATAACTCAATTACCTTCATTCTTTTTATTCACGTAGCTAAATCTTGATTTAAATCTTTACTATAACCCATAGTCTTATTATAATAGGAATCTATACTACCTGTAACGTAAATTTCAAATCAGTAAAGATCTTACACACATTTTTCCATAGATTTAGATTTCATAAATTTAGCTACTGCATTAATTCTTATTTGTGTAACATTAATGTTCATATACTTTGAATTCATTCCCAATTCACCAACTCAATTAATTATGCTTTACAAATGTGTTTCCAATATATAGGTATTTTATACTAATTGTTATCATACCCATAATTACACGCTTATAACTAATTCCCACATTTGCATAAATTTATTAAGTTAGAATGTTTATTAAGGTTTATGCATTTCCAACTTGTACTGATTTTACACAATTATTATGATTTCTCACAGAACGTTGAATTTATTAAATGACCATTTATTATAATTTAACTCCCTTAATTGAATCAAATGCTTATTATTATATTTTCATTCTTACCATTCCTTCCCATTATAACTCATTTACGTATTTACACATCTCTATCTCAAATATTAATAACCAAACTGATTACAAACACTGTCCTTATCAATCTTCATCCATTTGCTCAGATCTATACTCTTTCATATAATTAAAGTTTATGTTTCTATTAGATTTTTCTCTTTCTACAGACATTAAATTTTTCTATCTACACTTATTGCATTTTTGTATACATGAATACTATTAAAGTTAATATTTATATTAACTTTTATAAATCCAACTTCCATTCGTTTCTTATCACTGACTTTCAACAAAATGTGACCATCTACATTTACCAAACCTATTGTCATAATGTTTTATTGTTACACTAAGTTACTACTACTATACCAAATTTCTACATTTATTCTAAAACAAAATTAGAAATTATATTAATTTAATTTATTAAATATTATTAATTTACGGGTCGTTACATCAGCCTTTGAATAAAATCCTAGAGAAGAAAGAGTATCTCATAAGACCACGTCCACACATAAAACGGGCGGGATTTTACCTTATGATAACTAAATCACTTTTATATATCAAAACATTCGATATTATTTTTAATGACATCTCTTTGAAAACATTTACAAATAAACTTATTAATCTTAGTCGAAATTAATACCATTATTAAATTCCAGCATACTAGGCTCTACAAACAAAACCGTAAGTTCTTATTGGAGAATGAATTTCTATGCAAATGACCAGGTGAAGGGACTACCTTCCGCCAGTACATCTCTAGTGGAATGTACCAAGGACCATCACAAAGGATCCTCTACCAACAAAAGACCGGCCTATATCTATAACTAGATAGTACCGACTATATCATCCCTCGGTCGTTACCGACCTTTAACTGAGCGCGCTCTAGCATACAAACCATATTAATTTACATCTCAAATGTCATAACAGGAAGAAATATATCTAGAAGGGGATGATAATACCCTAATTGGGAATGACCCACTTAACCTTTCTGCATTTAACCTTGTTTCGGTCATTTCTGGCTGATGAGGCTTGAGGCAATGATTACCTTTACACATAGCACATATCACATCTCTGAATTCCACATTGCCATTTCCGTTGGCTACTAATTTCCTTCCACAAAAATACAACCCTTAAGCTCGTATGTCTCAAGGAGTGTGTTAAGCTAAAAGAAGTTGCCTTCTTCGCGACCACAGATGTATGTTTGTAAAAACCAATGTACTTAATCTTTAAAATGCAATGTCATACAAACGTCCATACATGTTGTCCAGGAAGAGGACAAACCAAAGACACTCTACTACTACCACTAGTAGCAAATAGTCCTTGGAATCCAAAAAATCTTCACAGTGAGGAGACCACTGCTACAAATAAATCTATATTGGGAGCTACCTATAACATGTCAATAAGCAGTCCTTACGCTATAAAGATCCACAGTCTTCAGTAATAATCATCTTCAACATTTCTTCACATTCAAATGTATACATTGGTTCGAAGTGGGTTTTTGATAGAAATCACCCAAATCCGACCCCGGTTCCTTCGAATTCCAATTATCGATAAAAAAAGCGAATACGAGTATACAAGATTTATTAAGTCTCTTTTCACTTTAATTCTTCTCGGATGATTTTGAAATCGCTTTCTTTTGACTTAGAATAATTCTAAGTTATTCAATCTTTTTCTTTGGATAATATCTCAAATTTCCTCATTTAACTCTTGATCCTAATTCCTTAACTTTTATGTGGGTCAAAACAATGTTATTTAAAACATCGTTTTCGAAAAACCCTAAAATCAATCTTAGCAAACATTTTTGGGTAAGTAAGATCATAGAAATTATTCTAAATTTACTCAACATTAATTTTCGTATTCAACAAGTGTTATGGGCGGAATAATGGTGAAAGCACCTTTTAAATTCCATGAATCGGACAAGTTCCCTCGTCGGATGTTAATACCAAGTATAAGAAGATTATATCACTATCTAATCCAAGTTGTAATCTGTTAATTTTGGAGACAGCTTAAATTTTTGGATAATACAGATCTTCTTTTGTTTCAAAAAATTAATACAATCTTTTCAGAGCATCCGGGCTTTGTTTCGATCTATTCCACCCCTCGCCTAAGAAAAGAAAACATAGGCCAGGTATGTTCAGGGCACTGGTTGCTCCATCCCTAACCTTAGTTAAACGCCTTGTTTTATCTTTCCAGATCTCACAAGCGGGACAAATGTACTAGTCATTTTCGCATACTCAGTTATCAACTTTGTTTTTGAATTGATTATAAAGATTCAAAATTATCTTTTAAATGATTATTTTCCTTTTTGAAAACATTCTCAATTGATTCCAGGAAATATCAATACATTTAAACTCATATTCAAAAATTTATAGAATTCGCAGCATAAAAGTGCAACGGAAAGTGCAATATAAGCTTATTTGATTTAATCAACTTTCAATATTAGAAAATTCATATTTTCCAATTCAAATCTTTTTTAAACTATTTAAATGGATTTATCAAATTTATTCCATATTTTTCCATAAACAAAAAATGTTCATTTAAACAGATTTCCTGTTATGATCACTTAACTGTATTAGCATGATTTTTCTAGAAAATTAATTTGGACTTAGTTCAAAATCTACTCAACGAAATTTTGATTTTCTTTCTTCCTTTAGAAGATATGGTTATAATAGTTCATAATTTTCTTATCTCGAAGAATTCTGGGCTGTATTCCACTCTACACATTCATTTGAACTTTTCAACGCGAAATCGCGAACTATCTTTACGCGATGCACCTAGTTTTAACTTATTTTTCAATATTTAAAATAATCTATTCAAATTGAATTTTATCACTTATAAAATCATTACAAATCATTTTAAATCAATATTTTCACTTTTTAAAGTATTTAAATGTATTTTCAATATTCCCATATTATAATATTATTTTATTCCTATTACTTTAATATTAAATTTTAAATTCCAATTTCAACTCAATTTCAATTCTAACTTCAAATTAAACTCAATTAAAACTTAGATTTCAAATCTAATTTCAGTTTAAGCTTTAATTCAACTTTAATTTAAATTTTGATTTTCAAAATCGATTTCAATTTCAATTTCATTATTCATCCCAATTTCAATTTCAATTTAATTATCCTTTTTAGTCCTGTTTCACTTCGAATTTCAATTTCTCTTTTATTTTTACTTTAATTTCAATTCTAATTGAAAAGAGACTTATTTTTTTCGAAGTATATCATATCACCAAAATTGGGCCTCTTTAACAAAGGGATCACTTAATAATGAATGATATAAATTTATTGTCCATATTAACATTACCACCATACAAACAATCATATGACATTAACATTTTTAATATGGGTAGAGTACGATAAATTTCATAACCTTACTATGGATTATCCAACATTCAAACAATTATTCCAATATCCATATCATAAAACGGTGATTAGCTACCATAGCAAATCAATTCAACAATCAATATAAATTATATAGCGGTGAGAATTTTCTCACCTTTATTTCCACTCCGTCAATCTTTTACGTTAGATATGCATCTCTCGAGCTAACGTACTATTTCTAAACGTCTCGAATTCGTCGCTTTCATTTCTTCTCCTTTTCTTCTTTTATATTTTTTCTTAATGGACGTAGGCTTAAGAGGAGGGTATGTGGCTTAGGGAGTGCATATGCGGCTTTGGGTAGGCGGGTAGGGTGTGTGTAGGGTCTTGGGCCATGAGGTATGGGTCTTAGGAGGCGGGTAGGTGATGATGGAGGTGGGTAAAGAGAGAAGGGAGGTGGGTACGACTTGTAGGTGCTCGAGTTTGGGGTTTTGGGCTTCGGGTTAGTGGTGTAGGAGGGGGTGCATGTGTTACTTGAGGTGGAAAGAAGCGTGTAGGCTTGGATATAGGAGTTTAGAAGGAGGGTATGGCCAAGTGGAGGTGGGTAAAGCTTGGGTTAGGTGATGTTGAGGTGTGGTGAGGTTTGGTGATGGTAGTGGAAGGAAATGGAGAGAGTTGCTTTAGGCAAATGAAGAGAATGTGTAACGATCCATAAATTTTAATGATTTTATAACGTAATTAACTAAATTTTTATGACATTTAAAACTATAAAAATTTGCAACGAATATCTGATATTTGAGATGCGTCTATTTTAACATAGCAACCAGTAAATTTTTATTAGAAAATATGAATGTAAATTCTATTGTGTAATTTTTAATCTAAAAGTAGCCGATTTAATGATAATAAAATATTTTTAAAATATGAATATTTTTATGTAATAAAAGAAATGTAAACTATTTACGGAGTGAGACGTCATAATTAATTTCGTCAAATCTGGACTTCTTTAGCTCTGTTTATCTTATTTTCGGCAAATTTGCAACAGTTGGCAGCGAATATCGACTTTTGATAGGATAGTTATATTGTTCATATTTTTGTACCATCCTGTTCGTCTCGTCATGCTGATCTCTGCAGTATATTCATTCGTGCATTTCGGATTCCGGTACGTGGAGTAATCAACAAAACGATTATCCATATCGATATTCGTTTTGAGCTCTTTGTTTTCCTTTGTCCTTTGGTGTTCCCGAGACCACCAATTGCCAGCTGCCTTTTTATATTCCCTTGAATTCATGTACCTCGCTTTTGTAATTCCCACTGTATTCAATATATTGACCGATTCCCTTTTCATTCTCCTTCTCCCTTCTTTTTTTTTTTTCTGTTATTATAATAAATATATATCGAAGCGTACGTATTGCTTGAGAACCCAACTCATCTTCCTCTTCTTGCTTTCACCCCTTCTTCCCTCATTTGTTTCTTTTGTTTTTGTTCCATTTTGTTTAATAATAATAACAACAACAACAAAAACATATATATTGTTTCTTGTGTATATATATAAATCTTGCATTTGCCTCTGCCTTCATTGCTCCAGCCCACGCCGATCAGCCTCCAACCCCAACCATGCAACCAAACCTCCTCCGTTCTTCCCCCACGATGACCATCCCCTCCGACAATGAACCGCCACATGCTTTCTTCGCGTAACAGCCGTTCAACCCCACAACATCACCTTCCACTGACAACCACCGCCGCCTTCCACCTCCTTCCCCCATGCAGCCGCCTATCAACCGAACTCCCAAACCCGACACCATCCAAATCTCACGTTATCGACTTCCCTCTGCCTCCCTTTGTATATCCTATCGCTTTGATCAGCAGCCACAATGGCCGCACCGCCTCCCACCTCCCTGGTCAGCCTCCTGAGCATTCGACAGCAGGCCTACCAAACAACCAATAACCCATCACCTTCCAGCACGAAGGCCATCAACTGCCATGTACACCCCGCCCTGCCTGACAGCCATGCCTCGCCATTGACAACCCCTCTCCCTCTCCCACACGCCAGCCCTACCTGGCCGATGCCCACACCCATCACCGAGATATGCACCTACACCGCCATCATCCACAACTGACAACCAGCATCTTCCTATCCTTCCCCTGGATGTAGCTGCGTCCTAAGCACCCTCTACCTGACAACAGTGGCCGCCTCCTCCTTTGTTTATGGAATATATAAAGGTATAATATATATATGTAAGTTGTATATATATATATAGTTATAGCATAGTAGTCTTGCTTTTGCTGTGAAAAAAATGTTTATTATAAAAGTAGTTTCGCATGTATATATTTTGAAAGCATGCATATATTAGGTAGTATGCATATTTTTCTTAGCATGTATATACATTTCTTTTCGTATATATATTGTTTACATATGTTATGATTACATTGATAATATATTTAAACTGTTTTTGTGTGTATATATATATATCAGGTTATATATTTAATAAGTTGATTTATAATGTACAAGTCATATTTGTTATATATAAAGGTTTATATACCCTATAGATTGATTTATATATAAAAGCTTATATAAGTTGTATATGATGTGGTGTTGTTGTTGTGTTGTGTTGTGTGTGTGTGTGTGTATTTGTTATATAAGCATATTACAAAGTTTTATGTTTATAAATTTTTGTTTATCAAATAATTTGGTTATAACGACCCGGAATTTTCGATCCCGAAAATTCCGGGTAGTTAGGGAAAAGAAGAAAGAGATAGATGAAGAAGAAGAAACAGAAACACCAAAACATAGATTCTCACATTCGCAGCGGATCAAAATATAATATCAAATAAAATAGCATTTATACAAAGGAAAACTGCATTAGTCAATTTACATCAATACATCAGAGTTACAACATTTACACAAAACACTGGACAGTTAAAATCAACATGTCCCAAATAAACTACAATATATCACAGCGGAATTCTCTCCATACGTTCCTGCCATCCAGCTCGCCTCCTGAGCTTCAGAACATCCTCACCTGAAAATCTGTAATACTCGGTCTTACCTGAGTATTACATCAAAGTAACACCCAGGTCAGGCTGGAAAGCAACATGAGTAAACCCATCTAAAAAGAAATACTAATGCATAAAACTTACTTAAAACCCGAGGTAACTCATTCATCACTACAAGTTCACAACTTGCTATAGTCAACACTTATATTTACAATCAATCCCTAAGTAACTTTACTTAGTTTTAAATGGTCCAATCATTTAAATTATTCCATATCAACCTATTGATTTCACATCAATCTATAAAGAATCATTGTAGGTTACAAATCGAAGTGGGTTCGGGTATTTACTGATTCTCGACCCCGGTCTCTTCGAATTCATATCATCTTAACCCAAGTTATTCAAGTGAAATACAATTCAATTTTAAATACAAGATGTCACTTTTTACACAATAATTCATCATCGATGGATAACCACATTATCATTGTCCATCCAAACATATCATATCACAAAACATTTCATATCAGAGATATCAACCAATTCAAGGCATTTAACATCATTCAATCATTCATAAGCAAGATTGATCACTTCCAAAATTAATTTAATTTATCTCTAATAAATTAATTACTAATCTTTAATCACTTTGATTACCTTTACGTAACATCAATTAATTACAAACCAATTAATTAATCATCTTTTAGTTATCCATCTTAATTAATCACCCTTGACTAATTATCCTTAAATTACAATAAGTAATTAACTCTTAATTAATTACATAAATTAATTAACCTTTACCCATCCATATTAATTACATTGATCCTTAATTACTTTTATAATAAATAAATTAATCTTTAATTGGTGATTAATTATCCTTTAACTATTAATTAATAAACCTTAATTATTAATTAATAAATTATAAATTAATTAATCCTTAATTATCATTTAATTAATCCCTAATTATATAATTAATTCTTAAGTATAACTTAATTACTCTTTAATTACTTAATCAATCAACCTCCAATTATAAATTAATTAATCTTAGTTACTTGATTAATTAATAATTCTTAATTATCAATTAATTAATCTCTAATTAATTAATTATAACCTTTAATTATAAATTTATTAATCCTTAATCATTAATTAATTAATCTAATTAATTACTCTTAATTACTTTATTTAATTAATTAGTCATTAATTATCAAAATCTTAATTAACTTTAGATAAATCTTATCTTTATTAATAACTTATTTATCATTAACATAATTTAAATACATTTAAAACATTCCACTTTTAAATTAAACTTTAAATTTATTCCTAAATTTAAGATTTAAAATAACTTATAAATTTAACTTAACAAATTTTAAGTTAAACAAATTACAAAAATTCTAGATCGAATGTTTAGGAAAACATTTGTTTGACACGGTAGTTTAAAATTAGATTCAATTTAAATTTAAAACTTATTTTATAAAAACCTTTTTTTTTTAAAATGGTTTATCTTGCTTCGGGTCAAACCCGATCTTCACCCTAGACATACCCCGAGAAAACCCCCCTTCTTTCATTTTTGAAACTTAGATTTGGTTTAAGTTTTTAAAACTTGGAACCATGCTAATACTCACGAATAACTCGAAGATGAACCCAAGCAAACAACACACAAACCCGAGCCTCCCTTCAAGTCACACCACAACCCGAAAACCTAACACAACCGACACTACCGTGTACATGCACCGGCGATCCAACCGTCTCCGACCACCCACGACACTTTCGGCATATCGACGATCGCCTCAATATCAAGTCACGATCACCCAAACATCAATATAAGCCCACGATCAAAATCGAAAAAATTCGAGCAACTGGGAACTAAAACCTCAACCAAAAACTCGCCTCGTCCAGGCAACGCCGATCATTAGAAGATCCACCACTCCGGCCACAGCTTCGTCCATAACCCAAGCACCGATTCCCCCACGATCGGCCTGACTCGACGCTCCGAAGATGATGCAGTAATGAAATTTCTGCCCTCGACTAAAAATATACTCGTAACCCTACTTCGACCCACCGCCGGCACCACGACGAACGATCGTCCCTTCAACCATTTTTCCCGGCATCCCCGATCGCCACTCAAGCTTCGACAAAACCCCGACCACCCAGTCACTACCGATCACCAGAAAACTCTCAAAAACCATTTTCTGGTTAACCCAGAATTTCTCACAGGATTCCAAACTAAAAATCAAGACTTTTGTTTTAAAAATCGTATTTTACAAAGAAGATTTAGGGTATATAATTGGATCAACAAATTATAATATTTGATTTTAACATGTATTTAAAATTGCTTCTGCACTATCTTGATTCCAGAAAAATTTTAAACCTATTTTGCTTGAATAAAAATTTAAACTTTAATTTATGTTTAAACAAACATATTATGTTTGAAACACAAAGCCTAACAATTATCAGATAAGGAGTTTTGGATTTTTGAGCTATTTTTAATCTCTAAAATATGGAAACAATGAAGAACAGATATACCATACATGCACAGTCCAAACACATACATATACACATAGATCACACTTATAAATACACATGCAAAGCACAATTTAATCCAAGAATCACATGCACAGATTTTAGGTTTACTTAAGCCTTTTAGATAAAATGTTTACTCACCATGAATACTGTAAAAAGAGAAGACTGGGAGATTTCAAAAAAAAAATGGAAACCTTGTTGAGATGATCTGCTGCTTTGGTTTTTGATCTGAGTTATTGAATCTTA
Organism: Allium cepa; assembly: GCA_030765085.1. Classification (NCBI taxonomy): domain Eukaryota; kingdom Viridiplantae; phylum Streptophyta; class Magnoliopsida; order Asparagales; family Amaryllidaceae; genus Allium; species Allium cepa. The sequence continues at coordinate 183,389,656 of CM060945.1, forward strand.
ACTTGAATTCTCTTAGCTTTCTTCTTGTCTTGAATTTGAATTTGAGATTCAATGTTTTGTTGGTGATTTCAGGTTTGAAAAATTACAGGCCTTGATAATGGTTTACAGGTTATGGTTTTTGAGTTGGTGAAATGTTTTTTGCAGGTTTGAAGAAATTACAGGTTTTGATTCTTGAAATTTCTTTTGCTTTTGAAATTTAACTGATAAAAGAATTGGAAGAGGGGAAATGAGATGAATTTTTACGCTAAATTATGATTTATTGAAAATAAAAGAAAAATTAAAATTAAAAAGTGACACTTGTAAAAAAAATTAACATTTGTCATTTGGCTAGTTAATCCACTTACACTTGTTATTAAAAGATTTCATAGCTTAACACTTGTAATTAGGCAACTTTAAATTATTTTAAAATGATTTAAAATCTTTTGTATTTAATTTTCCTAATTAATAAGTACATTTCTTAATTTATATAAATAACATCCTTCAAAGAAAATAAATAAAAACCAATTATATCCTAAATAAAATCATATATATTATATTTAATTCCAAATATATTTAAGATATATATCTTTTAAATTTCAAAACTAAATCCAAATTCAATTTCAATTTCAATTTAAAAATCCAATTTAAAATCAACTCAAATATATATATTTAGACAAACACATTATTAAATTTGTAAATAATAATTTTATTTTAAAATATATTTAAAACAACACATTATTATTATTGTTTGAAAATAACATTTTTGCCAATTTTAAATAATTATATAAATATTCATCCAGATATAAATATTTGTTATCGGATTTATTTGTTCAATCTATAAATCAGTATTTTTTAATAGTCAAATCAGATAATTATCCAATTATTTGATGTCCGAAAATTCAGGTTATCACATTCCTCCCCCTTAGAATCTTTTCGTCCTCGAAAAGGAATGGAACCATAATTATTAAAATACTTAATATCAGTTAAATTTTCTCTTCGAACATTTTTAAAACACTTTAAAAACTATATAATATTGCCAAAATAGTTTTATAAAAATTTCATTTTAGAACTCGATGTTTCAACAAGTCCGTTCTCGTTCTCACAGAAATTCGGTCATACGTTGATCATGCATAGGACTGAAATTCTATAAGTACTTGGTAAACCCATTTCAACGCCCAGTGAAAATACTTGGAAAATAATTTTATTGAAAATATAGAAAGCATTTTTTTTTTGAAAACAGAGGAAACATCTTTGGTGAGAATGCTCTGGAAATCATTACCCCCATTCATGGTCGCAGTTAATCCGATGGTTACATTGCTATCCTGGAAAAATCCATAGATAACTGCAGGCACTCCGCGCCCCTCGATTACGCCATGGAACTCGCTACCGATCGCAGCTACATCCTGGGTTACGTTGCCAACACAGCAAAAGTCCATGTAACTGTAGGCATCAGTGCCTTCGAATTTCGCTGCCAAAAATGAAACTTCTCCCCTCGATCATAGAACGCAGTCTACCGATGTTACGTTGCCTTTCTGGCAAAATCAAACGTAGACCATTGACACTCACCTCCACACGATTTCCGCTATGGTCCACAGTTGATCGCAGCGACATCGAGTTACACTGTCGTCACAACATAACCCAAATGCCTCTGTAGGCATCAGCGTCCTCGAATTTCGCTACCCAATAATCCTCAGGAACTTCAGTTTGTCCGGACTTCCTCACAGGATCCACTTTAGAGCCTCCCCCTTGGGGCTCAAGGCAGTACCAACCTATGGTATTCCTAAGAAGTTCATTTCCAGGTAGCTCCTTTTTCTCCAAAGTCATTTTCAAAACAATTTATACTATACCCATATAGTATCTTCCAAATCATACACCTAGGATGAATCCCATATAAATCTCCTTTTCTCAAATCGATTATCCCAAAATCAATAATTCTCAAACTAGGCTTTCCAAATTCCAAAATTGATTTTACCCAAAAATCAAAAGCGTTTCCAAAATCCATAGGTTCCAAAACCTTTTTCCTAAAATCAATCTCATAAAATCCTTCATATATATATATATATGTGTGTGTGTGTGTGTATAACTTTGAAAATCTTTGGATCACTTCATACTTGTATAAATTCCCTTTTTATACTTCAAATACTTTCAAAAACTCTTTTCTTCTGGCAAAAGATTCAACAAGGGGATTTTTATCATATATATAACAAAGATATATAACTTTATTTATTTCAAATCAAATATTCAAATTTGATTACTCTTTTATAAAGTTACTAACCATATTACTTTCCTATAAAATAAGTTCTAATCATAGAAATATCCCATTCCCATTTTATTCCATATAAATATTCTCAAAACATACTTCTCTTTTCAAAAATCATCCTTCATTACTTTTCTTCTAAAGTGAACCTTTAACATAGAAATATCCAATTTCCACTTTATTTCATCATATATTTCACAAAACATACTTTTCATTTCAAAAATCATTTACAGTTCTTATCCTAAATTTTCAATGTCAATTTCATTCAAACCCGTACGTTGTACACATATCACCGTACGCAATATCAAATCTGATCGCTCACTTGATCACACAATTTCACTTCCAAACTAGTATCATCCACTTGACTTCCTAGTGCAGACTCAGATCTGGTTTCTTGATCAGAAACCGTCATCCTCCTTGCATAGTCATAACTATGATAGAGAATTTCCAGAACCAGTCAAAATCCATATCCAGGTTCGTCGTCGAAAATCGAGAGAAAAAATCCCAAATCGGATCGATATAGTATCTCGAAATTCTGTGCTCGAATCTGGATCAAATCACTATGCGAATAGAATAATATATGTACATCCTACGTATCTATCTTCCTTGATTATTAGCTAAATCAATTTCTCTTTTCTGTTCACATTCCCTTAGATTATTATTTATTTATTCACAATTGCCTCAATCCCTATTTGGATTATCACCTCAATTCTCATCTCAAATGGATATTTAATCATAAACAGTTTGCACTCTGACCAGCATAAATTTAGAAAATAACTTGAAAAGTTTAAAAATAGATAAGTAGTTGAAAAATAATTATTAATTTGTAAAATAGTTGTAAAATAGTTAAGTAGTTATAAAATAGTCAAATGGTTATAAAATAGTTAGATAATTGCAAAATAGTTGTAAAATAGTAATTAGTTATAAAATAGTAAAAGAAATAGTAATTAGTTTATAAAACAGTTGTAAAATGGTTAAATAGTTCCAAAAATAATTGTAAAATAGTATAAAATAATTTGGCTTTAAAAAGAAAGATTGCATAGTAAATAGATTGGAAAAATAGGTTTATATTAAAACAACTTATTTTGCAAATAGTCCTGAGCCAAACTATATAATTTCCCAATCTCCATTTCCAATCAATTTCCCATCCCATTGAAATTGATCCAATCCCAATTTAAGTTGATTTAACCTCAGTTTCTTTCCAAATTCAAATCAAATTCCATTTGAATTTACTTATTCAATTTTAATCATAATTCCAAATCATTCAAATCAAATTTCAATTTGAACTAACTTCAAATTCCATTTCACTTTAAATCATCTCAAATTATATAAATTCGAGTTAAATTTCAAATGATGATTTAATTTCTTTAAATCAAATTAAACTTTACTTTTAAATTAACAACTTATATCTTTAAACCATTTAATTCTGAGTCTAATTTTAAAATTCCATTTTAAATTATCTTACTTAAGTTATTTCAAAGTTCAAATAAGAGTTCAAAACAATTTACTTTTCAGATTCTAATTTGTTATCCGTTCTAACTTCAAACCTTGAAACCGATTCGTAATTAATTTTAGTTCTACAAGTTCAATTCTTAACATTCAAATCTTAAGTTCAAAGTGATTACGTATCCTTGATTTCACATTAAAGTTTAATTTCGATTTTATCTCAATAATGGATATATTACCTCAATCCATTTCCAATTTCCATATTTCAAACCAATTTTGAGATTACACATAACTTACCATTTAAACCAATCATTTAACTTCCCTAAGTTAAATCTCAATTTCATCTTGAAATTCTCAATTCTGGCTGTATGTTAACTTATTTAACTTTCCCAAAGTTAAATTCAATTTACTTAATCCAGTCAACCCTACCCAATTTGAATTCTGATTTCAAATTTTAACTTTATATCAATAAACTTCCCACTAATAAGTTCAAAAACTTATAACTTTGGGTTTTCACATCACATTCCAAATAAAATATTAAACTCAACACTTAGAGTTTATTTCAGATCATCTTTGGTATTATGTATATCCACACATATACCATTTTTATAGGTCATACTCACCTAAATGTTTATTTCCTTAAAACATTTCATTTTACTTACTCATTAACACACATTTCATTATTAAATACAACAACCATTTATGACAATAACAAAGATTATCATATCTGGAAACCAATTCATTATCATCTTATTCTGAAAATACTTTTACAAATTCAGGATTTTATTTTCTAATTTGAATCCTTTTCTAGCTTATCTTATTTATATAGTTCATAGTATCCAAATTCCCATTCGGTTGTGTTTCTATTACCACTTAATTTTCATTATTATTACTTTAATTCAAATAATACAACAACCAATTATCTTAATATATAGTGGTTAGAAATTATTGCTTTATATATCAAAATATAAACTACTTTTTAAAGCCATTTTAAAATCTTTATGTAAGAAAATAACAAATACGCTCTCATATATATATATATATATATATATATCATTCTTGGGTACTATTAACCCTTATTCAAATGAGTAAACCCACTAGAGCCAAGGTTCTCGCTTAACCTTTTGCTCTGACACCAAATATAACGGCCCGAAATTTTTGATCCTGAAATTCCAAATAGTTAGGGAAAAGAAGAAAGAGATAGATGAAGAAGAAGAAACAAAAACACCAAAACACAGATTCTCACGTTCGTAGCGGATCAAAATATAATATCAAATAAAATAGCAGTTATACAAAGGAAAACTGTATCAGTCAATTTACATCAATACATCAGAGTTACAACATTTACACAAAACACTGGACAGTTAAAATCAAGATGTCCCAAATAAACTACAATATATCACAGCAGAATTCTTTCCATACCTTCATGCCATCCAGCTCGCCTCCTGAGCTTCAGAACGTCCTCACCTGAAAATCTGTAATACTTGGTCTGACCCGAGTATTACATCAAAGCAACACCCGGGTCAGGCCGGAAACTAGCGTGAGTAAACCCATCTAACAAGAAATACTAAAGCATAAAACTTACTTAAAACCCGGGGTAACTCGTTCTTCACAACAAGTTCACAACTTGCTATACTCAACACTTATATTTACAATCAATCCCTAAGTACCTTTACTTAGTGTTAAATGGTCCACTCATTTAAATTATTCCATTTCAGCCTATTGATTTCACATATCAATCTATAAAGAATCATTGTAGGTTACAAATCGAAATGGGTTCGGGTATTTACTGATACCCGACCCTGGTCTCTTTGAATTCAATACCATCTTAACCCAAGTTATTCAAGTGAAATACAATTCAATTTCAAATACAAGATGTCACTTTTACACAACAATTCGTCATCGATAAATAACCACATTATCACTACACCCAAACATATCATATCACAAAACATTTCATATCAGAGATATCATCCAAGGCATTTAACATCATTCAATCATTCATAAGCAAGATTGATCACTTCCAAAATTAATTTAATTTATCTCTAATTAAATTAATTACTAATCTTTAATTACTTAGACTACCTTTACTTAACACTAATTAATTACACAATTAATTAATCATCTTTTAATTATCCATCTTAATTAATCACCATTGACTAATTATCCTTAAATTACAATAAGTAATTAACTCTTAATTAATTACAAAAATTAATTAACCTTTACCCATCCATATTAATTACGTTGATCATTAATTACTTTTATAATCAATAAATTTATCTTTAATCAGAGATTAACTATCCTTTAACTATTAGTTAATAAACCTTAATTATTAACTAATAAAACTTAATTGTAAATTAATTAATCCTTAATTACCAGTTAATTAATCCCTAATTACTTAATTAATTCTTAATTACAACTTAATTACTCTTTAATTACTTAATTAATCAACCTATAGTTCTAAATTAATTAATATTAATTGCTTAATTAATTAATAATTCCTAGTTATCAATTAAGTAATCTCTAATTGATTAATTATAACCATTAATTATAAATTTATTAATCCTTAATCATTAATTAATTAATCTAATTAATTACTCTTAATTACTTTATTTAATTAATTACTCATTAGTTATCAAAATCTTAATTAACTTTAAGCTAAATCTTAACTTTATTAATGACTTATTTATCATTAACATAATTTAAATTCATTTTAAAACATTCCATTTTTAAATTAAACTTTAAATTTATTCCTAAATTAAAGATTTAAAATAACTTACAAATTTAATTTAACAAATTTTAAGTTAAACAAATTACAAAACTTCTAAATCAAATGTTTAAGAAAACATTTATTTTACATAATAGTTTAAAAGTAGATTCAGATTAAATTTAAAAATTGTTTTATAAAAACTTTTTTTAAATGGTTTATCTTGCTTCGGGTCAAACCCGATCTTTACCCGTGACATTCCCGAAAAAACCCCCTTCTTTCATTTTCAAAACTTAGATTTGTTTTTAGTTTTTAAACCCTAGAACCATGCTGATACCCACGAATAACTCAAAGATGAAAATGAGCAAACACACACAAACCCGAGCCTCCCTTCGAGTCACACTACAATCTAAAGATGTAATGACCCGGGATTTTGACAACATATTTTAATAATATTTAATGTAACGACCCGCCGTTCTGACCGCCCCCAGTCGGTAATTAAACCAACTTGAAACGTTCAAAATGACGGATTGTTATTCAGTTTATAGAGTTTAAACAGAATCAGCCACAGAAACACAGAATAATTATATTTCACCTAATGAATTTTTATACATATATCAGAGTTTATACAATGAATTAAATTTTATACAGCGGAATATTTCTTTTAAGTACAAAAATTTCCCGAAAAGCTAAAGTGAAGCAATTTCCCAACTCTCTCTAACTTCTCTGCCTGAAAATCTTCAAGCTGTAAAATACTGGGTCTGACCCGAGTATTACATTCAAAAGAAAATAATACACAGGTCAGTCTAATTCAAACTCAGGTATTAGTGCATAGAGGCAATAATAATCAAACAACAATTAGACGACAGTCAAATATAAATTTACCTATCCGATCCTTTAACAAGAAATCGGATAACGGTAAATATAACACTTAACCGTGTTAAACAACAAAACAGTAGATTCAGATTTATCAACGAAGATATAAGAAGGGATTATTAATGAAAATAATTTTAGAAAAAAAAACATCAGAATTGCCTGAACGACAATTAACTACAAAATCATCAAAATGCGATTCAAAATATATTGAATTGGCAACTTAAAATAAATTTTCATCAATAGAAAACATTATATAAAACATCAAGTCTAGTAGGGCTGTAGTACATGCACTCGTGTACGGCCTCGCCACATTTAAAATGTTAACTCTGTGTGGCTGCAGTTCACGCTTGCGTGCACTGCCTCGCCACTACCGTAATGAAATATGCAAAAGATCATAAATCAAAACAAAATAGTATATCAATAAAATTAACACCGTGTGGTTGCAGTTCACGCTTGCGTGCACTGCCTTGCCACTATCGTGATGATGTACTCAAAAGATCAACGAACCAAAATCAATGAAGGTTCAAAAATCAATTCAAAATGTCGATACTGTGTGGCTGCAGTGCACGCACGCGTGCACTGCCTCGCCACAACAACATGTGAAATTGTCAGGACCCGATTCTTCGTCTTCCGAAAATTCGACATCGACACTCACTTTATCGACTGCCGAGGAATCGAACGACGGAAAACCGAACACTGAGGGTTTTTAAAAAGAAGAATTAAGGAAAAGAGGAGAGAAAAAGGTAGAAGATAGAGGGAAAAGAAAACAGAAAAGAAGATAGAACATTTTAAAATAGAAGAAAAAGAGAAAATAGAGAAGAGATAGAAAAACAGAGAACAGAGAATAGAACGGAACAGAAAACAAGAACAACATCAGAATCTCACAATTCGCAGCGGAACAACATATAATAATAAATGAATAATCTTTAAACAAAGAACTATATCAGTTATTACATTTTATACATTTCATTTCATCATATCATCAGAGTGTACAACAACAACAAATAGTGCAGCGGAAAAAGAAATACTATATAAGTAATATGCCATGCCATCCAGCTTGCCTCCAGCAACTCCAGAATATCCAGAATATCCTGATAAACCTTACTCTTGACTGCCCGTGTGGAAATTGGTGGGCACCCAGAGTTTAGGAAGGAAAACAATAAACTCCAAGTCAGTCATGTGACTGGTGCGAGAACTCAAAACAGTTTGTTTATCTTTAAAATCAAAATAGAGGAATATTTTTATTTCAATTCGCAATGCTTTTAAAAATGAGACTACCATAAGACCTCCTGCCACACACACAATGCAAACGCAGACTTGGAGAAGATTTCTCCTTATGATAGTCAAAGATGCTTGATACGCATTAAAACCAAATCAATTTTGATATTATTATTAGTGCATAGTGTAGAAGAAATTCATTTCGAAAGTAGAATATAAATCTTAGCCAGCATAGGTACCATTATATTATGCCTACTATAGCTACTTCCTGAGGAAGCAGGTTCTACAACTAAAACCGTACAAGTTTCGTATTGTTTCTTTGGATTTCCAACAAATGGTCAGGCCAAGGAACTTCCCATTGCCACATGAGAATGCCTCTGGAAAGACATCCCCGAGAACCAAACCGGAACTCTGCCAACACAAGGCCGGGTTACCCCTAACTGGGTAACTACTGACACGAGCACGCCATTCCCCGATCGTAAACGACCTTTCTCACGGGATCCCGAAAACCAACAACCACAAAGTAATAAATTCGTAGTAACCACATAGGTTAAATATCTGGGCTCCATACCATGATACAACCTCTATCCAGAAGGAAATGTACATACCCTAAAGGGTGCTACCCCTCATAACCTTGCCGCATCTTTCCTGTTTTGACCATTTCCGGGGTGTGAGGTTCGACGAAGTCACGTCCACAAAAACATACTTTATACAAAAGCCATGCTTTGGGTCAACAAATGATCAACACAATGATCACCAAGATAGACGATCAAATAAACGATCCTATCACAATAATCAACACAATGATCATTTCAGCATCACTCAGCATATCACATTACCAAATTGGGAATATATCGCTGATAACTTCAACTATATAACCTCTGAGCTCGTACGTCTCAGAGAAGGGTGTTAAGCTAAAGAATAAATTCTTCGCCACCAACAGAAATATATTTGAAAGAAATCGGCTTTATATCTCAACTTGTAATGTTAGACATACAAACCATACAAGTCTGTTCCGGGATCGAACAAAACCGAAGGCACTTACAAAGAAGTCCTTGCAATCCGGATATTCACAATCCTGATCGGATTTCCCATCACTTAGGGAGTCTCTATACCGTTGCAACTCAGTGCAGAGACAATCGACAGGTCATCCTATCGCTCTCGCAAATACCGGGTCTTCAACACCGATCTTCAATGCAATTATAACGACATATCACATATTCGGAATGGGTTATACGACCCCATGGTCCTTTCCCGGTTAACCCGAATAGTGAGCGCTTATTCAAAAATAAGTGTAGCATTCACATTCAAACAAATCACATCAATTACCCATTCAAAGGGAAATATTGATAGTCGATTATTTAACTATCACTGGACATGCACACATCACCAGATTCCGAATAATTTTCCAAATTATTTATTTTCCAAAATATCTTTACAAGATATAAAATTTCAACCCTTCAAAAATAAATCAACATTTATTTTCAAACAAATTCCCTTTCACATATAAATTCCATAATGAATTTATATTTCAAAATATTCATGCATATGATTTCAATTTATTCATTTCAATTTATCTTCAAAAAGATAAATTCTAATTATTCACTTCATATTGGAAAAACAATTCCATACTTATTTAATTATAAGTAATTCACTAATCTTTTTATTTTCAACTTTGGAAAATATCCCATATACTTAAATCGAGATTAAGTATATATTTCATTCTTTAAGGAAATCATTCTCATAAACATATTTATTTGGGCCAAAACGAATGTTGCGTAAAACATCGTTACAACAACCCAAAATCACTAGTATAGGGATTCGAAATTAAAATAGATATATAAATCCCAATACTATACAAAACATTTCCTTTCGGAAATCATTTACTATAACAACAGTGTTATAGTCCATCATCTCCTTCTATTTCTCGAAAACGTTTATTTCAACAATAAATGTTGAAATCTATGGTTTCGAATCTCAACATATTTAAAACATCGTTAGATTGTTTTAATTCAATTCAAAATATCACATTCTAAACAATTTCTTTAACATAATATTCACTATTCAAAAACGTGAATATACTTCATTAACAATTTCATCCTTTTATTCATTTTAATTCAAAGGATTATTCACTATTCAAAAATGTGAATATAACTCCATTTATAGGTTTCAACAAATTTTCTTGTCAAAATAAGTCATTTGCGAATTTATAAAACAACGTTTATAAATTCCATTTCTATTTATTTATAAAAACTTCCTTTTTATAAATTCTTTTATTCATTTTATTTTAAAGTATTATTCACAGTCAAAACGTGAATATAACTCCATAAATAAATCATAACAATTTACTTATCAAAATAAGTCGTTTGTGAATTTATAAAACAACGTTTATAAATTCCATTTCTATTTATTTATAAAAACTTCCTTTTTATAAATTCTTTATTAACCTATTCCAGTTTATAACTCAATTATAAACTAAAAGTTCATATTATAAGTTAAATGCTTATAATCTATTTGTTTGCAAAAATCGTTCCTTTGAACTTCATAATTATAAATCTTAAAATCTATAAGATTCGCTTATTCACCCAAATCTATTCCTTTAATAACTTTATAAATTTATAAATCTTACTATTTATAAATTTCATTCATAACTTTACCATTTATAATTCTATAAATTCCATTCATTTACAAAATTCATTTTCGCTTCATTCAAACACTTATAAAAACTCGTTTTATAATATCAATATTTCAATTTATAAATATCCATTTATAAATCTCTTAATATAAATCAATTTATATTATTCTTTTAAAACGTCTTCAAATTCCTTTATTATTTCACCATTTTGATTCATAAAATAATTAAATTTTATAAATCCTATATTTAAACTTTTCACAATAAATTCTAAAATCCCAATTAAACTATTTTATAAAATCATTAGCATCATATTCTCAAAAATCAGTTTTTAACTATATTTCTCAAAAATCATAATTTTTATAACATTAAAAATTATAACGTTTATTCATTTAAAATGGATCAATTCCAAAATATTTTATATTTTCAAAAATCACTTTATAAATCATTTTTAAATCCCAAAATCTGGGTCCAATGATGCTACACACCAAATAGTCAATCACGACAACAACGATATCATATATCAATATGATAATCCATCAAATATCAAAATATCTGAAATCAAATAAAAACTGTTGAGGAATCCAGTTGGATCCCTCCAACCTGTTTTCCTGCATCCAAAAACATTAGCACAATACCAATTTCGCTCCAGTACGAAATTATCGCGGTATATGTTCTTATTAAATATTATCCGCTTAATAACGGCGCAATAGGGTCTCATCCGCTAAACAAAAAAATGCGGGAAATCAATAACTCCAATATATACATATGCCAATATATATATTGATATTATATATAATACGAATTTCACTGTTTATGAAATATTCGCGGTATATGTTTTTAATAAATAACATCCGCTTACTAACGGCGTATAATGTCTATTTTAACAATCAATAGATAACAATCAACATTCAAACATGCATTCAAATATTTTAAATCTAACTATTTAAAATAAAATCGAAACTGATTCGATTGAGTGAGAAGTTCTCACCTTGATTTTATTTTCCGTTTTAGCGATTTATTTCGAATAAAATTAAACGGACGTTTAATTTTACCCAAAATTCTCACTAACTCCAAACGACTCCAAACCAATTCCATAGTGTAGTGCTCGTCCATACGATTCCAACGCAACTGGTTTCGCGCGTTTTCGACCTCGTATGAAAAAGTTATGAATTTTTGAAGTTTGCACTAATTTTATATAACTAATTACAACTTAAATATAAAATTTTAAACCTAGGCTAGATCATAGCCGTGCATTCCAAGGCCAAGAAATCAGGCCTGTGCATTTTCTCTTCTCCTCTATCTCACGTCTACAGGCTATTTGCCGCAACCACCAAACCCATAACCATTCAACTAGGGTTAGCATTTGCATCGCGATTACTCAACGAAATTCGATCAAACCACCTTCATCTCGAAGCTCATGACCTAAGCTATGCTCGGCCTGAAGCATGTGGAGCTCGGCCTCATGATGAGCCTCGAATTTCATGCGCAGGCCTGAAGAGAACGGCCTCCTTTTCTCCTCCATCGTCGCTCCAAATTCGATCATAACCGTTGGATCTCTAGTTCGTGTTGTGCTCTACAACTTTCTAGTTGGAAGCTTCATCTAATGCTGATGGATTGGAAGATCTAGAGGAAAGAAGTTTGGCAAATTCTGGCCGTTCAGGGGGGGGGGGGGAGGGTGGCGGCTATGCTTATGAAATTAGGGTTTGGAATGATTTTTTATCAAATTATGAAGATGTTGGGGCTATTTATAGATTTTCGTTCGACACTATTCATCCGGAAATTCCGAACTCCGATTTACGCGCCGAAACTGACGTACCTAGGGTTTATCCCGCGTTCCGGACACAATGGAACAGGTTTCGGAAGCTAATTCGGAAGTATGTGTGAGTTATGGCTATAAACGCTCAATTTAAATTAAACCGATTTAAGTCGATTTCTAGGCGTTTTAATTTGTACCGGACAAACGGTAAATCCAATTGACTTGAAATTTGAAACCTTACAATAATATCACATTACGGATCCGATGAAACTGGTTTCGTCGAAATCCGAGACTTTTTGAAAAATGGCTATTTTAGCTCGCCAAATTTAAATTAAAAATAAATCGATGCGTTTCGAGCTGCCACGATCAAACGATAGCTCCGATTGATACGAAATTTGAAATCCGGTAATAACTAACTATTACGAATCCAATGAAACTGGTTTCGTTCAATTCTGAGACTGTTCAAAAATTGGCTATTTTTACTAGTCGATTTAAATATTAAAATATTCAATTTTCACAAATTAACTTTTAATTCGATTTTAAAAGTTCTAAAATATCGTTCTAATTCCTATATGATAAAATAAAATTTTACAAATCATTTTCAATCATATTTAACTCAATTTTCAATTATTTCCATAATTTAACATATTAAATTATCGATTTAATTATCCAATTAAATTCAATAATTCAAATAAAAATTTATTTGACTTATAAATTCACTTATTAATATTTAAAATGAATTAAATATTAAACTTTAAATTAATAAAAATTCTGGGTCGTTACAATCTTCCCCACTTAAAAGAATTTCGTCCTCGAAATTATCAAGTAAGAAAAGTTATAAAATCTATTAATTTTCCCATAAATCCTTAATTAAACTTCTTATAATAACTTTACTAAGTTTTCAAATCATACTTAGTTATCTCTTCAAAAACAACTACTATTGTTTAACTTTCAATTCCAAAATCAAAGTTTAAGTTTCCAAATTTTCCCAATTTTCTCAAAAATTTTCTAACGCCTTAAATTTTCGGAAAAATTCGCCATAGTCTCCTTTGCGCGGCTCGATCCGAAAAAAAAATGACAGTATATATATCACAAATATACATCTCATCAAGTAATGAGGCATCCCGCAGGGAAAAAAGTGTAAAAGTACGATATGTAATCCGAGATATGTACCTTATATTTTATTAGCAAGCATATACGGCTAATATAGCGCAAAAGCGAGCTCCAAATGCGAAGCAAACGCGATCCGCACCTACTAATCACTTAACAAACAACATGAGAACATGCATATATGACAATAGTATCAATATACAACATATAGCAACATAATAACTATATATGCTAGCATAGCAATGCATTCAAACAACATATATTCAACCATCAACCAACTATCATTCAACAAATTCATATTCATTCATATTCTCATTAATATTCAATGAATTAGGTTTTCAATTTAATCACATATGATTCATATACATTGGATTTACTAACATTTATTCTCAATTAGTTTATATTCACTAATTCATATTTAAGTTGGTTCACTTCCAATTCAAATTCAATTCTATTCAAATTTCACTTAACTTCCAATTTGAATTCCAATTACTTTAGCTTCCAATTTTATTAAATCAATTTCATTAACACTTAATGAATTATACACAATCAACTAACAATCATATATCAACCAATGTATATTAATTACAACCAAATTCTTTTGCTTTCAATTGGTTTAATCAAATGATTTTCATTCAATTATTCAACTTTCTAATAACATTAGATTTTAATGAATTAACACTTACATTCATTATTCCATATCAATTTAATTTACATTTAATTGATTACACATTATTCCATTCATTCAATTCAATTACAAAGTTGAATTTTTTATTTATATACTCAAGTTCATATTCATCACTTAACTTTATTACTTTACTTCGATACCAATATCAACTTCATTCAACAACTCTTAAGTTATATTCCATTTAACAAACATCACTTGTTTTTACTTAACTTAAATTCCCATTTATAAATAAATTCATATAGTTTCACTTCTTATATATATAAGTTTTATTTCACAATTGTAAATCACTTTAATTATAATTCAATTCTCATAATTATTTTTACTTATACAATTTTTCTTTTATTTAGATTATTCAAACAACTAAACAATCAACTTATATACACTTTAATAATTCTGAAAATTATTTCTTTATATACAAAATATACTCAAGGTAAAATTATTTCATTTACCCAATTTAAAACAATACTGTGCCGAATTGTTCTATTCAAGTGTTTAGAAACCCCTTCGGCATAGTCTTGCGGACCACGCTGACGAAAGTTCATATGCCACTCAATAAACCAATCATCACAATATAAAACAATTTTATATTCACTAACAAATACGCTCTCATAGCTATTATTACACTCAAACTCATTCTAGAGTACTGCTGACTCCATCTCTAATGAGTAATACCCAACAGAACCATGGTTGTCGCTTAACCATAAGCTCTGATACCACATTGTCAGGACCCGATTCTTCGTCTTCCGAAAATTCGACATCGACACTCACTTTATCGACTGCCGAGGAATCGAACGACGGAAAACCGAACACTGAGGGTTTTTAAAAAGAAGAATTAAGGAAAAGAGGAGAGAAAAAGGTAGAAGATAGAGGGAAAAGAAAACAGAAAAGAATATAGAACATTTTAAAATAGAAGAAAAAGAGAAAATAGAGAAGAGATAGAAAAACAGAGAACAGAGAATAGAACGGAACAGAAAACAAGAACAACATCAGAATCTCACAATTCGCAGCGGAACAACATATAATAATAAATGAATAATCTTTAAACAAAGAACTATATCAGTTATTACATTTTATACATTTCATTTCATCATATCATCAGAGTGTACAACAACAACAAATAGTGCAGCGGAAAAAGAAATACTATATAAGTAATATGCCATGCCATCCAGCTTGCCTCCAGCAACTCCAGAATATCCAGAATATCCTGATAAACCTTACTCTTGACTGCCCGTGTGGAAATTGGTGGGCACCCAGAGTTTAGGAAGGAAAACAATAAACTCCAAGTCAGTCATGTGACTGGTGCGAGAACTCAAAACAGTTTGTTTATCTTTAAAATCAAAATAGAGGAATATTTTTATTTCAATTCGCAATGCTTTTAAAAATGAGACTACCATAAGACCTCCTGCCACACACACAATGCAAACGCAGACTTGGAGAAGATTTCTCCTTATGATAGTCAAAGATGCTTGATACGCATTAAAACCAAATCAATTTTGATATTATTATTAGTGCATAGTGTAGAAGAAATTCATTTCGAAAGTAGAATATAAATCTTAGCCAGCATAGGTACCATTATATTATGCCTACTATAGCTACTTCCTGAGGAAGCAGGTTCTACAACTAAAACCGTACAAGTTTCGTATTGTTTCTTTGGATTTCCAACAAATGGTCAGGCCAAGGAACTTCCCATTGCCACATGAGAATGCCTCTGGAAAGACATCCCCGAGAACCAAACCGGAACTCTGCCAACACAAGGCCGGGTTACCCCTAACTGGGTAACTACTGACACGAGCACGCCATTCCCCGATTGTAAATGACCTTTCTCACGGGATCCCGAAAACCAACAACCACAAAGTAATAAATTCGTAGTAACCACATAGGTTAAATATCTGGGCTCCATACCATGATACAACCTCTATCCAGAAGGAAATGTACATACCCTAAAGGGTGCTACCCCTCATAACCTTGCCGCATCTTTCCTGTTTTGACCATTTCCGGGGTGTGAGGTTCGACGAAGTCACGTCCACAAAAACATACTTTATACAAAAGCCATGCTTTGGGTCAACAAATGATCAACACAATGATCACCAAGATAGACGATCAAATAAACGATCCTATCACAATAATCAACACAATGATCATTTCAGCATCACTCAGCATATCACATTACCAAATTGGGAATATATCGCTGATAACTTCAACTATATAACCTCTGAGCTCGTACGTCTCAGAGAAGGGTGTTAAGCTAAAGAATAAATTCTTCGCCACCAACAGAAATATATTTGAAAGAAATCGGCTTTATATCTCAACTTGTAATGTCAGCCATACAAACCATACAAGTCTGTTCCGGGATCGAACAAAATCGAAGGCACTTACAAAGAAGTCCTTGCAATCCGGATATTCACAATCCTGATCGGATTTCCCATCACTTAGGGAGTCTCTATACCGTTGCAACTCAGTGCAGAGACAATCGACAGGTCATCCTATCGCTCTCGCAAATACCGGGTCTTCAACACCGATCTTCAATGCAATTATAACGACATATCACATATTCGGAATGGGTTATACGACCCCATGGTCCTTTCCCGGTTAACCCGAATAGTGAGCGCTTATTCAAAAATAAGTGTAGCATTCACATTCAAACAAATCACATCAATTACCCATTCAAAGGGAAATATTGATAGTCGATTATTTAACTATCACTGGACATGCACACATCACCAGATTCCAAATAATTTTCCAAATTATTTATTTTCCA
This sequence comes from Allium cepa, assembly GCA_030765085.1. Taxonomy (NCBI): domain Eukaryota; kingdom Viridiplantae; phylum Streptophyta; class Magnoliopsida; order Asparagales; family Amaryllidaceae; genus Allium; species Allium cepa. Next base: position 183,407,086 of record CM060945.1, read on the forward strand.
AAATATCTTTACAAGATATAAAATTTCAACCCTTCAAAAATAAATCAACATTTATTTTCAAACAAATTCCCTTTCACATATAAATTCCATAATGAATTTATATTTCAAAATATTCATGCATATGATTTCAATTTATTCATTTCAATTTATCTTCAAAAAGATAAATTCTAATTATTCACTTCATATTGGAAAAACAATTCCATACTTATTTAATTATAAGTAATTCACTAATCTTTTTATTTTCAACTTTGGAAAATATCCCATATACTTAAATCGATATTAAGTATATATTTCATTCTTTAAGGAAATCATTCTCATAAACATATTTATTTGGGCCAAAACGAATGTTGCGTAAAACATCGTTACAACAACCCAAAATCACTAGTATAGGGATTCGAAATTAAAATAGATATATAAATCCCAATAATATACAAAACATTTCCTTTCGGAAATCATTTACTATAACAACAGTGTTATAGTCCATCATCTCCTTCTATTTCTCGAAAACGTTTATTTCAACAATAAATGTTGAAATCTATGGTTTCGAATCTCAACATATTTAAAACATCGTTAGATTGTTTTAATTCAATTCAAAATATCACATTCTAAACAATTTCTTTAACATAATATTCACTATTCAAAAACGTGAATATACTTCATTAACAATTTCATCCTTTTATTCATTTTAATTCAAAGGATTATTCACTATTCAAAAATGTGAATATAACTCCATTTATAGGTTTCAACAAATTTTCTTGTCAAAATAAGTCATTTGCGAATTTATAAAACAACGTTTATAAATTCCATTTCTATTTATTTATAAAAACTTCCTTTTTATAAATTCTTTTATTCATTTTATTTTAAAGTATTATTCACAGTCAAAACGTGAATATAACTCCATAAATAAATCATAACAATTTACTTATCAAAATAAGTCGTTTGTGAATTTATAAAACAACGTTTATAAATTCCATTTCTATTTATTTATAAAAACTTCCTTTTTATAAATTCTTTATTAACCTATTCCAGTTTATAACTCAATTATAAACTAAAAGTTCATATTATAAGTTAAATGCTTATAATCTATTTGTTTGCAAAAATCGTTCCTTTGAACTTCATAATTATAAATCTTAAAATCTATAAGATTCGCTTATTCACCCAAATCTATTCCTTTAATAACTTCATAAATTTATAAATCTTACTATTTATAAATTTCATTCATAACTTTACCATTTATAATTCTATAAATTCCATTCATTTACAAAATTCATTTTCGCTTCATTCAAACACTTATAAAAACTCGTTTTATAAAATCAATATTTCAATTTATAAATATCCATTTATAAATCTCTTAATATAAATCAATTTATATTATTCTTTTAAAACGTCTTCAAATTCCTTTATTATTTCACCATTTTGATTCATAAAATAATTAAATTTTATAAATCCTATATTTAAACTTTTCACAATAAATTCTAAAATCCCAATTAAACTATTTTATAAAATCATTAGCATCATATTCTCAAAAATCAGTTTTTAACTATATTTCTCAAAAATCATAATTTTTATAACATTAAAAATTATAACGTTTATTCATTTAAAATGGATCAATTCCAAAATATTTTATATTTTCAAAAATCACTTTATAAATCATTTTAAAATCCCAAAATCTGGGTCCAATGATGCTACACACCAAATAGTCAATCACGACAACAACGATATCATATATCAATATGATAATCCATCAAATATCAAAATATCTGAAATCAAATAAAAACTGTTGAGGAATCCAGTTGGATCCCTCCAACCTGTTTTCCTGCATCCAAAAACATTAGCACAATACCAATTTCGCTCCAGTACGAAATTATCGCGGTATATGTTCTTATTAAATATTATCCGCTTAACAACGGCGCAATAGGGTCTCATCCGCTAAACAAAAAAATGCGGGAAATCAATAACTCCAATATATACATATGCCAATATATATATATATTGATATTATATATAATACCAATTTCACTGTTTATGAAATATTCGCGGTATATGTTTTTAATAAATAACATCCGCTTACTAACGGCGTATAATGTCTATTTTAACAATCAATAGATAACAGTCAACATTCAAACATGCATTCAAATATTTTAAATCTAACTATTTAAAATAAAATCGAAACTGATTCGATTGAGTGAGAAGTTCTCACCTTGATTTTATTTTCCGTTTTAGCGATTTATTTCGAATAAAATTAAACGGACGTTTAATTTTATCCAAAATTCTCACTAACTCCAAACGACTCCAAACCAACTCCATAGTGTAGTGCTCGTCCATACGATTCCAACGCAACTGGTTTCGCGCGTTTTCGACCTCGTATGAAAAAGTTATGAATTTTTGAAGTTTGCACTAATTTTATATAACTAATTACAACTTAAATATAAAATTTTAAACCTAGGCTAGATCATAGCCGTGCATTCCAAGGCCAAGAAATCAGGCCCGTGCATTTTCTCTTCTCCTCTATCTCACGTCTACAGGCTATTTGCCGCAACCACCAAACCCATAACCATTCAACTAGGGTTAGCATTTGCATCGCGATTACTCAACGAAATTCGATCAAACCACCTTCATCTCGAAGCTCATGACCTAAGCTATGCTCGGCCTGAAGCATGTGGAGCTCGGCCTCATGATGAGCCTCGAATTTCGTGCACAGGCCTGAAGAGAACGGCCTCCTTTTCTCCTCCATCGTCGCTCCAAATTCGATCATAACCGTTGGATCTCTAGTTCGTGTTGTGCTCTACAACTTTCTAGTTGGAAGCTTCATCTAATGCTGATGGATTGGAAGATCTAGAGGAAAGAAGTTTGGCAAATTTTGGCCGTTCAGGGGGGGGGGGGGTGGCGGCTATGCTTATGAAATTAGGGTTTGGATGATTTTTTATCAAATTATGAAGATGTTGGGGCTATTTATAGAGTTTCGTTCGACACTATTCATCCGGAAATTCCGAACTCCGATTTACGCGCCGAAACTGACGTACCTAGGGTTTATCCCGCGTTTTGGACACAATGGAACAGGTTTCGGAAGCTAATTCGGAAGTATGTGCGAGTTATGGCTATAAATGCTCAATTTAAATTAAACCGATTTAAGTCGATTTCTAGGCGTTTTAATTTGTACCGGACAAACGGTAAATCCAATTGACTTGAAATTTGAAACCTTACAATAATATCACATTACGGATCCGATGAAACTAGTTTCGTCGAAATCCAAGACTTTTTGAAAAATGGCTATTTTAGCTCGCCAAATTTAAATTAAAAATAAATCGATGCGTTTCGAGCTGCCACGATCAAACGATAGCTCCGATTGATACGAAATTTGAAATCCGGTAATAAATAACTATTACGGATCCAATGAAACTAGTTTCGTTCAATTCTGAGGCTGTTCAAAAATTGGCTATTTTTACTAGTCGATTTAAATATTAAAATATTCAATTTTCACAAATTAACTTTTAATTCGATTTTAAAAGTTCTAAAATATCGTTCTAATTCCTATATGATAAAATAAAATTTTACAAATCATTTTCAATCATATTTAACTCAATTTTCAATTATTTCCAAAATTTAACATATTAAATTATCGATTTAATTATCCAATTAAATTCAATAATTCAAATAAAAATTTATTTGACTTATAAATTCACTTATTAATATTTAAAATGAATTAAATATTAAATTTTAAATTAATAAAAATTCTGGGTCGTTACAATCTTCCCCACTTAAAAGAATTTCGTCCTCGAAATTATCAAGTAAGAAAAGTTATAAAATCTATTAATTTTCCCATAAATCCTTAATTAAACTTCTTATAATAACTTTACTAAGTTTTCAAATCATACTTAGTTATCTCTTCAAAAACAACTACTATTGTTTAACTTTCAATTCCAAAATCAAAGTTTAAGTTTTCAAAATTTTCCCAATTTTCTCAAAAAATTTCTAAGGCCTTAAATTTTCGGAAAAATTCGCCATAGTCTCCTTTGCGCGGCTCGATCCGAAAAAAAAATGACAGTATATATATCACAAATATACATCTCATCAAGTAATGAGGCATCCCGCAGGGAAAAAAGTGTAAAAGTACGATATGTAATCCGAGATATGTACCTTATATTTTATTAGCAAGCATATACGGCTAATATAGCGCAAAAGCGAGCTCCAAATGCGAAGCAAACGCGATCCGCACCTACTAATCACTTAACAAACAACATGAGAACATGCATATATGACAATAGTATCAATATACAACATATAGCAACATAATAACTATATATGCTAACATAGCAATGCATTCAAACAACATATATTCAACCATCAACCAACTATCATTCAACAAATTCATATTCATTCATATTCTCATTAATATTCAATGAATTAGGTTTTCAATTTAATCACATATGATTCATATACATTGGATTTACTAACATTTATTCTCAATTAGTTTATATTCACTAATTCATATTTAAGTTGGTTCACTTCCAATTCAAATTCAATTCTATTCAAATTTCACTTAACTTCCAATTTGAATTCCAATTACTTTAGCTTCCAATTTTATTAAATCAATTTCATTAACACTTAATGAATTATACACAATCAACTAACAATCATATATCAACCAATGTATATTAATTACAACCAAATTCTTTTGCTTTCAATTGGTTTAATCAAATGATTTTCATTCAATTATTCAACTTTCTAATAACATTAGATTTTAATGAATTAACACTTACATTCATTATTCCATATCAATTTAATTTACATTTAATTGATTACACATTATTCCATTCATTCAATTCAATTACAAAGTTGAATTTTTTATTTATATACTCAAGTTCATATTCATCACTTAACTTTATCACTTTACTTCGATACCAATATCAACTTCATTCAACAACTCTTAAGTTATATTCCATTTAACAAACATCACTTGTTTTTACTTAACTTAAATTCCCATTTATAAATAAATTCATATAGTTTCACTTCTTATATATATATGTTTTATTTCACAATTGTAAATCACTTTAATTATAATTCAATTCTCATAATTATTTTTACTTATACAATTTTTCTTTTATTTAGATTATTCAAACAACTAAACAATCAACTTATATACACTTTAATAATTCTGAAAATTATTTCTTTATATACAAAATATACTCAAGGTAAAATTATTTCATTTACCCAATTTAAAACAATACTGTGCCGAATTGTTCTATTCAAGTGTTTAGAAACCCCTTCGGCATAGTCTTGCGGACCACGCTGACGAAAGTTCATATGCCACTCAATAAACCAATCATCACAATATAAAACAATTTTATATTCACTAACAAATACGCTCTCATAGCTATTATTACACTCAAACTCATTCTAGAGTACTGCTGACTCTATCTCTAATGAGTAATACCCAACAGAACCATGGTTGTCGCTTAACCATAAGCTCTGATACCACATTGTCAGGAACCGATTCTTCGTCTTTCGAAAATTCGACATCGACACTCACTTTATCGACTGCCGCGGAATCGAACGACGGAAAACCGAACACTGAGGGTTTTTAAAAAGAAGAATTAAGGAAAAGAGGAGAGAAAAAGGTAGAAGATAGAGGGAAAAGAAAACAGAAAAGAAGATAGAACATTTTAAAATAGAAGAAAAAGAGAAAATAGAGAAGAGATAGAAAAACAGAGAACAGAGAATAGAACGGAACAGAAAACAAGAACAACATCAGAATCTCACAATTCGCAGCGGAACAACATATAATAATAAATGAATAATCTTTAAACAAAGAACTATATCAGTTATTACATTTTATACATTTCATTTCATCATATCATCAGAGTGTACAACAACAACAAATAGTGCAGCGGAAAAAGAAATACTATATAAGTAATATGCCATGCCATCCAGCTTGCCTCCAGCAACTCCAGAATATCCAGAATATCCTGATAAACCTTACTCTTGACTGCCCGTGTGGAAATTGGTGGGCACCCAGAGTTTAGGAAGGAAAACAATAAACTTCAAGTCAGTCATGTGACTGGTGCGAGAACTCAAAACAGTTTGTTTATCTTTAAAATCAAAATAGAGGAATATTTTTATTTCAATTCGCAATGCTTTTAAAAATGAGACTACCATAAGACCTCCTGCCACACACACAATGCAAACGCAGACTTGGAGAAGATTTCTCCTTATGATAGTCAAAGATGCTTGATACGCATTAAAACCAAATCAATTTTGATATTATTATTAGTGCATAGTGTAGAAGAAATTCATTTCGAAAGTAGAATATAAATCTTAGCCAGCATAGGTACCATTATATTATGCCTACTATAGCTACTTCCTGAGGAAGCAGGTTCTACAACTAAAACCGTACAAGTTTCGTATTGTTTCTTTGGATTTCCAACAAATGGTCAGGCCAAGGAACTTCCCATTGCCACATGAGAATGCCTCTGGAAAGACATCCCCGAGAACCAAACCGGAACTCTGCCAACACAAGGCCGGGTTACCCCTAATTGGGTAACTACTGACACGAGCACGCCATTCCCCGATCGTAAACGACCTTTCTCACGGGATCCCGAAAACCAACAACCACAAAGTAATAAATTCGTAGTAACCACATAGGTTAAATATCTGGGCTCCATACCATGATACAACCTCTATCCAGAAGGAAATGTACATACCCTAAAGGGTGCTACCCCTCATAACCTTGCCGCATCTTTCCTGTTTTGACCATTTCCGGGGTGTGAGGTTCGACGAAGTCACGTCCACAAAAACATACTTTATACAAAAGCCATGCTTTGGGTCAACAAATGATCAACACAATGATCACCAAGATAGACGATCAAATAAACGATCCTATCACAATAATCAACACAATGATCATTTCAGCATCACTCAGCATATCACATTACCAAATTGGGAATATATCGCTGATAACTTCAACTATATAACCTCTGAGCTCGTACGTCTCAGAGAAGGGTGTTAAGCTAAAGAATAAATTCTTCGCCACCAACAGAAATACATTTGAAAGAAATCGGCTTTATATCTCAACTTGTAATGTCAGACATACAAACCATACAAGTCTGTTCCGGGATCGAACAAAACCGAAGGCACTTACAAAGAAGTCCTTGCAATCCGGATATTCACAATCCTGATCGGATTTCCCATCACTTAGGGAGTCTCTATACCGTTGCAACTCAGTGCAGAGACAATCGACAGGTCATCCTATCGCTCTCGCAAATACCGGGTCTTCAACATCGATCTTCAATGCAATTATAACGACATATCACATATTCGGAATGGGTTATACGACCCCATGGTCCTTTCCCGGTTAACCCGAATAGTGAGCGCTTATTCAAAAATAAGTGTAGCATTCACATTCAAACAAACCACATCAATTACCCATTCAAAGGGAAATATTGATAGTCGATTATTTAACTATCACTGGACATGCACACATCACCAGATTCCAAATAATTTTCCAAATTATTTATTTTCCAAAATATCTTTACAAGATATAAAATTTCAACCCTTCAAAAATAAATCAACATTTATTTTCAAACAAATTCCCTTTCACATATAAATTCCATAATGAATTTATATTTCAAAATATTCATGCATATGATTTCAATTTATTCATTTCAATTTATCTTCAAAAAGATAAATTCTAATTATTCACTTCATATTGGAAAAACAATTCCATACTTATTTAATTATAAGTAATTCACTAATCTTTTTATTTTCAACTTTGGAAAATATCCCATATACTTAAATCGAGATTAAGTATATATTTCATTCTGTAAGGAAATCATTCTCATAAACATATTTATTTGGGCCAAAACGAATGTTGCGTAAAACATCGTTACAACAACCCAAAATCACTAGTATAGGGATTCGAAATTAAAATAGATATATAAATCCCAATACTATACAAAACATTTCCTTTCGGAAATCATTTACTATAACAACAGTGTTATAGTCCATCATCTCCTTCTATTTCTCGAAAACGTTTATTTCAACAATAAATGTTGAAATCTATGGTTTCGAATCTCAACATATTTAAAACATCGTTAGATTGTTTTAATTCAATTCAAAATATTACATTCTAAACAATTTCTTTGACATAATATTCACTATTCAAAAACGTGAATATACTTCATTAACAATTTCATCCTTTTATTCATTTTAATTCAAAGGATTATTCACTATTCAAAAATGTGAATATAACTCCATTTATAGGTTTCAACAAATTTTCTTGTCAAAATAAGTCATTTGCGAATTTATAAAACAACGTTTATAAATTCCATTTCTATTTATTTATAAAAACTTCCTTTTTATAAATTCTTTTATTCATTTTATTTTAAAGTATTATTCACAGTCAAAACGTGAATATAACTCCATAAATAAATCATAACAATTTACTTATCAAAATAAGTCGTTTGTGAATTTATAAAACAACATTTATAAATTCCATTTCTATTTATTTATAAAAACTTCCTTTTTATAAATTCTTTATTAACCTATTCCAGTTTATAACTCAATTATAAACTAAAAGTTCATATTATAAGTTAAATGCTTATAATCTATTTGTTTGCAAAAATCGTTCCTTTGAACTTCATAATTATAAATCTTAAAATCTACAAGATTCGCTTATTCACCCAAATCTATTCCTTTAATAACTTTATAAATTTATAAATCTTACTATTTATAAATTTCATTCATAACTTTACCATTTATAATTCTATAAATTCCATTCATTTACAAAATTAATTTTCGCTTCATTCAAACACTTATAAAAACTCGTTTTATAATATCAATATTTCAATTTATAAATATCCATTTATAAATCTCTTAATATAAATCAATTTATATTTTTCTTTTTAAACGTCTTCAAATTCCTTTATTATTTCACCATTTTGATTCATAAAATAATTAAATTTTATAAATCCTATATTTAAACTTTTCACAATAAATTCTAAAATCCCAATTAAACTATTTTATAAAATCATTAGCATCATATTCTCAAAAATCAGTTTTTAACTATATTTCTCAAAAATCATAATTTTTATAACATTAAAAATTATAACGTTTATTCATTTAAAATGGATCAATTCCAAAATATTTTATATTTTCAAAAATCACTTTATAAATCATTTTAAAATCCCAAAATCTGGGTCCAATGGTGCTACACTAAATAGTCAATCACGACAACAACGATATCATATATCAATATGATAATCCATCAAATATCAAAATATCTGAAATCAAATAAAAACTGTTGAGGAATCCAGTTGGATCCCTCCAACCTGTTTTCCTGCATCCAAAAACATTAGCACAATACCAATTTCGCTCCAGTACGAAATTATCGCGGTATATGTTCTTATTAAATATTATCCGCTTAACAACGGCGCAATAGGGTCTCATCCGCTAAACAAAAAATGCGGGAAATCAATAACTCCAATATATACATATGCCAATATATGTATATTGATATTATATATAATACCAATTTCACTGTTTATGAAATATTCGCGGTATATGTTTTTAATAAATAACATCCGCTTACTAACGGCGTATAATGTCTATTTTAACAATCAATAGATAACAGTCAACATTCAAACATGCATTCAAATATTTTAAATCTAACTATTTAAAATAAAATCGAAACTGATTCGATTGAGTGAGAAGTTCTCACCTTGATTTTATTTTCCGTTTTAGCGATTTATTTCGAATAAAATTAAACGGACGTTTAATTTTACCCAAAATTCTCACTAACTCCAAACGACTCCAAACCAACTCCATAGTGTAGTGCTCGTCCATACGATTCCAACGCAACTGGTTTCGCGCGTTTTCGACCTCGTATGAAAAAGTTATGAATTTTTGAAGTTTGCACTAATTTTATATAACTAATTACAACTTAAATATAAAATTTTAAACCTAGGCTAGATCATAGCCGTGCATTCCAAGGCCAAGAAATCAGGCCCGTGCATTTTCTCTTCTCCTCTATCTCACGTCTACAGGCTATTTGCTGCAACCACCAAACCCATAACCATTCAACTAGGGTTAGCATTTGCATCGCGATTACTCAACGAAATTCGATCAAACCACCTTCATCTCGAAGCTCATGACCTAAGCTATGCTCGGCCTGAAGCATGTGGAGCTCGGCCTCATGATGAGCCTCGAATTTCGTGCACAGGCCTGAAGAGAACGACCTCCTTTTCTCCTCCATCGTCGCTCCAAATTCGATCATAACCGTTGGATCTCTAGTTCGTGTTGTGCTCTACAACTTTCTAGTTGGAAGCTTCATCTAATGCTGATGGATTGGAAGATCTAGAGGAAAGAAGTTTGGCAAATTCTGGCCGTTCAGGGTGGGGGGGTGGCGGCTATGCTTATGAAATTAGGGTTTGGATGATTTTTTATCAAATTATGAAGATGTTGGGGCTATTTATAGAGTTTCGTTCGACACTATTCATCCGGAAATTCCGAACTCCGATTTACGCGCCGAAACTGACGTACCTAGGGTTTATCCCGCGTTCCGGACACAATGGAACAGGTTTTGGAAGCTAATTCGGAAGTATGTGCGAGTTATGGCTATAAACGCTCAATTTAAATTAAACCGATTTAAGTCGATTTCTAGGCGTTTTAATTTGTACCGGACAAATGGTAAATCCAATTGACTTGAAATTTGAAACCTTACAATAATATCACATTACGGATCCGATGAAACTGGTTTCGTCGAAATCCGAGACTTTTTGAAAAATGGCTATTTTAGCTCGCCAAATTTAAATTAAAAATAAATCGATGCGTTTCGAGCTGCCACGATCAAACGATAGCTCCGATTGATACGAAATTTGAAATCCGGTAAAAAATAACTATTACGGATCCAATGAAACTAGTTTCGTTCAATTCTGAGACTGTTCAAAAATTGGCTATTTTTACTAGTCGATTTAAATATTAAAATATTCAATTTTCACAAATTAACTTTTAATTCGATTTTAAAAGTTCTAAAATATCGTTCTAATTCCTATATGATAAAATAAAATTTTACAAATCATTTTCAATCATATTTAACTCAATTTTCAATTATTTCCAAAATTTAACATATTAAATTATCGATTTAATTATCCAATTAAATTCAATAATTCAAATAAAAATTTATTTGACTTATAAATTCACTTATTAATATTTAAAATGAATTAAATATTAAATTTTAAATTAATAAAAATTCTGGGTCGTTACAGAAATCATCTCAACATAGAATACTATCAGAAATCAAAGTTGCAGAGGTCAAATCAGTGACTCAACACAGCTGCAACATGGTCAAAACCAAGACAACAAATATGCAACATTTCATATAACAACGCCACTGTCTCAACATTCAGAGTATCATCGACATAGTAAACTACAAGTGTTCACAAGCTAATGCAAATTCCAGCTACGAATGAGAAAGTGTATTTGCATATTAATTATGCAAACACAGGTTACAATGAAGACTACACAATGTTCAATGCACTCAAAGTCAGAGATTTAAAACAACTGAATACAATGGTAAGGCACGGCAAATACAAGTGCAAGGATGTGTGCATAAATGTATGCAGTCCCGTGTGACAAAAAATCTGAAGTCACAAATGAAAATGTGATATGCCTCAAAGTCCAAAACACAATAACAACAGCGTACTAAGTACAACTGCATGAAATGAAGCAGTAACTTATGATCAATGAACATGAAGGCAAGGCACAAGTCAGGTAATGGTAAAGTCAAAGCATCAAAGTGAGAATTTCAAGCGCAGACAAATTAATACAGTGAACATACATAGGTAGTGCCTATATAAACATGTGACATAATACATATGTACGGCAGTTCGAATAAACAATGCGACTCCAATCAAAGTGTGTACGAGTGGCAACATGTTACAGTAAGGGACAACATGAAATAATGTTTGCATGCCCAAAAGGTCAGAGGCAATATAAATGCAAACTGCACATGAATGAAGACCATGCGAGCTCAATGCATCCCAAATGCTCAAATATACAACAAGTGTATACATGTACATGAAGATAGCAGACAACATAACATGACCAAGAAATGCATATACAAGGATGAATGAAACTGATCAAGCAAGTGCAACAGGCACAAAGGTCACTGCAACATGAATACAAGTGCAGTGGGACTACAAAATACTCAAGTGTATCCACATATTAATTATGCTAACCCAAGTTGCAGTGAAACAATAAAAAGGCTCAAGTCAGCATATATATTCAAAAATGCAACAAAAATAGAACTGCATGATTCAGTTCAAACCAAATTTGATCAACTACAAAGGCAGTAGTGAGTGTAGACAAACCAAACTCAAGATTTCAGAATGCAGTGGCCATACACATATATACATACAAGAATGTATGTATACAAATGATCAGCCATCAAAGAACAGTACATATGCAATTTGGATATGCAAGCATACAGTATCAACATATTAATTATGCTAACCCAAGTTGCAGTAAAGACTGCAGAGACAATTATCATCAGAAAACAAAGCACGTAAAGGCGTTAGGGAATATGCAACCTGATCAACCAGGTGCAGACAAAATGAAGTCGAGACCAACAATAATGGAAACAACTCTATTACGTCATGATTTAAACCCAAAATGCAAAACAGTGACAAAGATATCACAATATAATTCATAGCTGAGAGACCAAAAGCATAACCAAGTGGAATATCGAACAGGGTCGAACAGTGGGCAGTAAGGCCAAATCCACAGAGTACAACTCGAGTAAATCACAATGGAAATTACTCATATAACACATATATACACACATAGATGTGTGTATACACATGGTAGTAAAGATATAATGACCAAATATAGCATGGCAAAAGTCGAACAAGACCAACATCACAAATATCAAGTTCAATATAGTCAAGGCCGAAGCCAAAATATTATCACAAAATCGAAGTCGAAGTTGAGCAAGTCATAAGTCGACATCGTGGTGGCCAGCGAAGGACCGAAGTCAAAAAGGGAACCACTATGATGAACAAGTCATCAACAATTCAGAGCATAAGACAACTACCAAATGAAGTCAAAAGCCAAAAAAAAAAACAGAATCAAATATTATGGTGATGGTGACCCAAAATCACAACAGTGCCATGATGACCGAACTACATGAATACATGGAGCATGGCAATAGTCGACATAAATCAATTGCCAGAAATTCGAAACCAGTGAACACGGAAATCAACATCAAAACAAGGCAATCTGCAGAATCAAAGTGACCGAAGTCACAAATGAAAATCATAAAACTCAAAGATCAAAAACAGGAAAAACACGGAATCGAACCCATACGAAAAAAAAAACATCAACATCAAAATAAACTCGAACGGCCTAAGAGTGAAGTAGATGTGAGTGATAGTTCACTCACCTTTGCCTGGAGCGGCCGCGAGTAGAGAGGAGAGTCGAGCAAGCCCTAATTTGAAAAGCCCTAAGCTTTGAACGTCACCATTTTTTTCTTTTCGTTTGCTGATTTGGGTTTTAAAATGAACGAGAAAATGAATAAAGGGGATCAGGTATAAAAGAATAGGGGAGAGACATGTTTTTGGCGTGGGTTACGGCATAAATTTAGGCGCGTGTACAGCTGATAAGAGTAGGGCAGTGTAATTTTTTTCCTTTATTTTATGTTTATTTTTATATTATTATTTTTTTCATTTTAAATTTAATTTGTTTTGTATAATTATTTTCTTTACTTTGTTTTGTAAATTTTGTTGTTTGAATTTTTAACTATGCGTATTTCTTTATTTTTTGTATTGATTAAAATTTTATTCCTTTTTATTTTAAAGAAAAGAAAAATGTTATTTAAAACTAACCATCCATTTATAAATTTACATAAATAATAATTCTTGTATCCAAATTATTTTTCTAAGTCATTAGTTTGAATTTCAAATACAAATTCAATATTCAATTTCAACTCCAAATTCAAATTTAAATTTTTATTCAACATTTTATAGATTAAATTTTAAAATTTAATCGCCAATTTCATAGTTATATTGGGAATTCAAACTAAACCATCATTCAAATATTTAAAATAAATTAAATATTTCCAATTTAAATTGTTCAAAATTCAGGGTCGTTACAATCTCCCCTCCTTAAAAGAATTTCGTCCCAAAATTATAAGTTAGGAAAAATGATTGTTAAAATCTCACCGATATTTATACCCTACACAATTTTTACCAAGCTCGAAACTTATTAAAAATAAACAAATATAGGATCCATTCCATTTATTTTATCTCCCTAGCTTTGTTCATTATCTCCTTTGTTCATTGATTTCTACAATCAAGACGTAAAAGTCTTTTACCAAAATTTTCGACTTACAAAACTCAGATTTAAACTTGAAATTCTTCATGCTATAGATTTGCATATTACATCCTTTCCGAAGCTGTGGACTTTCAAGATATTTTAAAGATCTTCTTCTTTAATTCAGTTAGGTTGGAATTATGTAATTATAATTTCAGACTATTGATTTTGCTATTTAAAGTTTTGAAAATACTTGCTAACTCGAAGTTTAACAAGTCTATCGTCGTTCTTACAGACATTAGGCATACGTTGGCCAGGCGTAGGACTAAAAATCTCCAAGTACTAAATATACTTGCTTCAACTCCCAGTGAAAATACTTTTAATTTTTTTTTAAAAATGGACATGGAAAGCACATTCCCCCATGGATCACAGTTTACCCGGCGGTTACGCTACTATCCCAGTAGAATCGCTTGTAACTGTAGATTTCACATCTCTCTTGAATTTCGCCATGGTTGTTGCCATAGATCGCGGTTCACATGGCTGTTTCGCTACTATCCCAGTAGAAACTCTTGTGACCGTAGGCATCTCGCCCCTCAAATTACGCTTTGGCCTCTAGATCGCAGTTTACGCGGCGGTCGCGCCACTATCCCAGTGGAATCGCTTGTAACTGTAGGCATCACGCCCCACGAATTACGCCAGCATACATCATCAATTCACATGATCCCAACACGATGATCCATCGTGGGGGATTCCAGTCCCAATGGACATTCCACTAATGGAAATTCTACGTAGCTACGATTTCCAATGGACACTCACACCGAGTTCCAATCACCTTCACAAATTATAAATGGAAGGTATATTTCCATATCCTCAGTTTTAGAAAACATATGTCATATACATATAGTACTTCATTTCACATTTCGTACATATCATACCTATGTAAACCTACACAGGATTTTCATAATAATGACTTTCCAAACTGATGGTTTTCGAATTATTACATTCGCATATATAAATTACGAAAACCACAATATCCCAAACTATAACAAAATAGAGGATTCCTAAAATTTTCCATCTCGTTTAAAATTTTCCTCTAAATCGATTTGAAATTTTTTAAGGTTATCTCAAACCCAATTCACATTCACAATCCAATTCATTATCGACTTCACATTCGATTTGGATTTCACGTTACATCGTCAATTCTCAACACATAATTGATGTCTAACGATATATAACCTCTAAGCTCGTGCGTCTCAGAAAAGGGTGTTAAGCTAAAAGAATAAATTCTCCGCCGCCACAGATATATATTTAATAGAGATCAATTGCTATGTCATCAATTCTCAATGTTAGACATACAATCCAAATCGATTATCCAAAATTCAAAGCTCAACTTATATTGTTTTTTGGTGTCGAAGTTAAACTCAATTTAACTCAAGATTCAATCTTTTTGAAAAAAATTCAAGTTGAACTGATCGTTCAAATTTCCCAAAAACATCTTTACAAGATATATATAATTTTCCACACTTAAACATTTGAAACAAATTTCAAATATTCATTTTTCAATTTATCTTTAAAAG
Organism: Allium cepa; assembly: GCA_030765085.1. Taxonomy (NCBI): domain Eukaryota; kingdom Viridiplantae; phylum Streptophyta; class Magnoliopsida; order Asparagales; family Amaryllidaceae; genus Allium; species Allium cepa. The sequence continues at coordinate 183,422,967 of CM060945.1, forward strand.
ATAAAATTTCAAACTTTCCATTTCATATTGGAAAACATTTCCATACTTATTTAATAATAAGTAATTAACAAATCCATTTATTTTCAACACTTGGAAAATATTCAATATACTTAAATCATAATTAAGTATATATTCCATTCTTTAAAGAAAGCGTTCTTTTAAACACATTTATTTGAGTTAAAACGAATGTTGCGTAAAACATTGTTACGATGACTCAAAATCACTAGTATAAGGATTCGAATTTAAGATAGATATATAAATCCCAATACTATATAAAACATTTCCTTTCGGAAACCATCTACTATAACAACAGTGTTATAGTCCACCATTTCCTTATTTCTCGAAAATGCCTATTTCAACAATGAATGTTGAAATCTATGGTTTCGATAGTTAATATATTTTAAAACATCTTTAAAACCATTAACTTTATTTCATAATATCACTTCCCTAAAACATATCCGTTTTATTTAATAATATATTCACTGTCCAAAATCGTGAATATACTTATTTATTCAATTCAGTGTTTCTACACTTTTTATTTAAAAGATTATCCACTGTCCAAAATCATGGATAAAATTTCCAACCAACATTTACTATCACAATATTTAACTTAAAGGATAATTCGCTGTCCAAAATCACGAATATATCTCCTTTAATAACTTCTATGCTTCATTTATCAAATTCAATTGGTTCCGAATTTATAAACAATCTTTACAAATTCCATTTCTATTTATAAAACTTCGATTTATAAATCTTCTTTATTAATTCAATTCAATATATATAACTCAATTATATATCAAAAGTCCATTTATAAGTTAAATACTTATAATCCATTTATTTTCTAAATCATTCTTCACAACATTTGAAATCAATTTTCAAAAGAATTCAGAATCAAATTCCCAAGTTATAGTTTAATGATCCCGTTGGCTATAACTAAATTGACATGTCATTTTATTTTCCAATTATTATTTTGGAGATATTCAAAACATTTGATTTAAACCAATTCATTAATTCACTTAACTTATATTTTATTTTCATAAATCTCAGCAATTCTATAGTGGGTCTTTCCGAAGAGAAACTATCGCAAACCTAAATTTAGAAAGGGGAATTTCCGAGAAAGATTTGAATTTTCAAAATACCTTTTATTTTCAAAGTAAACAATTTTATACTTCTTTAGATTTGAAAAACACTTTTCTTTAAAGTGATCCTAGTAACTATTCATATTAAACATCATAAACCGAGCTTTGTATAAACCAAAGCTCCGATACCACTTTTTGTAACGACCCGCCGTTCTGACCGCCCCCAGTCGGTAATTAAACCAACTTGAAACGTTCAAAATGACAGATTGTTATTCAGTTTATAGAGTTTAAACAGAATCAGCCACAGAAACACAGAATAATTATATTTCACCTAATGAATTTTTATACATATATCAGAGTTTATACAATGAATTAAATTTTATACAGCGGAATATTTCTTTTAAGTACAAAAATTTCCCGAAAAGCTAAAGTGAAGCGATTTCCCCAACTCTCTAACTTCTCTGCCCGAAAATCTTCAAACTGTAAAATACTGGGTCTGACCCGAGTATTACATTCAAAAGAAAATAATACACAGTTCAGTCTAATTCAAACTCAGTTATTAGTGCATAGAGGCAATAATAATCAAACAACAATTAGACGACAGTCAAATATAAATTTACCTATCCGATCCTTTAACAAGAAATCGGATAACGGTAAATATAACACTTAACCGTGTTAAACAACAAAACAGTAGATTCAGATTTATCAACGAAGATATATGAAGGGATTATTAATGAAAATAATTGTAGAAAAAAAAACATCAGAATTGCCTGAGCGGAAATTAACAACAAAATCATCAAAATGCGATTCAAAATATATTGAATTGGCAACTTAAAATAAATTTTCATCAATAGAAAACATTATTTAAAACATCAAGTCTAGTAGGGCTGCAGTACACGCACTCGTGTACGGCCTCGCCACATTTAAAATGTTAACTCTGTGTGGCTGCAGTTCACGCTTGCGTGCACTACCTCGCCACTACCGTAATGAAATGTGCAAAAGATCATAAATCAAAACAAAATAGTATATCAATAAAATTAACACCGTGTGGCTGCAGTTCACGCTTGCGTGCACTGCCTTGCCACTATCGTGATGATATACTCAAAAGATCAACGAACCAAAATCAATGAAGGTTCAAAAATCAATTCAAAATGTCGATACTGTGTGGCTGCAGTGCACGCACGCGTGCACTGCCTCGCCACAACAACATGTGAAATCATCTCAACATAGAATACTATCAGAAATCAAAGTTGTAGAGGTCAAATCAGTGACTCAACACAGCTGCAACATGGTCAAAACCATGACAACAAATATGCAACATTTCATATAACAACGCCACTGTCTCAACATTCAGAGTATCATCGACACAGTAAACTACAAGTATTCACAAGCTAATGCAAATTCCAGCTACGAATGAGCAAGTGTATTTGCATATTAGTTATGCAAACAAAGGTTGCAATGAAGACTACACACTGTTTAATGCACTCAAAGTCAGAGATTTAAAACAACTGAATACAATGGTAAGGCACGGCAAATACAAGTGCAAGGATGTGTGCATAAATGGATGCAGTCACGTGTGACGAAAAATCTGAAGTCACAAATGAAAATGTGATATGCCTCAAAGTCCAAAACACAATAACAACAGCGCACTAAGTACAACTGCATGAAATGAAGCAGTAACTTATGATCGATGAACATGAAGGCAAGGCACAAGTCAGGTAATGGTAAAGTCAAAGCATCAAAGTGAGAATTTCAAGCGCAGACAAATTAATACAGTGAACATACATAGGTAGTACCTATATAAACATGTGATATAATACATATATACGACAGTTCGAATAAACAATGCGACTCCAATCAAAGTGTGTATGAGTGGCAACATGTTACAGTAAGGGACAACATGAAATAATGTTTGCATGCCCAAAAGGTCAGAGGCAATATAAATGCAAACTGCACATGAATGAAGACCATACGAGCTCAATGCATCCCAAATGCTCAAATATACAACAAGTGTATACATGTACATGAAGATAGCAGACAACATAACATGACCAAGAAATGCATATACAAGGATGAATGAAACTGATCAAGCAAGTGCAACAGGTACAAAGGTCACTGCAACATGAATACAAGTGCAGTGGGACTACAAAATACTCAAGTGTATCCACATATTAATTATGCTAACCCAAGTTGCAGTGAAACAATAAAAAGGCTCAAGTCAGCATATATATTCAAAAATGCAACAAAAATAGAACTGCATGATTCAGTTCAAACCAAATTTGATCAACTACAAAGGCAGTAGTGAGTGTAGACAAACCAAACTCAAGATTTCAGAATGCAGTGGCCATACACATATATACATACAAGAATGTATGTATACAAATGATCAGCCATCAAAGAACAGTACATATGCAATTTGGATATGCAAGCATACAGTATCAACATATTAATTATGCTAACCCAAGTTGCAGTAAAGACTGCAGAGACAATTATCATCAGAAAACAAAGCACGTAAAGGCGTCAGGGAATATGCAACCTGATCAACCAGGTGCAGACAAAATGAAGTCGAGACCAACAATAATGGAAACAACTCTATTACGTCATGATTTAAACCCAAAATGCAAAACAGTGACAAAGATATCACAATATAATTCATAGCTGAGAGACCAAAAGCATAACCAAGTGGAATATCGAACAAGGTCGAACAGTGGGCAGTAAGGCCAAATCCACAGAGTACAACTCGAGTAAATCACAATGGAAATTACTCATATAACACATATATACACACATAGATGTGTGTATACACATGGTAGTAAAGATATAATGACCAAATATAGCATGGCAAAAGTCGAACAAGACCAACATCACAAAAATCAAGTTCAATATAGTCAAGGCCGAAGCCAAAATATTATCACAAAATCGAAGTCGAAGTTGAGCAAGTCATAAGTCGACATCGTGGTGCCAGCAAATGACCGAAGTCAAAAAGGGAACCACTATGATGAACAAGTCATCCACAATTCAGAGCATAAGACAACTACCAAATGATGTCAACAGCCAAAAAAAAAACAGAATCAAATATTATGGTGATGGTGACCCAAAATCACAACGGTGCCATGATGACCGAACTACATGAATACATGGAGCATGGCAACAGTCGACATAAATCAATTGCCAAAAATTCGAAACCAGTGAACACGGAAATCAACATCAAAACAAGGCAATCTGCAGAATCAAAGTGACCGAAGTCACAAATGAAAATCATAAAACTCAGAGATCAAAACCAGGAAAAACACGAAATCGAACCCATACGAAAAAAAAACATCAACATCAAAATAAACTCGAACGGCCTAAGAGTGAAGTAGATGTGAGTGATAGTTCACTCACCTTTGCCTGGAGCGGCCGCGAGTAAAGAGGAGAGTCAAGCAAGCCCTAATTTGAAAAGCCCTAAGCTTTGAACGTCGCCATTTTTTTTCCTTTTCGTTTGCTGATTTGGGTTTTAAAATGAACGAGAAAATGAATAAAGGGGATCGGGTATAAAAGAGTAGGGGAGAGACATGTTTTTGGCATGGGTTACGGCATAAATTTTGGCGCGTTTACAGCTGATAAGAGTAAGGCAATGTAATTTTTTTTTCTTTATTTTATGTTTATTTTTATATTTTTTTTTTCATTTTAAATTTAATTTGTTTTGTATAATTATTTTCTTTACTTTGTTTTGTAAATTTTGTTGTTTGAATTTTTAACTATGTGTATTTCTTTATTTTTTGTATTGATTAAAATTTTATTCCTTTTTATTTTAAAGAAAAGAAAAATGTTATTTAAAACTAACCATCCATTTATAAATTTACATAAATAATAATTCTTGTATCCAAATTATTTTTCTAAGTCATTAGTTTGAATTTAAAATACAAATTCAATATTCAATTTCAACTCCAAAGTCAAATTTAAATTTTTATTCAACATTTTATAGATTAAATTTTAAAATTAAATCGCCAATTTCATAGTTATATTGGGAATTCAAACAAAACCATCATTCAAATATTTAAAATTAATTAAATATTTCCAATTTAAATTGTTCAAAATTCAGGGTCGTTACATTTAATCTAATTTAAATTAAATACAAGCTTCTCAAATTATAAATTGATGAGATCTTAACCATTTATCAGTCATATATGTGACTGTAAAGAAAATTTTGATTTGAAAATTAAAAGAAATCTTTAAAATTGTTTATAACAAAATCTCTCTTATTCAATAAAAATCAAAGCCTTTATATTTTTATTATTGGGTAATATACATATGAATATATAATTGAAGTTTTTAAATAATAATGTTAAAAATAAACAAACATATCAATATTAAACATAAACATACATAAGTATAAGATATAATTATGAATGTAAACTGTAACTAGGGATATATAATATAAGTTATGAATTGAAATATAAAAATACAAACACAATGTTATGAATCAAATGTTGAAACTTTAAATTACCAATAGAATAAAATTTAGAAATCATAACCATAATAATCATACATGAGCAATGCAAATAAAATAAAACCAATATACTAAAAATGACTATAATAAGTTCACTCAATTAATAAGGTGAGTTAGCCTAAACATTTACTTGTGAGATACATTTATACAACATAAATCTTTAAAAAAGATAACCAAATTCATATTCAAAAGATCTTTGTCCAGTAAAAGAAAAAAAAAAAACAAAACATATGTGCTGCTGTAGATTTTATGTGCATAAGACAACAAAGTACAGCGAAGTACAGTGATATTAAGGAAGGATTTTATGTGATGGTTGTTAGGAAGGATGTGGAGCGGTATTAAAATGCAAACCATCAAAGTACATCGATAAGTCAATAGAAAAAATTGCAGCTTATGCTAGCGGTAATTTTAATACAGTCTCAAATTGGTCAAGTTTAGACTATGAAATGCAGGCTTTAATTAACGCTTTAGTTAAGTATAAAATTCATCTGAATAAAGATTTTACAGTCCGAACTGACTATGAAGCCATTGTAAAGTTCATATCAAATGAAAATTCTAAGAAGATAAATAAAACGTGATGGTTAAATCTCCAAAATTGGATCCATGGTAAGGGTTATTCCAATCAGTTTGAACATATAAAAGGTAACAATAATCATCTTGCTGATATTTATCAAAAAAATTACTCTCAGCTTTTGATACTAACAACATTTGTGATTTATAGGATATCATTTCATAAACAAAGAGCTAGCTGAAATAAGTAATCAAACGATTGTGGAGGTGAAAACCCCAACAATTAAAAAAAAGGTGCATTCACCTAAAATGCCACCTACAGGAGCAAGTTCTCCATCCTCAGTTAGTTCTCCAGCTATATTAACGGGTGATCAAACGATTGCGGCTAATATCCCATGTATGTCCTTTGGACAAATTTCCCTTATCCAATTCAAAAACGACGATCGTAGGAGGTTTAAACCCCTGGCTCGAATAAAAGATGCTTCACAACAATGTTTGCTTGGCCATCTTTGAAATTTAAGAACGTTCGAAGGAGAAAAAAGAAATAAACAACGTCTTGGAAACTGTTTTGCATATTATTTTTCAAAGATTCAACAGAAGCCTCTTTCCAAAAACTTTTTCTGTTATATAGTTTTTCGAGGCAATTTTATAGGTGCTTTCAAACATTGCAGCCAAGTGCAGATGGCTATACATAGTTTTCAAAATCCAGTTTTTAAAGGTTTCTATAATTTGCAACAAGCTTTAGATGAAGCAAGGAACTTCATCGGTCGAATTGTTATATCGATCCAGATTGTCAATAAACATACTCTCAAACAGCCTCATCAACTCCTCAATCACCAAACGATCTTATAAACTCCCAAGCCTCACAGTTAAATGACCTACAAAACCTATATCAACGAAATTAGGCCCAACTCCAGCATCTCATCCAGAGAAATCAATTTTAGAAGAAGAAAATCAGAAAAACACTTATGTTCACAAAACCAACCAGCTTTTAGAAAGAAGTATTCAACAATTAGTTCAAGAAAAAGAAGAACTCCTCAAACAAATTCCTAAGCGTCCTAAAACCTTAACCTACGAACAACTATCCAACCACTTAAAACTTAAACCAACATCGATTCTTGATGAATTATGTAGGTATGGAGGAAAGGAATTGGCCTTAAAATAGAGAAATTAGCTCACGATCGATGGAACGAACGTCAGGCAGATTTACAGCAGCTTTTGGCAACCTACTACAAGAAGTTGATAGAAACAACATGGTTCAAAATTGTGCAAGACAGACGTTGGAATATGTTAAGAGCAAGAGTTGATAGTACGCAGTTGCCATGCGAGATGAATAAAATCATTTACTTGTTTGACCATGGAATGTTGTCAACAATAACATTTGTAAATCCAGCTGAAAACTCAATCCTAGAACAATTTGGTAAGCGGTTCTCTATGATAGCAGCTTAGTATTTGTCCTACTATTGTGGTATGTATATGTTCAACTACACCAGTATTTAGTTTTGACAAACAGTACACAATCAAGCTAGCAATGCATCGTACGGCTATATTCAAACATGTAGGATATACAAGGCACAACGCATCTTGATGTCTAAGATGTTATTTTCAGACTTATAAAGGTACGCCAATTTGGTTTGGAGCAGATTAACCATGGAAATACCACCAGTCTAAGTTAACGTTAAGCCCTCCACCTAATTGGAAAGACCAACTAGTTCTACAGGAAGGACAACGAGATATCATATTTGGAGGGAGATGGATTTAAAAATCCTTCTTCCTCTACCTACGACAGAATATATGTTTGACCCAAATAGTGATGTCCTAATTTATGATCAAGAGACATCCGAGCCAGAAATGGAGTCAAGTCTAGACATTAAAACAAGTGACGGAAGGGCTCTACAAGAATTTAATCCAATGGATCAGATGGCAGATACAGACTAAAAACGAATCTTATCTTCTAAGAAGTATTGAAAAGTGTAAATCCACTAGCATTGCTTTACTTCCCATTGGCAAAAAAGATGGACATCTATTCTATGCTTTTGGCCGACCAGTGTTCTCAACTTTGTTTCTTTTAATTTTATGTATATGATAAGATTCTGCACTATCTATAAGCGGACAGATGTGTGTAATTCGTGTACCGGTTTAGCCGGCTATTTACCTATAAATATGTGTAAGGTGTGTAAGCTCTGATATACGAGAGCATTGTAAGAAACCTTGTAAACTTTCTTATAATGGCAGCTCAAGTTTCCTTCATTTGTCTCTGCAAACCTCTGTTCTTCCTCCAAACTTAATATTTTGAGAGAATAATAAAGAAAAAAATTCTGCAACCACAGCACATATTCTCCGCCGCATTATTTCAGAAAGCCTAAGTAATGGATAGCAGAAATGTATTTCTCTATTCAATTCTTCCTGCTTTGCCCATTATTGCAGAAATATTAGAATTATTTATAAATAAGTTTTTGTATTTAATAGGTGTGATAGAAATTTTTGCTGAAACTTTCTTACAATTTGTATAATTTGTTTCTATAATTTTCTTTGCCTTATCTGTTCCTCTAGGTAATTTATGAGTCATAGTCATAAAACTTTGATTTGCTATTTTAGAAGTAATTTTATATTGTCAACACCTAAAGAGGTTAAAAGCACAGAGTTTCTTCTAGGACTAAACTTTATCCTTAACTATAAAGGTAGTATTACAGTTTCTAAAAACAATATTACTTTCATTAAATACAACTATACTTTACTAACTAATTACGATAACTATCAATCAGAGCTCGCTTGAAAGCGTGGTGGACTTGTAAAATTAAATTTCTTCAAACCAATAGAACCAAAAATTTTGCCACACAAAGAACAAAAAAAACTCTCTAGCAACGCTAACCTTCGAAACAGTAAGAGAAATAGAAAAAGTTTAGGAAACTAAATATATACCTTACCAAATAATTTCACAATTAGAAAAACTAGGATTTTTAGGAGACGATGTTACAAAAAATTGAGTTTTTTATGTTTGTAAAATAAAAATAATAAACCCGGATATTACTATAAAAACAGCAAATATAGATTGTTCTCGAGATGAAGTTAAAGAATTTAAAGTACAAATCAACGAGATGCTACAACAAAATTTAATTAGACGATCAAAAAGTAAACACATATCAGCAACCTTTTAAGTGCAAAATCATTCAGAACAAAAACAAGGTAAGCCTCGAATAGTTTACAATTATAAACGCTTAAATGATAATACAAAAGACAATGGGTATAATATTCCCAATAAAGACACATTAGTTAATTTGATTCATGGAAAACGAATATTTAGTAAATTTGATCTCAAATCAGGATATAATCGACTAAAACTTGAAGAATGCTTCAAACCCTGGACAACATTTATGTGTTTAGAAGGACACTTCTAATGGAATGTTTTGAGTTTTGAATTAAAAACAGCACCAGAAAATTTTCAACGATTTATGGATAGTATTTTTAAAAAATATGAATTTTTCTCAGTATACATTGACGATATTCTGGTTGCCAATAATAATATTATAGAACATGAAAACCATTTAAAAATAATTTTTCAAGACATAGAACATAATGGTTTAGTAATTTCAAAACGAAACACGGAATTATTTAAACAAAAAAATTTCCTTTCTAGGACTAGAAATAGGCAATGGTAAAATAGAACTACAACCCCATATTTCGCGAAAGATAATAGAATTCCAGACAAACTAGACAGCAAAAGGACAATACAAGCATTTTTAGGATTAGTTACTGATGCACGAAAATTGATTCCAAACTTAGCCAAATTAGGTTGACCATTATAAGGAAAGATTTCAAAGAATGGAGAAGGAAGATTCAATTCAGAAGATATTGAATTAGTTCAACAAATTAAAGAAGAAGTCAAGAAAATATAACCTTTAGAGTTACCTTTAACTACAGATTATATCATCATAGAATGTGATGGATGTAAGAAGGATGGGGAGCAGTATTAAAATGCAAACCATCAAAGTACAGCGATAAATCAACAGAAAAAATTACATCTTATGCTAGCGGTAATTTTAATACAATCTCAAATTGGACAAGTTTAGATTATGAAATACGTGCTTTAATTAATGCTTTAGATAAGTATAAAATTCATCTTAATAAAGATTTTACAGTCCAAACTAACTATGAAGCCATTTTAAAGTTCATATCAAATGAAAATTCTAAAAGGATAAATAAAATACGATGGTTAAGTCTCCAAAATTTGATACAAGGTAATGGTTATTCCATTCAGTTCGAATGTATAAAAGGTAAGAATAATCATCTTGCTGATATTTTATCTAGAAAATTACACTTAGCTTTTTATACTAACACATTTGTGATTTACAGGATAGACATTTCATGAACAAAGAGCTAGCTGAAACGAGTAATCAACGATTGTGGAGGTAATAACCCCAACAATTAAAATAGAGGTGCATTCACCTAAAACGCCACCTACAGGAGCAATTTCTCCATCCACAATTAGTTCTCCAGTTAGATTAATAGGTAATCAAACGATGGCGGCTAATACCCCATGTACGTCCTTTGGACAAATTTCCCTTATCCAATTCAAAAACGATGATCCTAGGAAGTTTAAACCCCTGGTTCAAATAAGCGATGCTTCACAACAATGTCTATTAGACCATTTTTGGAATTTGAGAACGGTCGAAGAAGAAAAAGGAAATAGACAACGTCATGGAAAATATTTTGGATATTATTTTTCAAAGATTCAACAGAAGCCTCTTTCCAAAAACTTTTTCTGTTACATAGTTTTTCGAGGCAATTTTACAGGGGTTTTCAAACATTATAGCCAAGTGCAGATGGCTATATAGAGTTTCCAAAATCCAATTTTTAAAGGTTTCAATAATCTGCAACAAACTTTAGATGAAGCAAGGAACTTCTTCGGCCCAAATTATTATATCGATCCAGATTGTCAACAAACATACTCCCAAACAGCCTCATCAACTCCTCAATCACCAAATGACATTATAAACTCCCAAGCCTCACAGTTAAGTGACCTACAAAACCTATATCAACGAAATCAGGCCCAACTCCAGCATCTCATACAGAGAAATTAATGTTTAGAAGAAAAAAAAAATCAAAAAAAAACTTATGTTCATAAAACCAACCAGCTTTCGGAAAGAAGGATTCAGTAATTAGTTCAAGAAAAAGAAGAACTCCTCGAATAAATTCCTAAACGTCCTAAAACCTTAACCGACGAACAACTATCCAACCACTTAATACTTAAACCAGCACTGATTCTTCACGAATTATGTAGGTAAGGAGGAAAGGAATTGGTCCTTAAAATAGAGAAATTAGCTCACGATCGACGGAACGAACGTCAGGCAGATTTACAGCAGCTTTTGGCAACCTACTACAAGAAGACGATAGAAATAGTACAGTTCAAAATTGTGCAAGACAGACGTTCGAATTTGTTAAGATCAAGAGTTGATAGTACGCAGTTACCATGCGAGATGAATAAAATCATTGACTTGTTTGACTATAGAATGTTATCAAGAATTACATTTGTAAATCTAGTTGAAAACTCAATACTAGAATAATTTGGTAAGCTCTCTATGATAGCAGCTCAATACATTCGTATTTGTCCTGCTGTTGTGGTATGTATATGTCCGACTACACCAGTATTTATTTTTGACAAACAGTACACAATCAAGCTAGCAATGCATCGTATGACTATCTTCAAACATGTAGGGTATACAAGGCACAACGCATTTAGATGTCTAAGATGTTATTTTCAGACTTATGAAGGTATGCCAATTTGGTTTGGAGCAGATAAACCATGGCAATACCATAAGTCTAAGTTAATGTTAAGCCCTCCACCTAATTGGAAAGACCAACTAGTTCTACAGGAAGAGACGACGAGATATCAGATTTTGAGGGAGATGGATTTAAAAATCCTCCTTCCTCTACCTACAACAGAACATATGTTTGACCCAAATAATGATGTCCTAATTTATGATCAAGAGACATCCAAGCCAGAAATGGAGTCAAGTCCAGACAGTAACCCAAGTGCGGAAGGGCTCTAGAAGAATTCAATCCAATGGACCAGATGGTAGATACAGACTAAAATTGAATCCTATCTTCTAAAAAGTATTGACAAGTTTAAATCCACTAGCATTACTTTATTTCCCACTAGCAAAAAAGATGGACAGCTATTCTATGCTTTTGGCCGACCAGCGTTCTCCACTTAGTTTCTTTTAATTTTTATGTAAATGATAAGATTTCACACTATCTACAAGCGGACAGGTGTGTGTAATTCGTGTACCGGTTTAACCGGCTATTTAGCTATAGATATATGTAAGGTGTATAAGCTAAGATATACGAGAGCAATGTAAGAAACCTTGTAAACTTTCTTATTAATGGCAGCTTAAGTTTCCTTCATTTGTCTGTGCAAACCTCTGCTCTTCCTCCAAATTTAATATTTTGAGAGAATAGTAAAAAAAAAAATCTGTAACCACTGCACGTCTTCACCACAACATTATTTTAGAAAGCCTAAGTAATGGATAACAGAAAGGTATTCTCTATTCAATTCTTCCGCTTTACCCATTATTGCAAAAATATTAGAATTATATATGAATATGTCTTTACATTTAATAGATGTGATAGAATTTTTTTTGAAACTTTCTAGTAATTTGTATAATTTGTTTCTTATAATATGCTTTTCCTTACCTGTTCCTCTTGGTCACCAAGAGGAACAGGTAAGGCAAAGCATATTAACAGAAAAAAAATTATAAGAAATTTCAGCAAAAATTTCTATCACACCTATTAAATATAAAGACATATTTATAAATAATTCTAATATTTCTGCAATAATGGGTAAAGCAGGAAGAATTGAATAGAGAATACCTTTCTGCCATCCATTACTTAGGCTTTCTGAAATAATGCGGCGGAGAAGACGTGCTATGGCTGCAGAATTTTTTTTTACTATTCTCTCAAAATATAAAGTTTGGAGGAAGAACAGAGGTTTGCACAGACAAATGAAGGAAACTTAAGCTTCCATTAAAAAGAAAGTTTACAAGGTTTCTTACAATGCTCAAGTATATCAATCTTACACACCTTACATATATTTATAGGTAAATAGCCGGTTAAACCGGTACACGAATCACACACACCTGTCCGCTTATAGATAGTGCGGAATCTTATCATTTACATAAAAATTAAAAGAAACAAAGTGGAGAATGCTGGTCGACCAAAAGCATAGAATAGTTGTCCATCTTTTTTCCTAGTGGGAAATAAAGTAATGCTAGTGGATTTACACTTTTTAATACTTTTTAGAAGATAGGATTCATTTTTGGTATGTGTTTGCCATTTGGTCCATTGGATTGAATTCTTCTAGGTCCCTTCCATCACTTGTGTTAATGTCTGGACTTGACTTGATTTCTGGCTCGGATGTCTCTCGATCATAAATTAGGACATCACTATTTGGGTCAAACATATGTTCTATCGTAGGTAGAGGAAGAAGGAATTTTAAATCCATCTCCCTTCAAATCTGATATCTCGTCGTCTCATCTATAGAACTAGTTGGTCTTTGCAATTAGGTGGAAGGCTTAACATTAACATAGACAAGTGATATTGCCATGGTTTATCTGCTCCAAACCAAAATTGGCGTACCTTCATAAGTCTAAAAATAACATCTTAGACATCTAGATGCGTTGTGGCTTGTATATCCTACATGTTTGAAGATAGCCATACGATGCATTGCTGGCTTGATTGTGTACTGTTTGTCAAAACTAAATACTGGTGTAGTTGAACTTATACATACCACAATAGCAGGACATATACGCAAGTATTGAGCTGCTATCATAGAGAGAACCGCTTACCAAATCGTTCTAGGATTGAGTCTTCAACTGGATTTACAAATGTAATTCTTGATAACATTCCGTGGTCAAACAAGTCAATGATTTTATTCATCTCGATGGTAACTGTGTTCTATCAACTCTTGCTCATAACATATTCGAACGTCTGTTTGCACATTGAACTGTACCGTTTCTATCATATTCTTGTAGTAGGTTGCCTAAAGTTGCTGTAAATCTACCTGATGTTCGTTCCATCGATCGTGAGCTAATTTCACCATTTTGAGGACCAATTCCTTTCCTCCTTGCCTACATAATTTGTCATGAATCGGTGCTGGTTTAAGTTTTAAGTGGTTGGATAGTTGTTCGTAGGTTAAGGTTTTAGGACGTTTGGGAATTTTTTCGAGGAGTTCTTCCTTTTCTTGAACTAATTGCTGAATCATTCTTTCTAAAAGCTGGTGTTTTTATGAACATAAGTGTTTTTCTGATTTTAATACCGCTCCCCATCCTTCCTTACATCCACCACATTCTATGATGATATAATCTGTAGTTAATGATAACTCTAAAGGTTGTATTTTCTTTAGTTCTTCTTTAATTTGTTGAACTAAGTTAATGTCTTCTGAATTGAATCTTCCTTCTCCATTCTTTGAAATCTTTCCGTATAATGGTCCAACTAATTTGGCTAAGGTTGGAATCAATTTTCACGCATAATTAACTAATACTAAAAATGCCTGTATTTTCTTTTTGCTGTCTAGTTTGTTTGGAAATTCTATTATTTTTTGCGAATCATGGGGTTGTAGTTTTATTTTACTGTTGCCTAACTAGTCCTAGAAACGAATTTTTTTGCTTAAATAATTCCATCTTTCATTTTGAAATTACTAAACCATTATGTTCTATCTCTTGAAAAATTATTTTTAAATGGTTTTCATGTTGTTTAATATTAATACTGGCAACCATAATATCGTCAATGTATATTAAGCAAAATTCATATTTTTTAAAAATACTATCCATAAACCATTGAAAAATTGCCGGTGCTATTTTTAATCCAAAACTTAAAACATTCCATTCGAAGTGTCCTTCTGAACACATTATTGCTACCCAGGGTTTGAAGCCTTCTTCAAGTTTTAGTTTATTATATCGTGATTTAAGATCAAATTTGCTAAATATTCGTGTTCCTTGGACCAAATTAATCAATGTGTCTTTATTGGGAATATTATACCCATCGTCTTCTATATTATAATTTAAGCATTTATAATTGCAAACTATTTGTGGCTTACCTCGTTTTTGTTCTAGATGATTTCAGACAGGCTGCTGATCTGCGTTTACGTTCAGATCGTCTAATTAAATTTTGTTGTAACATGTCGTTTATTTGTATTTTAAATTCTTTAATGGCAGTTGGAGAATAATCTATATTTTCTATTTTTATAATAATATCCGGGTTTATTATTTCTATTTTACAAACATAAGAAACTCTATTTTTTGTAACATCGTCTCCTAAAAATTCTAGTTTTTCTAATCATGAAATTATTTGGTAAGGTATATATCTCGTTTCCTTACCTTTTTCTAATTCTCTTACTGTTTCGAAGGCAAGCGTTGCTAGAGCGTTTTAGTGTTCTTTGTCTGGTGATTTTTTTTTGTTTTATTGGTTTGAAGAAATCTAATTCTACATGTCCACCACGCTTTCGTGCGAGCTCTGGTTGATAGTTACGGTAATTAGTTGGTAAAGTATAGTTGTATTTACTAAAAGTAATACTGTTTTTAGAAATTGTAATACTAGCTCTATAGTTAAGGACAAAAATTTAGCCCTAGTAGAATTTTTTTTCTTTTAACCTCTTTAGGTGTTATTGTCGCTTGTCCTAAATCATATTTTGAACTGTAGTTGCCTGAGAAATCTTTAAATCGGATTTTTGAATTATCTGGTAATTTATGAGTCATAGTCATAAAACATTGATATGCTGTTTTAGAAGTAATTTTATATTTTAATGGTATGTGGAGTTTTGATGGAACTAATGAGTGTGAAATTAAACTTTTAGTACTTCCCGTATCATTATAGCTACTATTTCTTTAAATTCTTTTTCATCGGGCCATATTTTACAATCTATTGTTAATAAAGATGTGTTGTACTTATTAATGTTGGTTGAAAATTCTATATTATCTTGTATGTCATGATTTAAATTTTTTATTTCTCTGTTTCTTTTTCTCTACCTGGTTCATGTAAGTTATAATCATTGTGTTTTAGCTGTAAAATTTCTCATTTTAAATTATTTATTTCCATCTGTAAAAGTCGTATCTATGCTTCGTGTTTGTCTACTGTTTCTTAGAACATGGTTTTGTCATTCTCTATTTAACTTTTAGTTAACAATTCTAGTCCAAAATGTCTTTTAGCACATATGAAACATATTTCAATAAAACAAAGACCACACTGGAATCGTTTATTTATATTTGGGTATCTGGAACATAAAATACAAGAAATGTGGTCATTGCCTCCTCCTTGTATCCACTGGAGATTACAAGTTTCATTGTCGTTATTCATTAGAGTATAGGTAATATTATTTTGAGAACTACTTTCTCCTTCGTCTGAGACTATACTATAAATGGATTCATTATCGTCAAATTCATCAACACTTTTGATTTTGTTTTCTCCTAATTCATCTACTAAATTGGATCGTTGCTTATTATTTGGTCTGTTGGGACATTTATTACCAAATTGATATAGGTATCCGCATATAAAACAATGGCATGTTTTATTTAGTTTATTACATTTTACATATTTATCTTTTCTTCTTTTATCAATCTGTTTTGATTTTCGTAAATACTTTCTAGGTTTATAATATCCATATGCTTAAGGCGTAAAAATAGCTATTCTACAAAATGCCCAAGCTTGTCGTTTTACTTGTTCTTGCAAAGTTGCTTCTCTACAATGTTTTTCTAATTCGTGAAATACAAACATTATTCGTGGTTCTATTCCTAATTTTTGAATTTTTCCGTATTAGGTATTCCGATCGTTTTGTAATTGTCTTCCTAAGTCTCCTGAAAGTTTATAAAAATATTTATTGCACAAACCTTCTTCCATTGCTCTTCCCGTTTGTGATAGTGTTACTGCAAAATCTTGACTAAATTCTTTTATATATTTAAAATCTCTTATACTCAATTTTTATAAGTTTCTTATTGCTATTTCTTGCATAAGTGTTCCACCTTTGCTTGAATCATTACCGATTAATAGTAATCTGATAAAACAACTAAAATTATATGGGTATTACCTAATGCCTTCTGTTCTACGATAACAGTTGGGTTATCTGTCATTCAACTTTGATATATCCCCAGGGCTAATGGTCCTAATGTTGTTTCTAATACTGCCCACATATCCACTTCTGGTTTTTTATTTGTTTCCCAATATCTTACGACGTTTTGTTCCCAAACTAATATTTCTTCTATCCAAAGCTGAGGTGATTGATTTTCTAAGAGTAACATATCTCTGCTATATAATTTTCCATATGGTTTTTGCATACCTTTTCCCATATAAGGACTTTCATTATATTTTGATTCAAACTTTACCCAAGATTCTCGTTCTAAGGGTCCTTCTCTAAACTGTTCACTTGGTTTGTTGTCAAATCTACTACGTTTGTTAGCTGGAATCATAGCTTGATTCATAAAATGTGTATCAATAAAAAAACTCTTAAAGGAATATGTTGGTTTAATATTTCATCTATTCAAGTCATATTAAAATATTTGATAATGTTGTGAATGCATGTTCATAATTCATTTCTAATTCTTGCGTACAAGCTATTATCATGTTATCCATTTCTTTACGAATATTCTTTATCATTATCATTCTATCTGCAATTTCTGCTAATGTTTTACTAGATTTTGTTTTAAAAATTTCTTCAATAACATCTTCTATTCATTACAATTATCCTCTTCATCTGTTAAATCGCCTAAAATGTCGTTTTCATTGTTTAATAGCTATGTATCAGAATCATAATTATCATAGATTGTGTCTTCATTCCAACTATTCATAGTATTAAAGTGTTCTTCTACAATTTCATTTAAATTACTGTTATCTAGTTCTGATTCTGCATCTGTTTCTTCATTGTTTTCTTTGAACTTTTAATTGCTAAAATGTAAACTTGGTTCACCAAATTGGTTATTATAAATTACGTGTGTTTTCTGGGATTAAAATATTTTTATTGCTCATTACAGAATCATTAAGTTGCCATTCAAATCCTGCTAAATTTTCTGGGTTTATACGTCTTGGTTCTATCATCTTAATTCCTTTTGATGTTATATTCTAGACTGTACCGTCAAGATTAATTTTAAATTTCATTCCTGGTCGATTACTAGTGTGACGCCCCACTCAGTACTCACGCTAACCAAGGACACTACGAGGTAAAGCCGTCAACTAGCATGATGAATAAGGCTATTGAGGAGCGACCATCCGTGTAATTGCTTTGTGCGAGCACCGATATGTCACATAGTATACATGCATTTCTTTTCAAGAGGGAATTCGACATACCGATACAAACTCAAAGCAACTACATAGTGGCTATATGGTCTTCGGAAACAAATATATAAATAGACATAACACAAATAAGTCGCAGATATCCATATCACAAAGGCGGAAATAGATATGAATATAACACATAGAAGTGTACATAAGAGTAGTGGTCAAATAAGATCCACAATATCACAAAAGAATAGGTACAAGTGCTAGACAAAAGAATAAGTATACATCAAGGAGTCTCCATCTCGTATGTATAACAACAAAAACTACTAAACTTGAGTAGTCAGACAAAAGTCAGATGATGATCCCAGATAAGGAGTCAAGCAGAATACCCGCAACATCTCGGTCTGACCTGAGTATTATTTAATAAGAAAATAATCAACGGATCAGTCTAGCTATAAATTTCAGATAAAATGAGATAGAATAAGAGATATGCCAAAAACGTATGATAATAATAACGCCATACCGTGACAAGTATACAGTCAGCAACAAAAATGATACAATACCTCAAGAAATCTCAAGGCACTAAAAAGAATGTCATATTCTTTATTTTATTCACCAAACCACAAAACTTGGTGAAACACAAATTCTAGAAAATCATTAATTAGAAATCCAGAAATCACAAAAGGGGGAGGCCTATCACAAAAAGGGAGCATAAAAATTCACCAATACGTGCATCACAAACGGAACGCTATTCCATGGTCGCTAACCATCAAATTTGAGCCGAAGCTCCACAAAATGGCTTGATGACCTTTGAGCCGAAGCTCCACAAAACGGTCCGAAGACCTTTGAGCCGAAGCTCCACAAAATGGACCAAAGACCTTTGAATCGAAGTTCCACAGAACGATCCAAAAACCATGGGTTGCTACCCTACAAAATTGAGCCGAAACTCCACCAAAGGATCTTCATAGATCCCCTAGTGTAAATTACACCAAGCTAGTAAATAAATGAGTTAGACTTCATGTCCCATAACTACTGGAACTTAATTATTTACGAAAAAATTGTAGTCTTCCACTCGAAAATAAGTGTAAATTACACTTAGCTACTAAATACATGAGTTTAGCTTCATGTCCCATAACCACTGGCTTAACTTAAATATTTACGAACAGATTGTAGATTTCCACTCGAAAGTTGTCACAAGAGTTCAATCGAACAAGTCCAATAATTAACCGACAAAGTAAACACAAACGTTTCATACCACTTGTTTTGCTAAGCCGTTTAATTAGATTTCTCATACGAATGAGATAAAAGTTTTGTATATACTAATAGGTTGGAAAATGGTTTTATAAATGAGCTTGATATTGAAAATAGTGTTGAAATTATTTTGATGAAAGAGTTTTGATATTTACTACTAGTATAGAAACCTTTGTATTTTAAAGTGACAAAACACAAAAATGATTGTAAAATCAACCAATCATCAAAAAAATTCACATACGAAGACGTGAATGAATCCATAGAAATCGATACCGAATCCATCAAATTGGATACTCCCAAAAATAACGAAAAAAGAAGTCATCAAAGTCAACAATGAATGATAACAACAAATCGGATCAACACAAAACGATTAATATTGGAAACCCAAGCAAAAAAGGCAAATTGGGCTGAGGCAAGCAGATCAGTCGACCGAACCATAGTGGTCAGTCGACTGAACTATGCCTGGAAACTTTCGGTTTCCAGGTTCAGACGACTGGACCATAAGGGTTAGTCGACTGATACTGGCTCAGGAAAATTCCTGGGATTTATTCTGTCGACTGACTTCCTAGTTCAGTAGACTGAACTGGGATGTCCAGTATTTTTGGCCTAGCCCCAATGAAGGGAAAAAAACCAAATGGAGGCAATCAAACGAGCAATGACAACTAGGGATTTAGGCCACGTGAAAACCCAGCCTTATAGGCTCTTCGACACACCCCAAATACACATGTCCAAACATCCATAGTAGGATTTTCATAAATTGGACAACAAGAATCAAAAATTGAAAAATTCACCAAATCCATTCAAATCAAAAGCAAATGAATATGAATAGATATTAGGAATTCATACCTAACCACAAAGAAGCTTATAGACATAGGCATGAGTTCAAAAACTCACCTTTTACTCAAAAATAATGAAGGATAAGCTTTTAAAACAAGGCAAGATCAACCACTCTTCAATCTCAACTCAAGAAGCTTCAACCTAAGCTCATAAGGAAATATTTCCTAAGTTAGGGTTTAGAAATTTCTGAAAATGGAAGAGGGATTGAGATGGAGAAGATGGAGAGGATGCTTACCTAAGCTTTTCTTGGATTTTGGACTTGAATTTGAGTTTCCTAATCAAAGCTAGAGCTTAGGAATTTCTATTTTCTTTTCTCTTCCCCCAATTTTACAAAAGCTTGAAGTGTTAGGAAATGGGAATGAATGAAGAGAAGAGGGGGTGGAGCTAGGGTCTTATGTTAGGTTATTGGGCTGAAACCCAAACCCAAAGCTCTAAGTGAAAATGTCAAAATTCAAGCTAATTCCAAACATATTGATGTTTATACTCAAAAAGGTCGAAAACACCATTTTGAACTCAATGGGAGTGGTCTTGAGTTCTAATTTGGCTATTTGCAAAACGTAGCTTTTCAGACTTTAATCCGACTAACGATGCCATATTTAAATAAAATATTTAAATATACAATCATAAAATATGCGGGTTGTTACAGACTCCCATCCTTAATGAAATTGCATCCTCGCAATACTTAAGAAGAAAATAAAGAGTAACAATCATAAAAGCATGTCAACACAAAAAAATTTGAAATAGGAAGTTCACCTCTAAGGAGCACGAGAGAGTAAGTCCGAATATGTTCGCTCGATGAATTCTCTAGATTCCCAAGAGCAATCCTTAGGATTTGAGGACCATTGAACTTTCACAAGCGGGACATCTTTGTTACGAAGACGTCTAACCTTCGTAGCAATGATGCGAATAGGATGTTGCTCAAAAGTCAAGTTAGGAGAAACTTCAATTTCTTCCACAACACTAGGCTCAAGAATAGAATTGGTATCACGAAGGCATTTCCATAGTAGAGAAACGTGAAACACGTCATGAATAGCAGAAAATTGAGCCGGTAATAAAAGGCGATAAGCCACGGAACGAACGTGTTCGGTGATGGGAAATGGATTAATATATCGAGGTGCTAACTTTGCTGATCGACTGAAATGCACAACACCCTTCATAGGTGAAACATGAATAAACGCAAAATCTCCCACAGAAAATTCTAATTTCCTTCTTCGGTTATCGGCAAAGGATTTTTGTGTACTTTGAGCGTCTTTCATCCTATGGCGAATAAGGTCAATCTTTTCTATGGAATAATGAATAAAATCTGGACCTAAAACCAGCTTCTCACTGGCCTCAAGCCTACAAGAAGGAGATCGGCATGGCCTTCCATAGAGTGCCTCGAAAGGTGCCATACTAATACTAGATTGGAAGCTATTAGTATAGGAAAACTCAACAAGAGAAATATGATCTTTCCAACTTCCACCAAAATCAAGAACACATGCACGAAGAAGATCTTCAAGAGTTTGATTCACACGCTCGGTTTGTCCATCGGACCGAGGATGATAAGCGAGGCTAAAATTAAGCTTTGTTCCCAAATCTTTTTAAAGACTCTTCCAAAATCCACTAGTAAATAATGGATCACGATCACTAACAATAGAAGTAGGAACTCCATGCAATTTAACCATTTCTTTAACATAGAGTTTGGCCAAAAGAGGTACAGTCCGATTAGACCGAACATGAATAAAATGGGCGGATTTTGTAAGTCGATCCATAATCACACATAAACTATCATGGCCCGAACGATAACGGGGAAGTCCGTCAATAAAGTCCATGGAGACTTGATCCCACTTCCAAATTGGAATGTCGTGAGGTTGCAATAACCTACCAGGCCTTTGATGCTCGGCCTTAACGAGTTGACAAGTCATGCAATGCTTAACGAAATTAGCAATATCAGATTTCATTCCATCCCAATAATAAAGTCACTTCATATCCACATATATTTTACTACTATCGGGATAAATGGTAAATTTAGAACGATGAGAATCTTCTAAAATGTCTTTACAAAGATCACTAATATTTGGCATGATAGTCTACCAAATTTTCGAATGTCGCCACGAGCATCGATTTCAAAGTCTTTCAAACCATCGATATTACTATCCTGACAACTTTGGCTAAGAAGAATCAATTTAGGATCATGCTTTTGAGCTTTAAGAATGCGGTCTAAAAGTTATGGATGAGCCTCAAGGCTAAATTGAACAAGAGATGAACACAAATCAAATTCACGATCTCGAATCTCACAAGTGGATAAAGTCTCGAGGTCACTCCATTTAGATATTATTGTAGAAACAACCGCTTGTTGCTTATGACTAAGTGCATTGGCAACACAATTTCCCTTTTCTAGGGGTATAAAGAATATCAAGATCATAAGACGCAAGGAACTCGAGCCGACGTTGTTGACGCAAATTAAGTTCCTTTCAACAAAATAAATACTTCAAAAATTTATGATCGGTGTAGAGAAAAAATTTCTCCCTCATAAGATAATGACGCCAAATTCTAAAAGCAAAAACAATAGCCGCGAGCACTAGATCATGAGTGGCGTACTTAGTCTCGATAGGCTTTAATTGTATAGAAGCATAAGTGATAGAACGTTCCCTTTTGCAAGAGAACGGCACTCAAACCAATATGAATAGCATCGGTACAAACAATAAAGTCTTGGTTCCCTTCGGGAATCACAAGAATAAGAGTATCAAAAAAGAGTTCTTTTAATTGATCCTCTTTCCCGAAAAGCTAAGACTCTCAAAATTACAATTAACTTTATGTATTCATCTTTTTAGAAAATTTACTCATTACAAGTTAATTTACTATATCTGATTGTCTCATCATAGCGTTTAGGAGATTCCTATCGATAACGTTGATCAGGCGCATCGACCAGAATTCTTAAAGAACTCAATGGGCAAAACAACACAAAATTATCTTCTATATGATAAGCATTTCTCTTAAAAACTTTACAAATATTCTTTTCTTGTTTTAAGAACAAAATCTAATTATACTTATAAATATCTTATGAAAAAGATTTGCAAAATTTTAAATTGCTGTTTTCATCCATAATTAATAAATTCAAAAACGGACTCATCGTGATATTCGTGGAACACTCGATTCATAAGATGGGTGAAAGAATCTGGATGGTTCATCAAACCAAATGGCATAACAAGTCATTCATAAGAATCATAACGAGGGCGGGTTGCGGTTAGTTGAACGCTATCATCCGCAACTCATAGCTAATGAAAACTGGTGGCAAAGTCGAACTAAAAAGACCTTAGTACCACTCAATAGATTTGCTTAGGAGGTAATCCTAAGACAAGCTCAAAGATACCAGAAAATTTCACAAACTACTTGAATGAGGAGAATAACATCCTCCTCAACAAGTAGGGTCTAGAGAATAAAATGATGCCACCAAATTAGAATCGAAATCATCAAGGAAAATAGAAATCTACATAACTTATTGAGGATGTCGAAGATAGATAGTCCACACGGGACATAGGATACGGCTTCATAATGATTAAGCCAATCCTTTCCCAAAAATCAATTTCGAAGCCTAAGTAACGCATAACATGCAAATCGGCCCAAAAAGTATAATCACATAAAATAATTTCGACATCTTTTCAAAGCAAACTGAGTGTTGCAGATCCACTATCCAGATTCACAATTCTCAGTGAAGTCATCAAGCCCAAAATATTTAAAGAAAAAGAATCGACAAGTTCTTTTGATATAAAAATAATGAGATGAACCCTTATCAACAAGAACTCGAATAGGATAATCACAAAACAAATGTCATCAAGGACTGAATGAAAAATACCTTGACCAAAAGAAGGGTCAATAGGAGCTTGCACAACATTTAGCTTTCCCTCCCTCTTGCTTGGAAGTTTGGGACATGAAGATAAAAGATGACCCGAACTTTTGCAATAACGACAAAAGAGAGGTTTTGGACACCTATTAGCATAATGGTCAGTGGAACCACAATTGTAGCATTGTCCACGACTAGAGGTAGGAGTCTTTGATACCAGAGTTTCTTGTTCCCCTTTCTTCTTGCTTTGAAGTATCGGGCATGCAGAAAGACAATGACCTGAATTTTTGCAATAGCGACAAGAAATAGGCCTTGGACACCTATTTAAATAGTGGTCTTTAGAATTACAATTGTAGCATTCTCCACGATTAAGGATTGGAGTATTTGCTACCGAAGTTGCCTGCCTCCCTTTCTTGTTGGGATTAGGGCTTTTGAACTTAATATGCCTCTTTTTGTTGTTATTGAGGCTTATTTTGGAACCCCAACATCACCATACCTTCCCTTATTGGTCTCTCCAAGTCGAAGTGCGATATCAACAAGCTGATCGAAAGGAGCTTCTAGTTTCAGAGGTAAAACCTATGTGGGGTTCTTACTCAAAGCACAAATAAACCTTTGATTTTTTACAAGATCCAAAAGTTCTTGGGCAGTCTTGAATATGCCATCCAGAGAAGGACTACTGGATTAACCAGCGCTAGGACTGCCAGAACTAACCATCTCTTCTTCTTTAAGAAAGAAAGAAAGAAGTGGAAGAAGGTTATTCTCAGAATGAATATCAAACAAACATGCTTGATAAAACAAGGCATCATAAAGAAAATAGGATAGAACGGGTCCAATGACTCGAATAAATCCTAAGGCATGACTCGTAATAAAGACTTAGGACAATGATCCTTGCTAGATTATTCTACATCGTTTCGAAGTTTGGCTTTGATACCAGGCTGTGACACCCCACCTATATACTCACGCTAGCCAAGGGCACTACGAGGTAACGCCATCAACTAGCACGAAGAATAAGGTTGTTGAGGAGCGATCATCCATGTAAATGCTTTGAACGAGCACCCATATGTCAGATAGTATGCATGTATTTCTTTTCAAGAGGAAATCCGACATACCGATACAAACTCAAAGCTACTACACAATAGCTATATGATCTTCGAAAACAAAAATAGAAATAAGCATAACACAAATTAGTCACAGATATCCATATCACAAAGGCGGAGACAGATATGAATATAACACATAGAAGTGTACATCAAAGTAGTGGTCAAATAAGATCCACAATATCACAAAAGAATAGGTACAAGTGCTAGACAAAAGAATAAGTATACATCAAGGAGTCTCCATCTCATACGTATAACAACAAAAACTACTAAACTAGAGTAGTCAGATAAAAGTCAGATGATGATCCCAGATAAGGAGTCAAGCAGAAACACCTGCAACATCTCGGTCTGACCCGAGTATTATTTAATAAGAAAATAATAAACGGATCAGTCTAGCTGTAAATATCAGATAAAATGAGATAGAATAAGAGATATGGCAAAAACGTATGACAACAATAATGCCATACGGCGACAAGTATAAAATCAACAACAAAAATCATATAATACCTCAAGAAATCTCAAAGCACTAAAAAGAGTGTTATATTCTTTAATTTATTCACAGACCACAAATATTGACGAACATTTCAATGCTAACTCACAAAAGTTCGTGAAACACAAATTCTAGAAAATCAATAATTAGACATCCAGAAATCACCAAAGGGGGAGGCCTATCACCAAACGGGAGCATAAAAACTCACCAACACGTGCATCACAAACAGAACGCTATTCCATGGTCGCTAACCATTATTTTTGAGCCGAAGCTCCACAAAAAGGATTGAAGACCTTTGAGATGAAGCTCCACAAGATGATTCGAAGACCTTTGAGCCGAAGCTCCATAAAATTATCCAAAGACCATGGGTCGCTACCCCACAAAATTGAGCCGAAACTCCACCAAAGGATCTTTATAGATCCATAAGTGTAAATTACACTAAGCTAGTAAATAAATAAGTTAGGCTTCATATCCCATAACTACTGGCTTAACTTAATTATTTACGAACAAATTATAGACTTCCACTCGAAAATAGGTGTAAATTACACAAAGCTAGTAAATATATGAGTTTAGCTTCATGTCCCATAACCACTGGCTTAACTTAAATATTCACGAACAGATTGTAGATTTCCACTCGAAAGTTGTCACAAGAGTTCAATCGAACAACTCCAAGAATTAACGGACAAAGTAAACGCAAGCGTTTTATACCACTTGTTTTGCTAAGCGGTTTAATTAGATTTCTTATATGAATGACGTAAAGGTTTGTATATACTAATAGGTTGGAAAACGGTTTTATAAACGAGCTTGATATTGAAAATAGTGTTGAAATCAGTTTGATGAAAGAGTTTTGATATTTACTTCTAGTAACCTTTGTATTTTAAAGTGACAAACCACAAAAATAATTGTAAAAACAACCAATCATCAAAAAAATTCACATACAAAGACATGAACCAATCCATAGAAATCGATACCGAATCCATCAAATTGGATACCCTCAAAAATCCCAAAAAAAGAAGTCATCAAAGTCAATAACGAATGATAACAACATATCAGATCAACACGAAACGATTAACATTGGAAACCCAAGCAAAATAGGCAAATTTGGCTAAGGCAAGCAGATTAGTCGACTGAACTATAGTGGTCCGTCGACTGAATTATGCTTGGAAACTTTCGGTTTCTAGGTTCAGTCGACTAGACCATAAGGGTCAGTCGACTGATACTTGCTCAGGAAATTTCCTAGGCTCTATTCAGTACACAGACTTCCCAGTTCAGTCGACTGAACTGGGATGTCCAGTATTTTCAGCCTAGCCCCAATGAAGGGAAAAAACCAAACGGAGGCGGTCGAACGAGCAATGACGACTAGTGATTTATGCCACGTGACAACCCAGCCTTATAGGCTCTTCGACATACCCCAAAAACACATGTCCAAACATCCATAGTAGGATTTTCATAAATTGGACAACAAGAATCAAAAATTGGAAAATTCACCAGATCCATTCAAATCAAAAGCAATTGAACATGAATAGATATTAGAAATTCATACCTAACCACAAAGAAGGCTATAGACATAGGCGTGAGTTCAAAAACTCACCTTTTACTCAAAAACAATGAAGGAGAAGCTTTTAAAACATGGCAAGATCAACCACTCTTCAGTCTCAACTCAAGAAGCTTCAATCTAAGCTCATAAGAAAATATTTCCTAAGTTAGGGTTTAGGAATTTCTGAAAATGGATGAGGGATTTAGATGGAGAAGATGGAAAGGATGCCACTACACCACAAAAGGCTTTTAACAGCGTTTGATAAACGCTGTAATATGATACAACAGCGTTATTAGAAACGCTGTATAACGACATGCTGTCGTATATACATAACTTACAACAGCGTTTCTATAAACGCTGTTGAAACATCTCTGTGACAGCGTTTATTACGAGCTGTCAATAATGTTTTTACAGCGTTTCAGACGTGCTGTATTATGTTTCAACAGCGTTTATAACTACACCAAAATAAGCTTTTAACAGCGTTCTAAAAACGCTGTAATAGGATATAACAGCGTTGTTAATAACGCTGTATAACTCCCGTTCCACAGTTGTTGCTCCCCTTTTCACAGCATTTTTATTATGCTGTTGGAGCAATGTACATTATCTTTTCATAGAATTGACAGCACGGTTTAAACGCTGTTGTTTGTTTGTACTATTTTTACAGCGTTGCACCATTGCAATATTTACACACTGGTATCATTAATCTAAATAGCATTTTATTATATTTCAACCGGATAATATACATAACATATACAAATCAAACTAAAAAATATCATATAAAAACATAACAATCAACCATTTCAATAAATTAAGTTGAATACAATATCCATAAACAAAGTTTACATAAATCCATAAACAACGATAATATTTATAAACTAATATCCTACGACAGTGGACAAAGGCACATATCTGCACCGACAACCAAGGCAACAAATGCAACTGCAGATACTTCATACCCATCTTCTCATCAACTTGCCTGAACACATTCGTCACTGACCATACAACCACACACTGTGCATATACCACTCTACCTTTGTCGAACTAGCAGCACTGACCACACTACCTCCTCTGCCAATACACTCCTGCCTTGCTGCTTCCCCTCTTCTCAACCACTTCATTTCTGCCCACCTGCACATTCGTACTGTGCACCCACACCACTACCATTCATATCACATAACTAAACTGCACCGTTACAGCTAAACTGCTCCACTGTAACCCCCACTGTCATTCAACATCCAACTGTGCACATATATCAGTGCACAAACACATCAAAACCACCACAGTTCTTACTCACCAACCCTTCACTGAACATACTTCATCAACATCAGTTCAAAACTCGAGCCGCTGCTGACACAGTCCCCTATCCCTCCACTTCGGTTCAAAATAAAAACATTCTCAATACCTACCAACCCTTCACATCTGACCACATACCATCAAACTGCCACCATTGCTTTGCTTCAACCCGACCACACCATCATATCTGCACAACCCACACAAACCAGAACTCCTGCACTTCTGCATTCAAACACGTCTACAATTCACACACATCTCCATAGAGCAACCAATACATCATCATACATAACTAACAAACATACCAGTGCTCCACCCCTCATAACCACTTCATACAACCATCCTTCCACCTCTGGCACAGAACAACTACTGACCATCACATAACCATCAACTCTCCTCGACCACTCTATCCCCACAGTTCACTACTTCCAGCAACACTGCATCAAGCTACAAATGTATCATCGAGCTCCTAAAACTATAAATCCAGCTAAATAAAAATTATAAGAAACAATTAACAAGAGGATCAAAGCTACATATCTATAATTGCAAGCTGATATCACTTCATATCAAAAATTATCCACCAAACAATAATAGAAATGACACTTAACTACTAAGAATCGGTACCCACGTCATAGAAATATACGCAGAAAATTTGTTAACCGAAAAATAAACTTTTAAGAGAACGCGATTATTACCCGAGGAAAAGATCTGAAGAACCAAAGAGACTCGGATAAAAAGATGTGGACTTCTGAGAATGAAAGAGCTTTTAGAATTTGCTTGTCCAATTTAATGTTGAATTCATCGTGACAATCGCTTAATGCAAAGTGTAGTTGAATGAAGAGACTTGAATTTTTGTATGTAGGGGAGAAATTACAATGTTGTGAGTAGCGTTTGTATGGAGGAGGATGTTTATTGATGGCAGCAGTTTGAATGCAAATGTACAGGGTTGAAGAAGTTTTGTATGTGGTAGACTTGAATTTTTTATGTCAGTAGCAAGTGGATGGAAGGTTGGCAATTTTGAATGAATGAAACGGTGGTGGCCAATGAAACAGTGGAAGGCACTGATGTAGTGGTACAGCAATTAG
Organism: Allium cepa; assembly: GCA_030765085.1. NCBI lineage: Eukaryota > Viridiplantae > Streptophyta > Magnoliopsida > Asparagales > Amaryllidaceae > Allium > Allium cepa. The sequence goes on from CM060945.1 coordinate 183,452,719, forward strand.
TTGTGAGAAGGCAGAAGGCTATTCGGGGAATGAAATGTATAGTTGAATGGTGTATGACTTGTTCTGAAGTGGCTGAAATGGGAGGTTGCACTGTTGTTTGAGTGGGATGATCGGGTTTGTTTTGTATGGGAGAATCAAGCAATGGTTGATGGTGGAAGCAGTGTTTCTGGTTAGTTGGTTTGAAGTGTTGTCGTGGCTGTTTGTGGTAGTGATGACAAGGGGATGGCCAGAGAATTGGTGGTGGATGGCAAATGTAACAGGGATGAAGTATGGTGATGGGGTGTGTATGCAGTTGTGAGGAGAAGCTGATGACTGTAAAGCAGGGTTGGTCAGCAAGCTATTCTGGTATGTTGTCGATGGGTTGAATATTGTGAACAGGCTTGTGAGTGGTGAACAAAGCAATAGTGTGCACAATGCACAGTGTGAAATAGTGAACAGAAATGCACACAAAGCAAGTGCTATAAAAACACTGAAAATTCAAAATTGCAATTGTATTGTAAAAAAAACTGAAATGAAAACTTTTTTTTTGTATTTTTGTTTTGAAATGTCTGTTTTTTTTTATGTAGAGAGGCAAATGTAAAATAAAATGAGAATTCAAAGAAATTCATAGTTAACATATTATTATTATTTATCATAGTTTATTATTATTAGTAGTATAAAATATTAAGTTATATATTATAATTATATAAACTAATCCTGTTAATTTTTATAAAACTTAGTTAATTTTGTTAAAATTTCATAATACTTAGTTAATTTTCATAAACTTATCTAATATTTATAAATATTAGTTAACTTAGTATTATTATTATAAATCTTAGTTAATAGTAATAATAATTATTATTATTATTTGGTTATGTTTTAAATTTTTATGTACTTAGTTAATTTTTATAAATTAAACTTGCTAAATTTTATAAAACTTGGTTAACTTAGTTAAAAAAAATTTATAATAATCATACTTAGTTAAATTTTTATAAATTTATTTAATATTTATAAATCTTAGTTAACTTATTATTATTATAATAATTATTAGTTAATAATAAATATTACTACTACTACTATTATAATATAAGATTTAGTTATATTTTATATTTTATAAACTAAACTTGTTAATTTTTATAAAACTTAATTAACTTAGATAAATTTTTATAATACTTAGTTAATTTCTATAAATTTAATATTTATAAATTTTAGTTAACCTATTATTATTATTATTATTATTACAAATCTTAGTTTATTATTATTATTACCATTATTATTATTACTATTACGATTATTATTATTATTATATAGAAGATAGAAGATTTAGTTATATTTTATATACTTTGTTAATTTTTGTAGACTAAACTTGTTAATTTTTATAAAGCTTAGTTAACTTAGTTAAATTTTTATAGTATTTGGTGAATTTTTATAAACTTATTTAATATTTATAAATCTTAGTTAACTTAGTATTATTATTATAAATCTTAGTTAATAGTAATAATTATTATTATTATTATTACTACTACTATAGAAGATTTTGTTGTATATTATATTTTTATATACTTAGATAATTTTTATAAATTAAACTTGTTAATTTTTATAAAACTTAGTTAACTTATTTAAATTTTTATAATACTTGATTAATTTTTATAAGCTTACTTAATATTCAAAAATCTTAGTTGACTTTATTATTATTATTTAAATTTTTATAATACTTAGAATAGCGGTTTGGGTATAATATAGCCAATTGGGCTGTGTATCTGAATCGGCCCACATAGAGTTGCACACTATAAATGCAACTATATCATGTACAAACTGAAGCAATTACAAACTGGTTGAATAAAAAGCAATTGCTATTGTATATCAATTCTCTTGCTAAACATAGTTTTTCAAATTCTCTATCATGGTATCAGAGCTGTTTCAAGCTTAACGGCATTGAAATTAGATTTTGAAGAAAGAAAGAAGTCAAGATATCATCAGAGAATTATCATCATCTGATATCTTGATAACCCATCAGGTATATCTCATCATTTGGGTTACATAATTGATTTTGCTTATTAAAACAGGTGCCGTGCCAAAGAAATCAACAAGTTTCTGACTGCAACAAGTTTTTAAGCAAATTCCAAAGCAAGAAGATTCAGAAAAGAAAAATAGATATCAAGAAAGCAATCAAAGGCAGAAAGAAAGTAATTGCCCTGCCAAGAAATCATCAGAACACATTCATCATTTGATTCTGGCTGCAACTAACCTGAGCATACTGCATCTGAAGCAATCTTGCAACTGCAAGTTTCTGAATCATCAAGCTAGTTATCTCTTTTATTGATTTCAACACGGCTGAAGGAGACACCAACTCAGCAACCTCTGATAATATCACCAATCCTCAGCAACAAACTGCAGAAGTAGCTGGAAAGTTGATCAAGCCTGTCCTTAGCCCACAAAGTCAACTTATCACCATCCATTTTGAAGAAGATAATCATCTTCTATGGAAACTTCAAGTTGAAACTGCAATTCAAGGATATGGTCTTGAAGGATTCATTCTTGGAACTGAATCTATCCCACCAAGATGCATTGCTGACCAATAAAACAAATTAATCAGTAATGAAGATTACATAAAATATTACATACAAGATAGGCTAATAAGTTCTTGGTTGTTATCATCCATCAATACAAATCTGTTATCACAAGTGATTGGCTGCAAATCTGCAAATGAGATTTGGATACTCAATCAGCTGCAAAGGTTAAGCATTACAAAAGACCGCTGCAAAACATCATTAAAGACAATCAACCTATGAGGGAATATTTAGCACAAGTCAACAATATATGTAATATGTTAGAAGCTGCAGGTCACAAGATCACTGAAAATGAACAAGTTTTGACCATCTTGAATGGTCTCAGTGATGAATATGAAGCATTTGTAGCAGTCATATCATATCAACTAACTCTACCTTCTATACAATATGTTCATTCAACACACGAAGAAAGAAATGATCACAAGAAACCACAGGATTCTGACTTATCAATCAACTATGCAACTAGTTCCAAAAACAAAGGACAAAACATCAACAAACAGAGTCAATATTATTAAAGAGGTGGATACTCAAACAGGGCTAGAGGTAGAGGAAGATGGAGTGGTAATAACAATAGACCAAAATGTCAAATCTGTGAGAAACTAGGTCACAATGCAATGAAATGCTATTTCAGACTTAATGTCAATTATGTGCCTAATCAGAACCAAAGTAATCAAAGAAATGGGAACATCAATGTTAATATGGCTCAAGTACAAACAGATACAAGTATTCAATCTGAGAATAACAGGATAAGCAATCCTAGATGTCACTACAAGATTAGAACACATTCAGGATGAAAGCTGATATCCAAATTCAAGGACAACTAATCATGTAACAAGCAATCTTGACAATTTAAATCTTGAAAATAAGAAGTATAGAGGTAAACAATCAATTTACATGGGAAATGGAGAGTCTATTAGTATTACTCATACTAGAAATGCATCCATCAAAGGTGCAAGGCAGTTATTTTCAAATAATTTATTAAGAGTGCCAAGAATAAAGAAAAATCTCGCGAGTGTATCACAATTTGCTAAAGATAATAATGTCTATTTTGAGTTCTACCTTAATTGTTGTTTAGTTAGAGACATACGAATTAAAGAAATTCTTTTGCAGTGTTGCTGTCAGGGCAAAATTTGTAAGAAAACAAAAGTATTGTAACATGGCTGAAACTGTTCAGCCAGAGAGATAAAAATGTATTTGATCTTTGGCATTATAAACTTGGTCATCCAAATGCAAAAATTGTTAAACAAGTACTTTGCGAAAATAAAATTCCTTTTGATAATACATCTGCACCATATATTTGTTCATACTGCCAGATGGGTGAAAGCCACAAATTAGCATTTAATGATTCATTAACTATGTACTCTAAACCTTTAGAATTAGCTGCAACTGATCTTTGGGGTCCAGCCCCAATATGTTTAGACTATGGCTACAAATATTATATATCATTTATTGATGCTTTATCTAGGTACACATGGATCTATTTTTTGAAATCAAAGTCTGAAACATGCAATGTAGTTGTTCATTTTATATCCTTAGTTGAAAAACAAACTGGTTGTCAAGTCAAGATAATGCAAACTGTTTGTGGAACTGCGTATAGTCCACTCAGCAGTTTTTTCAACAAAAAAGGGAATAATTCATAAAACTACACGTCCTTATATATCTGAAAAAAATGATCTCATTCAGAGAAAACATAGACACAGTTGAATCAGGTCTTACATTGCTAGCTCAGGCATCTCTGCCACTAAAATCTTGGTCTAATTCATTTAGCACAGCTGTTTATTTAATTAATAGTTTGCCAACAAAAGTTCTCAAAGGAATAAGTCCTATAGAAACGCTATACAAAGTTAAACCTGATTATCAACACTTGAGATCCTTTGATTGTCCATGTTTTCCCTACTTGAGACCATATAATACTCATAAACTGAACTTCAGATCAAGACCGTGTACCTTTTTAGGTTATGGGACAAAACAAAAGGGATATAAATGTCTTGATGATAATGGAAAAAATATTTATAACGTGTTTAATGAGTATGTATTTTCCTTTAGGAATGCAGATATAAAAACTACCAAGAAAATATATAATCCAAAAGTATCAATACCTGATTTACCTGTGTGCACTGATATGCCTCAAACAAGGGAGACTGAAAGGACTGCTGGAGCTAATGAGTCTCAACTCACAATGTCAAAGCAACCAGGTCATGAGTCACCAGGACTACCCAGCTATCTCAGTCAATCTCCTGCACACTCAAGTCAGCAAACTCATCGAGTTAGTGAAGAAAATTCAGACCGTCTACAAAATCAATCAGGAAATAACAATAATCAAGCAAATGTTGAAGAACAACCACAAGTAAGAGCAGGCCATCCCATGGTCACAAAAGCAAACGGTGGCATTTTTAAACCAAAGTTATACACTGCAGTCACTGTTTCAGAGAGTCTGAAACATTTGAGCAAGCTTTCATGTTTGCAAAAAATAATGTAGTATGTAATTGTTGAATGGTTAATAGGGAATCCCATTACCCTATATAGTCGGTAAATAACCAAACAACTAATATTGTATCTATACCAATGTAAAATTTCAACTAAAGAGACTACATGAGTCTACCGTTGACCATCCAATATTAAATTTAAATACTAGACTTTAACCGTGTTTCTAATAAATTTCTATAAACTTCTACGGTAATACTATATTGACGATATTAATTAAATTTGTTTGCTAGTACCCATTTTTTGCATATCCATCGTTCTGCTGTCGGTGGTCATGGCGGCCATGATGGTGGTGGAAACAATAATAATTTTTACAAATTAGAAAAGTAAAGATAAAAACTGGAAAATGCTTCTTAATAATCATTAATTAGGAGGACAATATAAATCATATAAAATATTTTTGCTTTTGTGCTGCTATAACAATAGCCTAATATATAATCTGTGTATACTTGATAACATATATATGGGTTCTTTGTCTAGAAAAATGCACATAATAGATTCTGTATTTTCACATATCTATAACTACATATATTGTATATCTCTTTAGTTTAACATATCAAATTATGCTAAAAGGCTATTAGCTGTCAAAGAAAGCATAAGGAAGATGAATATGTAGAAGAAACTGAGAAGATTTCACCTGAGAGGTCTTCAACATGGTAATTTGATGAACATGACCAACAGCATCAAATTTTGCTGGGAAACCTACATTTGTCCTGGAGATTTTTGCCAAATTTACAATAAACCATTTGTAAGAAACTGTTTGCAAGAAAATCAAATGGTAAAAATAATTCCAACTCCTGAATGGAAGTTCAAAAGCCTAATTTTTCCAAAGATATAAGCATAATTATCTATAAAATAAATTTAACTGCAGTAACAGTTGCTTATTGATTTTTTTTACTATGTAATAATGGGAAAGTTGAAGGGCATGGTGAATATTAGCGTGGACATTTAACTGCAGTAACAGTTGCTTATTGATTTTTTTTACTAATATTATAATACTTTTAATTGTGAATTATGATCTTATCATCGTAATCATCGATTACTACCACATAATTATTGCATAATTTTGTTCGAAGTTATATTAAATATTACCATATTTATCATTCTCGACATATTTATCATTCTTGACTTTATTATTTTTGTTAAATCCTGTAAATAAGCATATAGCTTTTAGAATAAGCCTGGTGTAAAAATGGTTTGTTAAATTTGTCAAAAATCACAAAAAATTACCGTTGATTTTGTTCTTTCAAGTTGTTATACTCCCAACTTTGTGCATCCCACAGCCTTACTTCATGATCCAAACTGCCACTAGCAAGTATTTCAATGCACAGTGGGTGAAATCTTACCTGCAGGGAATCAGTAATTGAGACTCTAAATAATAAATAATACATGAATACACATTTCCTAAAATTAAGAGGAAAAATAAACAAGATGCAGGAAACATTTTTTTATCCACTCGATAACAGAATCCACTATCGAAGAAATTAAACTAGGCTATCTTGTTAGGTCTCAGGTTGTAATCTATTATTTTCAGGCAATAAAAATAAAAAACAATGACGCAAAATGATGTGTTTTTTAATGTAAGAAAAAGTACATGCTCAATCTTCCTTGTATATCTAATTTTCAAACAAAGTATTTAATGCTTAAGGATGTCAGTCAAGGTAGATGAGGACTTTCTCCCCTGCAAGAATGGAAAAAAATAGGCTAAAATATTTTGTAATTTGTTTGGTCTTCAGTGAAATATATCTTTCTTGGACATAATAATAAGATTCTGGTTCTGTTTCAAATTCTTGTTGGAGTGATTTAATTATTAGCCTAAAAAGATGAATTTCCAAACGTTGTGCGTTGCAATGGAAATTGACTTTTGGTGAATGTAAATGATTGTTGATATATAACACTCTGAGTGGTCATAACTGGGTATAATATATTGGATCATAATTCCTAACATAACCGCAATTAACAGTTAGCATATAAAGATATTGCCGGAAGCAGAAATACACACACCACGATAATACATGCATAAAAGAGTGTATGTGGTCCACATGTGTGCAGGTGCACATACATACATATGTGTATGTGTACACGCACACACGAAAATATCCATCGACAGATATATGAAAAAATAGAAAAAACTTAAGTGATGAATATAATGATAGATGTATTATGCATACCACCCATGGTGTCCGCCGATGGCCACTCAAGATTTTTAAACATCTCCTGGTCTGGCAATCGATTATCTTAACAGTGTGATCACCACTGGAATATAACTAGACAGAGTTAGCAACTTATTGTAGAACAGCCATTAGCCTTTAAGAGAATAATAACAATTATTTATGAAAAAATTTCTACTACAAGTACAAACAATAATAACTCACTGTGTAGAAGTAATTGTCTTTCCATCCAAACTAAATGCTGCAGCAATTGTTGATCGTGGAGGAGGTGAAAGAGGGCAATATTTAGCTGACAAATGATGCAATGACTTTGCTTCTACCCTGAAAATGATGCCCTCAAATAAACATCAGATAAATGTCATCAAGATACTGATAATTGTGTAGAAAATAATATACAGCAATGTACTTGTAACCATGTTTTTGAGCACATTGCTAGGCTTGCTCGTCTCCTTCCTCAAATGAATATCAAATCATCACAGGTATTAATTGAAAATTTGCAACCATAAATACTTGCTCTTTAGTCATGATTATAGTTAGTAAATTTATCATCAAATATTTATCAACCATAAAACCCTTGGCCGAAAAGAAAAGGGAGTGGTTGACCAATGGGTCATTAAGTAAAATGAAAACTATGTTGCAAATTGGTGTATAAACTACTAGTTTTCCTAGGAGCCAAAAAATGGGAAGATGATCAAGTGATAGTGAAATTGTGTATCATAACCTAAGGCTATAGTTGCATCATCAAAAAGCACACATTCAAGTGAACCTAAATCCATTGGTTCAAGCCTTATCAGTGTGTGTGTGTGTGTGAAATTAGAGCTGGTTCGGAATCTTAAGGGTGGCATTGGAAATAATTTCAGTTTGAAAACCTTAGTTAATGTAATTTGATTTTGTAATACGACTTGGCCACACTCCATAGACTTCTGAATGGATAGGATTTGGATCACAGCATCAATCCATATATCCTTAGTACTAAGATTCATTATCTAATGGATTATGTACCATTATTACCCAATCCGCTGGATTATGAATAATTAAATCCAAATCCGATGAATTACTAAAATTTTGCCTCGATAGTTTGATATTTCCATTAAAGAAAACTTGTTTATTCAGAAAAGCATATGCGTAGAAATGGGTGCTTTTAGAAATAAATTTAAACTGCTGCTGCTGCTACTGAATACTAATAACAGACAAAAGGAAGGTCAGAGGTTTAACAATTTAGACAGAAATGAATGTTGGATGTAAAGGAAACGACTAGCATTCGAGCCTCAGGATCGATTATTTTCTTAAAAAACATTAACATATATTACTATAAAGAAGCAAACTTCCACATATTATAAGAACACAGGGTCTACTGGTTTGTAAGACAAAGATCCCACCTGCAACTCAAGCAAGAACTTGAAGGAGATTGTGAGGAACATGAATTTGATGAAGCAGATGCCATAGAAAACTTTGCATTGTCAATAAAATGCTGACTCATTGGTTCCTCTAAGCATGATAAGCCTGAAAAAGACAACCACCTCCAAAACTGCTTCATACCACAGTACAACCACCACACAGCTTCCTGCCTCAAAACCACTCCACTGTCATACAACATCAACTCAACTTCATTTCCGTCACATATTCAACTTGTTCTCACTTCGACTACCGACCACTGACTTCACTCAACTGTCAACAACACTGCTTCCAAATTGCTAAACACTGATAACCACCTTGCCAATATCACAACACTGCTGCCTCCTCTGTCATCTTCCCCTACCATTCAAACAGCCAACTTGCCAGAGACAACTACATAGCTCCAACTACAACTTCAATAACCACTACTATCAAACAACAATCACACTGTTTCATTGCTATGCATTTCTCGGTTAACAGAACCACAGACAACCAGCCTACACATCACTGTCAAACACCAGCATTCCAACATTCCAGCACAACAGCGACTTCAATAACCCAAAGCTCTACAACCCAAAGTCGAACTACGCAGCCTCACCAGAACCATCTAAACAATCCTCGAATGCTAATTTCTGTGAAATCCCAATCTCCTCAAACATCACAAGCATACACAAAACTCCAACCAACACCCACCACAGTTCAACTCGCAACCTCCTAGCCCCTTGACCACCAACAATCTCCTGACAACATACCCAAAAAAAATTCGCAACTGCCATTCACCAGAATCAAACCAAAGAATAGTGCCAGTCTCACCGTAGCTTCCTGAACATCGACGACTCTGAGCCAACAGATTCGCAACCATCAAAACCGCACACCAAAACAGATTCGCAACCATCTAAGCAGTCGTTCGCATGTTGTGGTGGTAGAATTGAAGCGATGGTTGGACAGATGCTGGCGATTTCGATTTAGGGTTATGCTTGGTATTTGGGGATATCGGGTGTAAAATTATGAAATGAACATGATTCAAGGAACAAATAAAGTATGAACAAGAGAACTGAGATTAGATTTGAAGAAATCGGGACAAAGAATGAAATGCAGGAGATTTTGGTGAAGAAGATAATTGATATTTTTTGTAATGAGGAATGAGAATAAGAAGGAAAGGCGGTAGAAAGAAATTTTAGTCCCGCGTTAATTTTTTAGCTCTATCCCTAAAATGTCAGCGTTTGTTGATTAATATTGTTCGTTTAAAATATTATCGACAGCATTTCCTTAAAAAACGCTGACAAATGTTGCTGTTGAAGGTGAATTTTCTTGTAGTGTGCTTACCTAAGCTTCTCTTGGATTTTGGACTTGAATTTTTGTTTCCTAATCAAAGCTAGGGCTTAGGAATTTCTATTTTCTTTTCTCTTCCCCCATTTTTACAAAATCTTGAAGTGTTAGGAAATGGGAATGAATGAAGAGAAGAGGTGGTGGAGCTAGGGTCTTATGTTAGGTTATTGGGCTGAAACCCAAAACCCAAAGCCCTAAGTGAAAATGTCAAAATTCAAGCTAACTCCAAAACATATCGATGTTTGTACTCAAAAAGGTCGCAAAAGCCATTTTAAACTCAATGGGAGAGGTCTCGAGTCCTAATTCGACTGTTTGCAAAAAGTATCTTTTCAGACTTTAATCCGACTAACGATGCTATATGTAAATAAAATATTTAAATATACAATCATAAAATATGCGGGCTGTTACAACTAGCTTTTCCTATAATTCCTATGCTTATTATTAAGTTAGTTCCTTCATAATTTTCAAAACCGTTTGCTTTAAATCCGAACTTTAAATTTTTTAAGTCTTTAATGCTTTTAAGTACATCTGGAACAAAGTATACTAAAGCAGTTTTTTCATTTAAATCTATTTCCATTCCTAATAGTAAAGCCTTTTCTATATCTGAAGTCCATGATTTATCTAAGACTACTGTAAGTAATTTTGTTCCTAGTACTTTTCTTGTTAAAGCCTTGATTCCTATTACAATCAATCCTAAATAAAAGAAACGTTTTCCTGTATTTTTAAGCTTTTGTACTATTTCTAGAGATAAAACATCTATTGTTACACTGTTATTGATGACTCTAATTTCTTCTTCTCTAATACTTCTTACCAATGTTGTATTAATATTTGTAATTCATGTTTGGTATAAAACTCTTGGGTTTAATATATCTAGCTGGTTTTTGTTATATAAATCTAAATTCATATCTAGATCTACTTCTTCATCTAATTGAATTACCAGTTTTTCTTTTTTAGATTTAATTTTTTAAAGAATACTAGAGATTTCATCCTTTGGTTTAGCTTCAGTTATTGTTCTACTTGGTCCACTAAATGATGTTCTTGGGTTTATCATTTTCTTAGGAGCCAAAATTTATATAATTCTGGTTCTTTATTTACTCTTTCAATTGGATTTCCTAAACTTAAATTAACTAATTGATCTGATAACTTGTCTATTTCTTTATCAAGCTTCTGTTTAGCTCCTAATTCCTCAAAATTTTCTAATATTTGAAAATTTAGGCTTATAATAAACAAGTTTGGATATTCTTTATCTGCTTCGGTTTTACCACTGTAACTAGTAAACCCTGTTCCTGTTGGTATCAGAGCATGGTTGTTTCTTGTGTTATTAAACATGCCAAACCTTTTGAGTTACGTTTAGGTTAGAAAGGGTGCGTAATTCCCACTTTCAAGCAAACATGGTGAAGCTGTAAGGTAACCAGGGAAATAATTATGATTTTTTACTGATAGAAATTGGGTAATATAATATTAATATTTTAGTAATCTCTCTCAAAAGAAAATTCTATTTACAGAAAGAACAAGTTGCACTAGACAAATGGTTTCTCAAAAATAAGTTTAAACCTCTCAAAAATCTAGTCGACTAATTTTAAAAGTTTGAAATATTTAAATCTTCAGTATAATTGCAAAGAATGAAGTATTATTATTTTAGACAATTATAAATTTACTTGTCATTTTGATAAATGTTTTAAACACTTATTACACGACGATAACAAACAGCTTAATTTTATTAAAGTCCTACTTATAAATCTAGGAGTAAGTCTAGAAAAATATGATATTTCAATGGTAGAAACCTTAGAAATTATTACCAGATCAATTAGCAAGAAAAACAAAACTTCAGAATAGATTGTTGAAAACTTTGATTTTATTAAAAATCAAAACAAACAAATTTTGCGAACGTTATTTCAACTTAAGAATAACTTACCAGAAAAATCAACCACAAACAAACTCAAGTTTCTTTTATGAAATAATAAACCTAAGGTTATAGAAGTAGAATCCAAAAATATTCTAGAAGAACTAAAAGTCAGAAGTCTTAATTTTGGTTAAAAAATTAAGCAAGTAGAACTTTTGCTAGAAGAAGTTAAACATATAGTTGTTGGATAAGTTTATGAATCAATATCTTCAAGGGTAATAGACGACGCATATAATAGTCCCTGCATAGAAAAGGGGCATACTGCTTGTACTTGGGGTTCTTCTTCATACATATCATTACATAAATTAAAGATAGTGAAGTCAGAACTAAAAGCATGGCCCAAATCGAGAGCTTCTGGCAATTCTACGGCTACACTACAGATTGAATTTAACTTAGTTTTCACCCGCTGGATCAGCAGCCAGAAAATGAGACTCTATACGACCCTATGTTCTATTTGGGACAGCAGCTTAATGCTAACATGAGTAAACAACTCGAATTTTTGCGGCTAAAATGCAAGATTTTCTAGTTACAAGAAGGGGATCGTAATAGAAAATACTATTATGCCAAAATATCTATGCGACGTCATCAAAATAAAAAACATTCCTTATGGAAGCTCAAGGAAATTATATCTATGATATTAATAGTATTCGGGATGAAGCCATTGATTATTATCAGCCTCTAGTTCAACTAGAATGCAAACTAACCATGCTGGAAAATTATACTTATCTTCACAAGTAATAGTGGAGGAAATCAGAGCAGCAGTTTTGTCTATCGACGATTCCAAAAGCCTAGGACCTGATGGAGATTTAGCCAAATTTTATAAGCTGCATTGGGACGACTTGCATGAAAATATTCTCAACTCCATGTCAGAGGATTTTCATAATAAAAAGATGCCACATGGAGTAAACCACAATTTCATTATTCTAGTGCCTAAAACAGATAAGCCACAGACTATTTCCTATTATAGACCTATCTCGTGTGCTGATGTTTTCTATAAAATAATTTTAAAGTTTATTTGCAACTGTATTAAATGGTTTTTGCCATTGTTGATTGTAGAAAATCAATCATCATTCATCCCTGGAAGGAACATTGGGGAGATGTTCTACTTGCTCATGAATAGATTTGGGACTTTACCAAGCAGGGTAAACCAAAAATGTGCTTAAAATTGACTTGCAAAAAGCATACGATATGGCATACCGTGATTTTGTATGTCATATGCTTATGTCTATGGGCTTCCATACATCTATTATAGACCTAATACATACATGCATATCTACGCCTACTTTCTCAATAATGACTGATGGGAGACCACATGGTTTTATTTCTTCCAATAGAGGTTTACAATAGGATGTCCCATTATTGCCTTATTTATTTTCCATAGAAATGGAATATTTTTCTTTACTTATGGAAGAGGGTATGACCGATAACCATTTACAGCCTATTTCAAAAATCCAGCTTGCTATATCACATCTTTTATATGTCGACGATGTCATGACTTTTTTAGCTGCTACCACTGAAATGCTACTCATATGAACCACATTTTTTCTATGTTAGATGACACTATTGGTTTATGCATTAACCAGACAAAGCCACAACTATTCTTTAGTAAAGGAGATGAAATAAAGCAACTGTATCTGAAATATTACATATACCTAAAAAGAGTTTACCTGTTAAGTATTTGGGAATCCTGTTAACATCTGATTATATCCATACTACTCATTGTATTCCACTGCTGCAAAAAATCAGTACCAGATTATATGGTTGGGACAGCAAGCTTTTTACAACAACTGGGCGTGCAGAACTTATTCATAGTATTATAACTCCTATTGTCATGTACAAGATATTAATATATCACTTGCCGGTGTCAACATTGAAGAAAATTGACAAATTATGTGCAGATTTATTTTGGAAAGGCAAGCTGCATAAGATATCTTGGGATGTCTTATGTAGGCCAAAAATTGAAGGGGGTATTGGCCTTCGAAAGTTTACTAACCTCACTACTACCACCAGGATTAAGTTGTTATGGAATCTGTTAACAACTAATTGCCTTTGGTCAAGATGGACGTGGGCAAAATATTTGTCTATGACTAATATTTGGGTTTTACAAATTAATAACAAATTTTCAAGTACTTTTAAATCAATTTTACGATAACGGGTGGTGGCTTTAAATCTTATTAATCGAGTTATTATCAATGGAAAGGATACTGATCTCTGGTTTGAACCATGGATTAATCATAAATCTCTAGTAGATTTGATTCTCTGGAATATAATTTATTTAAGAAACTCTATTAATAGTACGGTAAGTCTTATCATTCGTGACACAAAACTGCAACCACAACTATTATCAAAAACCAGGGAGGTCTCGACATAAATTATGCACGTTAATGTAAGCCATGACAACATTACTAACTATTGGACTATTGGGAACCAAAGGAAATTTATATTCGCTTTGGTGTAAGATAATATTCATCAACTTCAACAACATGATGACAACTACTCATTAATATGGCATAACACGACTGCTAGAAAGTTTGCTTTCACTACATAGTTAGCATATATACGTCATTTTCCTACAGCAGATAGGTTATCGAGTTAGGGAATGACTATCGATCAAAAATGTTCATTATGTACCAATAGTAACAAATCACACAATCATCTATGCATGAATTGCAATTATAGTACTTATCTTTGGAGATGGCTGTTCCAGATTTTAGATCTTCCGTATGATGCCGTGACCTCCTTAAACCAACGTTTTTCGACACTAAGGCGAAGTTTTCCCCTCAAATCGACCTCCCAACACCGGACATATGTGGTGGCGTCCACCTTAATCCATCACATATGGAAGGAGAGGGTTCGCCGCCGATTCGAATGCAAATCTTGCATGAGAGAACAAATATTGAAGCTCTTTGAGAACGACATTCGTCTGCAATTGGCACATCATTTTACGCACCGCTGCTTATCGTCGGGGGAAAGGGAGAAGGTTTTGAAATGGCGTATAGAGCTTGAAGATTATGGATAGTTCGAATGAGCTGCTTTTTTGGCTATGCGATGATTTGTTTTTATTCGCATATGGGATGGGCTGGTGGATTCAAAGGTTGTGGACGGTGTGTACATTACCTACCCATTTTTTGGTCTGTTATGTAATGTTGGTCTTTTGTTTTTGAATTTATGTGTATAATTTGTTCCTACTGTAATAGAGTTTGATTGTAATAGGGGATGTCATGCTCTTTTTCCTTACCACAATGGTAAGGGTCTTTAAGGAGGTGAATCCTGCTATTGTACGATTATATTTCGTTATTAATAAAGAATCTTTCATTTTAAAATAAATATACATACATACATACATACATACATACTTACATACATACATACATACATATAGACACACACACATATATAAGTACGTGTTCCTCTCTCTCTTAACTATTCTTCTGTATCTTACTAAGACTCATATACAGATTTACGAGAAAGAGGATATGGAAGCAGGAAACGGAAGAGGAAATCTAGGTGGAGGAACTACCATAACCAATGGAAATGCTTGACTTAATACTAGGAGGAATCAAGGTCGACAGGCTAATGCTAATCCAAATGCTGAACCTAATATAGGTGCTGGAAATCTGCTAGTAGATGCAGAGACGGTGTATCAGTTGTTGGCCAATCTTTTTGCAAGCTGGAGTAGCTGGCAATGTTGGAGGAGCTAATCCTGTGGCTCCAGTTGGGAATAACTATGCTAAGTTGAGCAGTGACTGTAACGACCCAGAATTTTAATTTATTAAAATATGAATATTTAATTAATTTTAAATATTAATAAGTGAATTTATAAGTCAAATAAATTTTATTTTGAATTATTGGATTTAATTGAATAATTAAATCGATAATTTAATATGTTAAATTATGAAAATAATTGAAAATTGAGTTAAATATGATTGAAAATGATTTGTAAAATTTTATTTTATCATGTTGAAGTTAGAATGATATTTTAGAACTTTTAAAATCGAATTAAAAGTTAATTTGTGAAAATTGAATATTTTAATATTTAAATCGACTAGTGAAAATAGTCAATTTTTGAACAGTCTCAGAATTGAACGAAACCAGTTCCATTGGATCCGTAATAGTTAGTTATTACCGAATTTCAAATTTCGTGTCAATTGGAGCTATCGTTTGATCGTAGCAGCTCGAAACGCATCGAATTATTTTTAATTTTAATATAGCGAGTTAAAATAGCCATTTTTCAAAAAGTCTCGGATTTCGACGAAACCAGTTTCATCAGATCCGTAATGTGTTATTATTGTAAGGTTTCAAATTTCAAGTCGATTGGATTTACCGTTTGTCCGGTACAAATTAAAACGCCTAGAAAATCGCTTAAATCGGTTTAATTCAAATTGAGCGTTTATAGCCATAACTTGCACAGATTTCCGAATTAGCTTTCGAAACCTGTTCCATTGTGTCCGGAACGCGGGGTAAACCCTAGAAACGCTGGTTTCGGCGCGTAAATCGGAGTTCGAAATTTCCGGGATGAATAGTGTCGATCGATTTCCTATAAATAGCCCCACCCTTCATTAAAAAATAATAATAATAAAACAAAACCCTAATCTAAATATGCAGCCGCCACTTTAATAACCAAAGGCTGAGAATGCTTCTCCTTCCTCCCTCGATTACTCCAAATCCATCAAGAATTAGCAAGAATGTTCAACATCAAAGTTGGAGAACTCATCGAGCACTACGATTTCAACGGTGGAGATGTGGTTTGGCGCAATGTGGAATGAGATAGGGAGGGCCGACCGTGGCCAGTTGTGCACGAAATTCAAAGCTCATCAGGTGGCCGAGCTTGCTCTTCTTGGGGCCGAGTGTAGCTTGTGGTGAGGGCTTCGACATGGAGCAAGTTGATCGAGTTCAAGCTCGACGTGGAGGTGATGATATTCAACCCTAGTTGCTTGTTGTATGGGTTCTTTGTGCGGCA
This sequence comes from Allium cepa, assembly GCA_030765085.1. NCBI lineage: Eukaryota > Viridiplantae > Streptophyta > Magnoliopsida > Asparagales > Amaryllidaceae > Allium > Allium cepa. The sequence continues at coordinate 183,469,510 of CM060945.1, forward strand.
ACAACCTGTAGCATGAAACGTGAAGAGGAGAGAAGGGGGGGGGACGGTCCAGATGAGGTGTGTTGAGATCCAATGGCCCATGTTAGTTGTAGGTTTATAATTTTAATTTATGTTGTAATTTTATTAAGTATAAAACTCGTGTAACTTCAAAAATACATAACTTTTTCATACGAGGTCGAAAACGCGCGAAACCAGTTGCATTCGAATCGTATGGACGAGCACTACGCGATGAAATTGGATTGGAGTCGTTTGGAGTTAGTGAAAATTTTGGGTAAAATTAAACGTCCGTTTAATTTTATTCGAAATAAATCGCTAAAACGGAATTTAAAATCAAGGTGAGAACTTCTCACTCAATCGAATCAGTTTCGATTTTATTTTAAATAGTTAGATTTAAAATATTTGAATGCATGTTTGAATGATGATTGATATCTATTGATTGTTAAAATAGACATTATACGCCGTTAGTAAGCGGATGTTATTTATTAAAAACATATACCGCGAATATTTCATAAACAGTGAAATTGGTATTATAAATAATATCAATATATATATATATTGGCATATGTATATATTGCAGTTGTTGATTCCCCGCATTTTTTTAGCGGATGAGACCCTATTGCGCCGTTAGTAAGCGGATAATATTTAATAAAAACATATACCGCGATAATTTCGTACTAGAGCGGAATTGGTATTGTGCTAATGTTTGTGGATGCAGGAAAACAGGTTGGAGGGATCCAACTGGATTTCTCAACAGTATTTATTTAATTTCAGATATTTTGATATTTGATTGATTATCATATCGATATATGATATCGTTGTAGTCGTGATTGACTATTTGGTGTGTAGCATCATTGGACCAAATTTTGGGATTTTAAAATGATTTTTAAAGTGATTTTTTGAGAATATACTATATTTTGGAATTGATCCATTATAAATAAATAAACGTTATAATTTTTAAAGTTATAAAAATTATGATTTTTAAGAAATATAGTTAAAAGCTGATTTTTGAAAATAAGGAATTAATGACTTTATAAAATAGTTAAATTGGGATTTCTGAAATAATTGTGAAAAGTTTAAATATAGGATTTATAAAATTTGATCATTTTATAAATCAAAATGATGAAATTATAAAGGAGTTTAAAGACGTTTTTAAAATATTAATATGAATTGATTTATATAAGAGATTTATAAATGGATATTTATAAATTGAGATATTGAAATTATAAAACGAGTTTTTATAAGTGTTTGAATGAAGTGAAAATGAATTTCATTAAAGAATGAAATTTATAGAATTTTAAACGGTGAAGTTATAAATGAAACTTATAAATAGTAAGAATTATAAATTTGTGAAGTTATTTGAAGAATAGATTTGGTTAAATAAATGAATCTTATAAGTTATAAGATTTATGGTTTGGAAAGTCTTTAGAGGAACGATTTTGTAAAATAATCGTTTTATAAGTATTTAACTTATAATATGAACTTTTAGTTTATAATTGAGTTATAAACTGGAATAGGTTAATAAAAGAATTTATAAAAAGGAAGTTTTTATAAATAAATAGAAATGGAATTTATAAACGTTGTTTTATAAATTCGCAAATGACTTATTTTGATAAGTAAATTGTTGAAACCTATTAACGGAGTTATATTCACATTTTTGAATAGTGAATAATCCTTTGAATTAAAATGAATAAAAGGATGAAATTGTTAATGAAGTATATTCACGTTTTTGAATAGTGAATAACACGTTAAAGAAATTGTTTTGGATTTGGATGTTTTAAATAGAATTAAAACGATCGAACAATGTTTTAAAATGTGTTGAGATTCGAAACCATAGATTTCAACATTAATTATTGAAATAGACGTTTTCGAGAAATGAAAAGGAAATAGTGGACTATAACACTGTTGTTATAGTAAATGATTTCCGAAAGGAAATGTTTTGTATAGTACTGGGATTTATATATCTATTTTAATTTCAAATCCCTATACTAGTGATTTTGGGTTGTCGTAACGATGTTTTACGCAACATTCGTTTTGGCCCAAATAAATATGTTGAAGAGAATGATTTCCTTAATAGAATGAAATATATACTAAATTTCAATTTTAGTATATTGAATATTTTCTAAGTGTTGAAAATAAATAAAATTCGTGAATTACTTATTTAATAAGTATGGAAATGTTTTCCAATATAAAGTGAATATTGGAGAATTTATCTTTTTGAAGATAAATTGGAAATGAATAATTGAAATCGAATATTCATAGATATTTTGGATTATAAATTCACTAAGGAATTTATAAAAGAAAGTGGAATTGGTTTAAAAATAAATATTGATTTATTTTTGAAGTATGAAATAATATATCTTGTAAAGATATTTTTGGAAAATAAATAATTTAGAAAATTATTTGGAATCTGGTGATGTGTGCATATCCAGTGATAGTTCAATAACCGACTATCAATATTTCCCTTTGAATGGGTAATTGATGTGATTTGATTGAATTGAATGCTACACTTATTTTTTGAATAAGCGCTCACTATTCGGGTTAACCGGGAAAGGACCATGGGGTCGTATAACCCATTCCGAATATGTGATACGTCGTTATAATTGCATTGAAGATCGGTGTTGAAGACCCGGTATTTGCGAGAGCGATAGGATGACCTGTCGATTGTCTCTGCACTGAGTTGCAGCGGTATAGAGACTCCCTAAGTGATGGGAAATCCGATCAGGATTGTGAATATCCGGATTACAAGGACTTCTTTGTAAGTGCCTTCGGTTTTGTTCGAGCCCGGAACAGACTTGTATGGATTGTGTGTCTGACATTACAAGTTGAGATATAAAGCCGATTTCTTTCAAATATATTTCTGTTGGTGGCGGAGAATTTATTCTTTTAGCTTAACACCCTTCTCTGAGACGTACGAGCTCAGAGGTTATGTAGTTGAATGTTATCAGCGATATATTCCCAATTTGGTAATGTGACATGTTGAGTGTTGCTGAAATGATCATTGTGTTGATTATTTGTGATAGGATCATTTATTTGATCGTCTATCTTGGTGATCATTGTGTTGATCATTTGTTGACCCAAAGCATGGCTTTTGTATAAAGTATGTTTTTGTGGACGTGACTTCGTCGAGCCTCACACCCCGGAAATGGTCAAAACAGGAAAGATGCGGCAAGGTTATGAGGGGTAGCTCCCTTTAGGGTATGTACATTTCCTTCTGGATAGAGGTGGTATCATGGTATGGAGCCCAGATATTTAACCTATGTGGTTACCGCGAATTTATTACTTTGTGGTTGTTGGTTATCGGGATCCCGTGAGAAAGGTCGTTTACGATCGGGGAATGGCGTGCTCGTGTCAGTAGTTACCCAGTTAGGGGTAACCCGGCCTTGTGTTGGCAGAGTTCCGGTTTGGTTCTCGGGGTTGTCTTTCCAGAGGCATTCTCATGTGGCAATGGGAAGTTCCTTGGCCTGACCATTTGTTGGAAATCCAAAGAAACAATACGAAACTTGTACGGTTTTAGTTGTAGAACCTATCATTCACTTATGGTGTCGCAACACTGTTTGGATGGTAGCTATAGTAGGCATAGTTCGAAATGTCTATGTTGGCTAAGATTTATATTCTACTTTCGAAATGAATTTCCCCTACACTATGCACTAGTAATAATATCAAATGTTATTTTAAATGCGTATCAAGCATCTTTGACTATCATAAGGAGAAATCTCCTCCGATTCTGCGTTTGCATTGTGTGTGTGTGCGGGAGGCCTTATGGTAGTCTCATTTTTAAAAGCATTGCGAATTGACTTTAAAAATATTCTTCTATTTTGATTTTAAAGTTAAATAAACTGTTTTGAGTTCTCACACCAGTCACATGACTAACTTGGAGTTTATTGTTTTCCTTCCTAAACTCTGCGTGCCCACCAATTTCCACACGGGCAGTCAAGAGTTAAGGTTTATCAGGATATTCTGGATATTCTGGAGTTGCTGGAGGCAAGCTGGATAGCATGGCGTATTACTTATATAGTATTTCTTTTTCCGCTGCACTGTTGTTGTTGTTATTGTTGTACACTCTGATGATATGATGTAATGAAATGAAATGTATGAAATATAATAACTGATATAGTTCTTTGTTTAAAGATTATTCATTTATTATTATATGTTGTTCCGCTGCGAATTGTGAGATTCTGATGTTGTTCTGTTGTGTTCTGTTCTGTTCTATTTTTCTTTCCCCTCCATTTTCTATTCTCTCTAATTTCTATTTTCTATTTCCTATTTTCCTTTTTTCTTCTCTTCTTTTCTACTTTTTCTTTTATTAAATTCTTTTTAAAAACCCTAACTATTTGGTTTTTCGGCAACGAAAAATCGAAAACGTTACATTTGGTATCGGAGCATATGGTTAAGCGACAACCATGGTTCTGTTGGGTATTACTCATTAGAGATAGAGTCAGCAGTACTCTAGAATGAGTATGAGTGTAATGATAGCTATGAGAGCGTAATTGTTAGTGAATATATAAAATTGTTTTATATTGTGATGATTGGTTTATTGAGTGGCATATGAACTTTCGTCAGCGTGGTCCGCAAGACTATGCCGAAGGGGTTTCTAAACACTTGAATAGAACAGTTCGACACAGTATTGTTTTAAAATGGGTAAATGAAATAATTTTACCTTGAGTATATTTTGTATATGAAGAAATAATTTTTCAGAATTATTAAAGTGTATATAAGTTGATTGTTTAGATGTTTGAATAATCTAAATTGAAGAATAATTGTATAAGCAAAAAAGAATTATAAGAATTAAATTATAATTAAAGTGATTTACAATTGTGAAATAAACTTATATATATAAGAAGTGAAACTATATGAATAAATTTATAAATGAGTTGTAAATAAAAATGAATTTAAAGTTAAATGGAAAATTTACTTAGAATTGGAAGCTGAATTGATTTATAAATGGGAATTTAAGTTAAGTAAAACGAAGTGATAGATATGAACTTGAGTTATATAAATGAAATTCAACTTTTGTAATAGAATTGAATTGAATTGAATTGAATGAATAGATTGAATGAAAATCATTTTAATTAAACCAATTGATAAGCAAAGGAATTTGGTTGCAATTATATATACATTGGTTGTTATATGATTGTTAGTTGATTGTATATGAATTCATTAAGTGTTAATGAAATTGATTTAATAAAATTGGAAGCTAAAGTAATTGAAATTCAATTGGAAGTTAAGTGAAACTTAAATAGAATTGAATTTGAATTGGAAGTGAACCAACTTGAATATGAATTAGTGAATATAAGCAAATTGAAAATGAATGTTAGTAAACCCAATGTAAATGAATCATATGTGATTAAATTGAAACCTAATTCATTGAATATTAATGAGAATATGAATGAATATGAATTTGTTGAATGCTAGTTGGTTGATGGTTGAATATATTGCTTTTACTACATTTGCTATGTTGACATATATAGTTATTATGTTACTATATGTTGTATATTGAGATTATTGTCTATATGCATGTTCTCATGTTGTTTGTTGAGTGTTTAGTAGGTGCGGATCGTGTTTGCTTCGCATTTGGAGCTCGCTTTCGCGCTATATTAGCCGTATATGCTTGCTAATAAAATATAAGGTACATATCTCGGATTAAATATCGTACTTTTATACTTTTTTCCCTGCGGGATGCCTCATTACTTGATGAGATGTATATTTGTGATATATATACTGTCATTTTTTTTTCGGATCGTGCCGCGCAAAGGAGACTATGGCGAATTTTTTCGAAAATTTAAGGCGTTAGAAAAATTTTGAGAAAATTTGGAAAATTTTGAAAACTTTAAACTTTGATTTGAAGTTGAAAGTTAAACAATAGTAATTGTTTTTGAAAAGATAACTAAGTATGATTTGGAAAACTTAGTAAAGATTTGTAAGAAGTTTAACTATGAATTTTGGGAAAATTAATAGCTTCTGTAATTTTTCTTACTTGTAATTTCGAGGACGAAATTCTTTTAAGTGGGGAAGATTGTAACGACCCAGAATTTTAATTTATTAAAATATGAATATTTAATTAATTTTAAATATTAATAAGTGAATTTATAAGTCAAATAAATTTTATTTTGAATTATTGGATTTAATTGAATAATTAAATCGATAATTTAATATGTTAAATTATGAAAATAATTGAAAATTGAGTTAAATATGATTGAAAATGATTTGTAAAATTTTATTTTATCATGTTGAAGTTAGAATGATATTTTAGAACTTTTAAAATCGAATTAAAAGTTAATTTGTGAAAATTGAATATTTTAATATTTAAATCGACTAGTGAAAATAGTCAATTTTTGAACAGTCTCAGAATTGAACGAAACCAGTTCCATTGGATCCGTAATAGTTAGTTATTACCGGATTTCAAATTTCGTGTCAATTGGAGCTATCGTTTGATCGTAGCAGCTCGAAACGCATCGAATTATTTTTAATTTTAATTTAGCGAGTTAAAATAGCCATTTTTCAAAAAGTCTCGGATTTTGACGAAACCAGTTTCATCGGATCCGTAATGTGTTATTATTGTAAGGTTTCAAATTTCAAGTCGATTGGATTTACCGTTTGTCCGGTACAAATTAAAACGCCTAGAAAATCGCTTAAATCGGTTTAATTCAAATTGAGCGTTTATAGCCATAACTTGCACAGATGTCCGAATTAGCTTTCGAAACCTGTTCCATTGTGTCCGGAATGCGGGGTAAACCCTAGAAACGCTGGTTTCGGCGCGTAAATCGGAGTTCGAAATTTCCGGGATGAATAGTGTCGATCGATTTCCTATAAATAGCCCCACCCTTCATTAAAAAAATAATAATAATAAAACAAAACCCTAATCTAAATATGCAGCCGCCACTTTAATAACCAAAGGCTGAGAATGCTTCTCCTTCCTCCCTCGATTACTCCAAATCCATCAAGAATTAGCAAGAATGTTCAACATCAAAGTTGGAGAACTCATCGAGCACTACGATTTCAACGGTGGAGATGTGGTTTGGCGCAACGTGGAAGGAGATAGGGAGGGCCGACCGTGGCCAGTTGTGCACGAAATTCAAAGCTCATCAGGTGGCCGAGCTTGCTCTTCTTGGGGCCGAGTGTAGCTTGTGGTGAGGGCTTCGACATGGAGCAAGTTGATCGAGTTCAAGCTCGACGTGGAGGTGATGATATTCAACCCTAGTTGCTTGTTGTATGGGTTCTTTGTGCGGCAACAACCTGTAGCATGAAACGTGAAGAGGAGAGAAGGGGGGGGGGGGACGGTCCAGATGAGGTGTGTTGAGATCCAACGGCCCATGTTAGTTGTAGGTTTATAATTTTAATTTATGTTGTAATTTTATTAAGTATAAAACTCGTGTAACTTCAAAAATACATAACTTTTTCATACGAGGTCGAAAACACGCGAAACTAGTTGCGTTGGAATCTTATGGACGAGCCGTACGTGATGAAATTGGATTGGAGTCGTTTGGAGTTAGTGAAAATTTTGGGTAAAATTAAACGTCCGTTTAATTTTATTCGAAATAAATCGCTAAAACGGAATTTAAAATCAAGGTGAGAACTTCTCACTCAATCAAATCAGTTTCGATTTTATTTTAAATAGTTAGATTTAAAATATTTGAATGCATGTTTGAATGATGATTGATATCTATTGATTGTTAAAATAGACATTATACGCCGTTAGTAAGCGGATGTTATTTATTAAAAACATATACCGCGAATATTTCATAAACAGTGAAATTGGTATTATAAATAATATCAATATATATATATTGGCATATGTATATATTGCAGTTGTTGATTCCCCGCATTTTTTTAGCGGATGAGACCCTATTGCGCCGTTAGTAAGCGGATAATATTTAATAAAAACATATACCGCGATAATTTCGTACTAGAGCGGAATTGGTATTGTGCTAATGTTTGTGGATGTAGGAAAACAGGTTGGAGGGATCCAACTGGATTCCTCAACAGTATTTATTTAATTTCAGATATTTTGATATTTGATTGATTATCATATCGATATATGATATCGTTGTAGTCGTGATTGACTATTTGGTGTGTAGCATCATTGGACCAAATTTTGGGATTTTAAAATGATTTTTAAAGTGATTTTTTGAGAATATACTATATTTTGGAATTGATCCATTATAAATAAATAAACGTTATAATTTTTAAAGTTATAGAAATTATGATTTTTAAGAAATATAGTTAAAAGCCGATTTTTGAAAATAAGGAATTAATGACTTTATAAAATAGTTAAATTGGGATTTCTGAAATAATTGTGAAAAGTTTAAATATAGGATTTATAAAATTTGATTATTTTATAAATCAAAATGATGAAATTATAAAGGAGTTTAAAGACGTTTTTAAAATATTAATATGAATTGATTTATATAAGAGATTTATAAATGGATATTTATAAATTGAGATATTGAAATTATAAAATGAGTTTTTATAAGTGTTTGAATGAAGTGAAAATGAATTTCATTAAAGAATGAAATTTATAGAATTTTAAACGGTGAAGTTATAAATGAAATTTATAAATAGTAAGAATTATAAATTTGTGAAGTTATTTGAAGAATAGATTTGGTTAAATAAATGAATCTTATAAGTTATAAGATTTATGGTTTGGAAAGTCTTTAGAGGAACGATTTTGTAAAATAATCGTTTTATAAGTATTTAACTTATAATATGAACTTTTAGTTTATAATTGAGTTATAAACTGGAATAGGTTAATAAAAGAATTTATAAAAAGGAAGTTTTTATAAATAAATAGAAATGGAATTTATAAACGTTGTTTTATAAATTCGCAAATGACTTATTTTGATAAGTAAATTGTTGAAACCTATTAATGGAGTTATATTCACATTTTTGAATAGTGAATAATCCTTTGAATTAAAATGAATAAAAGGATGAAATTGTTAATGAAGTATATTCACGTTTTTGAATAGTGAATAACACGTTAAAGAAATTGTTTGGATTTGGATGTTTTAAATAGAATTAAAACGATCGAACAATGTTTTAAAATGTGTTGAGATTCGAAACCATAGATTTCAACATTAATTGTTGAAATAGACGTTTTCAAGAAATGAAAAGGAAATAGTGGACTATAACACTGTTGTTATAGTAAATGATTTCCGAAAGGAAATGTTTTGTATAGTATTGGGATTTATATATCTATTTTAATTTCAAATCCCTATACTAGTGATTTTGGGTTGTCGTAACGATGTTTTACGCAACATTCGTTTTGGCCCAAATAAATATGTTGAAGAGAATGATTTCCTTAATAGAATGAAATATATACTAAATTTCAATTTTAGTATATTGAATATTTTCTAAGTGTTGAAAATAAATAAAATTCGTGAATTACTTATTTAATAAGTATGGAAATGTTTTCCAATATAAAGTGAATATTGGAGAATTTATCTTTTTGAAGATAAATTGGAAATGAATAATTGAAATCGAATATTCATAGATATTTTGGATTATAAATTCACTAAGGAATTTATAAAAGAAAGTGGAATTGGTTTAAAAATAAATATTGATTTATTTTTGAAGTATGAAATAATATATCTTGTAAAGATATTTTTGGAAAATAAATAATTTGGAAAATTATTTGGAATCTGGTGATGTGTGCATATCCAGTGATAGTTCAATAACCGACTATCAATATTTCCCTTTGAATGGGTAATTGATGTGATTTGATTGAATTGAATGCTACACTTATTTTTTGAATAAGCGCTCACTATTTGGGTTAACCGGGAAAGGACCATGGGGTCGTATAACCCATTCCGAATATGTGATACGTCGTTATAATTGCATTGAAGATCGGTGTTGAAGACGCGGTATTTGCGAGAGCGATAGGATGACCTGTCGATTGTCTCTGCACTGAGTTGCAGCGGTATAGAGACTCCCTAAGTGATGGGAAATCCGATCAGGATTGTGAATATCCGGATTACAAGGACTTCTTTGTAAGTGCCTTCGGTTTTGTTCGAGCCCGGAACAGACTTGTATGGATTGTGTGTCTGACATTACAAGTTGAGATATAAAGCCGATTTCTTTCAAATATATTTCTGTTGGTGGCGGAGAATTTATTCTTTTAGCTTAACACCCTTCTCTGAGACGTACGAGCTCAGAGGTTATGTAGTTGAATGTTATCAGCGATATATTCCCAATTTGGTAATGTGACATGCTGAGTGTTGCTGAAATGATCATTGTGTTGATTATTTGTGATAGGATCATTTATTTGATCGTCTATCTTGGTGATCATTATGTTGATCATTTGTTGACCCAAAGCATGGCTTTTGTATAAAGTATGTTTTTGTGGACGTGACTTCGTCGAGCCTCACACCCCGGAAATGGTCAAAACAGGAAAGATGCGGCAAGGTTATGAGGGGTAGCTCCCTTTAGGGTATGTACATTTCCTTCTGGATAGAGGTGGTATCATGGTATGAAGCCCAGATATTTAACCTATGTGGTTACCGCGAATTTATTACTTTGTGGTTGTTGGTTATCGGGATCCCGTGAGAAAGGTCGTTTACGATCGGGGAATGGCGTGCTCGTGTCAGTAGTTACCCAGTTAGGGGTAACCCGGCCTTGTGTTAGCAGTGTTCCGGTTTGGTTCTCGGGGATGTCTTTCCAGTGGCATTCTCATGTGGCAATGGGAAGTTCCTTGGCCTGACCATTTGTTGGAAATCCAAAGAAACAATACGAAACTTGTACGGTTTTAGTTGTAGAACCTATCATTCACTTATGGTGTCGCAACACTGTTTGGATGGTAGCTATAGTAGGCATAGTTCGAAATGTCTATGTTGGCTAAGATTTATATTCTACTTTCGAAATGAATTTCCCCTACACTATGCACTAGTAATAATATCAAATGTTATTTTAAATGCGTATCAAGCATCTTTGACTATCATAAGGAGAAATCTCCTCCGATTCTGCGTTTGCATTGTGTGTGTGTGCGGGAGGCCTTATGGTAGTCTCATTTTTAAAAGCATTGCGAATTGACTTTAAAAATATTCTTCTATTTTGATTTTAAAGTTAAATAAACTGTTTTGAGTTCTCACCCCAGTCACATGACTGACTTGGAGTTTATTGTTTTCCTTCCTAAACTCTGGGTGCCCACCAATTTCCACACGGGCAGTCAAGAGTTAAGGTTTATCAGGATATTCTGGATATTCTGGAGTTGCTGGAGGCAAGCTGGATAGCATGGCGTATTACTTATATAGTATTTCTTTTTCCGCTGCACTGTTGTTGTTGTTATTGTTGTACACTCTGATGATATGATGTAATGAAATGAAATGTATGAAATATAATAACTGATATAGTTCTTTGTTTAAAGATTATTCATTTATTATTATATGTTGTTCCGCTGCGAATTGTGAGATTCTGATGTTGTTCTGTTGTGTTCTGTTCTGTTCTATTTTTCTTTCCCCTCCATTTTCTATTCTCTCTAATTTCTATTTTCTATTTCCTATTTTCCTTTTTTCTTCTCTTCTTTTCTACGTTTTCTGTTCTTAAATTCTTTTTAAAAACCCTAACTATTTGGTTTTTCGGCAACGAAAAATCGAAAACGTTACAGTGACTATACCAGTTTGGATGGAAAGTTTTTTGTTGGAATGAAGAATACATTGATGTTGAGAATTGGCTATTTCACTATGAAAGGATCTTTACAGATCTAGGCTAGATGATGGGCAAAAACGAAGGCAGGCCTCTATTGCAAATGGCAGTGCTTCACTGGTGGAATAGTGTGGCTGCCGGAGTTCTCAAGAAAGAGCTAATATGGGCTTATTTCAGAATGAGGTTTGAGAAAAAAATTTATCTGAGGCTGCTAAGTCTGCGTTGATGAGGAATTTTATGGATCTAGTCCAGGGTAATACGACAGTAACCGAGTACGTTGCTAAACTTGATGAGCTGTTTTGATATGGATATGCCACTATAGACACTGACATCAAAAGGAATGAGAGGTTCATTCGAGGACTTAGATCGGAGCTTGCTAGAATGACCATGACCCATATCCATGATCCTTGTAATGTGGTGGTGGAGAAGGCCATTCGCAATGAAGAGATGCTAGTTGGCTGTGCAAACGAGAAGTCGGTTGAATCACAGGGTCCCTAGGGAAAGAAGAGAAAGTTCTTTAAGAAGAAAGGATTCCAGAAAGGGGATGCTGCCAAGAAGGCAAAGGCTGATTTGGTGTGCGTCAAATGTGATACGAAGGGTCATTTTGCTCATGAGTGCCGGACAAGCAAGGGGAAGAAGGCTGCAAACAAGAAGAATGTGAAGTACTTTAATTAAGATCATGTTGGGCATTACAAGAACTAGTGTCTAGAGCTAGTCAGGACGGACAAAGGGAAGGTTTTTGCTGTAGGATCATCAGTTAAGCCTACTGCAGCTAGTAAGGGAAATACTGTGATGGGAGGTACATTATTGATTCAAAGTATACCGGTTAGGGTACTATTTGATACCTATGCATCACATTCATTTATATCATAGTACTTGGTTATTAGGTTATGCTTAGTACGCACATATATTATTACTTCGTTATGGGCTACAAAACCAATAGGAGGGTATGCAACTCCGGGGATGAGATATGAGCAGTTATAACTTGATTTGTTAGGTCATAAGTTTGCATACAAACTTTATGTTTTAGATTTCATAGATTTTGGAATCATTTTGGGTATGGATTATTTGAGAAGGTATGGGGCTAGGATATTTTGCCAGAATGGAGGGATATCTTTGAGACATCCTGACAGTCATGACCAAATTATATTCTCAATAGAGAATTCTGACCAGAATAGTTATGCTTTGTTAGGTGCAATGGAAGTGAAAGAAGAGTTAAGTCAGGTTCGAGTACCAAAAGAGTTTGCAGTCATAGGAATACCACTAAAACGAGCTGTTGAATTTCGGATAGATCTTATGTCAGGAGTTGAACTTATGAGTAGGCCACCAAGCAGGATGACACCGATAGAGATGAAGGAACTGAAGGTGCAGCTAGTGGATCTGGAAGGAAGAAATTTTATTAGACCAAGAAGTTCACCTTGGGCAGCAGCCGCAGTATTAGTGAAGAAACCGGATGGGTTATTAAGGATGTGTATCGACTATCGTAAGTTGAGCGAAAGGACGATAAAGAATAAGTATCCTTTGCCGAGAATTGATGATCTATTTGATCAATTGAGTAGAGCCCGAGTGTTTTCCCAGTTGCATTTGGCAACTGGGTTCCATCAGTTAAGAGTGGCGGAGGACAGAATTCTAGCATCTCAAACTAGATATGGTTCGTATGAGTGACTATCAATGCCATTCGGGTTGACAAATGCACCTGATTTCTTTGTAGATTTAACGAACCGAGTCTTCCGAGAGTATTTGGACAGATTCATGTTGGTGTTTATAGATGACATTTTGGTATACTCTTGGATGATAGTGAGCATGAAGGTCATCTTAGAGTTGTGCTTAAGATGCTGAGGTACAATTAGCCGAAGGCGAAGTTTTCCAAGTGTCATATTTGAAAGAAAGAGGTTAAGTCTCTTGGTCACGTGGTTCTAGATAAAGGATTGTTAGTCGATCCAGATAAGATTGAAGCTGTGAACAATTGGAAGAGACCAGAGACAATTACCGCGATCAGAAATTTTCTTGGACTTGCTGGCTACTACTGGAGATTCATTAAGGAATTCTTACGGATAGCTGCGCCTTTGACTAAGCTTACCGGAAGAAGGTGAAGTTTGTTTGGTCCGACAAATGTGAATAAGCATTCTTTAAGTTAAAGCATTTGTTGACCAATGAACCAATGTTGGTTGTTCCAAATGAAAACCAAGGGTTGGTAGTATATACCGATGCATGTGGGAATGGATTGGGAGAAGTATTGATGCAGAAGGGCAAAGTCATAGCCTATGCATCTAGGCAGCTTAGGTTGCATGAAGTAAGATATCCTACTCATGACATAAAGTCGGATGTAGTGATTTTTGTCTTGAAGATTTGGAGGCATTATCTCTTGGAGGAGAGATTTGAGTTTATGACAATCATGAAGTAAGATATCCTACTTATGATTATTGTAACGACCCGTTAAGTTCGACCATTTAAAATTGTTTGTTTAATAGGATTTTGTAATTTATTTTAGTTGAAAGAATAAAGGTGGTAGATAAGTATTAAAATGAAGGCTAGAATAAATTATATAGAAGTGACTTAGAAACCTATTTAAAGACATTTGAATAAAATTCAAATGAATTAAGTAGAGAAAGAAAGAAAAATTCTTACCTGTACATAAAATTTAATATGGGAATATTAAACCAATTTAATGCAATAAAAGATTGTGAACGATAAATTGAATAGATTAAGAAACCCTGTTATTGCAAGTCAATAAATTTGTAAACCCTAATGAACATCTCAAAATTTATAAATTTATTGAAATTTAAGACATAGCATAAGCGTAGAACTATAGGTATGATGACAAACTTTTATAAATTGTCTAATTAAGGGTCAGCAAATTTATTTGGAAATCAAACTCAATTAAGGGTAAGTAATTATGATGGATTGATGGCATAAACGTTACTAATTTTTATCATAGTAACGGAAGTGCAGATGGAAGGCAACTGTAGAAATTTAAGTACGTATTAACAATTGAAAGGGACTGTCGATTGAGTGGAGTACTTTAGGTTGTCTTACTAAATTTAGAATTTAACATAAGACAAATAGAAATAAATCAATAAACGTATAGATTTTAAGTTTATTATGATGAATTATTTTAGTGATATGACTTAGAATAAATGAAATAATTTGGGTTAATTGGTATTTAATGGAATTAAAGGTTGCAATATTCATAGGTAAGGATTTAGATGAAATAGATTGATGTATGAAAAATTTAATTTGATAAATGGCAATTAATTCCTTTAATTTGTGAAATTAATGTATGTTTAATTGATAACGATAAAAAGTTGATTTTTTTCAGTGTAACCAACGTAAAATATTATCATAGCATGATACTTGGTTTGAATAGAAGGATTTGATTTAATGTGAAAATTTTTGTTCTAAGTATTGAATAAAATTGGGAATCAAATTTTTTTTTTATGATAATAACGTTAGTATTGGTTAATAAATAGATTTCAATGCAGTAACCAAATAAATGGAATAAGATGAGTATATATTGCATAGAAATGAAATGATAAATTATTGATGTAATGGAAGATATAACCATGTCAATTATGCATATAAGGTAATAAGGTAATGAAACCGAGGTAAATTAATTAATTGAGACTTTAAGTAAAATTAACGTGTGGAATTGACCAAGGTTCAATAAAATGAGAATTTGATTGGTTATATTTATTGGTTGAGAAATGTAAATGTGTATTTGGGGAATAAATTTAGTCAGACTTAAGTATTGAATTTAATTAATTAATATATATGATAAATGATGATTAAATAAAAACCCAATACTCTATATATATGTATAATATTTGAGTGAAAATAATAATACACTTATAAATGTGGAATTAAGAGTTTACAACAACTATTTTAAGTAAAGAAATTGTTCATTCAAGTAAATTTGAAACATCGCAATAGGTGTAGATTAAGTGTTGCGTTAAATAAATTATAAAGGAATAAATTTATAGAAACGTAGGAACGGAAGAATGAACATTATAGTAACGTAAAACGTATTGTAGGATAATAATTAAGTATAGGCTTGTAAATTAGATGTATGACAATAAATTTTGTACGTAAATCTTTCTATTAGTTGATAAGTCTTATTTTGATCAATTTAAAGGAATACACTAAATTTTGTAGTTAGTACGGAATATTGATGAGTGAATGAATAAGATGAAACAAAGGTGGAATGTATTAGTTGAGGTTTTAAGTTATTTATGTGATAAGTTACCAAAATTATAATTTTATCTAAATACAGTAATTTATGCAAACAAAAGATGAACATTTTGAAATATTACCACAGTGATATATAAAAGAAACGTTAACTATGTAGTTGGAGAATAATTGATATATTTTGAGTTGGATAATAGAAATCAAGTTATTTATATAATTAGATTTAAGATGAGAGTATAAGTATATGATTAAATAATTGGGTTTTGCGAATAAAATTTATAATTCCCAAATAATAAGAAAACGCAGAGGTTAACACTGCGAAATTTATATACTTATAAATTTTAATTCACATCCAAGCTTGCTAAATTATTTGGAATTGATTGGATTATATAAGTAATGAAATTAGGCCAATATTTAAAGTTGAAAGAAAATTTGGATTTTATGATTTATTTTAATTTATTTAATAAATATTAAAAATAGCCATTTTTGTCACGGACTCGGATTTCGACGAAACTAGTTTCATCGGATCCGTAACGGTGAATTATAATAATGTTTCAAGTTTTGTTGCGATCGGACTTGTCGTTTGATCGTACGGACTCGAAACGCCTTGAAATTTACGCATTTTGAAATCAATTTGAAATTTTTATTTTTTTAGCATAACTTCTTCATACGATCGAATTTGGTCGCGAAACTTTTTCCATCGCGTTCAGAATATTTTGAAACACCTATTTGGATATATAGTTTTAACAAATTCGACTCCGGAGGCAGAACGGGCTTTTTGGGCCAACTATCGTTTAGCACGTTCGTTATCCGTACCCACCTAGCCTTCTTTTATCTGTCTATATATTTGCGATTATAAACCCTAGCCACTCCTTATTTTCATTTTTCTATACGTACATCTCCTTCTCAACTCCTCATTCCAATGGCAGAAAACCTAATTCCCAAATTCCAAAATTTTATTTCAAAAAAAAAAAAAAAAAAAAAAAAAAAAAAAAAAATTTGTGGATCTGCAGCAGCTTCTGGTCGCGCTTCGGGTTTCAGAGGAGAAAACCCTAGAGCAACTTCGGGTCAGGAAGAAAATGACTCGGGTCGCTCCGGGTCGTTTTGGCGAAAACTCCAAGCAAGCATCGGGGAAATGAGGCGGCGCCCCGAAGTCGAACCCGAAGTTGACCCAGGACCAGAATTTTTCATTTTTCAAATTTTCATAACTTTTGCATACGAGCTCGGATTCACGCGCGGTTTGTTTTGCTGGGATCGTATCGGAATTTCTGACGTTTTGGCACTGGTTTGGATGAATTTGGAGACTGTCCAATTTTTGGGTTTAAATTGGATTTGAATTCAATTTAAATTCAAAAGGTGAGTGTTTTAACCCACTCACAACTACTAGAAGCTTTTATGTTTGTTAAATAAATTTTAGAAATGAATAGAAATTTATTTATGAGCTTTTGGCATGTTATTTCATTCATATCTGTTGAATTGCATTTTATTGAATGTAACTGTTAATTTAATTGATTTATTGCGTGTTAATTGGCTGTTAGAAATTTTTGGTTGCATATGAACTGCTAGTTAACAGTTATGTCAATTATCACTGAATATAAATTGTTAGATTAATAGTTGAAAATTTTAATTTGAATAAACTGCCAGTTATCACCTGTTATATATGATCATATATATAATTGTTATTGATTGATATTGCTTGATGTTTGTGATTGGATGATGGATGTGTTATTGAAGGGATGTTTTATTTGATATCATTAAACTGCAAGTTAGTATGCATTTTTCATTTCATTCGGGATTGCGGTTTGAAATGATATACAACCGCAGTTTTATTTTTTAAATTGCGGATTGAAATGATAAATATCCGTATCACTTGACCATAGGATAGAAAACTATATACAGACACCGTGGTCTATATATAACTATTTTTAATGTGATTTCTATGGTTTGGATGGAATACGGTTTATAAAAATCTTAAATTTTATACTGAATAAATGTTTTCTTCCATAGTTATATGCATATGAAGTTGAAATTTTGAAATTAAAAGGTGAATAAATTTCTTTATTAAAAATGGAAGAAAATTAAGAAAATGGAGTTTGATGATTATATCCTATGTTTAAATATTAAGTTGGAAATTTTAAAGATATGATATTTATAATTGGATTTTTTTCCCAAAATATTTTGAAATGAATATTCTAGTAAAAATTGAATTTGGAAATATATATATATATATATATATATATATATTTTACTAGAAATTGAAGTCTTATTAATTATGGATTTTATGTGAATGGTCAAGATTAATTAATAGAATATTGATTTTTGAAAGGATAAAAATCCAACTTTAGTTGAAATATTAATGCTCCAAAATGGATATAAATATATATAAAATTGAAATGGTTTTGCGACTTGAAGTAATATTTTGGATTTTGGTTTAACTTTAAAAGAAGAAATATTTGGAAAGCCATGTAATTTATTTCTTTATAAAGCAACAGTAAAGTTAAACTTTTTTTTAATTGGCATACCGTTGAATATCCAAACCATTTAGTTTTGAAAATAATGGTTTTAAAATGCTATGGATTTTCGAAGAATTATGTTGAAAGTTACAAACAGAATATTGGTTACATGGGATATTAAATAATAAAAAGTGACATAATTTTTTGGAAAGGAATAATTTTATTTGGGATAAACGATATCATATTGTTTTGGGTTTTAAAAGAAGAAATGATATCGTAATATTACGGTTTGAAATGGATTATATTCTGGTTTTAAAAGTATAAACTATTTTTAAATGACCGCGGTGTTATAATAACGATTGGTTGGCAAAGAGACCGGGATCGGATATGGACATACTCTCTGTCGATACCGAAAACCACTTTGACTAACCGTGTACGCGGTGGAGATTCCAGAATGAAGTAGGTGGTGGCGACGTTTCCTGTAAGGTAAATACGTGGACCCAACTCCCGTGAGTTGGCATAAGGTGGCTAAAACAGGAGCGATTCTCAGGCCAATGAGGTCATTCCTCTGATCGGACGCTCCTCTTCGATATTATAATTTGACTTGGATTTGATTCAGTGGCCACTTCTATATTTTGATTTTGGGGAGTTAGTCCGAGGTGGGCGGTAACTGCGGCTACGCGTTTCCACCAGCCTGGATAGCAATTGGTATATCTACCCTGGCATTGCCTAGTTGTGCCGTGTCACCTACCATATCGCGCCTTGTACGAGTTTGGTTTTCTCCCGTAGCCCGTGTGGTATCCTCTAGTGGCTTCCCGATCAGGAGGGGCTATGATATTGGACGGACTACTGGGACTATTACGTGTTAAGGTGGAAAATGTAAAGCCTTAACGCTATTTAAAAGTAAGTTTATTTTATAAATAGACACTATTATAATAGCGCAATATACTACATAGTAAATAGTTTAACGGATCCTTAGGAGATGTAAATCCCGAACATCTCTTGAGTTACTGTACTCATATTTATATTCTGTTTATTTAACTCACATAAGATATTCTAGTCTGACTCGGGTGTTTTTGTCTATTCAAATTCGCTCGGGTCAGTCCGAGCATTTCAGGATAGCAGATTTTAGCTTTGGAGGACGAAGACGAAGAATAAGTATTATGTTATATATAGTATTACACCACACTCTTTCTATTCCGCTGCATTGCTTGTATTGGTATGTGTAACTCTGATATTTATTGTAAAAGAAGAATCAAGCTTTTGTAAACTGTTTATGAACTGTATATTTGTTATTATATTTTATCCTTCCGCTGTGAGATTCTGTTTTTGTTTTATTTCTTCTCTGTTTTTCTTATTTACCCCATAACAATCCGCCCTTGCGTATGCTTTGAATTGGCACGTGTGTCGGTTTAAAGTGTGCAAAAAAGATTGGATGTTACAGTTGGTATCAGAGCTTTGGTTTAGCGATAAACCTTGGCTTTGTGGGGTTTGACTCTTTGTTAATAGGGTAGAAATATCCTATGGGAGTCGCTGAGTGTATATATAAGAGAGAGCGTACTTGTTAGTATTAATAAAAAGATTTTAATATTGTGTTAATCTGTTCCGCTTTGTATTTATAAATTCTAGTTGATGCATGGGACGCTATGTCATCAATAGGGATTTCTAAACACTTAATAGGACAGACCGACATAATATTTGTTTTTAATATAGGTGAATGAAATAATTTGCCTATTATATTTCTATATATAAAAATAGTTTTATAAAGATATATATATATTTGGTTGCTATAGATTGGATGTTAGGCAATAAAAATATTTATAATAACTGAAGCTAAGTGAAATTATAATAAACCAAATTTGGAGATTTAGAACTTAAGTCCGGGATTTTTGAAAATTTGCTTTCAAAGAATTTGTGAAATTTATTGATTTGGTTTATAAGTATTTTCTTATATAAATATTTCGTATAAATTGGAAGAATTGTTTTAAAGAAGATTTTGGAAAAGAATTAAATTCTGTACTTTCCTCTCTGTCGCTGGAAAATAAATTCGGTGATGACGGCCGCATCATCGACTTTCATTTTCGAGTTTCGAAGGGGAAAGGCCACTGTAGTAAATTCTACTGCAGATTTATTTTTGAAATTTTCTAAAAATTTTCTTTTATTGTTCTAAATATAATTAGAGATATAAAAGTTGTAAGAACTTATTTATCTATTATTTTGAAATAGATTAAAATTTGACCCGGTATTTAATTCTAAATTTTTCCGTTAATTAATTGTTTAAACTTTGTTAGTGAAATATTAAGTAAGAAAGTTAATGCTAGGGATAAGGGAAGTAAAAGTTTTTAACTGATAAATAATGGAAAAGATTTATTGAAGAATGAATGAATTGAAACCTCTAATTGAAATAAGAGAATAACTGCAAAGCTATAAAGAGGAATTTGCATACATATGAGACAAAGGGTAATATGAATAAACATTAAATTTAATTAAAAGAATGGAGATTAAACTTGTATAAGTTCAATTGCAATTTCCTTAACATAAATAACTTACCCAATTATAAAAGTTGAAGTGTTAAATGAGAAACTGGAATTGAATATTTTACAAGTAGGAATTTAGGAAAAATGAAGTATTCAATAAATTACTGTTATAATAAGAATTTATTGGTATAAACTTAAGTGATAATTGAAATTTTACCCAAATTAAAGGTGAGTATTATTAATAGGTGATTTTAACTTAAGTAAATAAAATGAAATTCTTTAATAAATAAAGATTGATGTGTACGGTTATAAACATAAGTATGTTTTAAAATGCTACTAGTAATATAATAAAAAGTAGGTAATATAAATAAATGTCTGTAAACCCTAGATAATGAATTAATAAGATCCTTTATTTATAAAAATGGAGGTTTTAAGGTTAATAATTTAAGTGTAAGTAGAGGGTTACTGTAATTAAATATAATAAAACGTAAACATTAAATAAAGGAATGAAATTAAGGGTAAGTTGAAATTGTAATTTATAAAACGAATATATATTTATTGAACCATTAATAAATAAAAAGGAATTGAGAAGAAACTTGTAAATTTTCACTTGCATTCTTAAACATACATAACTTACCATATAATAAAAGTTGCAATGTTAGTAAGAAAATGTAAGGGGAAATCTTACAAGTGAAGCTTGAGGTAATTAAGGTATTCAATAAATTTGCTGTTATAAATGAGAATTAATTGTATAAACTTAAGTTAAATTGGAAATTTTACTATATAAGAAAGGGTAAGTAGTATAAATAGATGATATAAACCTTAGTCAATAAATTGGAATACAATATAATGAATTTTGTAACAAATGGAAAATGAAAATTGTAAGAAACAAAGAAATCCCTCCATAAATGAAAGAAAGAAAATAAAACCACTGAAGCATGAAATAAATGTATAATAAGCTATTGTGGTGTTGATTTGAATTGTTTGGTTGATGTATGGTTGTTGGGTAAGGAATTTTGGAGTTGTTGGAGGAACAATAATCTATCTCTATTCCATCTAAGACTGTTGAGTAACGGATGCACTTGATAGTTATTTCTCACTCCGTAAAATTTCATAATTTGAACCCGAACAACTAACGGTTGTTGATTGAATGATTGTGGTTTGTGGTGTGTGCCGTTTGTTAAAATGTATGGTTGTTGCATTTGATTTGGATATGAATGATTGAATCTACCCAAACATTTCACTGTAATATAGATATTTAACTTTTAGATTTTATAAGTGAATACAGGGGTTGGAAGCAACTGCTACTGCTTTTGGTTCCAAAATAATAAGCGTATTGCCCGACAAATAGGTACGTTTTCGGATTACGTATAAAGCGCTATTTTATATATTTTCCCGTGTTGGGATATTTTATTTTGGATAATATATGTAATATATTTGTATATTTGGATATTATATTTTCTCCAGAGTCCCTCCGTACAAAGGAGACTCTGCCAAAAATTTTCGTAAATTTTGGACTTAGAATTTGGTTAAAGATATTTTTCCAACTTTAATAGTTCAAGTATTAAAAGACATAATGATTATAAAACAAGTGTATTTCATTAAAGGAAATTAATTTAGTAAATTATTGTTATAAGTTAATATTTGAAATTAGATATACTGTTTTATTCTTCCTTCTCCCTTCCTTTCCCTTTTCGGGGACGAAAAGTTTTGAGTGGGGGAGAGTGTAACGACCCGTTAAGTTCGACCATTTAAAATTGTTTGTTTAATAGGATTTTGTAATTTATTTTAGTTGAAAGAATAAAGGTGGTAGATAAGTATTAAAATGAAGGCTAGAATAAATTATATAGAAGTGACTTAGAAACCTATTTAAAGACATTTGAATAAAATTCAAATGAATTAAGTAGAGAAAGAAAGAAAAATTCTTACCTGTACATAAAATTTAATATGGGAATATTAAACCAATTTAATGCAATAAAAGATTGTGAACGATAAATTGAATAGATTAAGAAACCCTGTTATTGCAAGTCAATAAATTTGTAAACCCTAATGAACATCTCAAAATTTATAAATTTATTGAAATTTAAGACATAGCATAAGCGTAGAACTATAGGTATGATGACAAACTTTTATAAATTGTCTAATTAAGGGTCAGCAAATTTATTTGGAAATCAAACTCAATTAAGGGTAAGTAATTATGATGGATTGATGGCATAAACGTTACTAATTTTTATCATAGTAACGGAAGTGCAGATGGAAGGCAACTGTAGAAATTTAAGTACGTATTAACAATTGAAAGGGACTGTCGATTGAGTGGAGTACTTTAGGTTGTCTTACTAAATTTAGAATTTAACATAAGACAAATAGAAATAAATCAATAAACGTATAGATTTTAAGTTTATTATGATGAATTATTTTAGTGATATGACTTAGAATAAATGAAATAATTTGGGTTAATTGGTATTTAATGGAATTAAAGGTTGCAATATTCATAGGTAAGGATTTAGATGAAATAGATTGATGTATGAAAAATTTAATTTGATAAATGGCAATTAATTCCTTTAATTTGTGAAATTAATGTATGTTTAATTGATAACGATAAAAAGTTGATTTTTTTCAGTGTAACCAACGTAAAATATTATCATAGCATGATACTTGGTTTGAATAGAAGGATTTGATTTAATGTGAAAATTTTTGTTCTAAGTATTGAATAAAATTGGGAATCAAATTTTTTTTTTATGATAATAACGTTAGTATTGGTTAATAAATAGATTTCAATGCAGTAACCAAATAAATGGAATAAGATGAGTATATATTGCATAGAAATGAAATGATAAATTATTGATGTAATGGAAGATATAACCATGTCAATTATGCATATAAGGTAATAAGGTAATGAAACCGAGGTAAATTAATTAATTGAGACTTTAAGTAAAATTAACGTGTGGAATTGACCAAGGTTCAATAAAATGAGAATTTGATTGGTTATATTTATTGGTTGAGAAATGTAAATGTGTATTTGGGGAATAAATTTAGTCAGACTTAAGTATTGAATTTAATTAATTAATATATATGATAAATGATGATTAAATAAAAACCCAATACTCTATATATATGTATAATATTTGAGTGAAAATAATAATACACTTATAAATGTGGAATTAAGAGTTTACAACAACTATTTTAAGTAAAGAAATTGTTCATTCAAGTAAATTTGAAACATCGCAATAGGTGTAGATTAAGTGTTGCGTTAAATAAATTATAAAGGAATAAATTTATAGAAACGTAGGAACGGAAGAATGAACATTATAGTAACGTAAAACGTATTGTAGGATAATAATTAAGTATAGGCTTGTAAATTAGATGTATGACAATAAATTTTGTACGTAAATCTTTCTATTAGTTGATAAGTCTTATTTTGATCAATTTAAAGGAATACACTAAATTTTGTAGTTAGTACGGAATATTGATGAGTGAATGAATAAGATGAAACAAAGGTGGAATGTATTAGTTGAGGTTTTAAGTTATTTATGTGATAAGTTACCAAAATTATAATTTTATCTAAATACAGTAATTTATGCAAACAAAAGATGAACATTTTGAAATATTACCACAGTGATATATAAAAGAAACGTTAACTATGTAGTTGGAGAATAATTGATATATTTTGAGTTGGATAATAGAAATCAAGTTATTTATATAATTAGATTTAAGATGAGAGTATAAGTATATGATTAAATAATTGGGTTTTGCGAATAAAATTTATAATTCCCAAATAATAAGAAAACGCAGAGGTTAACACTGCGAAATTTATATACTTATAAATTTTAATTCACATCCAAGCTTGCTAAATTATTTGGAATTGATTGGATTATATAAGTAATGAAATTAGGCCAATATTTAAAGTTGAAAGAAAATTTGGATTTTATGATTTATTTTAATTTATTTAATAAATATTAAAAATAGCCATTTTTGTCACGGACTCGGATTTCGACGAAACTAGTTTCATCGGATCCGTAACGGTGAATTATAATAATGTTTCAAGTTTTGTTGCGATCGGACTTGTCGTTTGATCGTACGGACTCGAAACGCCTTGAAATTTACGCATTTTGAAATCAATTTGAAATTTTTATTTTTTTAGCATAACTTCTTCATACGATCGAATTTGGTCGCGAAACTTTTTCCATCGCGTTCAGAATATTTTGAAACACCTATTTGGATATATAGTTTTAACAAATTCGACTCCGGAGGCAGAACGGGCTTTTTGGGCCAACTATCGTTTAGCACGTTCGTTATCCGTACCCACCTAGCCTTCTTTTATCTGTCTATATATTTGCGATTATAAACCCTAGCCACTCCTTATTTTCATTTTTCTATACGTACATCTCCTTCTCAACTCCTCATTCCAATGGCAGAAAACCTAATTCCCAAATTCCAAAATTTTATTTCAAAAAAAAAAAAAAAAAAAAAAAAAAAATTTGTGGATCTGCAGCAGCTTCTGGTCGCGCTTCGGGTTTCAGAGGAGAAAACCCTAGAGCAACTTCGGGTCAGGAAGAAAATGACTCGGGTCGCTCCGGGTCGTTTTGGCGAAAACTCCAAGCAAGCATCGGGGAAATGAGGCGGCGCCCCGAAGTCGAACCCGAAGTTGACCCAGGACCAGAATTTTTCATTTTTCAAATTTTCATAACTTTTGCATACGAGCTCGGATTCACGCGCGGTTTGTTTTGCTGGGATCGTATCGGAATTTCTGACGTTTTGGCACTGGTTTGGATGAATTTGGAGACTGTCCAATTTTTGGGTTTAAATTGGATTTGAATTCAATTTAAATTCAAAAGGTGAGTGTTTTAACCCACTCACAACTACTAGAAGCTTTTATGTTTGTTAAATAAATTTTAGAAATGAATAGAAATTTATTTATGAGCTTTTGGCATGTTATTTCATTCATATCTGTTGAATTGCATTTTATTGAATGTAACTGTTAATTTAATTGATTTATTGCGTGTTAATTGGCTGTTAGAAATTTTTGGTTGCATATGAACTGCTAGTTAACAGTTATGTCAATTATCACTGAATATAAATTGTTAGATTAATAGTTGAAAATTTTAATTTGAATAAACTGCCAGTTATCACCTGTTATATATGATCATATATATAATTGTTATTGATTGATATTGCTTGATGTTTGTGATTGGATGATGGATGTGTTATTGAAGGGATGTTTTATTTGATATCATTAAACTGCAAGTTAGTATGCATTTTTCATTTCATTCGGGATTGCGGTTTGAAATGATATACAACCGCAGTTTTATTTTTTAAATTGCGGATTGAAATGATAAATATCCGTATCACTTGACCATAGGATAGAAAACTATATACAGACACCGTGGTCTATATATAACTATTTTTAATGTGATTTCTATGGTTTGGATGGAATACGGTTTATAAAAATCTTAAATTTTATACTGAATAAATGTTTTCTTCCATAGTTATATGCATATGAAGTTGAAATTTTGAAATTAAAAGGTGAATAAATTTCTTTATTAAAAATGGAAGAAAATTAAGAAAATGGAGTTTGATGATTATATCCTATGTTTAAATATTAAGTTGGAAATTTTAAAGATATGATATTTATAATTGGATTTTTTTCCCAAAATATTTTGAAATGAATATTCTAGTAAAAATTGAATTTGGAAATATATATATATATATATATATATATATATATATATATTTTACTAGAAATTGAAGTCTTATTAATTATGGATTTTATGTGAATGGTCAAGATTAATTAATAGAATATTGATTTTTGAAAGGATAAAAATCCAACTTTAGTTGAAATATTAATGCTCCAAAATGGATATAAATATATATAAAATTGAAATGGTTTTGCGACTTGAAGTAATATTTTGGATTTTGGTTTAACTTTAAAAGAAGAAATATTTGGAAAGCCATGTAATTTATTTCTTTATAAAGCAACAGTAAAGTTAAACTTTTTTTTAATTGGCATACCGTTGAATATCCAAACCATTTAGTTTTGAAAATAATGGTTTTAAAATGCTATGGATTTTCGAAGAATTATGTTGAAAGTTACAAACAGAATATTGGTTACATGGGATATTAAATAATAAAAAGTGACATAATTTTTTGGAAAGGAATAATTTTATTTGGGATAAACGATATCATATTGTTTTGGGTTTTAAAAGAAGAAATGATATCGTAATATTACGGTTTGAAATGGATTATATTCTGGTTTTAAAAGTATAAACTATTTTTAAATGACCGCGGTGTTATAATAACGATTGGTTGGCAAAGAGACCGGGATCGGATATGGACATACTCTCTGTCGATACCGAAAACCACTTTGACTAACCGTGTACGCGGTGGAGATTCCAGAATGAAGTAGGTGGTGGCGACGTTTCCTGTAAGGTAAATACGTGGACCCAACTCCCGTGAGTTGGCATAAGGTGGCTAAAACAGGAGCGATTCTCAGGCCAATGAGGTCATTCCTCTGATCGGACGCTCCTCTTCGATATTATAATTTGACTTGGATTTGATTCAGTGGCCACTTCTATATTTTGATTTTGGGGAGTTAGTCCGAGGTGGGCGGTAACTGCGGCTACGCGTTTCCACCAGCCTGGATAGCAATTGGTATATCTACCCTGGCATTGCCTAGTTGTGCCGTGTCACCTACCATATCGCGCCTTGTACGAGTTTGGTTTTCTCCCGTAGCCCGTGTGGTATCCTCTAGTGGCTTCCCGATCAGGAGGGGCTATGATATTGGACGGACTACTGGGACTATTACGTGTTAAGGTGGAAAATGTAAAGCCTTAACGCTATTTAAAAGTAAGTTTATTTTATAAATAGACACTATTATAATAGCGCAATATACTACATAGTAAATAGTTTAACGGATCCTTAGGAGATGTAAATCCCGAACATCTCTTGAGTTACTGTACTCATATTTATATTCTGTTTATTTAACTCACATAAGATATTCTAGTCTGACTCGGGTGTTTTTGTCTATTCAAATTCGCTCGGGTCAGTCCGAGCATTTCAGGATAGCAGATTTTAGCTTTGGAGGACGAAGACGAAGAATAAGTATTATGTTATATATAGTATTACACCACACTCTTTCTATTCCGCTGCATTGCTTGTATTGGTATGTGTAACTCTGATATTTATTGTAAAAGAAGAATCAAGCTTTTGTAAACTGTTTATGAACTGTATATTTGTTATTATATTTTATCCTTCCGCTGTGAGATTCTGTTTTTGTTTTATTTCTTCTCTGTTTTTCTTATTTACCCCATAACAATCCGCCCTTGCGTATGCTTTGAATTGGCACGTGTGTCGGTTTAAAGTGTGCAAAAAAGATTGGATGTTACAATTATGGTATACCAATGAAAGGTAATAAAGTAGATGATGCTTTTAGCAGAAGACATCATATTGTGGTGTTAGCTATGTTAGCACAATGGAAGTATCTAGAAGATGTGGCAAGTTGTTGTGTGCAGTTAAGATCGACTGCTAGTTCTAGTCAGAGTACTGCCATGATGTCTTGTTTAGATGTTCGACCAGTGTTGATAGAGAGGATTGCTTCTAAAAAGAAGGAAGTTCCATTGTTAGCTGAGAGGATCAGATGGCTTGAGGTTGAACTGAGATTGATGATTTGAAAGATTTTCATCTTGACCAGACAGGATGGTTGAGAAAGAAGGGGCGATTGTGTGTTCTAGATGTAGAGAACTTAAGGAAAGAAGTTCATGAGGAATGTCATCGATCCAATTTTACGATTCATTACGGAGGGACCAAGATGTATCAAGATATGAATAGGGATGTTGGCTTGTGGGTTATGCAATGTGTAAACTATCAACAAGTGAAGGCTGAACATCAGAAGCCGAGTTGGTTATTTCGACATCTAGACATTCCAGTTTGGAAATGGGGTTCGATATCTATTGATTTTATAGGCGTGTTTCCAATGTAAAATAGGGGAAATGAAATCATATGGGTTATAGTGGAAAGGTTGATCAAGAGTGCCGATTTCATTCTAGTAAAGTCGACCAGGACGACACCCGTTTCGGCGAAGTTGTTTATGAAGAACATGGTTAGACTTCATGGAGTTCCTAGTAGCATAGTTAGCGACAGAGATGCTTTGTTCACTAGTGAATTCTGGAGGAGTCTATAGGAGGTATTAGGCACTAAGCTCAAGATGAGTACAACATACCACTAGCAGATGGATGGGAAGACTGAAAGAGTCAACAAGGTATTCAAATATTTGTTGAGAGCTTATGTGTTGGATTTTGATGGATCTTGGGAGGATCACCTGCGTTTAGTTGAGTTTTCCTATAATAATAGCTATCAGACTAGTATAGGAATGGCGCCTTTTGAAGCTTTATATGGAAGGCCATACAAATCACCAGTATGTTGGTTGGAAACTGGAAACTAATTAGTCTTAGCTCCAGATTTGGTAAGGGAGGTATCAGAGAAGATTGAGTTGATCCGAGAAAGGATGAAGGAAGCTCAATCGAGACAGAAGTGTTACACAAATAAGAGGTGTGAAGACCTAGAGTTCTCAATTGGAGACAGGGTTTTTATTAAAGTATCACCGATGAACGGTGTGGTACTATTCGGGAAGTCAGGGAAACTGGCCCCAAGATATGTACGACCATTCCAGATTATATAGAGGATTGGAAAGCTCACATACAGAGTTGAGTTGTCGAGCAATATGGCAGATGTCCATAATGTATTTCATGTGCCTCATCTTCGCAAGTATATGCATGATCTAGAGGTCACTATTCCTTTGAAAGAGTTGGAAGTTCTAGTAGTAGAGCCTAATTTGACTTTTGTTAAACAACCAGTTTGGGTGTGGTGACAGATGAGAAAAGATTGAGGAACAAGACAATCGAGTTGGTGAAAGTTCAGTGGAGCAACAATTAGAAAGGATGTAGTTGGGAAACAGAGGACATGATTCGAGATACTTATCTTGATCTGCTTTAAGGGTATGTCTATATTAGATTAATATAGATAATTACTAGTCAGGTAGGCTAGTGTGGTTGTTAGGAGTCATAAAAGATGACTGCGATGTTTAGTATGCAGTCCTTACTAAATTTCGGGGACGAAATTCTTTAAGGAGGGGAGCCTGTAATACCCCTAATTTTTTATAACATTATTCAGGAGATTTAATTAGATAGATTAAATAGAATAATGTAAATGTTAAGCGATAAGGTGATTGAGGCTTGATTTAATTTAATTAAGGCCAAGCCAAATATAATAATTAATGGGCTTAAAAATGGTTTTGGGTTAATCAAATTACATAAGGGTATATTAGGAATTTGCCGCCTATAACCCATACCCATATATATATTTTGCTCCTATCATTTTGTTCCTTATTCACAACATTTTGAAACGAAAACAAAATAAAAAGCTTATGGAAGGCCAGCCATTAAGAGAAGAAGAAGAATTCAATTAACAGCTAGTGAAAATCAAGCTTAGAGGAAACCAATATCAATCCAATCTCCTTATCTTAATTAAGGTGAACAATAATTTCCATCTCTATTTGGTTTTTATAATCATATGATTTTGGATTTAAGGGTAAATTCGTTTTTATGATATATTGGATGATGATATGCTTGATTTATAATTTATATGGTTTAAACAAGATTGTTTAAAAGAGGTTGTACATGGTTTTAAGGAAAAACCGAGATTTATTGATGTTTAAATGCCATGGAAAATTTATGTTATGAGAAACATGATTTTGGAGTTGGGTTTCAATTTTGATAATTTTCCAAGCTATGGAAAGATTATTAAGAATTTTCAAAGGAAAATATGATTATTTGGGTTTATAAATTTATTTTTGACAATATATTAAGAATTTAGTCTGGAATTTTGATATGTTAGATAATATGGTTAAAGTGAATTTTCGGAATTTTTGAGGATTTTTTCAAAGTGATTTGCTATGCAAATTGAATTATTTTAGAAGAGGTACTTCTTTGCAAAAAAAATTGGTTTTTCTTAATGGAAGGGCTTATTTGATTAATTTAACCATGGTTTAGATCTGAAATTTGCGGTAGTTATTTTGGTAAAGAATTTGAAAAAGTTGAGGCAACCAATCTGGTGTTGACACCTGGCAGGTTAGTTAGAATAATGTTTACTTTATATAGTATTAAACCAGTTTTACTCAGAAAAGAGGGTTTCAACTACTTTGGAAAGTGCCTTTCGACACAAAAGCTTTCGCCTTCGAACTAGTCGAAACCTACTAAGCCGAAACCAATACATAAGGTATCACAAAGATGGTACATAGTGGATTGGAGGAAGGCGAAAGGTAAGGTGTCGAAAGCATAGCTTCCAAAGGAGTTGCTACTTTGGTTTGTTTTTGAAAGAGAAGTGTGCATGCCTTTGTTTTATTTTAGCCTTCGAAGGAGTTGAAGCATACGGTTTCGAAATAGATTTTAAAAGGTTTCGAAAGGGTTGTCATTAACATAAGTTTTCTTTCGAATAAGTTCCTTTACTTATGAAATGCTTTGAAATAAGGGGTTCTTACCTAGTCGAAGCTCTGCTGCTATTCTTTAGCCTTTCAATGGCATTTAAATATTTATGTTGTCGAAAGGTACTTTGTTTTATAAGTTTTAGCCATTTCTTTTAGCTTTCAAAAGGGGTTAGGGGTATCGAAGGCAATGGTTTCGAAAGGGGTTTCGATGCCAACCTCCCAATATTTTACCCAAATGTTTTATATTTTCGAAAGGATGGTGCCAATGCCATCAGGTTTTCTCAAATATTTTTATATGATAAAGGATGGTTTCGAAGGAGAGTCTTTCGCCTATATTCACTTTGACCTAAATAATATTTTAAGTATAAACCCAATGGTTTCAAAAGGGGGACTTTCAATGATTTCGGAAGGGTTACTCCCAATGGTGTCAAAGTGGGTACTTTTAACTGGTTTCGAAGCTATGCTTCTAAAGTTGAATGTTAATACTTAAATACAATCGAAAGGAAGGTTTTAAAGTATTATAAAGGCAGGAGCCTTATGTTTTGAAAATAGATTTTAATACTTTCGAAGGAGTTCATCCTATGAAATCGAAAGCAAGGTTTCGAAAGGTTTTGCAACCCAAACTCTATTTTTTTTAAAAGAGAAAAACCCATGGCTAAATTGAAGGAGTTTTTGTAATGGTTTTGAGAAGAGGCTTTTCTTGATAAAATTATAGGTTAAAGGGATTAACCATGTTTTATATTAAACCCACATGAGTGGTGTTGTTATGTTATTATGATTGCTTCTTCAAATATAAATATATTCACATTGTTTTGAATCCCATAATTATAATTTGGAAAAGGGCAAAATTACCAGCTAGGTTGACCCAGTCGTGAATATAAAATAAGTGAATTCTTGGATGAGTAGATTTGCATTTAAGAGATCAGGAAGACCAAAACATAGGATGCCTAAATTTGGAAGTTATCAGGGAGACAAGTTCATAGTGATCGTATGAAAACTAAGACAAGGAAGTTATTGGGATTACTAATAGATTCATACTTATCCCATAAAAACTAATTCATAACGAGTGGTTGGCAGATGCCAATTGGTTTGTAGTGCACCCATGACAACTATATCCAGATTAAGTTATTGAAAATTGTCACTAGGTTCCTAGTCAACCTATGAAAACTAGGATAAGAGAGAAATTATTGGAGTCAACTGTAGGTTCAGGGGAACCCATGAATTAAGTTAATTGGCAAGGGTCAATAGGTTCATAGTGCACCCATAAAAACTATAAAATGGGACAGGGAGCCCATACATTATGTAAAGGTCATTAGTAATCCATGAAAACTAATAGGTTAATAGTGATCCTAGAAACTATAAATATGACAGGGAGTCATTTAAACAAGGGATAGGAAGTCCAAATGTTTTTAACTTGTGTACATATAATCATAATATATTGAAATGACTATGTTTTAACCATTGTGGATACAAGAGCATAGTATATGGTTTTATAAAGATTTTGGGATACTAGTGAGAGGAAACCCATTTCCCTAAGTGGGTGGTCTCACTAGATATCTAAATGATTTAGGATGGTAGATTATTATTCATATGAGGCTTTGTGTCGGACTCGAAATTTGTGTTTTTCCCTAAAACACTCGGGAACTCGATTGAATTTGAGTAGTTTGTGAGTTGAGGTTTTCAGGTACCTCTTAAGACAAATAAACATCCAAAGACGTGCAGGAGGCATGATAGGTATTTAGAGTTCTCTTTTCTTTTGATTCCACTGTGTAGCTTGTAATGGCAAAGTTGTTATATTGCCTATATATACTCTAATCATCCAAAGGGGCTTCTTTATATGTCCATCTTGCCGTATGTTATCATAAATATATTTTCTCTTAACGTGATTTGCGAATGTGGGATTATGTAATGAATTGGAAATACTTTGAAATAGAATGTGATTTTGTTTGAAGTTTAAATTTTTTCTATATTCATTTTTTCTGTGTATCAATGAATCTAACACCGCAGTATTTGGTCGTCGAGGATTAATAACTATAGATGACTGCAACATCTGTCACAATTAGTTTTAGGCCTCCATGTAGAGGGATGTTACAATCCCATACATACGTCAGTTACTTAGCCTCCTTCTTATAGATTTTATTATTATTATTATGGTCGGAGTCCTTATCCTGTCCCTTTCCATGACGATCAGTTGTTGGCGATCCATTACAACGAGCCAGGGCCATTCTTATTTTTATTCAATGCGGACGGTGGTTGCTCCTATTCTACCGCCATTGTCCAATTCATTACGTATTATAGCAGACTGTCGTTCCTGATGTGTTCCTCAATCATATCCTTTAAATACCTGCATTCATACATGGCGTGCCCGTTCAAGTCGTGGAACAAGCGATACTTTCTAGTCATACGCTCTCGCTCAGTGGGATCTCTCCTTGCTGGTTTTCGATAAGGGAGTTTCCTCCAAGTGTCCACAAAAATCCGTTCTAGGATTTCCATCAAATCCGAGTAGGAAGAGAACTTCGGCTCCATCTCTTTCCATCCCTTTTTCATCCCATCATATCCATCATCCAGTTTCCATTTCCCTTTATCATTCTTGTTTACGTCTCTTGATGATCCTTCGATTTTCACAACATTCACCTCTGGTTTTTGGGGTCATGCGTCTCCTGCCATAGGAACCTTTCTGCTTCATGATAAAACCCTTCGTGAACCAAAGGTGGATCCCACAGGAATGAATCCTTAAAATCTGTGCCATCGACAATTCTTGATATGGCTGCCATCAAAATCATAGATGGATCTGGCCGATCCACCGATGCCACCGCAACATTAAACCATGTTAGAAAACTCCTTAGGGACTCTCTAGTCTTCTGTTTCAGTGTTGCCAGACTCATTACATTTTTAGGTCTCGAAATGCGAACCCTGAACTTCGTTATAAATCTTTCGATCAATTCCGTCCATGTGCCAATAGAACCGCTCTCTTACGGCCTGAACCACAGTATAGCCATATCTATTAGATATGGGGGAACGCATCGTGCCATGACTTCCTTTGATGCCTCCAGTACATCCATGTGCAATATATATCTCATCATATGCATAGTTGGGTCCAACTTTTTGTCATAACTTCTAGCGTTGGTAGTTTAAACTCCAGTGGGTTCCTGGCGTTCAAGATATTTGGAGTGAATGGACTTCTATTTACATCTCCAGATGCCTCTTCACCAATCCGCCATGCATAGCTTGCCAAATCATCTCCGCAAACCTGCCACTGTCATCCGGCGGTAATCTTCTATCGTCATTTCCAAACTGCCTTCGATTCCACGAGGGAATTTCGAAACGTACTCCTCTGGATGAGCATCCAAGATTTGATTCACATAAGCTCCATGGGAACGACCGTAATCCTCTAGCATCGCGATCGACCAGCCCCGGAGGCATGCCTCAAAGCCTTTGGGGATTGGCCCCGATCCCTACTATGGGCTATGGTGGGGCCCAAACTTTCTGGGCAGGCTCATCTAGGCTTTAGGGTTCCAAATCTGGGTTTTGAGCGAGATATTTTTATGACTTCTTCTATAAATACGGCAGATATGGCATTGAGAAAGGGATTTTCTTTCTGCTTCATTATATCCCTTACGTAGGCTATACTCTGCCATTTTTGTTCTGGAATCTCATGGATTTATAACTGTAATAGTAGTATAAACAAATAAAGAATTACTTTGAAGTGGACGTAGGCTGGAGTTAGCAGAACAACTATAAATTTGTGTCTTTCTTTACTTGCTTTCTTATTATTTTAATTTTATTCTTCATTTAGTTCTTTTTATATTTCTATGATTGAATTGGATATTGGTAGTTTCACATACAACTGGATGTTGGTAGCCATTTTTGACGCCTACACAAAGTGACAACATTTCATTTATCTCTATTCTAATTATTTACAATTTTAATTTCCATATAAATTTCCAATATAAGGTAAAACCCTAACAGTAGGATACAATAAAATTCTATCAACTTAGAGTAAAGTTACTTTAAATATGAGGAATAATATCAATGATACTGATAAATGAAATTGATCAGAAAGAATCACTTATTCCAATTTTGTTGAATCTAAATTTAATTGAATTAGAGAATTAACTACAATAAATTGTTTTTAATTTAAATCCATTCTATTGTATAAAAATTAGAATATCTATCTTTATATGTATTCCTTAGTCACCCTGAAATCTTGATTCCTCGTTCACCCTGAAACCACATACTCAACTCCCATTCATTCGATTTTTTTTTACAATTATCTCCTTTTTTTGTCATATTCCATCTCCGTTATAAATTCCAGTTGTTAATTACGACTCTTCATATTTCTTCATATAATCTATTTGTAACATCTCGGTATTCGATTAATGATAAAGCATATTTTGGAAATAAAAACAGTTATTTTATAATTATCAAAAATTAAAAAGTAATATTAAAAAAATATCATTATAAGAATAAAATAAAATTTGCATAAAACATGTCTAGTGGATTTTTGAATGGATGTGAAATGTTAGTTTAAAGACCGTTCGTCTAACATCCCCTATCCTGAGGCCCGAAGCTAAGCGCTATAGATGCTATAGTCATCCATAGCATTAACTTCCGGTGTCCTATTACGTTAATGGTATCCATAATATCAAAGTCACTTGAATATGAAATAAAATCGCACATTTCAAAATAGGTTTTCCCATTACATTTCAAAACACAAATTGCATATCTAATTCACATGATCCCAAGCGTTTCCTAGGTATTGATCACATATAATTATTACATAAATATGCCAAGAGCGACATATGATGATGCTGCCTTGGTTAATCAGAGTTACTATTAGAAAAATCTGTCTTAATACATCACGGTGGAAATAAATAAATTAACTAAACCACAACCACGAAATAGCAATCCGTCAGCCTCTAGCTCGTCTCCGAAAGCTTTGTTTGCGAACCTACTAAAACTTGTATATCCTTCAACCCTTAGGTTACTCAAATCAATTTTTAGCACTCGAGAGTTTAAGGGAAACATAAACTTTAAGTCAGGTATAAAGCCTGGTGTAAATAATACTATACATCTTGATTATATTATATAAAGTGAGACCATGCCGCTTAGCGAAACGGGTTTCCCCTCACTAGTATCCTTTAAAACATATCTTTTGCAAATCATAATCCTGCAACCAAACTGGTTAAAACAACCAAAGTGATTATAACAAAATAGCAATATCATATATGCATATACCTCAGGTGACAAATGGACTATCTGTCCGAACAATATCGCGACGACCCGAAATTTTGGATATTTAAAATAGGAATATTTAATTGGTTTTAAATATTCAAAAGAGTAACTTTAACTTGAATTTCAAATATCACCATTTACTGGATTATTTAATTTTGAATTAAACTATTGGAAATTGGGTAAAATATGAAATCTGGGATTTTTAGCTTGTTAAAAATAATTTGAAGACTTATAAATTTATATTAATAATACTGAAGGTGATAGAACTTTAAAAATTGAATTTAACAATGATTTGTTCAGTTTTAAAAATATGTTGTTTAATTGAATTTAAAAATAGCCTTTCGAGGCACAGTCTCGGAATTCGATGAAACCAAAGCCATTGGATCCATAATATTGTATTATTATCGAATTTCAATTTTCGTAATGTTTGGAGTTGTCGTGCAAGCGTACGATATATAAACGCGCTGAAATTTATATCGAAAATTTAATATAAAAACTGGGTCCAAAAAGCTATCTTCTCCATACGATCGAATTAGGACTCGAAACCTTTTCCATTGTGTTCGTAATAGGGGTGTAACATTATAAATGCCTAGCGGCATGCCTCGATAGGAGTTCGTGATTTTAGGCTACGTAAATCGGGACGATTTAAATTTAAATTCAAATGTAATATATTCTGACCAGTCAAATTTCCTTCCGTCGAAATTCTTTCACCATTAACATTTTTTCCTCTCTGTAGATAGCAGCCCTATAGCCCTACTCTACCTGTCTCTTCGTTCTAATCGTAGCCGCCTTCGTTCTTTTTAATCGTGCGTCCCTTCCCTTGTTTCGATTATACAAAATCGAAGAGCAGAAACAAAAATGGCCGAGACTTCAAGTAAATCCCTCTTTCCTTCAGAATTCACAATCGAATTCTCCCAGATAAAAAAATAAAAAAATATAAACAATGGCCGAGCTCGACCTTCTTCTTCCCGTTGAAGTCGCGCAAACTAAAATAAAAAAAAAGAGATGGAGGCAGTTCAATTCAACTTGAAGCCTTGTACGATGGCACTTGATATGAGCAGCGATGAGCCGACCGATTTGAGGCTAAGGTCGCGTTGCTTTCGGGTTGACATTCGAGGAAGGCGAAGTCAAGGCGCGAGGCTGTGTTGTTCGTGGAAGTGACGAGTTCGTTCGGAAGCTTGCCGTAGTCAAGTCTTCAATTGATGGTGTGTCGATGTCGCAGTGAAAGATTTAAATCATAATTAAGGAATAAGTCTGAAATTAATTTGTGAAAGATTTTAAAGAGTAAAGAACTTATTTTAAATTAAAGATTTAAATTATTGAAAAAATAAAGAAGGAATTTGGGAAAATCTGAAATTGGTGTTTTCACTTAAAGATTTTAAATCATAATTAAGGAATAAGTCTGAAATTAATGGATTTTGAAATGAATTGAGTAAGTAAAGAAATTTATTTCAAATGGAGTAAATTGTGAATCAATTTGAAAATTGATCTAAGTGTTTGGAATCGGAATTTTAAAAGGGGAGTTGAAACTAAGAAATTTATAAACTGGGTTTATAAAAGTGAAGTAATATATCAGTAGATATTTGGAAAAATAAATTCACGATGGGAATTTATTAAAGGAATGGGAAAATTTGTTTAAAAATAAATAGTGATTTATTTTTAAAAGACGTGAAAGAAAAATTTATTTCCCTGGATAGCCAAATACGTTTTCAAAACAAATTTGAAGGTATAAGTTAAAAGTTTTAAGTTATTTGAAAGTATGTTATATAAAACTTATTATTTCTAATTGTTTAAATTCCAAAGTAAGTATTTTTCAAATCTATTATAGTAGTAATTATTTAAAGGTGACTTGGTATTTTGTTTTAAAAGAGAAAATCTAGTTTTATATTTTATAAGTAACCTCATTTTCAAATATTCCTATAGTATATATTTTTAATAAAGTATTGAAGTAGTTTTTAATTTAAATGTTTTAAATGATATTTTAGATTAAAATGTGTTTAAAATTTATTTTAAAAATCTAAAGATTTTTACTTGGTGTTTCAGTGGAAGTAGAATTTTTTTTTTGGGGAATGTATCCCGTGAGTGGAAAATGGTTTGAAAACATTTTTCGAAGGGTTGAAAACAGAAATATATCTTGTGAAGATATTTTAAGATTAATAAATAATTTAGGAAAATTATTTATGTTTGATGGATGTTTGTGGATGTTAATTGATAGTTAAATAACCTTATATCAATGTTGGCCAACGCGTTGATTGTTTCGAAGAGACCGGGATCATGATTTATTTCTTGAAAACCACTTCGATCCGGTTTGTACGTTTTCATGGGAAAACGAATTCGAAGTCGAAGATGGAGCAGTGATGTGCAAGGCCTAGTCGCTACTAATCTTGAGGATGTTTCCAAAATGGACGTAGTAGGAATAGTGCCTTCGGTTCCGTTCGAACCCGGGACAGACTTGTATGGATGAATGCTTTCAGAACATCGTCAGGTGGGCGATGAGCATTCTAAGTGAAACGTTCTAAAAGGTAACGCTTAACCTCAAGCCTCATCAACTAGGAATGACTGAAAATCAGGGTTATGCAGCAACGCTAGGTGGGTAGCGCCCATTAGGGTGAGGTCATCCCTGTCTAGATGTCCCTTTTTATTCGGCCTAGAGGCGCGGTT
The DNA here is from genome assembly GCA_030765085.1 of Allium cepa. Classification (NCBI taxonomy): domain Eukaryota; kingdom Viridiplantae; phylum Streptophyta; class Magnoliopsida; order Asparagales; family Amaryllidaceae; genus Allium; species Allium cepa. Next base: position 183,508,632 of record CM060945.1, read on the forward strand.
GCTGATCCCAACCATAGGGTGATCTCACTCGGGATTATCCAGTAAGGGGTAGTCTCGGTCTTGTGTTGCAGGGGGTCGGGAGTGATCCTCGGTACGGTGATCTAGGCCACGTACTGTGACAGGTGGTACCCCAGTGCCTAGTTATTAGTTGGAAATCCATTCTCCCTACGCGCCTTTTACGATTTTTGTTTGCATTACCCACTTTGTGGCTAGTAGCTGGAATTTAATAGATGTGACAATTTCGGCTATTTTAATAAGGATTTGTAGGTAGACCCTATTATAATATCATAGGATTTTAATAAAAAGTGCTTTAGCTATCGTAAGGTAAAAACCCGACATGTTTATTTGTGGCGTGGTCTTACGAGATGCTTTTGTTTTCAAAAGAATTTTGGAACTTTAATAATCAATTTGTGTGTGGTTTTCTCACGCTGGTATTCCATACTAACTCGGGTGTTATTTAACTATAATGCTCGAGTCAGACCGAGTATTATAGAATAAAGGAAAGGATGCTGTGGTGCTCAGGAGATGAGCGGCATGGTGATACGTACTTCCGTAGTTGATTATTGTTCCGTTGTGTATTCAGTTTTGAGGAAAAGTTTATATGACTGTCCAGTTGTATGTTATCGATGTTGTTGAACTTCGATGATGTATTCTGATGATGTAAGAATAAAAAGATATAGCTTTCTTTTGTGTAAAGATCTGTTATTATCTATTATTTTTTATTCCGCTGCGATGGTTAGATTCTGATGTTGTTTGGTTTTTCTCTTCTAACTCTTCTTCTTTAACCCAAATTGTTCGTATTTCTGTTCATCTTGAGTTGATTGATGGAGAATAGTGTCGACTCAAGGGGTATGGATTTGCGGTCATTACAGTTGGTATCAGAGCTTAGATTGGTGATAACCTTTGCTCTGGTGGGGATTACCCATTAAAAATAGAGTCTGAGTACTCTAGAATGAGTTTGAGCGTATTAATAGATATGAGCACGTATTTGTTAGTGAATATAAATTGTTTTAATATGGTGTCAACTTATTGGTTGAGTGGAATATGAATTCTGATCGAGTAAGTTTGCCGCTATTCGAGAAGAATTTATAAACACCTGGCATGATAAATTGACATAGTATTGCTTGAAGGTGGGTGAATGAAATAATTTTACCCAAAATATATTTTGATATAAAGGAATTATTTTCTTAAATTGTTATATAACTTGTATGTTGGGATAATAATATTCTATACAAATAAGATTTTTTTAAAAAAAAAAATGGAATGACTTGGATAATCAAATAGAAATTTGTATGAGCATAAATTATACAAATGAATTATATTTAAAATTTGATTTAAATCCAATCTGTAAATTTAAAATCCTTAAGATCTTGGAAGTGTTTTTCAAAGCGTTTTGCAGATAAATAATAGCATTATTATTTTGGAGGTATTTCTGAAAGGAAATTGTTTCAAATAAATTTTAAGAAAGGATAGCATTGAACCCACTTCAGTCGTTGGAAAATAATCCTGGTGATGACTGCGCAGCAACATCAGTATTCATTTTCGAGTTTCTAAGTGACGGATTGTTGCCAAATTGATTTGTTCAGAAGAACCAGTTTGTTTTTGAAATTTCGAAGGAAATTTATTAGGGATAAAAACCAGGATTGGTTTAAAAATTTGAGAAACGTGGTTGTAAAATGATTTGAAAACCAAAAGCCGGGTGTTTGACATCCTGAATCCTTATTTGAATTGAAAGTCCCGATGAGGTAAGTTATAAACTTGTACAGTTGAGACGATTTTTTAAATAAGGAAGGAAAATATGAGTTTTGAATGTTGGAATTAAAATTAAAGGTGAAAGTTAAAAAAATGAGAATTTAACTAGGGTTAAGATTAAATTTTGAAATTTAATTAGATTGAAATGAATTAAATTAAACTGAAAATAAAACCCAATTGTATTTGAATTAAGTTGAAATTGAATTAAAATGAAAATAAAATCTAGTTGAATAAAAACTGGAATAGAAATGAATTGAATAAATTCAGTTGAGTTATAGATAATAGAATGAAATAAAATTCTTACTTGAATAAATGGAAGTAAGTTGAATTGGAGTTTATGAAATAAAAATGCATGGTTGGCTAAATAAGTGTATGATCTCGAGTAAAAATGAAATATGAATATACTCGAGCTTAAAGTGGATAGAAATATGAAAAATATAAGTGTGAGACTTATGAGAAAAATGGTGAAATAAAATAGTAAGCCAAAATAAAATTGTTTTGTATTTTGGAAATAAAATAGAAATCCAAACTTGAATTACAAAAATAGAATTGAACTCAAGTAAGATAATGAAGTAATTTTTGAAATAAACTCGAATATTGATCTAAAAATTGGAAGTAAGCTAATTAGCTAAATAAATTATTTGATAGAGTATGTTAATAAAATTTAACTCGGTTAAATGAAATGGATTGTACAATAATAATGAAGTTTGGAAATAAACTCGAATTAGACCTGGATTGATAATGAATTAAAATAAGTAGAGATGTTGTAAAAATAAAATGGAATTGGATTAAAATGGTAAAGGTCTGTATTGCCAAGTAAGTAGAAATAAATTGGAAATGGCCTTGTTATTAATAAAATAAATTCGGTATGAATGAGTATGGAAATTAAAATTCAGAATGGATTAAGCGAATAAACTGATTGTATTGAATAAATAAATGGATGGAATTTGATTAAATAAGAATCAAATGAAAGATGGAAATAGAACTTGTTGCAAAAAGAAATGGCGATTGGTTGAATGAAATGAACATATGCTATAATGTTAAAAATGGAGTAGTTTTAGTCGCAACAAGTTAAGAATAAATAAAATTGTTAAGAAGTTGAAATAACTTAAAGACAATAAGAGATATGGAATGTTTGCAAGTTCAATAGAATGGTTTCAAATGAAATGAATGCGCATAAGAAATGAACGCAAATGAATGGATCGTAAATAAAATTGAAAAGGAGTAAAATTGAAAATGAATGTGTCGAGCTAAATAAAATGGTTGTGAATGAATTAAAATAGAAGTAATTGAATATATATTGAGTTGGAATCAATTTAAAATGGTTATAAGCTTAAGTAATTATTTATTCACATGAATATTGTCGAATTGCATAAGAAAATGGGTTGTTCGATGTAAACGAGATTAGATAAAATCCTATGAGTTATTAGAAATGAAATAGGATAATTTTGAAATCAATTGGAATGAATATGAGTTTGTTTTGCTTAGATTGAATTAAATATAAGCGAGTAAGTTGTAAATCACTTAAACTGAATGGAATGGTTTGAGAATTGGTTGTAAGCAATTGTAATAAGTGTCGGAACCTTGTATATGCTTATGGAAATTATATAACATGCATTATATGTGAAATTTATGTGTTAGATATATTAAAATAGGTGAAATACTAGTAAATTGCATATATTTAGCACATACATGTTTTAGTTGAGTAAGTACAGGTACCGGGAAGCCGTTGGGCTGGATTTGATGCGCAAAATGCTAATTAAATAAGCTGCTTGCTTAAAAATGCTAGATAAAGGTACGCCTACGGAATAAAAATAGGAAATATGAACTGTTTTTGTTTTTCCGACCGGGGTCGATGTATATATATTTATATCTCTTGTCAAATTGCAAAAGCTCCTCCGTACAAAGGAGACTCTGCCAAAAAAATTTGAAAATTTTGGGAGTTAGAATACTTTTGGGAAAATTTTTGTTAGCGACAAAACAATTTCAAATTGGAAATTGAAATAAATTAGTGGATGAAACTAATTTAAAATAATGATATAAATCAGTTATAAATGGAAGATAAAATTCAATATTTAGAGTTGAAGATAAATCGAATTCATATGGAAATGGAAAAACTAATTTGAATTGAAGTAGATATGAAAACTTCTGTAAGGAAATGTACAAAATGACTTTAAAAGCTATGATTAGATATAATTGCTAAGTAGGATACGCAGGTATTATAAAGGGAAAGGAAAATTCGTTTTGATTTCAGAAGATAAATTTGAATTTGCTCGACAAAAAAGGCATGTGTTTAAATTTCTGTATGAAATTTGATTGGGTTTTTGATCTAGCCACTTGGCCTTTTGTTTCTTTTGGTATTTGGGAGCCTGTAGAGCCATTTTGTAGTTGTACCGAGCTAGAAGCGCAAGGAGACACTAGTGAAATTTTTTGAAAATTTAGAGAGTTAGAAATTTTTTGAGGAAGTTTTGATAATTTAAATTTGGATTTAAATTTAAATTTGAATAAGTGGAGTAGATAATGTCTTGGAAACTATGGAAGGTTTTGGAAAGTTGGTTGAAGTAATATTGGGTCTTTAATAAAAGATATGTTATGGCAAGTTGATAAAACTGTGTGGTTTTGGAAAAGAGTAATGGATATTGGATCATTCTTCCTAACCAGCAATTTCGGGGACGAAATTCTTTTAAGGGGGGAGGAATGTGACGACTCGGAATTTTGGATATTTAAAATAGGAATATTTGATTGGTTTTAAATAATCAAAAGAGTAATTTTAACTTCAATTTCAAACATCACCATTTACTGGATAATTTAATTTTGAATTAAACTATTGGAAATTGGGTAAAATATGAAATCTGGCATTTTTAGCTTGTTAAAAATAATTTGAAGACTTATAAATTTATATTAATAATACTGAAGGTGATAGAACTTTAAAAATTGAATTTAACAATGATTTGTTCAGTTTTAAAAATATGTTGTTTAAATTGAATTTAAAAATAGCCTTCCGAGGCACGGTCTCGGAAATCGACGAAACCAGTGCTGTTGGTTCCATAATATTGTATTACTATCAGATTTCAATTTTCGTAATGTTTGGAGCTATTGTGTGAGCGTACGGTATATAAATGCGCTGAAATTTATATCGAAAATTTAATATAAAACTGGGTCCAAAAAGTTATCTTCTCCATACGATTGAATTAGGATTCGAAACCTTTTCCATTTTGTTCGTAATAGAGGTATAACGTTATAAATGCCTAGCGGCACGCCTCGACAGGAGTTCGTGATTTTAGGCTACGTGAATCGTGACGATTTAAATTTAAATTAAAATATAATATATTCTGACCAGTCAAATTTCCTTCAGCCGAAATTCTTTCACCATCAACATTTTTTCCTTCTCTGTAGCCAGCAGCCCTGCAGGCCTACTCTACCTGTCTCTTCGTTCTAATCGTAGCCGCCTTCGTTCTTTTTAATCGTGCGTCCCTTCCCTTGTTTCGATTATACAAAATCGAAGAGCAGAAGCAAAAATGGCCAACACTTCAAATAAATTCCACTTTCCTTCAGAATTCACAATCGAATTATCCGAGATAAAAAATAAATAAAATAAATACAATGGCCGAGCTTGACCTTCTTCTTCCTGTCGAAGTCGCGCAAACCGAAATAAAAAAGAGAGACGGAGGCTGTTAAATTCAACTTGAAGCCTTGTACGACGGCACTTGATATGAGCAGCGATGAGCCGATCGATTTGGGGCTAAGGTCGCATCGATTTCGAGTCGACACTCAAGGAAGGCGAAGTCGAGGCGCGAGGCCGTGTTGTTCGTGGAAGGGACGAGTTCATTGGGAAGCTTGCCGTAGTCAAGTCTTTGATTGATGGTGTATTGATGTCGCAGTGAAGGTATGAACTGGGGAGTTTTCGAAGTCGCGACTTGGGGGTTTCGTGCTCGTTTTCTGGCAGGCTCAGTTGAGGTGTTCGGTGATGCTTTCGCGACTAGGAGCGATGGTGGTGGTTGTTGGGGTAATTAATTTTGATCTGATTTTAAATTTAAGATATACAGTTGGTTATTTAAGTTAGAATCTGAATGATGATAGCTAATTTAAATTTAGTATATATATAAATTTATGTATGTACATAAAGGTTAGAAAAGCAGAAGAGAAAAATTATTGACAGTAAAGTAAATCTGAAAATTTTATTAACACAATAAAATTTGGTAATTACTGAAGTTTTAAGAATGAGGTAGGAATTTAAAGTTGGGATTTTTGGAAATGTCTTGACTTGGAAATATTATTTAAAATTTAAATTTTGGAAATTTTACAGATTATTTTGTATAACGTATGTGGCTTAAAGGGAAAATTAATTTAAAATCAAATATATTAGTTAAAAACCAAACGATTAATTTTAAATAATGGTCAATTCAATTTATTAAATAGTGAATTATTTATAGATTATTTCAAATATTAATAAATTGTATAAATATTTATACAAGGCCAATCGTGGAATCAAATCGAGAATGAAGTGGATTTGCAAATGTAAGGGGCAAAGGTGAGTTAATCTCACTCATCTGGGTTTAATTTAAATTTAAATGGTTAAATTTAAATAATTGTTTGAATGATTGAATTGATTTGATGTGCTATATCATATATAGTAGTATATATTAGAGTGATTGATTTCCCGCAGTATATATAGCGGATGAGACCCCATGCGCCGCATAATAGCGTGTGATATTATATTTAAAATCTCATATACCGCGATATTCCACCTCGAAGTGGAATTGGTATTTTATATTGTGCTAACATCTGTGGATGCAGGGAAATAGGTTGGAGGGATCTAACTACATTCCTCAAAATTATTTAGATTATTTAATATTCTGTGTTATGAATATTTGATATTCCGTGATGAATATTATTGATAAATGGAATATTTAATTCTATGGTTTACTTGAATGTATTTTGGTACACTGAGTTATCAAAATATATAGAATTGGATTTTTGAAAGAAAATAAAAGAAGAGAATTTGTAAATGAAATAATTATAGAGAATTTAAATGAATTTAAGAATGAATTGGAAAAGAATAGAAGTGATTTTAAAATTTTAATAAATAAACTCCGTGTATGAAAAGGGGATTTTGAATAAATAGGAAGATAATGAATTTTAAACTTAAGCGTTATTATTTTAAAGAGTAAAGCATTTATTTTAAATTTAAGATTTAAATTATTGAAAAAAAATAAAGAAGGAATTTGGGAAAATCTGAAATTGGTGTTTTCAGTTAAAGATTTTAAAGCATAATTAAGGAATAAAGTCTGAAATTAATGGATTTTGAAATGAATTGAGTAAGTAAAGAAATTTATTTCAAATGGAGTAAATTGGGAATCAATTTGGAAATTGATCTAAGTGTTTGGAATCGGAATTTTAAAAGGGGAGTTGAAACTAAGAAATTTATAAACTGTGTTTATAAAAGTGAAGTGATATATCAGTGGATATTTAGAAAAATAAATTCACGATGGGATTTTATTAAAGGAATGGGAAAATTTGTTTAAAAATAAATAGTGATTTATTTTAAAAGATGTGAAAGAAAAGCGTATTTCCCTGGATAGCCAAGTACGTTTCAAAACAAATTTGAAGGTATAAGTTAAAAGTTTTAAGTTGTTTGAAAGTATGTTATATATAACTTATTATTTCTAATTGTTTAAATTCCAAAGTATGTATTTTTTAAATCTATTATAGTAGTAATTATTTAAAGGTGACTTGGTATTTTGTTTTAAAAGAGAAAATCTAGTTTTATATTTTATAAGTAACCTCATTTTCAAATATTCCTATAGTATATATTTTTAATAAAGTATTGAAGTAGTTTTTAATTTAAATGTTTTAAAGGATATTTTAGAATAAAGTGTGTTTAAAAATTATTTTAAAAATCTAAAGATTTGTACTTGATGTTTCAGTGGAAGTAGAAAATATTTGGGGAATGTATCCCATGAGAGGAAAATGGTTTGAAAACTATTTTCAAAGGATTGAAAACAGAAATATATCTTGTGTAGATATTTTGAGATTAATAAATAATTTGGGAAAATTATTTATGTTTGATGGATGTTTATGAATGTTAATTTATAGTTAAATAACCGACTATCAATATTGGCCAATGCGCTGATCGTTTCGAAGAGACCGGGATCGGGATTTATTTCTTGAAAACCACTTCGATCTGGTTTGTACGTTTTCGATGGAAAACGAGTTCGGAGTCGAAGATGGAGCAGTGAAGTGCAAGAACTAGTCGCTACTAATCCTGAGGATGTTTCCAAAATCAATGTAGTAGGAATAGTGCCTTCGGTTCCGTTCGAACCCGGGACGGACTTGTATGGATGAATGCTTTCAGAACATCGTCAGGTGGGCGATCAGCATTCTAAGTGAAACATTCTAAAAGGTAACGCTTAGCCTCAAGCCTCATCAACCAGGAATGACTGACAATCAGGGGTTATGCAGCAAGGCTAGGTGGGTAGCGCCCATTAGGGTGAGGTCATCCCTATCTAGATGTCCCTTTTTATTCGGCTTAGTGGTGCGGTTGCTGACCCCAACCATGGGATGATCTCACTCGAGATTATCCAGTAAGTGGTAGTCCCGGTCTTGTGTTGCAGGGGGTCGAGAGTGATCCTCGGTAAGGTGATCTAAGCTACGCAATGTGACAGGTGGTACCCCAGTGCATAGTCATTAGTTGGAAACCATTCTCCCTACGTGCCTTTTACGATTTTTGTTTGTATTACCCACTTTGTGGCTAGTAGCTGGAATTTAATAGATGTAAATTTTTTGGCTATTTTAATAAGTATTTGTAGATAGACCCTATTATAATATCAGAGGATTTTAATAAAAAGTGTTTTAGCTATCGTAAGGTAAAAACCCGACATGTTTATTTGTGGCGTGGTCTTACGAGATGCTTTTGTTTTCAAAAGAATTTTGAAACTTTCATAATCAATTTGAGTGTGGTTTTCTCACGCTGGTATTCCGGACTGACTCGGTTGTTATTTAACTATAATGCTCGGGTCAGACCGAGTATTATAGAATACATGAAAGGATGCTGTGGAGCTCAAGAGACGAGCGCGATGGCGATATGTACTTTCGTGCTTGATTATTGTTCCGTTGTGTATTCAGTTTTGAGGACAAGTTTATACGACTGTCCAGTTGTATGTTATTGATGTTGTTGAACTCTGATGATGTATGAATAAAAAGAAATAGCTTTCTTTTGTGTATAGATCTGTTATTATCGATTATATTTTATTCCGCTGCGATGGTTAGATTCTGATGATGTTTTGTTTTTCTCTTCTTCTACTTCTTCTTCTTTAACCCAAATGGTTCGTATTTCCATTCATCTTGAGTTGATTGATGGAGAATAGTGTCGACTCAAGGGGTACGGATTTGCGGGTCATTACAATATAGTTTTTTTGGCTAACTACTAACCTTTGGCTGATTTGGGCCTACCAAACAAAATAAACAAATAATATAACATCTGTTAGATCCTCCTCTTCGGGACGATCCATCCCTAACTTCTCCATGGTCAACTAATACTAATGGTCTTGCAGGCTCACCATAACGTATCTCTCTGTATATATTCCTTTTTGTGTGTAACGTAATTTTAGTCTTACCTATGACAAAGCCCTACACACTAGAATTTTTGACTTATATTAGCTAAGGGCAACTAGCTAAAGTATAGTGCGCGACTCAATACCGGTCCCATCTGGTATTCTAATATCCGAGTCATTTTTTACTTAGGGAAATCATCCCTTATAATTTTCCTTGAAAACCTTTTCTTTTCAAAATGATTTAATCCTTTTAAATCATACATAAACAAGGAAAATATTCTATGCTTTACTCAAAACACTTTGCCATGTTATATATGCTTCTCTCAAAACATTGTTGATGAACTCGCTAAAACCATTGTTTAAACCTTTAAACAATATCTTTTGAAATCGCAGAAAGTACCCCTTTCGAACCCTTGAAAGTACCACTTTCGATGCACTTAAACATTAGGGCGAAAGGCCAAAACCTACCTTTTGAAACCACTACCATAGTCTTTTCGAATCCATTGAAAAACCTTTTCGTTTGAAAGCCTTTTAAAACCTTTAGCATCCTCTTTTCAAAACTCTTTAATATTTCCCTTCGAAAACTTTGAAAACCTTCCATTTAATACCTTTCGAAATCATTGGGGAACCACCCCTTCGAAACCTTTCCTTTAAACCTTTCGAAAGCATTAAATCCATCAAACCTTTTGAAAGCATTTGCGTTCAAGAAAAACATGTAGATCATCCTTTTGAAACTATTCAAAACTATCTCTTTCAAAACCTTTTGGGTTTATCTTTGAAAATCTCAAAGTATCATAAAAGAACTGGGTTGGTAGCCACACTTTCGAAACCTATTTCCTAAGTAAAGAAATGATGGGGTCCAACCCAACCTTCCGAAAGCACTGGAGAAGCGATTTGGGTTTTATAAAGCAAAATAGCCCATTCGAAGGCACTGCTTCGAAAGGTAAGATGCGGCAGCATAGGGGTTTTGACCCCGACGAAAGCTTTTACTTAAAACAAAGGTGCAACCTCTTCGAAACCATTCTTTAAATCAATTTGAAACTGTCGAAAGCCAACTAAGTCGAAAGCTACACAGTCGAAAGCAAAGCAGGCACATTTTCATTTAGAAGCAAAGACATGCTTCTACCCCATCGGAACCCATCGTTTCGACTTCATACTTTCCGCGTACATCCAATTCGCTACGTACCAAGTACTGATACCAGATGCATTTGTTTTGACTGAGAAGGAGGCAAGAGTACATGGTCGAATGCCTGGTGCCGAAAGTGGCGAAACATGGAAAAAGCACGATTAAACTAATTTTTAACCTTTAAAGTAATCTTTTCAACTAACCTGCCTTGTTTGTCAAAATATTATTGGTTGCTAATTTCTTTTCTAAAAGTGCTGCCAAAATTTCAGAAATAAACAATTTAATTTATTTACAAACTACCACTTCTCCTTTTATAAATATAAAAAACATTTAAGTGCCACAACTTAAATAATTTTTTATATTCATTAAAATATTTAAGAGAATTCTAAAAAAATCATATAAATCATTTTTAATATGTTTTCTAACACATATAAATTTCAAACCCAAAACGTAGATAATTTTGCCGTAAATTATTTTAAACACAAATAATCATTTACTTCACTAGAAAATTAATATTAAATCCACATTAGTTCAGAAAATTATGAAAATTGAAAACCATCTCTAAAATATCATTTCTGATCATATACTGAAATTGCAAGGCATTTGGCTGCCGTTTGTTGAATTTTCAACTTAAAACTTATCAAAAAATCTATATGAATTATCACAAATCGTCAAAAAGCATATATCTCCATATTAACCATAAAAACGTGGCAATATTTTGTAAAATAGTTTGGATTTAACCTAAAACCGAAAATAACCAAAAGTGTGAGATGTAGTCATTATTCACCTTTAGCTTTGTGATTAAGGATTTGGGATTTGATCTTGATTAAGTTGATTAAGTTTTTCCTCTTAAAATCTTGTCTAGCTTCTCTTTTCTTTCCTTAATGGTGGCTAGACTCTTAGCTTATGTGTTAATTTGTGAATATGAAATGAACATGAGAAATGAGGGGCTTAAAGCTTTAGGGTATAAGGATGTGTCATATTCCTACTTTGCCCTCGTCTACTTACTCTAACATTTTATTTCTTTAGTTCATCTCTATATGGCACGGCTACTCCTCGTAAATCACAAATCTAAATCCCTTAATCATTACAATATTTTATTTAATTTGACAAACTAAATATCCTAAATAATGTTACTAAAAATATGGGGTATTATAGACTTCCATTCTTAAAGAATTTTGTCCTTGAAATTACGATAAGGTACCCATACAATCAATCAGTAAGGTAAAATAAACCATCAACCAAATCAGGACAAGCGTCTCTAATCCTGCTCTCATTCTCCCAAGTACAGTCTCTCTCATCATCGCTCCACTGGACCTTAACTATTCTAACTGCTTGCTTCTCAACTTCTTCTAATCTCTTCCGACTATACGGACATGCTTCCTAATTATAGTCATGTCTGATTCCACTACTAAGTCCTCCAACATAGTCGGTGCTATAGCATTCTCTAGTTCTCTAACACACTACCTTAGACGAGAAACATGAAAAAAATCATGGCCTCCTGCCAAACTGTTTCATAACTCTACTCTGCGCATGATTTCCCCGATCCTCTCTATAATAGAAAATTGTCCTACGAATCTCGGTGCTAACTTTCCTTTCTACGTGAACCTGATAACACCATTCATCGGTGACACTTTGATGAACCCATGATCTTAAACAGAGAACCCTAAGTCTTTCTGTTTTCTATCATCATAACTCTTTTTCCTAGACTAAGCCTCCTTCATCCTTGCTCTTATCGGCACAATCTTTTCTGCAGCTTCTCTAAACAAATCTATACCAAGAACTAATCTATCTCCGATTTCTAACCAACAAACTAGAGATTTTCATAGCCTTCCATACAAACCTTCAAACGGTGCCATCCCAAACCTAGTCTGATAAATGTTATTATACGAAAACTCGACTAAGTGTAGATGGCCTTCCCATGATCCTCCGAAATCTAGTGCACAAGAGCTTAACAAATCTTCCAAGATTTTGTTAACTCTTTCTATTTGCCCATTTGTCTACGGATGGTAAGAGGTACTCATCTTGAGCTTGTTTCCTAAAATCTCCTGTAGACTCTTTTAGAACCTAATAGTGAACAAGGAATCACTATCGCTTACCATACTACTAGAAATTCCATGCAGTCTAACTAAATTCTTCATGAATTACTTAGCCAAAACAGGTGTCGTCCTAGTTGACTTTACTAGAATGAAATGGACAATATTGGTCCGTCCATCCACTATGACCCATATACTTTCATTTCCTCTATTAGATTTCAACAACCCGTATATAAAATCCATAGAAAGAATCCCACCTCCATATCAGAATATCCAATGGTTAAAGTAACCCACTTGGTTTCTTATATTCGTCTTTCACCTGCTGACAGTCAAACACTATTTCACCTATAAGCCTACATCCCTCTTCATACCTTCCCAGAAGAAACTTTTCTTCATGTCCTGATACATCTTAGTTCCTCTTGGATGAATTGTGAACTTCAAACGATGGCAATCCTCTAGAACTTCCTTCCTAATGTTCTCCACATACGGAACACACAATCTTCCCTTCTTTCTCAACCACCCATTCTGATCATGACTAAAATCCTTTAAGTCATCGCTTTTTGTTCCATCTCTTAATCTTCTGATCCGTTCAGTCAACACTGCATCCTCTCCTTGTTTAAAAGCAATCTTTTTTATCATTGCCGGTCGAGTTTCTAAACATAATAACACAACACTCTCCCACTGCCTCTGACTTCTGCTCTCCACTTCACTCTACAAGTCGTCAACACTTCCAAATCCTTCCATTTAGCTATCGTCGCCAACATTGCATTCTGATGCTTCCTGCTAAGTGCAACTTCCACCATATTACCTTTCCTTGGTGGTACTCAATTCCAAAGTCATGAGCTGCTAAAAACTCTAACCACCTCTACTATCTCATGTTCAACTCGATTTATGATCCGTAAATAACTTGAATCTCTCCCCCAAAAGGTAATGTCTCCAAACCTTCAATGCAAAAATCACTACTACTAACTCCAAGTCATGAGTCGGATATCTAACTTCATGAGGTCTAAACTGTCGAGAAGCGTAGGCAATCACTTTACCTCTTTGCATCCTTATGCATCTGTATAAACTACCAAATCTTGATTCCCTTCTAGAACAACTAACACAGGTGCATGAGTCAATTAGTGTTTCAAGCTTTAGAATGCTTCCTCACACTTATCGATCCAAACAAACTTCACATTCTTCTGAGTTAGCTTAGTCATCAGTGCTGCTATCCACCAAAAATAATTTATAAACCTCCGATAATAACCTGCTAATCCCAGAAAACTTCACTGGATCTACAGACAACCCTTTCTTTGAAACTACATGACCAACAAACTTCCCTTCCTTCTTGCAGAAATGACACTTCTAAAACTTCACCTTCAGCTGATGTTCTCTCAAAGTCTCTAACACCACTTTAAGCTGAACTTCATGCTCTCTCTCATCCTTAGATTACATGAAAATATCATCTATAAACACCAACATGAAGCTTTCCAAGTGCTCTCTGAAAATTCGGTTCATCAAGTCCACAAAGAATGCCGGCACATTAGTTAGTCCAAACGACATCACCAACCATTCGTACGATCCATATATGTTCCTAAATGCCAACAAAGGAATACTATCCTCTACTACTCTAAGCCGATAGAATCTAGTCACCAAATCCAACTAGGAAAATACTTTGATTCCACTCAACTAGTCGAACAAATCGTCAATTCTAGGTAATGGATATCGATTTCTATCATCCTCTCATTCAACTTACGATAATCGGTACATAACCTTAACGAATCGCCCGATTTCTTCACAAAAATTATTACTGCTCTCTAAGGTGAACTGCTTGGTCCGATAAAATTCTTCCCTTCCAAATCCACCAACTGCACCTTTAGCTCCCTCATCTCAGTAGGTGTCATTCTGCTTGGCGGTCTACTTACTGGTTCTTCTCTAGGTACTAAATCTATCTGAAACTCAATGGAACGTCTCCGTGGCAATCCATGTACATGCATAGAAACATCTGCGAATTCTCTAACAACTAAAAATCAAGTCAACTCCTCTTCTACCTTCATAACACCCAACAAAGCATTCACTTCACAGATAGGGCTTTCTACGGTATATAAAATCAGATCACTATAGTTAGGGTGTCTAAGAGATATTTTCTTATCATGGAAAAATATCCTAGCATCGTACTTACTTAACCAATCCATATCGAAAGTAATTCTGAACCCTTCAAAGTCGAACATATGCAAACTACAAACAAAGGTATGGCCTAACAAGTCAGACTTTAAGTGGTCACACTTCATCCTAATTGTCGCATACCCTTCTATCGGATTTGTAACTCGTAAGGAAGTAACTAAGTATGAGGGTTCTAGGTTAAGCTTATCTACCAAACAATGAGATATAAAAGAATGCGATGTACTAATATCAAATGGAATGCTAACTGACATACCATGAATCTGAAGTGTACCTCCCAACACTGCCTTTCCTTTCTCCTCTACCGTTGGACTTGAGGTAGTTGGTTCCAATTTAAACACCTTGCCCCTTCCATCCTTAGCAGGCTCTTTGCACTGGTTCTTGTAGTGACCAATTTGATCGCAATTGAAGCACTTGACGTTCTTCTTCCTAATCATCTTCTTTGCCACACTGAGCGACATTCATTAGCGAAGTGCCCCTTCTTGTCACACTTATGGTAAATAATTTTAGACTTTCCCTTCTTCACGGCTCCATCCTTCTGGGCTCCCTTCTAATGAAAGAACTTCCTTTTCTAACTCTGCCTAACCTGGACTTCCTTGGCCATATTCTTCTCTAAAAAAGCAACCATCTCCTTATTTCTTAAGGCCTTCTCTACAACAACATCACAATGATCTATGATATGCATCAACATAACTCTAGCAAGCTCAGGCCTTAGACCTCTTATGAACTTCTCATTCCTTTTAATCACACTGTTCAGTGTAGCATACCCATACCTTGCTAGCTCCTCAAATCTCCTAGCATACTCAAGAACAGTCATATCCCTCTGCTCCAACTCGACAAACTTCTTGAGCAAGGTAAACTTTGCAATCTCAGATATGAATCTCTCTCCAAAGCTCCTCTTGAATTCATCCCATGTCATTAACTCCTCATCAACTCCAGCTGTAACGTTATTCCACCAATATAAAGCTGCTCCTTGAAGCTGTCTCGAAGCAAGCCTCCACTTTTTCTCATCATTGAGCCCTAAATCAACAAAAATTCATTCACAATGAAGCAGCCGATTCTCAACTTCAATTGCTTCCTCAATGCCATTGAATGGCTTTCCTCCCAACCGAACATAGTCTCTATTCAAAATAGCATAGTTAGTCACCACTGGAGCTTCCTGAACTCCTCCTCCAACTAATGCAGGAGCAATACCCGCTTGCATTATATTTACAAAGAACTGATACATTGCTTCCATACCAACTTGCGAAACTCCAGCACCCACACTTTCAGTTTGTATCTAACCTTGGTTTCTCCTGGTATTTGGTCTTTCATTTCCATTTGTTTTGGCGCTTCCCCTACCAATGTTAACTCTTCTAGCATCCATATCTGCATTTAAGGCTTCGTGAGATACAGATGAATATCCTAGTAAAGATAGGAGGCTAGAGATATAACATACAAAGAAAATACAAGTACGTTACTATAGCGTTATCCCATCCTCTGATATTTTCTCTAATTCCTAAGGATTATGTTTTCAAAATCATTTCAAGTTAAAGTTTTTCATAAACCCATGTTTTGGTACCAAGTTGTAAGATTCCTTTTCTAGAGGCCCAAAGTTAAGCGCTACAAATGCTGCAGTAATCCACGGTATTAACTTCCGTGACCAAATACGGAAATGTTAATGGTATCCATAATATCAAAAATACTTGAATATGAAATAAAATCACACATTTCAAAACATCTTTTCTCATTACTTTAAAACAAAAAATTCATATCCAAGTCACATAACCCCAAACGTTTCCCAGGCATTGATGACATATAATTATTACATAAATATGCCAAGAGCGACATTGATGATGCCTCCTTGGTTGATCAGAGCTACAACTAGATAAATCTATCTTAATACATCACAAGAAATAAAAAAAATAACTAAACAACAACTCCTAAATATCTATCCGTCAGCCTTCTGCTTATCTCCGGAAGCTTTATTCACAAACCTACTAAAACCTGTAAATCCTTCAATCATCAGCCTACTCAAATTAATTTTGAGCATCCAAGACTTTAAGGGGAAAACATAAACTTTGAGTCAGACAAGCACCATTGTCCTAGTGATTAAGTGATTCGAATTTGAAGCAAGCGGTCACAAGTTCGAAACTTTCATAGCGTGATTCGAACATTTATTGACACATGATTCGTGGTTTGTTGTCCCAGTGACATGTTGTATCTAAACGGCGAGACCAACATATTTCCCTGGAGAACCAGTTATGGTTAATTTTTCAACAAACTTGATTGATTAATACGAGTTGATTTTCTGTTACGATATTACAAAGCATACTCTAAAAATAAAAGGTGAGGACGGAGAAACCACCCCAAAGCCAAGTCACTATACCATTTCAAAAACAAGATAAACCCTGGTATGAATAATACTATACATCTCGATTATATAATATTAAGTGAGATTGTGTCACTTAGCGGATTGGGTTTCCCCTTACTAATATTCTTTAAAACATATTTTTTGCAAATCATAATCCTGCAACCAAACTGATTATAATAAAATAGCAATATGTTGAGATTAGTCCCACATCGGGGAATTTACAATATGAATTCTGCATAAATACTAAGAGACTTTCCATCAATTAACCAATTGGTTTTGTGATAATATATGGATCTCTAACATGGTATCGGAGTAGTGTTGTGATAACATCTTCAACAATAATTTGCCATAGCTGGTGTTCAGCAGTGGAAAGCTATTTCGGGCGTGATTGGTAATAGTAAAATTCCCGAAAATCGATTAAATGGTAAGTTTGATGTTACTTCACGGATTATCAATACCGGAACAACCCATCATATTACAGGGCAACGTTCATGGTTATTTGACACACAAAACATTGAGTGTCCTGTTGGTTTTCCGAATGGTGAAAAAGCGATTGCTACTGGTGGGATATGTAAGTGTATCAGACGAAATTAATCTCACCAGCGTACTTTATGTTCCAAATTTGAGTTGCAATTTAATTTATGTCTCTCAACTTAATGATGATTTACGAACTATTGTCCAATTTGATTCTCATATTTGTGCTATACAGGACCACATGAAGGAGCTGATTGGAACGAGAGTTAGGAGAGATGGACTATACTACTTTAGCAAACTGGAATTTGTGTCAACAGTTGAAGCAACATCAAATTTGGAGTAGTGGCATCGTCGGCTCGGGCATCCTTCTGAAAAAGTAGTTAATTTAGTTCCTCATATCAAAAATAGTAAAGATAGTTTAGATAAAGGGTGTGAAGTATGTATGCATGCTAAACATCCTAGAGACAAGTTTCCTTTAAGTGACAATAAAGCTTCTAGAATTTTTGAGAAAATACATTGTGATTTGGTGGGTCAATATCGACACGTTTCGTCGTGTGGGTTCCGTTATTTTTTGACAATAGTTGATGGTTTCTCGAGAGAAGTTTGGATTTATTTGTTGGTTGACAAATTAGAGAAGTTTCAAATGTTTATGTCTTTTGTTGCTATGGTCGATAGGCAATTTTCTCAAACAATTAAGGTCGTTCAAAGTGATAATGGAACTGAGTTTAATTATTTGATTGATATTTTAATGCAACTGGAATTTTGTTTCAAACTTTGTGTGTGGGTACTCCACAACAAAATGGGAGAGTTGAGAGGAAACATAAACATATTTTGAATGTGGGTAGGGCATTACATTTTCAAGCAAAATTGCCTATTTATTTGTGGGGTGAATGTGTTCTTGCTGCCGCTCATTTAATTAATCATACACGCTCTTCCAAGTTACAAAATAAAACACCTTTTGAGATACTTTTTGGTAAACCACCCTCTTTTGGTGCTATTCGAACCTTTGGGTGCTTGAGCATTGCTCATAATCAAAAGACTAAGGGAGATAAATTTGCAAGTCGGAGTCGAAAGTGTATTTTTTGGGTTACCCGTTCAGTAAGAAAGGGTGGAAATTATTTGATCTTGATACAAAGGAATTTTTCGTGTCTAGAGATGTGAAATTTATAGAGGAGGTGTTCCCGTTTGGGTGCCCGAAAGATGTCAATATAATATCTCGTGAGAATAATGATCATGATATTCATCAAGATTTTGCTGAAATAATTTATGAAGATGAGGATGTTGATTTTTTGATTAATGATAATGGGTATAATGCTCCAAATCACATGGACGAAGTTCAAATTGACGCACATGCCATTGTTCCAGAACCAGTGACCACTAGGCTAGCCCATCAGCACCCCACTATGCATATTGATGATCAGTCTTTAGATGGGTCTGTTGGGTCTGTGCATGATTGTACTTCGGATCAGCCTACTAACCTATAGGAAATGGGTCGTGGTCTTGGGGAAAAGTTCCCAAATGTTCTATATCGAGATTTTGACACATACGGTTTTTGCTAATGGTCCGTCTTCTGACTCTCCTCCTTCCAATCACTCCTCAGGTACTCCTTATCCTCTAGCACATTATATAAATTGTGACAATTTTTTGTAAATTATCGAAGATTTCTAGCAGCTATAATTAAGGGTAAGGACCCTAAATCATTTAAAGAAGCCATGAAATTCGATGAGTGGCGTCGTTCCATGAAGGATGAGATACGGGCTCTAGAAGACAACGGCACATGGACCTTAGAGCATCTTCCATCGGGGAAACGTGCTCTTGGTAGTCAATGGGTGTACAAGACCAAATATTTGTCAAATGGAGATGTTGAGCGCCTCAAATCCAGATTAGTAGTGTTGGGTAATCACCAACAAGAAGGAATTGACTACAACGAAACTTTTGCTCATGTTGCCAAGATGACTACAGTTCGTGCTTTTCTAGCCATAGTGACATCCAAGAATAGGGAACTACATCCAATGGATGTTCATAATGCATTCCTACATGGTGAACTTGATGAGAAGGTATACGTGAAATTACCTCCCGGGTTTTAGAGCTCGGATCTAACTTCGGTGTGTCGGTTGCGTAAGTCATTGTATGGCTTAAGGCAAGCTCCAAGATGTTGGTTTGCAAAATTGGTGTCGTCTTTAAAAGGTTATGGTTTTCTTCAGTCTTATTCAGATTATTCTCTTTTTACAATTAGTAAAGGCGGTATTCAGATTAATGTCTTAGTTTATGTTGATGATCTTATTATTTCTGGGAATGATTTCACTGCGCTTATCATATTCAAAGCTTACCTTAGTGACTGTATTAAAATAAAAGATCTTGGAAATCTCAAATGTTTTTTTTGGGGATTGAGGTTGCTCGTAGTTCATCAGGCTTGTTTTTATGTTAGCGTAAATATACTTTGGATATTATTTCTGAAGCAGGTTTGTTGGGGGGAAAACCGATTGCGTTCCGTATAGAACAAAATCATAAGCTAGGTCTTGCAACTGGAAAGCTTCTAGTGGATCCTGAATCATACTGACGGCTTGTGGGTCGTTTGATTTATCTTGCGGTTACTCGACCGGACCTGGCTTATTCAATTCATATTTTGTCTCAATTTATGCAAGCACCTCGAATTGAACATTGGGAAGCGGCTCTTCAGGTTGTGCGTTATTTGAAAGGGACTCCGGGTCAGGGTATTTTGCTCCGTGCTGACAGTGAGTTGACCTTGGAAGGATGGTGTGATTTGGATTGGGCGGCTTGTCCTCTTACTCATCACTCGTTGACAGGTTGGCTTGTGTTCCTCGGTCAATCTCATATTTCTTGAAAGACAAAGAAACAACATACGTTATCTCAATCTTCTACGGAAGCCGAATATAGGTCTATGGATGCAATTACCTACGAATTGAAGTGGCTAAAAGGGGTGTCATTGAGTTTGGGTGTGCATCATCCTAAAGCCATTAAATTATTTTGTGATAGTGAATCGGCGTTACATATAGCAAAGAATCCTGTTTTTCATGAGCGGATGAAACACATCGAAGTTGAATGTCACTTTGTTCGTGATGCGATCAATGAACGTTTAATATCTCCTACTCATGTCTCGACATCGACATAGTTGGCGGACATTTTTACAAAGGCTCTCGGCAAGGCTCATTTGATTTGCTTCTCTCCAAGTTGGGCATTTTTGAATCTCATGCTCCAACTTGAGGGGGGGTATTGACACATATTTAGAATATATGATTAAGATATTATGATATATTTAGAATATATGATTAAGATATCATGATATATTTAGAATAGATGATTAGATGTTATGAGTGGTATGTGATAAGAGATATATCTTCGGAAGATTTCCTGCCGTTTCCACAATATATGATTAGATGTTATGAGTGGTATGTGATAAGAGATATATCTTCAGAAGATTTCTTGCGGTTTCCGCAATTTTAGAGTTACCATAAGATAGAGTCTTGGGTATGTATTATAAATAGGGATGTCGGTGCTTAATATTAATTCAAGCTGTGTTTTGCCAATTCTAACATAGCATCAAAGAGAGTTTAATTGTGTCACACGTCACCCTCAATGAATGTCCATGTGTTTGGATGATCATACCCAACACATGCGGGGGCGTGTTGAGATTAGTCCCACATCGGGGAATTTAAAATATGAATTCTGCATAAATACTAAGAGACTTTCCATCACATTAACCCATTGGTTTTGTGATAAGATGTGAATCTCTAACCATATAACTCAGGTGACAAATGGACTATTTTTCTGAACAATATAGTTCTGTGTGGCTAAATACTAACCTTCGGCTAACTCGGGCCTACCATAAAAAATAAACAAATAATCTATCATTGTTAGATCCTCCACTTTTGGACGGTCTGTCCCTAACTTATTCCCCAGGGTTAACCGATCCTAATGGTTTTACGGGATCACTAATAACCTATCTCTCTGTATATATTGCTTTCTCTGTATAACATATTTTAGTCTTACCTATGATAAAGCCCTACACAATAGAATTTTGGACATAGTTAGGGGCTACTAGCTAAAGTATGTCTACAACATTCAGGGCTTTTAATGGCGTTCAGAAAATGCTAGG
Source organism: Allium cepa (assembly GCA_030765085.1). Classification (NCBI taxonomy): domain Eukaryota; kingdom Viridiplantae; phylum Streptophyta; class Magnoliopsida; order Asparagales; family Amaryllidaceae; genus Allium; species Allium cepa. The sequence goes on from CM060945.1 coordinate 183,530,206, forward strand.
CTTTAATAGCGTTTTTAATGACGATGTATATCAATATGCCATCTAAAGTCAGGGACCTACCATAGCATTAGAATAAACGATGTCAAAAGATTGGTTTTATAGCATTCTCCCAATGCTGTGTATACTTTATTTAGCATTTTTGTCAATGCTATGAATACTTTTTATGACGTTTCCATCCCATTTTTAATAGCGTTTAAAGAATGTGGTTAAAAGATATAACAGCATTTTTGTGTACGCTGTATAACAACATGTTACTATAGATCCAAGATCTATATAAAAAGAAAAAATGCTGTGAAAAGCTAAATTTGCTATAGCATTTAATAAACGCTATTGTTTATTTTCTACATCATATCAAAAACCCTGTTGTAGGCTTTCCATAGCATACCAAAGAGCTGTTGTAGGCTTTCCTAGCATACCAAAAAAAAAATTTCTCTTTATCCCCGCTTTTAGTTTACAATCCCTTTCTATAAATTAGGATATCTAACAAAAAAATATATTTGCCTCGATTCACGAATAATTCAATCAAATCAAACAATAATAATCGAAAACTTTTGATAATCAAAGTATATTATATATTATACGTAATCAGAATTACACCAAATTAAATATTGTATATAATATTTCATAGCCGATATTTTTAAACATACATGTTTATAGTACCATTAGGACTCAACAAAAGATAATACCAAAATACCATGAACGTAGAATTCCTATGTTTTTCATCTTCAAACATCCAATGCTCTATAAGAAAATGAGAGCATTTAAAGCACATGTACGAAGACATATATTAAACGATATATGAATAAGACATAAACAAAAACATACAAATTAAATATGTTGACATGCTTAATGTCGATACACACTCTACATAATCTTATGTCAAATATATAACGCTATCACAATTAAGGATTGTTTATATTACTTGTTAGCCACAAGTCAAACTCAAATTAGAGTAAGTATATGTTGACCTCGTATATTTAATAGTCATGCTCTACAGTTTAACTTAATTAAGTTTTATGAATTTATTTAACTATTATAAAACTTAGTTAACTTTTATAAACTTATTAATTGTTATAAACTAAATTAACTTAGTAAAATTTTATAAATTTATTTAATTACTATAAAATTTAGTTAACTTAGTTATTTTTTTTACAAATAGGTTAAATTTTATAAGATTAAGTTATTTTTTACAAAAGTATTTAATATTTGTAAATTAGATTTAATTTTATGAAATTAGTTAAATTTTTATAAAATTTAGTTAAATTATATAAAAAATAATTAATTTTTATAAACTAGGTTAATTTTTTATAAAATTTAGTCAATTTTTATACACTAGGTTAATTTCAAAAAAATTAGTCAACTTAGTTAAATTTTTATAAAATTTAATAACTCTTTATAAAAATTATTTAATTTGGTTAAAATTTTATAAAACTTAGTTAATTTTTTAATACTTATTTAATTTGTATAAATCTTATTTAATATTAACTAGTATGGGTCCGTGCTTCGCACACGGGCTGCTTGTGTTATTGTATACATTGATATTTTGTTTAAGCGCAAATATATAAACGGAAAGCAAGGACATTTTTGGAATTTCAAAAAGACACCGAGTAAATTAGTTCAACAAATTTTCTTTATTATTAGTAGAGATTAGACTTCATTAATTTTTATAAGTCTTGTTTACTTTTTATTAACTTTATAAAATCTATTTAATTTTTGTAGTACTTAGTTAACTCTTATAAACTTAATTAATTTTATAAAACTTTGTTAACTTGGTTAATTTTTATATAATTTAAATAATTTTAATAAACTTAATTAATTTTTATTAAACTTAGTTAATACAAACAATTAAAAGAGTGATTTAGAAGTGTGATATTTGTATGTAAACAAATGATTTAGAAGTGTGATATAATATGAACAAATGATTTCAGGTTGTTGTGTGCAATGAACATAACAGAGACACAAAGAAAGTTTATGGAGTGAAACAAGTCTATATATGCAGTTTTATGTGTGCAACACTTAAAGATGTTTTCTAACAATATTGAAGATGAGTATTTAATCAGGTACATGGGTGAATCAAGAAGTGGATGCAATATTTTCAAGGTATGGCATGCCCAAAATATTGTGAGCTTGTAACAAGTATAAAAAAAGTATGAAAAGCAAACAACAGAGATGTGCCCTAGTTATCTACAAATAACATAGACATACCTAGAAGCTGAATCAAGGAGCATTTTCATAATAAATTTTGTGTTACCACTCCAGGAAAGTAATTGTCGTTTCCTCCTAATAAAAATGCTGATAAACATTCTGTTGTATTCTAAAATCAAAAATACAGATAGAAACTATAAACAGTATAATATTACGTGTACACTATAGCACTAGCATGAAAAAAATGTAAAAAAAAATGTAACCTGTGTTTCTCTATGATCATCAATACGGAGGATAACTTGAATAACATGGTAACTTAAATAACATGCAAAAACCTAATTTTTATACTACAAAAGCATAATTGATGAAGTGCGTACCTCAATAGGTCGACCGCGACCTATCCTAGGTCGCAAGGTCGATGATGAAGCCACCCAGGTCGCGAGCGACCTACTAAAAGTCGCGACGCCTCGCAATTCCTCTGCCTCAGGTCGCGAGCGACCTACCGCATCCCTAAGTCGCGAGTCCCCTTGCGAGTTCCCTGCTCTAAGTCGCGCTGCCAAGCTCCACCCTAGGTCGCGAGCGCGCGAGGCTTCTGAAGATCGCGAACGACCTACTTTTCATCGCAAGTTCCAGATCCGTAGATCGCGGTTTCCCATAGCTCGTTCGGCAAGCTCCTATAATTCATATCCACGACCTAACCCTAAGTCGCGAGAGGAATAAGGTCGCGAATGACCTTCAAGACCACCTTATATCGCGTGCCGCCTCCCATAAGTCGCTGCCGAGTTTTATTAAATCGCGAACGAACTTTCTTAAGTCGCGAAGCGACATAGCTTAGCTCGCGTGACAATTTTAAGTCGCGTGCTGTCTTTTTTAGGTCGCAAACGAGACTGTTGAGTTGTTTGTATTGTGTATCTTTATGTCGTGTACATATTATGTTGTAATTCATGTTGCATTCGTGTACTGAGTCATGTTTGTGATGTAAGTGTGTAGTGTGAGTGTAAGCCTATAAATAGGCAAGTCGTGTCATTTGTAAAGTTGTTTAAATTTGAATAAAATTTGGTTTGTGCATTGTGCCTCCATTTTTAAATTGGTAGTTGAGTGTTATCTCCTATCTCTACTTCGGCATTCGAGTGCGCTCGAATCAACGAACGTTGAAGCCAATTCGCGGAATCAAGTGCGCTTGATCAACGCTCAAAGAATTGTAGATCTTTCTTCACGGTATCGTGCGCGATCAACGTGTCGAAGATTGCCAAAATCCGGTATCTTCGTGATCAACGGATTTGGGCTTTTCGGTATTCATAAATCCATCGATTCTTCGTCGATTCACTGATTATTTCCGCTAATCGTGTGAGATCCTGGACGGATTCGATTCACATTATCGAATTCGCTTCCCACGCTGCGTCAATAATCATCTCATCCACTTGTATAATCACTCTTCTTTGTCCTCTTGGTAATGTTGTTGCTGTGACGACCCACCCTTCTATGCCCAGAAAGACGTATCGTCTTGAAGAAAGAAAGGGATGAGAAAATAGAAAAGATAAAGAAGAAAGAACAACAACATCAGAATCTCACAGCGGAACGAATAAATTATAATAATCACATAAGTATTTACATAATTTTACATATATCAGAGCTATACAGATCATATAACACATACTAGACAGTTATAAACACCTGTCTAGTTATACAGGTCAATATACAATACAGATAAACAACTCAGAGATATCAACACAGCGGAACACTATATATATATATATCTATCTATAACGCTGAAGCCTCCTGCTCCATTGCTCCTCCAGAATTCGTCAAAGCTAATCCTGAATCCCTTGGCTACCCGTAAAAATTTGGGTACCCGAGAGTTTATGAAAAACAAAAATAAACTCCGGGTCAGACATGGGTCTGGTATGAGTAACAGGTTAAAGTTGCTTAACTTTGAAAAAACATTTGAAAACAAAAAGGTATCACGTAAGACTCCCCACAAATAAACACGGGTAAGTTTTTGCCTTACGCTAACCAAAACATTTTATAGGAAATTCTATGATATTATAATAGGTCTAGGGTTTTCAAGTAAATAGAAAATAGCCGAAATTGTTACATGATTAAATTCCAGCTACTAGCCACAAAAGTGGGTAATACAATCAAAACCGTTGGCACTTATTGGATTTTGGATTCCATACAATGGCAGGGCTACTGGGGTACCGCCCGTCACAGTACGTGGCCTAGATCAACGTACCGAGGATTACTCCCTTCATCCGCTGCAACACAAGGCCGGAACCATTCCTTACTGAACAGTCCCGAACAAGACAACCCCGACAGTTGGAGCTCACAACTGTCCACACAGCCGAATAAAAAGGGACATCTAGATAGGGGAAAATCTAGTCCTGCTTGGGCATGACCCACCTAACCTTGCTGCACCTCCCCTATTTTAGCCATTCCCGGTTGATGAGGCTTGAGGCTACGATTACCTTTAGAGAACACATTTCTTAGAATGCTCATCGTCCGCCTGACGATGGTTTGTAAGCATTCAATCCATACAAGTTCGTTCCGGGTTCGAACGAAACCGAAGGCATTATCTCGTTACACTCATTTTGGAATCACCCTCAGAGTTAACGACGATAACCCTTGCATTCTGAATCTTCATCTTCACTTCAGAATCACGACCTATCGTTAATTTGGAATCGATGTGGTTTTCGGTCTTCCAAATAAGGAATCCCGATCCCGGTCTCATCGAAATCCAAAGCGTGTCTTTTAGGGCCAAGTTGTCTATTTAGTCTTAACAGTTTAATTCAAAATAATTCAATACACACACAGATAGATAATTCACAATATCATAATAGATAGTCAACATCAACATAAACAGATAACCAATATTATCACTACAAACAGATAATGCATATCATCATAACAGATAATTCATATTATCACCATATTTAAATCAAATCATCCATATCACATAGCATCAATTTCTCATATCTGAGATCTTAAATCATTCAAGGTAAACAATTTTATCCAACCATATATAAGTAATCATATAAGCTATAATTAATTTAAAATGAATTAAATTAATTATATCATCCCTAATTAATTTAAAGTAAATTAAATTAATTACTTCACCATTTAAAACTTTCTTACAATTATTAATCAATTTCATATCAATTAATAAATCATTCACTTAATTATTCGTTTCAATTAATCATACTTGATTAATTATATACAAATAATCATTCTTAAATTATCTTTTCAAATTAATTATCTTATCTAAATATAGAAATTAACCTTAAATTACAAGCATTACATTACTTCTGAATTACTCTCATTATTAAATCACCCTCAGCTAATCATATCCAGTAATTATCTTCAATTACTTCCCTAAGTAATTATACTTATCACATCATCAAAACGGTTGTCTAAATTAATTAATTAACTTAAACAATTCATATAATTAATTACAATGTGTAATTAATCCCTTAATTACTTTCATTAAGTAATTATACTTAACCATTCACAATTGCTTATCTTAAATAAGTAATTTAATTAATTATTAAAAATAATCCCATTAATTTATTATTTCATAATCTTAGTTAATGACCCTGATTAACTAATTATAATTCTTTAATTACTTTCCTAAAGTAATTAACTATAATTTATTATCAATTTCATTTTAAATTAGACATAATAACTTATTAATTAATCCTTTATTTATTTCATTAATTGATTACTAATCATTAATTTAACATTAAACCAATGATTTCTCAATTACCAATTAATTTACCTTAAATTTATATCTTATTTAAATAAATTTAACCCTAAATTTCTGAGTTAATTAATTCCAGTCATTAATTATCCACTTAGTTAATTTAATAACTACAAATCCTTAAGTCTTTAGAAACCCTTCTTCTATTTAATGATCAACTTATCATTAATAAGTTATTTAATCAATTTAATTTAAATTTACATTTAAGTTCATTTTAAATTTAAGATGAAATCAAATTAATCTTAATAATTCAAAACTCCTTTTTATTTTACAACTTAAAAAAATAATTTTTTCTGAAAATAGAAGATTGAAAGAATTTAAAACACGATTTCATTTTCGAATTCAAATCAAATTTTAAAAAAAATCAATTTATCAAAACAATTTAAAATCTCCTTTTTATTTCAAACTTAAGATTCAAATTAATATTTAATCTTAGATTTAAATCTTTAATTTTAAACTCAACCTCCAATTTAAAGCTTTACTTTAAAATCCAACTACTCAACCTTTCTTTTATAAGTAGTTACAACAATTTAAATAAAAACTTTATTTATTTAAAATTAGAGTTCAAAACTAACTTGAATCGGAAAATAATTGGATTTAACCACATCCTTAATCTTTCTTTGTCATTTAAACTTTGCTTTAAACTTTATATTTTTTTTTAAAAAAAAAACACAACACCGGCTTCCTGTAAAACCTGAAACCCAGAAATTAACCCGAGGCTATATACCCTTTGCTTCGAGTCAAAATACGAACGTGCTTCGAGTTCGCATGAAGTATTTCCCGAGTCAAATCCTAAAAAACCCGAGTACCCCCTTTTGCGTCAACAACCATTCCAGGCACCACAGTGCACCGTGCATATGCACGGTGCCGATGGTCGACGCAGACCATCGTTGACGATCTGTCCACACCATCCATCACCCCAACACCCCTTCGCAACCACCAACATGACCAATCCAACTCGAAATCAAAAAAAAGAGGTTCGTACTCCCACCTGAAAACACAGACAACCCAAATCCAAACCTGGAAGTTCACCGTCAACCCCACCTCGTTCACCAGAGACGCTACAATTCCGGCCACCACCACATCTATGTCTCCTCTACCTCCCCTCAAGAGCATGCAACACTCGATCCACTATAGAGGCTGTGGTGATCGATTCTTTACGCGTAGCAAAAATTAGGGTTCTAAAATGAAAATCACTGCCGCAACTTCCCTGGTGAAATTCATCACCATCAAAGATTTTTCCACCAATCTCCACTCATACTTCTTCCTTCAGAAAGAAACCCGATCCTCAAATTCACATAGATCACCCCAAAATCACAATTTCTCCTATTATGTGCAATCCAGAATTACCCCTTCAACACTTAATTATAAATAGTGATTTTGGTTTTAAAAATCAAGTTTTTGTTTTAGCATTTGATTCATATGCTTGAATCCATGATTCATGAAAATTAAATTTTGACTTACTTAAAATTCTTACTGTTGTTAATTTGTTCCAGAGTCTATTCACACTATTATAACTTACATAAATTTTTAAACTAAAATAAGTGCTATAACAAACATTTTTGGTTTAAGACTCAAGTTCTACAAAGATTTGATTATGAAAGATTTATTCAGGACTAAATTTAGAACCTGGGTAAATTAAACATAACAGAGCACATATTTTTTTAACAGCATGCTCACATCCACAATTACACAGGAATTTTCCAATATATATACACAAATACAAACTTATATTAGGCATTGATCAAGCAACCATATTTATACCTGAGTTTTTTTAAAAAAATTGTTACTCACCTTTTTTGAGAGGATGAACACAGCACCAAAATTTGAAGTGGCCTTTGGAAACTTTCAAAACTGAAATGCCTTATCCTTTTAAATTTTGATTTAAAACTTGAGTGCTTGCTGTTTAAATATGCATGCAGGCTTGATTTAAAACTTGGGTTGAGGATGAATGCATCAAGTTTTTGATTTGCAGGCTTTGGAAAATGCAGGCAAGTTTTATTGTTGATAAAATTTGTAAAAATGGAGAAGCTTACTTATGTTCAGGTTTGCTATGTTGAACAACTAAACAAAAAGCATTGCATAAATAAGAAGACAGGTTTGTATAAAATAGGTGTTTACTGGTTTAGGCTTTGCAGTAGGTCAGAGATATTTTCTTTACATTTCGGCTGAAATGATAAGTATATATCTCTAGTAGACCAAATGGTGTGCTAATATTAATTGAAATAGTACTTTTTGTTTACTCGAGCTTACCTTATCTAATTATGCAGATAATCTAAGCTTCCAATATAAGATTCTTACCTGTTTTCTTACCTATCCTATTTTAGTGTATGTATTAAGATATTTCCTCTTTGTCTTGTTTTCTAACTTTACTTACTTGATTCCTTATCTTGTTTACAGGCCCGTCACTTTGTTCTTTTTGTACACTTTGAATTTTTGTACACTTTGTTCTTGCAGATCATCATTTTGCAGGCATCAAATATGACAAAGCCTGTTTTATATCTTTTTATTTGTACTTATCTATATATTTTTGTCTGGTATGTAGATATGTATTTTGATGTTGATAGATTTTCTTTTGCTTGCTTATTCTATAGGTTATATACATATTTTGTCTGACTTGTTTTATACTTTAGGTACAAAATGTGAAGTTGTTTTGATTATTAGTTATGAATTTTAACTTATGTATTAAGTTCTATGCTTATTTTATTTTCTCTTCTATTTTTAAACTTTAACTATCAATTACTTAATTTGGTGATTATTAATTTATTTTCATACTTATGCTAATATCATAGATGTTTATGTATTTATACTCATTTTAATACCATACATTTAATTTATGTATGTGTTTAATATATTTTAAGACTTGTTTTATTTAAAACATGTTTGAAAGATGCTATTTCAGATTTACAATCACAGCTTTCCTATAAAATTTAAGATAACAATTTTTATTTATATTAGAAATCCATTTGTAAAACATTACATCATTAATATTGTTAAATATAACTCATGATTAAATTAAAATAATTCACAAATGAATTTGTCTTCTTATCTAATAAATTACTTATTTTATTAGCTACATTAAAACAAACAAATCTTTTTATTTAAATTTAAACTTAAACTAAAATCGATTTTAAATAATTTAGTTTTTAGCTTGGGTATTAAAATTATATGGTTATTTATTTAGTAGCTTAATATCAAATTGAATCCAATTTTAAATTATCAAAAATGTTAGAATAAGAAAACATGCCTATATATATTAAATTTAAAACAAAGATTATCAATTTATAATATATACAGATATGTATATATTTCAGATATTAAACAATTTATTAGCCTATAAAAATAGATTATCAGTTTAAATAATTATTTTAAAGAAGATTATTACATTTATTTCAAATTTATTATTAACAATATGGTCAAATCAATTAAATTTTGACATAAATTATTAAATTGTTTTTGTCAAAATTTCCGGGATATCACATTCTTCCCCCTTAAAAGAATTTCGTCCCCGAAATTTAAAACAAAGGTAATTTAATAATTTAATTACAGATTTAATATTGAAACACAAGTACATATCAATCATAGCAACCAATTCATCCAAACAAATATAATTGTCCAGATAAAAATTCTTAATAGAATTTTCTCGAGTTTCCCCAAGTATAAATACTGGGATACTCTCTCTACAGAATCCAAACAATCAATATTACTAAGCTACTGAGTTCTACTCATTTGGATCTACAAAACAAAATAGGATATCAGACTACAGATATGTCGGACTCAACAACCAAAATTCTCTGAACTGCTGACTCTACAATCAAAGATAGATCTTACACGTACTCCCTCAGAGATACGTGAAACACACCGAATTTCAGTTATCCAAACTGGCAATCCACTCCTGAAACCAAACACTTATCCAAAATCAAATCTCTGATTACGGACTCCAAATTCCTCCGTCTCTTATCCACAAAACTCATCGGACGATCCTGGGCTGCCTACATCCTTCCAGATCAGCTCAACACTTGCTGATTCCCTTTAGAAACAAGGTGATCCAAAAACAATCCAACATAATGATCTTTCTAAGATTAACTTCAAAAATCAGAACACAACTTCAATTCCAAAATCAAGGGACTGATCTTACTTCTTCTCATATGGAAAGATAATACAGATGCATTTCAACTTGGCTTAAGATCCTGAAAAATTTTCCTGTAGAAACTCTCTAATCCAAAACACTACAAATTTTAGTTGTTTCCACACCTAACAGCTGCCACCATGCTTCCACTGCGCAACTCTAGCCAAAGTAAATGAAAATGCTGATGATCATCATGAACACTAGCTGGGCAACACATCTTAGAACTATGGTTCAACATACCCATTTAAAGAAACTCAGAAGTTCCTCCAAAACTCTAGCTGTTTCACCAAACTCATTTTCCAAAAATCACCTTACTGAACCATCGATACCACTCCTGGAATCCAGAAGATACCAAACTCAATCTCCAGATACGGACAAAACTCACATCCAAAAAAATCAAATAGCTCAAGAAAAACTCAAACAATCGCAAGTCACTTTTGCGATCAATCGAGCCCACTACCAAAGAAAAACTATTCTCTCTCGACCAAACAGAACAGCCTATGCTTAATTGGCCAATTCATTAAAGAAATGGAACCACACTGCAATTTCTGAATTCCACTGCTGATGCAGAAGCTAAAAACTTCCTTGCCAATACCAATGCCAAGAAATTTCCTAATCCAGTGCTCTTCGAGAGACTCGGACCTCGAACCAAACAGAAACATTCTACTGAACTCAGCCCCAACATCGAAACAGATACACTTCCTTAACTGAATCCAAAGACATTTTCGGAGACTTCCATAGTCACTGTGTCTCATCACACAGCTACTACATCTTGAGGTAAGATATCATGACTCACTTTTGTCCAACCAACAGATCCAAACTTTAACTCATCCAAACTTATGCTTCAAAAATGAACTCCGAACCTTAACAGGTTTTCTTCAGAGATCAATGAAATCTTTACTCCATTCAAAGCTCACTCGAGACGGTAATAAGTCTACAGTCTCGACAAATACTTCCAACCTCAAATATTCAAACTCCAATCATCGGTAGTCGTGTTACACACACCACTACCCTATCTACCTTTATAACTTATATTGGATAACCCGGACAGGTAACCCAACAAATAGGTAGAAATAAATATATATATTTATATATATTAAAATTACAAATACGCTCTCTCAAGATAGAAATCACTCAAGAGCCTAGGTATTCACTCAACCTAGCGCTCTGATACCAACTGTGACGACCCGCCCTTCTACGCCCAGAAAGACGTATCGTCTTGAAGAAAGAAAGGGATGAGAAAATAGAAAAGATAAAGAAGAAAGAACAACAACATCAGAATCTCACAGCGGAACGAATAAATTATAATAATCACATAAGTATTTACATAATTTTACATATATCAGAGCTATACAGGTCATACAACACATACTAGACAGTTATAAACACCTGTCTACTTATACAGGTCAATATACAATACAGATAAACAACTCAGAGATATCAACACAGCGGAACACTATATATATATATATCTATCTATAACGCTGAAGCCTCCTGCTCCATTGCTCCTCCAGAATTCGTCAAAGCTAATCCTGAATCCCTTGGCTACCCGTAAAAATTTGGGTACCCAAGAGTTTATGAAAAACAAAAATAAACTCCGGGTCAGACATGGGTCTGGTATGAGTAACAGGTTAAAGTTGCTTAACTTTGAAAAAACATTTGAAAACAAAAAGGTATCACGTAAGACTCCCCACAAATAAACACGGGTAAGTTTTTACCTTACGCTAACCAAAACATTTTATAGGAAATTCTATGATATTATAATAGGTCTAGGGTTTTCAAGTAAATAGAAAATAGCCGAAATTGTTACATGATTAAATTCCAGCTACTAGCCACAAAAGTGGGTAATACAATCAAAACCGTTGGCACTTATTGGATTTTGGATTCCATATAATGGCAGGGCTACTAGGGTACCGCCCGTCACAGTACGTGGCCTAGATCAACGTACCGAGGATTACTCCCTTCATCCCCTGCAACACAAGGCCGGAACCATTCCTTACTGAACAGTCCCGAACAAGACAACCCCGACAGTTGGAGCTCACAACTATCCACACAGACGAATAAAAAGGGACATCTAGACAGGGGAAAATCTTGTCCTGCTTGGGCATGACCCACCTAACCTTGCTGCACCTCCCCTGTTTTAGCCATTCCCGGTTGATGAGGCTTGAGGCTATGATTACCTTTGGAGAACACATTTCTTATAATGCTCATCGTCCGCCTGACGATGGTTTGTAAGCATTCAATCCATACAAGTTCGTTCCGGGTTCGAACGAAACCGAAGGCATTATCTCGTTACACTCATTTTGGAATCACCGTCAGAGTTAACGACGATAACCCTTGCATTCTGAATCTTCATCTTCACTTCAGAATCACGACCTATCGTTAATTTGGAATCGATGTGGTTTTCGGTCTTCCAAATAAGGAATCCCGATCCCGGTCTCATCGTAATCCAAAACGTGTCTTTTAGGGCCAAGTTGTCTATTTAGTCTTAATAGTATAATTCAAAATAATTCAATACACACACAGATAGATAATTCACAATATCATAATAGATAGTCAACATCAACATAAACAGATAGCCAATATTATCACTACAAACAGATAATGCATATCATCATAACAGATAATTCATATTATCATCATATTTAAATCAAAGCATCCATATCACATAGCATCAATTTCTCGTATTTAAGATCTTAAATCATTCAAGGTAAACAATTTTCTCCATCCATATATAAGTAATCATATAAGCTATAATTAATTTAAAATGAATTAAATTAATTATATCATCCCTAATTAATTTAAAGTAAATTAAATTAATTACTTCACCATTTAAAACTTGCTTACAATTATTAATCAATTTCATATCAATTAATAAAACATTCACTTAATTATTCATTTCAATTAATCATACTTGATTAATTATATACAAATAATCATTCTTAAATTATCTTTTCAAATTAATTATCTTATCTAAATATAGAAATTAACCTTAAATTACAAACATTACATTACTTCTGAATTACACTAATTAATTACTCTTTAATTTCTTATTTTTGATTAATTAATCTAAATTTATCATCCCATCATTAATTATATCAATTAATGATTTCTAATTACATTTTAATTAATTCCCTGTTTAAAATTAATTACTTTAAGTAATTAATCTTCAATTAAACCACATTTATTAATCACCTTTGATTAATACCATTCAGTAATTAACTATCTTTAATTAATCATCAAATAAATTAATTACTCCTTAATTAATTTCTCTAATTAATCCCTTGATTAATTATACAAAGTAATTATATTCCAATTACTCTCATTATTAAATCACCCTTAGTTAATCATATCCAGTAATTATCTTCAATTACTTCCCTAAGTAATTATACTTATCACATCATCAAAACGGTTGTCTAAATTAATTAAACTTAATTAATTAACTTAAACAATTCATATAATTAATTACAATGAGTAATTAATCCCTTAATTACTTTCATCAAGTAATTATACTTAACCATTCACAATTGCTTATCTTAAATAAGTAATTTAATTAATTATTAAAAATAATCCCATTAATTTATTATTTCATAATCTTAGTTAATGACCCTGATTAACTAATTATAATTCTTTAATTACTTTCCTAAAGTAATTAACTACAATTTATTATCAATTTCATTTTAAATTAGACATAATAACTCATTAATTAATCCTTTATTTATTTCATTAATTGATTACTAATCATTAATTTAACATTAAACCAATGATTTATTAATTACCAATTAATTTACCTTAAACTTATATCTTATTTAAATAAATTTAACTCTAAATTTCTGAGTTAATTAATTCCATTCATTAATTATCCACTTAGTTAATTTAATAACTACAAATCCTTAAGTCTTTAGAAACCCTTCTTCTATTTAATGATCAACTTATCATTAATAAGCTATTTAATCAATTTAATTTAAATTTACATTTAAGTTCATTTTAAATTTAAGATGAAATCAAATTAATCTTAATAATTCAAAACACCTTTTTATTTTACAACTTAAAAATAATAATTTTTTCTTAAAATAGAAGATTGAAAGAATTTAAAACACGATTTCATTTTTTAATTCAAATCAAATTTAAAAAAAATCAATTTATCAAAACAATTTAAAATCTCCTTTTTATTTCAAACTTAAGATTCAAATTAATATTGAATCTTAGATTTAAATCTTTAATTTTAAACTCAACCTCCAATTTAAAGCTTTACTTTAAAGTCCAACTACTCAACCTTTCTTTTATAAGTAGTTACAACAATTTAAATAAAAACTTTATTTATTTAAAATTAGAGTTCAAAACTAACTTGAATCAGAAAATACTTGGATTTAACCTCATCCTTAATCTTTCTTTGTCATTTAAACTTTGCTTTAAACTTTATATTTTTAAAAAAAAATAAAAACAGAACACCTGCTTCCTGTAAAACCTGAAATCCAGAAATTAACCCGAGGCTATATACCCTTTGCTTCGAGTCAAAATACGAACGTGCTTCGAGTTCGCATGAAGTATTTCTCGAGTCAAATCCTAAAAAACCCGAGTACCCCCTTTTGCGTCAACAACCATTCCAGGCACCACAGTGCACCGTGCATATGCACGGTGCCGATGGTCGACGCAGACCATCGTTGACGATCTGTCCACACCATCCATCACCCCAACACCCCTCCGCAACCGCCAACATGACCAATCCAACTCGAAATAAAAAAAAAGAGGCTCGTACTCCCACCTGAAAACACAGACAACCCAAATCCAAACCTGGAAGTTCACCGTCAACCCCACCTCGTTCACCAGAGATGCTACAATTCCGGCCATCACCACGTCTATGTCTCCTCTACCTCCCCTCAAGAGCACGCAACACTCGATCCACTATAGAGGCTGTGGTGATCGATTCTTTACGTGCAGTAAAAATTAGGGTTCTAAAATGAAAATCACTGCCGCAACTTCCCTGGTGAAATTCATCACCATCAAAGATTTTTCCACCAATCTCCACTCATACTTCTTCCTTCAGAAAGAAACCCGATCCCCAAATTCACATAGATCACCCCAAAATCACAATTTCTACTATTATGTGCAATCCAGAATTACCCCTTCAACACTTAATTATAAATAGTGATTTTGGTTTTAAAAATCAAGTTTTTGTTTTAGCATTTGATTCATATGCTTGAATACATGATTCATGAAAATTAAATTTTGACTTACTTAAAATTCTTACTGTTGTTAATTTGTTCCAGAGTCTATTCACACTTTTATAACTTACATAAATTTTTAAACTAAAATAAGTGCTATAACAAACATTTTTGGTTTAAGACTCAAGTCCTTGAAAGATTTGATCATGAAAGATTTATTCAGGACTAAATTTAGAACCTGGGTAAATTAAACATAACAGAGCACATATTTTTTTAACAGCATGCTCACATCCACAATTACACAGGAATTTTCCAATATATATACACAAATACAAACTTATATTAGGCACTGATCAAGCAACCATATTTGTACTTGAGTTTTTTAAAGAAAATTGTTACTCACCTTTTTTAAGAGGATGAACAGAGCATCAAAATTTGAAGTGGCCTTTGGAAACTTTCAAAACTGAAATGCCTTATCCTTTTAAATTTTGATTTAAAACTTGAGTGCTTGCTGTTTAAATATGCATGCAGGCTTGATTTAAAACTTGGGTTGAGGATGAATGCATCAAGCTTTTGATTTGCAGGCTTTGGAAAATGCAGGCAAGTTTTATTGTTGATAAAATTTGTAAAAATGGAGAAGCTTACTTATGTTCAGGTTTGCTATGTTGAACAACTAAACAAAAAGCATTGCATAAATAAGAAGACAGGTTTGTATAAAATAGGTGTTTACTGGTTTAGGCTTTGCAGTAGGTCAGAGATATTTTCTTTACATTTCGGCTGAAATGATAAGTATATATCTCTAGTAGACCAAATGGTGTGCTAATATTAATTGAAATAGTACTTTTTGTTTACTCGAGCTTACCTTATCTAATTATGCAGATAATCTAAGCTTCCAATATAAGATTCTTACCTGTTTTCTTACCTATCCTATTTTAGTGTATGTATTAAGATATTTCCTCTTTGTCTTGTTTTCTAACTTTACTTACTTGATTCCTTATCTTGTTTACAGGCCCGTCACTTTGTTCTTTTTGTACACTTTGAATTTTTGTACACTTTGTTCTTGCAGATCATCATTTTGCAGGCATCAAATATGACAAAGCCTGTTTTATATCTTTTTATTTGTACTTATCTATATATTTTTGTCTGGTATGTAGATATGTATTTTGATGTTGATAGATTTTCTTTTGCTTGCTTATTCTATAGGTTATATACATATTTTGTCTGACTTGTTTTATACTTTAGGTACAAAATGTGAAGTTGTTTTGATTATTAGTTATGAATTTTAACTTATGTATTAAGTTCTATGCTTATTTTATTTTCTCTTCTATTTTTAAACTTTAACTATCAATTACTTAATTTGGTGATTATTAATTTATTTTCATACTTATGCTAATATCATAGATGTTTATGTATTTATACTCATTTTAATACCATACATTTAATTTATGTTTGTGTTTAATATATTTTAAGACTTGTTTTATTTAAAACATGTTTGAAAGATGCTATTTCAGATTTACAATCATAGCTTTCCTATAAAATTTAAGATAACAATTTTTATTTATATTAGAAATCCATTTGTAAATCATTACATCATTAATATTGTTAAATATAACTCATGATTAAATTAAAATAATTCACAAATGAATTTGTCTTCTTATCTAATAAATTACTTATTTTATTAGCTGCATTAAAACAAACAAATCTTTTTATTTAAATTTAAACTTAAACTAAAATCGATTTTAAATAATTTAGTTTTTAGCTTGGGTATTAAAATTATATGGTTATTTATTTAGTAGCTTAATATCAAATTGAGTCCAATTTTAAATTATCAAAAATGTTAGAATAAGAAAACATGCCTATATATATTAAATTTAAAACAAAGATTATCTATTTATAATATATACAGATATGTATATATTTCAGATATAAAACAATTTATTAGCCTATAAAAATAGATTATCAGTTTAAATAATTATTTTAAAGAAGATTATTACATTTATTTCAAATTTATTATTAACAATATGGTCAAATCAATTAAATTTTGACATAATTTATTAAATTGTTATTGTCAAAATTTCCGGGATATCACAGTTGCAGGCACGATGAACCTAATTCATACCCCAATAAATCACATGGGCATTTTAATAAAGCATGTTGCAGGTATCATGAGGCATGATAGCTTTGACATGCATAACCTATGAATTATAAGAAAAATATTTCTCAAGAACTAATTAAGTGGATCACTAGTTAATTTTTCAGTTATGTTTGTTTCAAAATTGAACAAATAAAGAAGTACAAATATACCAAGTATCCTCCATGTTAATGATTCAACTACATCTAATAATAGCTGGTGAGAAAGAAAGAGCTAACCTGAAGTAGTTGGTGTGATATTAATCGATCTAGACAATGCTAAAAGTTGACCTGGAAAAAAAAGAAATAACAATATTACTTGGCAATGCATAATTCTGTCACAAAATCCATTTTTAGATTTGCTAATTTGAGTTCAGACAATTTCATAAATAGTGTTCGGATAAGTCTCCTTTAGAATGAATTTAAGGTTAGTTGGTATCTCCCTATAAGTTATGCGATCTATCACGCATGTCTGTGCTTAAGTGGACATCAAATGAGGGATTGCTTAGGATTTTGTCTCTAATATCGAAGATTTTACTTGATTGAAATGGAAGAATTATGAATACTGTCTAAAATATCCACTCCATGTTAATTTCTTATAGGTTGCAATAAGTCTTATTTTTTTTTCTGGAATGCCCTATAATGTACGAGAAGTTATTCAAAGTTAACACTGAATAGTTACCTAACAGTGATACAAACAATATTCATGTAGCGTAACAAGATTATGTATTAATGGTGACATCGAAAAAGAAAAACACGGAATTAATTTTGAGCTTTAAAAGGCCCATTCATTTCAAGTAAGGACAAAATAATGAACATTTAATTACTAATAGTAGTTACATGGGACATATGATGGGATATTACTTATAATATATAAGCATTGAAAGCAAGCAACACTAGTTGGATCTATGCTGTTGGAAATTTGAAAATACGGCTAGCTGCGTAATATTGAAAGGAAGAAAGGAAAGCCTTAATCCTCGTGTTATGGGAAATTTAGATTGTGATACTAGATCATTCATATATATGAAATCGTTATACATTGAAAATTTATAAGGATGGATAATTCGATTAAGTGATGAGAAAAATTAGGTGATGGCAATGTTCCATATAAATTAAGTATTCATAGGGAACATATTATAATTATAAATCACCCTAATACATGGTATATATTAAATTCATTCATTCATTGTGAGAGATATTATACGTATTTATTATTATTTATTTTCTTATGCACTAATATGTGTTTGTAGGGAATGAGTTTACAAAATAAGCGTTTCATCAAAAATCACAATCATAAATAAGTTAATGCATCACAGTCCCAATTAATGCATTTTCTATGTGTGAAAGAATTGATATCAATAGGATATTAATGTATGTATGTATGTATGTGTGTATATATATATCAAATTTTAATATATAACAAACACAATTAACGTATTTTCGATGTGTGAAAGAATTGATATAAATAGGACAAATAATGTATATCATATTTTAATAAACATAAAATACGAAGTTCCGTGAAAGCTTGATTTTTAACATTCACATATTGATATCTATCTGCTCCTAGACACGTAACGAATATGATACAAGAAATGCATTGACAAAACAAAATGAATATTTAGAGCAACAATAGATTTACCTTTTAGCAGAGCATGCTAGTCTCTAAAATATGGAAGTAATATTTTCCCCATAGTGTAGTCCACCACCGAATCAAGTCCTGATAATGGTTTGTCTCAACTTCTATACGCCCAATAACAGCGATTATTGGACTTCAGGTTCCCTATAGTTTACGTGAGCTTTGGAAAGAACTCGCCATGACTAAGCTTGGTTTTATGTCAATAAATTGTAGCTTCAAGATGAATTAAGTGAAGTCCATCATTTGAGAAGATAATGCAGTGGTACTAAAAATGACATTTGTGGTAAATTATAATCTGCCGTTGCACGATAATTTCAGTGCAAAGATTAAAAAACCTATAGTAGAAATACTAATGAGTTATTTCTATTGTGAATTTGAATAAAACTGGAAATTATTAGAAACGACACCTTTGATAATAATCTGTAGTAGAATATTAGAATTACTGATCTAGTAGCCATGCCTAGCAAATGTAAAAAATACTCATTACTAATAGTAATTTGTGATCCATTCAATATAATAGAATATTAGAATCACTCATTACATAAACAAAATGGACTAAGTAATATGTGATCCATCCAATATAGTAGGAAAAAACCAACTAGAAATCTTGCTAACATTCCACACAACTCCCATGTATCCATAAATAATTTACAAATAAAACCAACTAAAAAAATCATATTAGATAGAAAGTTATAAAACTTTATTTTTCCAATTCAACCCATGAAATTTCCCTTGTGGAATTTAAGTTCGAAGTTAGACTTTTAAGGGGCCTACTATTGAAAGACCAATTTCAAAAGGAGGGAAGGACTAATTTTAATTTGTCAAGGGACACCAAAATTCAATAGACCTATGCTGAAAAAGTGATTTTCGTGCAGTGCTTTCTATCGAAATATCTAAATACTATAAAATGTACTTTTAATTTCGGTTAAAATGTAAGAGAGTGCATTGGCTATATTCTTGGCAAGTTCTAAGGTAAAATATAATCATTATTAGCAAAACCCTAATGTAGAGTAGAAAAGATAATGGTGGCAATTGTATATACGTTCAACAAGCTAATGATAATACATCATAGAAACCGTTAAAGGTCAAAATTAGGCACTCTGCAAAAAAGAAACGCATTCCCGGCTGCAAAGAGTAGTGGAGTTTCTATTGTTTTGGAAGCAAGGTAAACAAATTTAGGAGCTTAACGCAATAATATCTAGGGAAATTCAGACAATATAAACTTGTGGTTAGTTGTTGCACTTAGAACATAATCCGTGTGACTACTTTTTTAAAAGCTCCACCAAAAACTAACTGTCCAACATTTTTGACAAAGTTGAGTATCATCAAGCGGAAAGCACATAAGAAGGCCTTGATAGGGCCATGCTCTATTTTTAATTGAAAATTAAGCGATCTTGCTTTTTCTTTTTTGAATAAATTGATTTGTAGAGCGTTGATACAATGAATGTGAAAGAACTCTATTCAAGTTGTGATAAAGATTGTATTATATTATATGAAAATAAACTAAAATGTAGAAGCCTAAAACCCTCATTGTTTGGATCATAGTTTTAGCTTAAAAACTACTGCTAGAAAATTTAATTTCCTACTTTAAAATGATATTGTTAAACTTAAGCAGTAATTCCATTAAGCAAGGCAAAAAGTATTTTCACCTTATTTCCTTAGTGTTTAATATGACATAAGTATGTGGTCATCGGTGTAACAAGAAGGAACTAGCCCTACACTAAGAAAACATATGGCATTAAGTATAATAAGAAGGAATTAACACATTGTTCACTATGCAAGCGGAAGAAATTTATGTAAGGTGTAAGCCTAGAGTGCTTGATAAGTGCCCATCTATGAAGCTGCATGGACATGTTTAAGTCTTAGTAAATTTTGCTGAGATACACTTGCACAATGTTTAACAAGAGCAATATGAGCCTTAGATTTTGCATAGAAGAAGCTACTTGCTGTCCTGAGGCATATATGTAGTATTAAACTTCCAGCGGTACCGGTTTGGCTTATGTCAGCACCTTCAAAGCTTGGAGCAGATACACTACTTTCACCAAGTTTATCAAAATAATTAAAATTTATCAAGATGAATATTTTACTTCTATTCAACCTAAAAATTTATCAAGTTTAAGAACAAGAAAAAAACAGAAATTACTCAAAAAATAATTTATACCATTAAAATGACATCCTATGCATACATTGAAATCTGAATTCATGATGTAAGGATTGTTGATTCCCAATCGATGGTGAAAGGAATCATCAAGTAAGTCACATTTTCTAGCAAGATTGAACACTCTGAGTGCTCGAGATTGACTGTAGAGAAAATGAAGAATTTAGGCTTTTTGATATAATGATGGTAAATAAGAGGATATCAAAGATAATGAAATCTCACTACCTCATGATTTTATAGTATTAGAACGTAATTTAATTAGAAGTTAATATAGGCATTCATTTTTGATTTACCCTTTAAAAAAGCACGTTCTAATACTAGAGTAAACAAACTTTTCATATTGTTATTACATGCACACCAACTTTATTGAACAAATTGAATATATAGGGTGATAAACTTTAACGTGTATATGGTAATACCCATGAGATAGTATCTTATTACAAATAATTAAAGAAACTTGATATTAGTTTAATACAAATACATTTCTAAGAGTAAAAAAATAAAATATAGCATTCAATTCATAAATCATGTTTGCAAGTACAGAACTCAAATGTTCATAGATGTTTAGTTCATGGAAGCAAGTACCTCTAAAAGAGAATCCACAGACTGCACTTGGATTAGTCATGACAATAACAAATACAAATAGAGATGTGAGTCATTTTTCACCGCTAAACAAAAGGAATGATAATAGACATGGTTGCATACAAATCGACCTATGTCATCTAAAGGGATCACAACATATCTTAACTTTGCAATGATTGATAAATATCCTTTGTATGAGAGTAGTCTACAAGAAAGGGAAAAAATAAGGATATATCATGGCAATTGATGAAAATTTTGTTCAACCTGCTATAGAAGTTAAATAACATAGGCTTTACTAAGTGCATTCACATATTAGTAGTTCAAAGGGTCAAAATTCAAGATTGTATGTAACATGGAACATGTCATTTTGTTCAAGTTTAGTAAATAATGAAGTCTAAATAGAATTGGCCTATTAAATGTCTTAATAAAAGCATGAGAGAGTCTTATTTTATCGGATGCTTTTCAACATTTTCCCATTTGAACAATTAGTGACAGGGTTTGCAAAAAAAGTAAGAAATTATCGTATCATTAGAATGTTAAATATAAAGGATTTCATTGTTATACCATATGAAGTGGAGGACTTTAGGACATAAAAGCAACATTTCGACTGTAAATAATATCCAAAGCAATAAAGAAACCTACATATGCATCGAAATAAGGATAAACACAGTAAAACATACATCAAAATATGCAGAGATAAAAGACATGTTGAGAGAAAAAATACATCCTAAAAAGCCAAAGAAAAAAAATTAGATTAAAAACTTTGATAGTTACCAGCCATATTATTAAACATACAAACATTTCATTTGAAATTTTTGGTAGAAATAGTTGTTGTTTCCAAACCATAAATATAGCATACCGACTTAATGTAAAAATAATAATCAACTACTACCAAACAAAAAACACAAAAAAATTGACACAACATCAAAAATATTATGGTACAGTCAACAATGTATAATAATTTTTAGTTAAATATATAATAAATCTGATGATATTTCCACATTTTAATAAAGACTTGTGATATTTTGTCAATTAATTAAGTGATATTACCCCATGGGAAAAAATAAAATCTAACATTCAAAACATTGATTTCCAATTCCTATATTCATGAGCTAAGTGCATCAAGAAATTGACACAACAAAGAAAATGTCACAGCTAATTACACATAATATTAGATGCAGTAAGATTTTTTGTAAACCATTTAACTTAGTGAAATGAACAAAAATAGAGAATCAATGTCGTAAGCAATTAAACGGAACTAGGGTTACCAAAACCCTCACCAAGTTTACGTTAAGTTTTAGGATTTAGGCAAAATGATTGAACAAATTTCAAAGATGGCGGAGTAGCTAGAGTAGAATGGAAATTGATATCAATGTGTCGATAAACATAAAATTGAATGAATCCCATAAACATATACGAATAATTAATCCAAAGGATTATCGATTAAAGTACCCACGAGTGACAGAGCAGTAGTGAAGCTTAACTCTATTTGGAAGACATGGAAGTCCAAAGTATGAGTGGTTATCGGTGTAGATAGATGATAGTCGAAAGAGGGAAAACGAAGTTTTTTGTTAAAGTAGAAAGAAAGGGAGGCAGCAACCAAAAACCTGATAATTCTCAACGTTTGAACGCAAACGATTCTCCATTTGAAACAAAGTTTATAACATTTAGCACTCAAACACTAATGTTGATTGCCGTAAAAAGAAAATTTTGTTGTAGTGTATATGGTGCAACCCCATACCAATCCCATCTGGTATTTTAGGATCTAAGTCATTTTTGCCGGTAATCTCCCCTTATAATTTTCCTTGAAAACCTTTTTTTATCAAAATGATTTAATCCTTTTAAATCATACTTAAAACAAGGAAAATATTCTGTGCCTTACTCAAAACACTTTGCCATGTTATATATGCTTCTCTCAAAACATTATTGATGAATTCATTAAAACCTTTGTTTAAACCTTTAAACAATATCTTCTGAAATCAAATAAAGTACCCTTTTTGAACCCTTGAATGTACCCTTTTCGATGTACTTAAACATTAGGCTGAAAGGACAAAACCTACCTTTCGTAACCATTACCATAGTCTTTTTGAAACCATTGAAAAAACTTATAATTCGAAAGCCATGTAAAACCTTTAATGTCCTCTTTTCAAAACTCTTAGAATATTGCCTTTCGAAAACATTGGAAACCTTCCATTTAAAACCTTTCGAAATCATTGGGGAACCACCCCTTTGAAACCTTTCCTCTAAATCCTTTTGAAAGCATTAAATCAATCAAACCTTTCGTAAGCATTTGGGTTCAATTAAAACATATGGACATCCTTTCGAAACCATTCAAAACTATCTCTTTCGAAACCTTTTGGGTTTATCTTCAAAAATCTCTAATAAAAGAATAGGGTCGAAAGCGGCACTTTTGAAAGCTATTTCCTAAGTAAAGAAGTGATGGTATCGAAACCAACCTTCCAAAAGCATTAGAGAAGCGACATGGGTTTTTAAAACATAATAGCCTTTTCGAAGGCACTACTTCGAAAGGTAAAATGCGGTAGCATATGGGTTTCGACCCCGATGAAAGCTTTTACTTAAAACAAAAGGTGCAACCTCTTCGAAACCATCCTTTAAATCAATTTGTCCTAGTTGAAAGCCAACTATGTCGAAAGCTACATTATCGAAAGCAAAGCAGGTGCATTTTTAATTAGAAGCAAAGACATGCTTCGACCTCTTCGGATCGGAACCCATCATTTTGACTTCGAACCTTCCGCCTACATCCAATTCGCTACATGTCAAGTGTTGATACAAGGCGCATTGATTTCGACTGAGAAGGAGGCGGAAGTACTGGGTTGAAAGCATGGTGCCTAAAGTGGTGAAACATGGAAAACACATGATTAAACTGATTTTTAAAATTTTAAAACAATCTTTTCAACTAACCTACCTTGTTTTTCAAAACATTAGTGGTTGCTAATTTCTTTTCTAAAAGTGCTGCCAAAATTTCACAAATAAACAGTTTAATTTATTTACAAAATACCCCTTCTCCTTATATATATATATATATATATATAACATTTAAGTCCTTTACCTTACATAATTTTATATGTTCATTAAAACACTTAGGAAAATTCTAAAAAAATTCCTATAAATCATTTTTAATATTTTTCTACCATATAGAAATTTCAGACCCAAAACATATATAATTTGCCGTTATTATTTTAAACCCAAATAACCATTTTAAACCCAAATAACCATTTTCTTCACTAGAAAATTAATATTAAATCCACATTAGTTTAGAAAATTATGAAAATTGAAGCCCATCTCTAAAATATCATTTCTAATCATATACTAAATTGCAAGGCAGTTGGATGTCATATAATTGGTATTTCAACTTAAAACTTATGATAAAATCTATATGAATTATCATAAATCATCAATAAGCATATATCTCCATATTAACAATAAAAACATGGAAATACTTCGCAAATGGTTCGAATTTAACCTAATATCGAAAATAATCAAAAGTATGAGATGTAGTCAGTATTTACATTTAGCTTTGTGATTAAGGATTTTAGATTTGATCTTGATTAAGTTGATTATGCTTTTCCTCTTGAAATCTTGTTTAGCTTCTATTTTCTTCCCTTAATGATGGCTGGCCTCTTAGCTTATGCGTTACTTTATGAATATGAAATGAATGTGAGAAATGAGGGGCTTAAGGGTTTAGGGTATAAGGATGAGTCATATTCCTACTTTGCCCTTGTCTACTTACCCTCACATTTTATTTCTTTAGTTCATTTATATGTGGAACAACTACCCCTTGTAAATCACAAATCTCAATCCCCTAATAATTACTTTATTTAATTTAATTTAACTAACTAAATATCCTAAATAATGTTACTAAAAATATTGGGTGTTATAGTTCGAGTATAAGGCGGCTAAGGGTACCGATTTATCTGAGAATAAGAAGAAAATTTGATTTTTATTCCAACACTTTTATTGGACCACATTTTATCATTATCCGTATAATACTATATTTTAACTAATAAAAGAAAATTTTATTTTTTTACTCCCTTATTAGAATGCATTTTTATCCTTATACATATAATAATTATACTTTGACTTATAAGAAGAAAAACTGAAATTTTCTACTTTTTGATTGGACCATACTTTTTGAACTTATCCTTACAATCAAGCTATATTAATTCATCCTCCTGCTCAATCACAAAGCTTTCTAACCCTAAGCCTATAAATACCCTTGCATATACCTCATTTTCTCTATTCGGATAGCCAAAGCAAAATAGTGTAGTTTATTTCATCTTCATCATCAAAGGCTAAGTATTCAAAGTCTTCAACAAAGAAAATAGGAGGTGAGTATAATTTTTTTCTATAGTGAATATTTTTAATTAAACAGTGAACGAGTGATTATTGATTGCCTTAAATCCATTAATATTAAACATTAATGGTTAGGTGGCCTATAGTATTTGGATTGCTATTAGTATATACTTGATTTTGGTGATGTTTGAACATAGGATTATGATATGTGTTTCACCCATGAAATATTTATGCAAGTTTATTTTATTCCATTTATATATTTTATCCCATTGATATTTTTTAAATATGCGATTTATCTTATTTGAATTGAAGTGCTTTGAATGCACTATTACTTGATGTTATGATATGCATTTACACAACACTTATTTGATGAAAATGGGATATAACATCATTTTGGGAATAATGATGTCTTAGGTAGCCAAATGTTTTTGAAAGATAACGTTTACCATTTAATAAAAATGATACGAGGTATTGACTATTAGACTACTAAAATCCATCTTAGCGAACCAATTCAAGGATCACAATCCGAATCTGTTACGGCTTTGTCCCTGGTCACAAAGTCTAATGGTTTGTTGCATGGATAACATGATGAACATTAAGAAATTGAAAACATAGTACCATGAGAGCTAGCACCTCAAGATGAAATTGGGCTAACAAGTACAACACATAAATTGTATGCATCTTAAAAAACAGAAGGGTATTGCAACTAAGAGATTATTTAGAGTGCATGCACAACTAGTCATAAGCATTGGGTGAAAAAGTTTACATGGAAATGTCGAGTCAGTTAGTCTATGTAGAGTGTGAATCCAAAAAGGGGTTACCAACAAGTATTCTTGGTGGTAACTCAAGAAAAGAGTTAAGGTACGAGTCTTATATATATATTGACATTGTAAAGTAAATGGATAATGTTTATATATATGGCTGGAAAAGAGCGTACTAAGGTAAACAATAAATATGCGCAACTATTAATTGTTTAGATATGCGGTTGAAAAGGACCGTACTATGGTAAACAACAAAATCAGACTCTAAAGATCTAAAAACAATGCACTCGAATTCAAAACGAAAGCAACTCATAGATTGTGATATCCCAGTTGACTAGAGTTGCAACTGTGAGTCACGATGAATAAAATCACGATAAAAAACCTTTTTTATCAACCCTCCGTTAATGGGTTCCGAAGCACGCAAATGAAAGATAATATCGACTCTAGATAAGAATGATCATACCCTACTTGGGAGCAACCCACTTAGCCTTACTGCATCTCCCATGTTTTAGTCATTCCCGGCTGATGAGGCTTGAGGCAATGTTTGATGTTTTATATAACACTTCCCACTTGGAATGCTAACACTACCCATCCAAGCAACAAAGCAATGCCAGCATTCATCCATACAAGTTCATTCTAGGACTGAACAACACGCTTGAAAGCTCCGTCTGCAATTCCGTCATCTTTAAGATATCTTCACTTCAAAATGCTTAAGTCGGATCGAAATGGTTTTCGGATAAAATATCACTAATGACCCTAATTTTGACAAACATTATTTAGGACATTTCATTAGATAAAGTAAAGGAGATAATGTAGATGGTTAAGGGATATTTGGAAATTAATTAGTGGGTCGTGCGTTAATAAATATTTAAGCAAAAGATAATCAAAAAGAAATAAGTAGGAGGAATATGATTAGGGAAAAATAGGAATAGCCTTTGTTCTTTTACCATAAACCCTTCTAACTTTCATCTTTTATTCATTTTAACATTCCAAAACAAAAAAAAACAAAAATTTTACAAGCTCGGCCGGCCACCATTAAGACGAATCAAAAGAAGATAAGTTAGGAATCAAGTAGGAAGCTTGAAAAAGTTAATCAAAGAGAAAATCTCAACTTTCTTAACCCCAAGCCAATGTGAATAATACATTTACATCTCATTTTGACTATGATTCCGATTTTATGATTAGGGCCAAATTATTTTGCAAAAAATATGATGCTTGTTTAAATAGACATATATGCTTATTGACGATTTGTATTGTTTCATACATATTTTAACGATAATTTTAGATTGGAAAAACCAATTTAATGACATCCAAATGACTTGCGTTTTTGATACATAGTCAAAAAATATTATTTTAGAAGTGGTTTTCAAGTTTTATAATTTTCTAAGTTATAGTGGATATATTACGTATTTTCTATGAGAGAAAATGGTTAATATTGGGTTTAAATTATTTATGGCAATTTTATATTGATATTTGGTCTGGAATTTAAATATGTTAGAAAACAGATTAAAAGTGAATTATGGTGATTTTTTGGGAATTTTCCTAAGTATTTTATTTTAGTTACAAAATTATTTAAGATAGGGGAGTTTAATGTTTTATATGTTTTATCAAGGAGAAGGGTTTGTTTGTTAAAATGTTTCAATCATTCTGAATTCGGCAACATTTTTAAAAAACAATCTTGATAAAGAAATGGAAACCATTTACAATTTGACAAATAAGGAAAGTTATGTGAAAAGAATTTTCTTTGAAGGCTAAAAATCAGTTTTGCGTTGATTTATTACTTGGTCACTTCCACCTATTGGCTTTCAACACCATGTCTTCACTAGAGCCCATTCGAAATCAATGCAATGGGTATCAAGCAATTATTACATAGTGCATTGGAGAAAGACAGAAGGCACAGTGTTGAAACCATGCTTTCAAAGGGGTAGAAGTTATTTTTTAAAGCTTTTAACTCCAATACTTACTTCTGTTTTTGAAGGGGTGGAAGGTCACTCTATTAGCTTTCGAACCAATTAACATGCCATTGTTTTAGAAAAGTGCTTTCGAGTGAGTTACCTCCTTTTGTTTTAAATGAAGTTTTCGAAAGTATAGCTGCTTTGAACTTATTTGAAACACATGCTGCCGGATTCAAAACTTTTGAACTAATGTTTCGAAAAGGTGCTTTCGCCTTAGTTCTTTTATGGAAGCCTTCTCGATGCTTTCAAAAGGGTAGTTTATCCACTTTCAAACAGTTCCAAGGGCAATGGTTTCGAAAGGGTGGGTTTCTAAACTATCCTCTTTTTTTACTTAGGATCAATGCTTTTGAAGGTAATGCTTTCGCCTTTATTCTGTATGACCTATAGTTATATTATATGTAAAACGCAAAGTTTCGAAAGGAATGATTTTAAATGGTTTCGAAGCAATGTTTCTATGAACTTTCACTTAAACCCAATGCTTTCGAAAGGTATATAATATGTGTTTCGAAAAAGAGATCCCTAATGCTTTCAAAAGGTTTATTTTAAGTGTTTGAATGAAGGGTTTCAATGCCTTCGAAAGACAAGTTTAACTTGTTTTGAAAGAGGATGTCTAAGGATTTAGTAAAGCTTTCGAAAGGGTTGTTCTCAATGATTTCGAAAGGCGTTGTTTAAGGTTTTTTCTTATAAAGTTTTGAAGGTTTTACCTTGGCTTCATGGTCTAAAGTCTTTTAAGTTAAAAAGGTTTTAGCATACTTTGAAGGGACATATAATCCCATTGATAAGATTTCATCAACACTAATTGTGTGAAGTATTTATCATGGTATAAGTGTTTTGAATAAAGCAAAGCATATTATTTTCTTGTTTTATAAAGATATGATTTCAGGGGTAAATCATTTGTAAAGATTGTTTACAAGGAAATGAAATTTGAATGTGGTAGTTAACCCTAAGTATATGGCAGGAAATGAAAATTTAATAGGGTGGTTAACCCTAAGTTTATGACTCAGATATTAGAAGACCAGATGAGACTGGTGTAGGGTTGCGCCATATACTTTAGCTAATAGCCCCTTGCAAAAATAAGTCTATAATCCTAGTGTGCAGGGTTTTGTCATAGATAGGACTAAAATGACGTGATAGACAGAAGGGAACATATAGAGAAAAGATATGTTATTGGTGAGTCCGCAAAACCATTAGGATCAGTTAACCCTAGAAGAAGATAGTTGAGGGCAGATAGCCCAATACCGTGTCTAACAGAAGTTAGATTATTGATTATGTCTGGTAGGCCCGAGTCAGCCATTAGTTAATAGTTAGCTAGATAAAACTATAGTGTGGACAGATAGTGCATTGATTTCCTGATTTTTATGTATATATGTATTTTCTATTATTGTTATAATTAATTTGACTGTAGTACTTTGATTTGTAGAAGATATGCTTTTAAAGGGATGTTATTGAGGGGAAACCCATTTCACTAAGCGTCGTGGTCTCACTTAATATCGGTAAACCGAAATTCAATAGAATTATTCACACCAAGCTTTAGGTCTGATTCAAAGTTTATGTTTTCCCCTTAAACTCTTGGGTGCTCAACATTAATTTGAGTAGATTGAGGGTTAAGGACTTTTCAGGTTTAGTAGGTTGAATGAATAAGCTTTCGAAGACGTGCAGGAGGCAAAGCTAGCTATATAGGAGCTATTTAGTAGTATTTCAGATGTGATGTACTTATGACTGATATGTCTATTTGATACTCTGATTATCTGGAGCATCTTCATACGTCGCTTTTGGCGTAATTTGTAATAATTATATTTGATCAAAACAGAGGAATCATTTTAGGATTATGCAGTTGAATATGAAATATTGTTGTGAAATTTAATTCAAAAAGTTGTTTGAAATCTGTGTTGATTTTATTTCATATTTATTTGCTTCGTACTATTGAAATTACCATATTTTGTCACCGAAAGTTAGTGCTACAGATGACTGCAACATCTATAGCGCTTAGCTTCGGGCCTCAAGATAGGGGATGTTGCAACTTTATATCAAAGTATAGGTTTATGAAAACCTAAAAGAAATTTTAAGCTTAAAATTGTTTTGGAAACATAATCCTAAAGAATTAAAGAAAAGATTGGGGTATGGGATAAAGCTATAGTAACATGCTTGTATTTGCTATATATAAGTATACATTTTATCTCTATTCTCCCATCTCTCTTAGATTACTCTTTCGCATCTTGCAAAGGCTTGAATGCAAATTTTAAGGATGTAAGATACAGATGCTAGGAGTGGAAGAGTTAACATTGGTGGGGGGAGTATCACAACCAATGGGAATGCCAGACTAAACACTTGAAGGAATCCAGGTCGAGTACAAGCTGCTAATGTTGGTGCTGGAGCATCGCAAGTTGAGATGAGAACTATGTATCTGTTCTTCATTAACATGATGCAAGCTGGAGTTGTTGTGGTTTTAGTCGGAGGAAATCTTGAAGGAGGAATTCAGAGAGCTCCGTTGGTCAATAACTATGCAATATTAAGTAGAGACTATGCTAGGCTTGGAGGAAAACCATTTATTGGGACTGAGGATGCAATTAAAGTGGAGAATTGGTTACATCATTGTGAAAGGATCTTTGCTGATTTGAGGATTAATGATGAGAAGAAGAGGAAACTTGCTTTTAGGCAATTGCAAGGAGAAACACCATATTGGTGGAACAGTGTCACAGTGGAAGTAATTGAGGGGACCATGACTTATGCGGAATTTAGAAGGAGGTTAGAGGAGAGATTCATTTCAGAGATTGTTAGTCAACTCTGCTCGGGAAGTTTATGGAGTTGGAGCAGGAAGATATGACACACTTGAGTTTGCAACCACATTTAAGGAGCTATCGAGATACGAATGTGCTATCGTTGATATGGTCAAAAGATATGAGAAGTTCATCCGCGTACTAAAATCTGAACTTGCTAAAGCAACTTTGCCACATATTAGGGATCCATGTGATGTAGTTGTTGAGATCACATTGAGGAAGGAGGATATGCTTGCTTTTCATGATGGTAACAAAGCAGAAGAAGCTCAAAATGGGCAGAATCAGAACAGAAAGCTTTTTCATAAGAAAGGTGCTCAGAAAAGAGGAGCAGCCAAGAAAAGGAAGGCAATTGTAGTTTGCTATAAGTGCGATAAGAAGGGGCACTATGCCTATGAGTGCTGGATAGGCAAATGGAAGAAGGCTGCTAACAAGAAGGTAGTGAGATGCATCAAATACGATCAGATTGGACACTATAAAAATCAGTACAAGGAACCAGCCAACGATGGAAAAGGCAAGATGTTTGCATTGGAACCAGCTACCTCAAGACCAATAGCTGAAGAGAAAAGAAAACCTTTGTTGGGAGGTATGCTTCCGATTCATGGTGTATTGGTTAGAGTTCTATTTGATACTGGTGCATTGCATTCTTTTATATCTCATTGTTTGGTAGATATGCTTAACCTAGAACCCTCATACCTAGTTACTTCCTTAAGGGTTGCACATCCGATATGAGGGTATGCAACTCTTAGGATGAGATGTGACCACTTAGAGTTTGAACTATTAGGTCATGTGTTTGCTTGGAGTTTGCATGTGTTTGATTTTGTAGGGTTTGGAATTATTTTAGATATTGATTGGTTAAGTAAATACAATGCTAGGAAATTTTGCCATGATAGGTAAATATCACTTAGACACCCTAGTTATAGTTATCGAATTATATACTCCTTAGAAAACCCTAGTTTTGAGGTAAATGCTTTATTGGGTGTTATGGAGGCAGAAGATGAATTGAATCGAGTTTTCGTTGTTAGAGAATTCACAGATGTCTTTTAACCCATGATAGGACTAACGCCGAATCGAGCCACTGAGTTTCGAATAGATTTAGTACTAGGATCAGAACTGGTGAGTAGACCGCCATGCAGGATGACACCTACCGAGATGAAGGAGCTAAAGGTGCAGTTGGTGGATTTGGATGGTAAGAACTTTATTAGACCAAGTAGTTCACCCTAGGGAGCAGCCGTAGTGTTTGCAAAGAAACAGGACATATCATTAAGGTTGTGCATTGATTATCATAAAGTGAATAAGAAAACAATAAAGAATGATATATGTTACCTATAATTGACTATTTGTTTGACCAACTAAGTGAAGCCAAAGTATTTTCTCAGTTGGATTTGGCAACAGAGTTCCATCAGCTTAGAGTAGCAAAGGATAGTATTCCTTTGACGGCATTTAGGACTACGTACGAATCGTATGAATGGTTAGTGATGTCATTCGGATTAACTAATCTGCCAGCATTATTCATGGGCTTGATGAATAGAATCTTCCGGAAGCATCTGGATAGATTTGTGTTAGTATTAGTAGACGACATTTTGATATACTCTAAGGATGAGAAAGTGCATGAGGTTCGCCTTAAAGTGGTGCTTGAGACGTTGAGGCTGCATTAACTAAATGCAAAAAATTTAAAGTGTCATTTCTGGAAGGAGATAGTGAAGTTCCTTGGTCATGTAGTCTCAGAGAAAGGGTTGTCAGTAGATCCTGTTAAGATCAAGGCAGTGAATAGTTGAAAGAGACCCAAGATAGTGATTGAGATAAAGATTTTTTTGGATTAGCTGGTTACTATCGGAGATCCATTGAGGATTTTTCGTGGATAGCAGCACCGATGACTAAGCTAACTCGAAAAGATGTGAAGTTTGTCTGGAATGATAAGTGTGAGGACGCATTCAAGAAACTGAAGTATTTATTAATAAATGCACCTATATTAGTTATTACAGAAGGGAATTGGGACTTAGTGGTGTACACAAATGCGTATGGAATAAGATTAGGGGCTGTGTTGATGCAGAGAGGTAAAGTGATTGCCTATGCTTCTCGACAGCTCAGGCCACATGAGGTTAGATATCCAACTCATGATTTGGAATTAGCTGCAGTAATTTTTGCATTGAAGGTGTGGAGACGTTACCTTTTAGAAGAAAGGTTTGAGTTATATACGGATCATAAGTCACTGAGATATTTATTCTCTCAAAAGGAGTTGAATATGAGACAGTAGAGGTGGTTAGATTTTTTAGCTGCTTATGACTTTGGTATTGAGTACACACCGGGAGTAGGGAATAAGGTTGCAGATGCACTTAGCAAAAATGTTAGAATGCGGTATTGACAATGATAGCTAAATGGAAAGATTTAGAAGCACCGACTACATGCATAAAACAATGGAGATCTGAAGCCATTTCTAGGAAGGAGACTGCTATGTAGTTATGTTTAGAAGTTCAACTAGTAGTGATCGAAAGGATTGCTTCTAAACAAGGGGAGAATCCATTATTAGCCGAACAGATAAGAAAGTTAAGGAATGGAACGGAGAGCGTTGGCTTGAAAGATTTTAGTTATGACCAAAATGGGCAGTTGAGGAAGAAGGGACGACTATGTGTTCTGAATGTAGGAAACCTTAGGAAGGAAGTCCTTAGAGAATGCCATCATTCAAAGTTCACCATTCATCAGGGAGGAACTAAGATGTATCAGGATGTCAAAAGGAGTTTATTCTGGGAAGGTATAAAGAGAGATGTAGGCTTATGGGTGATGCGATGTTTGAACTGTCAACATGTGAAAGTTGAATATCAAAAACCGGGTGGGTTACTTTAGCATTTAGAAGTTCCAATCTGGAAGTGGGATTCTATCTCCATGGATTTCAAAGATGGGTTGCCAAGGTC
Source organism: Allium cepa (assembly GCA_030765085.1). Taxonomy (NCBI): domain Eukaryota; kingdom Viridiplantae; phylum Streptophyta; class Magnoliopsida; order Asparagales; family Amaryllidaceae; genus Allium; species Allium cepa. Next base: position 183,564,621 of record CM060945.1, read on the forward strand.
GAATCGAGGAAATGAAAATATATGGGTTATGGTGGATAGATTGACCAAAAATGCCCATTTCATTCTAGTTAAGTCGGCTAGGACGACACCTGATTTAGCTAAGTTATTCATGAAGAATAAAATTAGACTGCATGGAATTCTTAGTAGTATAGTAAGTGATGGAGATTTCTTATTCATTAGAGAATCCAGAAAGAGTCTACCGGAGATTTTTGGTACTAAGCTCAAGATGAGTACCGCTTACCATATGTAGATAGATAGGAAAATGGAGAGAGTTGACAAAGTCCTAGAGTATTTGTTAAGAGCTTGCATGCAAGATTTGGAGGATCATGGGAAGACCATCTACACTTAGTCGAGTTTCGTATAACAATAGTTATCAAACAAGTATAGGAATGACACCATTTGAAGCTTTGTATGGAAGGCCATGTAAATCTCCCATTTGTTGGTTAGAGACCAAGGATAGTTTAGTTCTTAGTCCATATTTGGTTAGAGAAGCATGAGAGAAGATTGAGTTGATTCGAGCTAGGTTGAAGGAAGCACAATCTAGGCAAAAGAGTTATGTTGATAAATGGCGGAAAGCCTTAGAGTTCTCAATCGGAGATCATGTTTTCGTTAAGGTATCACCGGTGAAAGGCGTAATAAGATTTGAAAAATCAGGAAACTAGCATCAAAATTTGTTGGACCATTTCCTATTATAGAAAGTATCGAGAAACTTGCGTACAGAGTAGAGTTACCAAATAGACTGACAGGAGTCCAAAATGTTTTTCATATTTCTCATCTAAGAAAATGCATTAGGGATCCAGAAACTACTATTGCACCGACTGTGTTAGATGATCTAGCAGTGGAATCATATATGGCTATAATTAGAAAAGTAGAACATATAGTCACGAGAGATGAGAAGAGGCTAAGAAACAAGACAGTCAAATTAGTCAAAATCAAGTGGAGTAAAGACAATAGGGATAGTACTAAGGAAACTGAGAGCAGGATTAAAGATACTTATCCGGATTTGTTTTATTGCATGTTTTACCTTTATGATTGATTGTTATGAGTACCTATCGTAATTTCGAGGATAAAATTCTTTAAAGAGGGGAGAAATGACCCTAATTTCAACCAATATTACTTAGGACAATTACTAGATAAATCAAAAGAAATAATGAGATGGTTAAGGGATTGAGATTTGTAAATTAACAAGGGAGTCGTGCCTTAACGAATATTTAAGCAAAAGAGAATTAAAAAGAAATAAGTAGGAGGAATATGGTAAGGGAAAGATAAGAATAGCCTTTATTCTTATATCCTAAACCCTTCTTACTTTCATCTCCTATTCATTTTAATATTTCACAATAAAAAACTAAAACCTTGCAAGCTCGGCCGACTAGCATTAAGAAGAATCAAAAGAAGATAAGCTAGGAATCAAGTAGGAAACTTGAAGAAGTTAATCAAAGAACAAATCTCAACCTTCTTTGTTAAGATGAATAATAGATTTACATCTTATTTTGACTATGATTTCGGTTTTATGATTAGGGCCGAGTTATTTTGCAAATAAAGTTCCATATTATATTTGTTTGAATAGATATTTATGCTTGTTGATGATTTATATTGTTTCATATTGATTTTATGATAAGTTTAGACTGGAAAAACCAGTTTAATGACATCCAAATGGGTTGCGTTTTTTATACATGTTCAAAAAATATTATTTTAGAAGTGGGTTTCAGGTTTCATAATTTTCTAAGTTATTGTGAATTTATTATGAATTTTCTATGAGAGGAAATGGTTAATTTTGGGTTTAAATAATTTACGGCAATTTTATATTTATTTTGGTTCTGGAATTTAAATATGCTAGAAAACAGATTGAAAGTGAAATATGGTGATTTTTTGGTAATTTTCTTAAGCATTTTATTTTAGTTATAAAATTATTTAAGAAAAGCTACTTAAATGTTTTATATGTTTTATCAAGGTGAAGAGCTTATTTGTTAAAATGTTTTAATTAAAGTTTTTGAATTAGGCAGCACTTTTAGAAAAGGATTCTGATAAAGAAACGACAACCAATTACATTTTGACGAATAAGGCAAGTTAGGTGAAAAGAATTTTCTTTTAGAGGCTAAAAATCAATTTCGCCAGGATTTACTACTTCACCACTTTCACATGTTGGATTTTGACACCATGCCTTCACCAAAGAACCCATTCGAAACTAATGCACAGGGTATCAAGGAATTGATATGTAGTGCACTGGAGAAAGGTGGAAGGTACAGTGTCGAAACCATGTTTTCGAAGAGGTAGAAGTTATTTTTCAATGCTTTCAACTCCATTACTTAGTTCTGTTTATAAAAGATGCTCATGATGGGGTTGAAGCCAACTCTAGTAGCTTTCGAACCAATCAACATGCCATTGTTTTAGAATAGAGCTTTTGAGTGAGTTGCCACCTTTTGCTTTAAAAGAAGCTTTCAAAAGGATAGCTGCTTTGAACTTATTCGAAACCCATGCTGCCGCATACAAACCTTTTGAGTCAATGCTTTCGAAATGGTGCTTTCTTCTTTGTTCTTTTATGGTCGCCTTCTTGATGCTTTCGAAAGCGTTGTTTAGCTGCTTTTAAATAGCTTCAGAGGCAATGGTTTCGAAAGGGTGGGTTTCAAAACTATCCTCTTTTTTTCACTTAGGATCAATTCTTTCAAAGGTAAAGCTTTTGCCTTTATTTTGTATGACCAACAGTTATATTATATGTAAAACCCAAAGGTTTCGAAAGGAATGATTTTAAATGGTTTCAGAGGAATGTTTCCACAAACTTTCACTTAACCCAATGTTGTTGAAAGGTATATAATATGTGTTTTGAAGGGTAGATCCCCAATTTGTTTCGGAGGCGAGATCCACAATGTTCCCGAAAGGTTTATTTTAAGTGTTTGAATGAGGGTTTCCCATGCCTTCGAAAGACAAGTTTAAATGGTTTTTAAAGAGGATGTTTAAGGTCTTAGTAAAGCTTTCAAAATGTCCTAATGATTTCGAAAGACGTTGTTTAAGGTTTTTAAACAAAAGTTTTGAAGGTTTTACCTTGGCTTCATGGCCTAAAGTCCTTTAAGTTAAAAAGGGTTTTAACTTACTTTGAAGGGATAAATAATCCCATTAATAAGATTTCATCAACACTATTTTGTGTGAAATATATATCATGGTATAAGTGTTTTGGACAAAGCAAAGTATATGATTTCCTTGTTTTATAAAGATATGATTTTAGGGTAAATCATTTGCAAAGATTGTTTACAAGGATATGAAATTTTAATAGGGTAATTAACCCTAAGTATATGACAGGAAATGAAAATTTAATAGGGTAGTTAACTCTAAATTTATGATTCAGATATAGAAGACCGTGGAACTAGTGTAGGGTCGCGCCCTATGCTTTAGCAAATAGCCCCTTGTTAAAATAAGTCCAAAATTGTGGTGTGTAGGAATTTGTCACAGATGCGACTAAAATGATGTTACACAAAGAATGAAATATATAGAGAAAAGATAGGTTATTTGTGAGCCCGCAAAACTATTAGAATATGTTGACCCTTAGGGAAGATAGTTGAGGGCAGATAGCCCAGTACCGTGTCTCGTAGAAGTTAGATTATTGATTATGTTTGGTAGGCCCGAGTTAGCCAATGGTTAATAGTTAGCAAGATAAAACTATAGCGTGGATAGATAGTCCGTTGATTTCCTGATTTTTATGCATATATGTATTTGCTATTATTATTATAATTAGTTTGATTATAGGTCTTTGATTTGCAAAAGATATGCTTTAAAGGGATACTAGTAAAGGGAAACCCATTCCGCTAGGTGGCATGGTCTCACTTAATATCAGTAAACCGAGATGTAATAGAATTATTCACACCATGCTTTATGTCTGAGTCGAAGTTTTTGTTTTCCATTAGACTCTCGGGTGCTCAAAATTAATTGGAAAAGATTAAGAGTTAAGGAATTTTTAGGTTTAGTAGGTTGGACGAATAAACTTCCAAAGACATGTAAGATGCAAAGCTACCTATGTAGGAGCTATTTAATATTATTTCCGCTGTGATGTATTTATGACCAATATGTCTATTTAGTACTCCGACCATCCAATGGGACACCTTCATATGTCACTTTTGGCATAATTTGTAATAATTATATTTGATTAAAACCTAAGAATCGCTTTGGGATTATGTAGTTGAATATGAAATATAGTTTTGAAATGTAATCAGAAAAGTTTTTTTGAAACCTGTGTTGATTTTATTTCATATTCATGTGCTTCTGATATTATGGATACCATTAATATTACCGTATTTGTCATCGAAATTTAATAGTGTAGAAGTGTAACTACCGGTAAATTTTAAACGATTTTAATAACGTAATTAACTAAATTTTTATGAAATTTTGACAATGGAATTTTGAAATAAAAAAATTGATATTTGTAATACGTGTTTTTAAACATAGCAAATGGTAAATTTCCATTTGATAATATGAAAGTTTAATTTACTGTATAATTTTATTTAAATTCAAATCAGTAAATATTTGATAATAATAAAATGTTTTCCAAACTTGAATATTTTCATACAATAAATGTGACGCCCCACCTCTATACCCACGCTAGCCAAGGACACTACAAGGTAATGCCGTCAACTAACACGGAGAATAAGGCTGGTTGGGAGCGACCATCTACTGGATTACTCCCAATCCACTACAATACAAGATCGAGACTACCCCTTACTGGATAATCCCGAGTTAGATCACCCCACGGTTGGGATCAGCAACTGCACCACTAAGCCGAATAAAATGGAAATCTAGACAGGGATGACCTCACCCTAGTGGGTGCTACCCACTTAGCTTTGCTGCATAACCCCTAATTTTTAGTCATTCCCGGTTGATGAGACTCGAGGCTAAGCGTTACCTATTAGAACGTTTCACTTAGAATGCCCATCATCCACCTGACGATGTTCAGAAAGCATTCATCCATAAAAGTCTGTCTCGGGTTCAAACGGAACCGAAGGCACTACTCCTACTACATCCATTTTGGAATCACCTCAGAATTAGTAGCGACTAGCCCTTGCACATCACTGCTCCTCCTTCGAATCCAAACTCTTGTTTTCCATACGAAAACGTTCAAACCGGATCGAAGTGGTTTTCGAGAAATTAATCCTGATCCCGGTCTCTTCGAAACGATCAGCGCATTGTCCAATATTGATAGTCGGTTATCTAACTATCGATTAACATACACAAACAACCATCAAACAATAAATAATCTCCCAAATTATTTATTATTCTCAAAATATCTTCGCAAGATATATTTCCACCTTCAAACCTTTTTGGAAACAGTTTTCAAATCACACTCTTCTCATGGGATAAATTCCCAACTGTTTATTTCCACTGAAAGCACCAAGTACAAAGCTTTAAAATTTTAAAATAATTTAAAAACACGTTATTATAAAATACGCTTTAAACATTTAAATTTAGAAACTACTTTAATACTTTATTCAAGATATATACTTTAAGAATATTTAAAATAAAGCTACTTTACTCAATTTCCTCTTTTTAAAACATAAAACCAAGTCACCTTTAAATAATTACTACTAAGATAAATTTTAAAAAAAATTCTTACTTTAAAATTTAAACATTTAAAAATAATAAATTTTCTAAAACATGCTTTTAAAACAACTTTAAAACCTTTAACTTATACTTAAAAATTTACTTCGAAAACGTACTTGGCTATCCAAGGAAATACACTTCTCTTTCACATTCTTTAAAAATAAATCACAATTTATTTTGAAACCAATTTACCCAGTCCTTTAATAAATTCCCACCGTTAATTTACTCTTCCAAATATCTAGTGATATATTACTTCACTTTTATAAACCCAGTTTATAAATTTCTTAGTCCCATCCTTCTTAAAATTCCAATTTCAAACACTTAAATCAATTTTCAAATTGATTTCCAAATTACTCTATTTTGGAATAAATTCCTTTACTTACTTGTTTACTTCAAAACCCATTAACTTCAGATTTTTAATTCTTACTTATGATTTATAATCTTTTAACTGAAAATACCAATTTCATATTTCCCAAATTCCTTCTTTATCCTTTCAAATAAATTTAAAATCTTGAATTGTTTAAAGTAAATTCTTTTATTCCTTTAAATAACATCACTTAAATTCTAAAATTCATTATTACTCTGTTTATTCAAAATCCCCTCTTCCATACTCGGAACTTATTTATTAGAACTCAAAATCACTTTCATTCTTATCCAGTTCATTCTTAAATTTATTCAAATTCTCTATAATTATTTGACTTAAAAATTCACTCTTTTATCTTCTTTTCAAAAATCCAATTCTATATATTTTGATAACTCAGCGTACCGAAATATATTCAAGCAAACCATAGCATTCAATATTCCAATTATCAATATAATTCATCACAGAATATCAAATATTCATAACACAAAATATTAAACAATCTAAATAATTTTGAGGAATCCAATTGGATCCCTCCAACCTTTTTCCCTGCATCCACAGACATTAGCACAATGTAAAATACCAATTCCACTTCAAGATGGAATATCACGGTATATGGGATTTATATAATATCATCCGCTATTATGCGACGCAGAGGGTCTCATCCGCTATATAACGTGGGAAATTAATCACTCCAATATATACTATATACCACTATATATAATATAGCACATCAAATCAATTCAATCATTCAACCAATTATTTAAATTTAACCATTTAAATTTAGATAAAACCGAGATGAGTGAGATTAACTAACCTTTGCTTTTGTATGCAATCTATTTCCAACCCAGCTTGATTCCTCCATGATTTAGACCTTGAATAAACATTTTACGATTTATTAATATTCAAACAAATCGAAAAATCATTTACCGTTTAATAAATTTATTTTAAATTAATAATTAACTTTTAAACTGACATTTTCTTTTATAAACCTTTTTGTAAATAAAATAAATTACGTAAGTTTATTGATCAACTTAATCACTATAACACCTTGTTTAAAGTAACTAATTATTTTATTTGAACTAAATTTCCTAAATAATTAAATTTGAAGTTTCAAAATAATTAAATAAATAGATTTTCAAAATACCTTATTTTTAAACAACCAAGTAGATTTTAATGTATACTTATAATTTCAGATAGCTCTACAACAACCCAATATTTCCATATTTGCCCAAAATCATCATATATAATTATTTTCTTAAAACTGTATATATCAACATAATCTGGATAAGTCCAACTTTATATTAATTCCAACATATTTTCCAAAATTCTTACTGTTGAAACACTTTACTGTATATGTATATATATTTATAATATGAAGTTTTAAAACTTACTGTAAGATCCAGTATTGAGATAATTTCCCATGTTATATATATATATTTATATATATATATATATATATATATAAATCAATACATATATATAAAAAATCAAAAACATACCTACAGCCACATGTACGGTCAACAAAAGGAAATTCAAACCCTAGTGTCGATCGAACTGCTCCTCGAACCAAGCCTCGGCCACGTGAATTTGAGCAGGAGCTCACACTGATCGCCACCAGTAGCCATGACGCGACCTCCTCAAATTGCCGTGCCACTCGCCTCCATTCGAAGTCGTATACTCGAGAAAACCGCACGACCACATCTCCCCAGCATCACCCCAACATGGCCATCACCCCTTGCTGCCACTCACACCGCCGCTCAAGCTCGCGAGATTCCTACTCGATACCCTTCCAAAACGAGCCCTAGCTTCGCGAGCTTCCAGCCCCATCTTCACGCGATTCAACCCTCGACACTCGCTTCCTGCTTTCCCTCATGATCGCGTCTTCGATCGTGTTGCCCTTTTCTTTATTTCGAATCGGTCGCGAAGTTGAATCGAGGTAAGAGGAAAAGGGGGAAAATCTTAAGAATTTTTTTCGGCCATTGTTTTCGAAGTAGCCGTATTCTCTTTAGTTTTAGTTTTTTAAATTTCGAACGAATCGATCGAGCAGGAGTTGAAATTGAAACTGCGGCCATTACAATTCATTTGAGCAGCCATTTTTATTTTTATTTTGTTTGAGAAGGAAGGGACTCATACATTGTTTTTACAAAAAGAATAACTCATGAGAGAAGCTAAGGAAACATTTACACTTCAACTTGTAGGAAGGCGGCTATGACTTTTGTGACGACCTGCCCTTCTCGATCCTCGAAAATTGACACAAAATACTCCACATTATGATATGCCGACGATCAAGTGCCGGAAGAGACAGATTTTTAAGGAGAAAGAAAGAAGGTAGAAGAAAGAAGGAACTAAACAATAACAGAATCTTACAATCGTAGTGGAACAAAATGTAATATATAATATTAGAACTTTACACAAAATGAAAACTATATTTGTTTTATACAATATATCATCAGAGTATCACAACAAACAACAATTACCAGCCTGATAATTTCAAACGAGTACAACAACGGATATAAACAAGCACGGATAATATGTCACGCACTCCAGCTCCTCTCCTGCTCCGTAGCATTCTATCCTGAACATATAATACTCGGTTTGACCCAAGCATTATAATGAAATAACACCCTAGTCAGTATGGAATACCAGCTAATAAAAATACACCCAAATTGATTATCAAAGGTTCAAAAATCCTTTTGAAAACAAAAGCATCTCGTAAGACCACACCACAAATAAACATGTCGGGTTTTTACCTTACGATAGCTAAAACACTTTTTATAAAAAAAATCCTCCGATATTATAATAGGGTCTATATATAAATACTTATTAAAATAGCCAAAATTGTTACATCTATTAAATTCCATCTACTAGCCACAAAGTGGGTAACACAAATAAAACTCGTAAACAGCTCGTAGGGATAATGGATTTCCAACTAATGACTAGGCACTGGGGTACCACATGTCACAGTACCTGGTCTAGATCAGTGTACCGAGGACCACTCCCGATCCCTTGCAACACAAGGCCGGGACTACCCCATGTAAGATCACCCTACGGTTGGGATCAGCAACCGCACCACTAAGCCGAAATAAAAGGGACATCTAGACAGGGATGACCTCACCCTTAAATGGGTGCTACCCACCTAGACTTGCTGTGTAACCCCTGATTTTCAGTCATTCTCGATTGATGAAGCTTGAGGCTAAGAGTTACTTTTTAGAACGTTTCACTTAGAATGCCCATCGACTACCTGACGATGTTGCGAAAGCATTCGTCCATACAAGTCTATCCCGGGTTCGAACAGAACCAAAAGCACTACTCCTACTACATCCATTTTGGAAATATCCTCAAGATTAGTACAGACTAGCCCTTGCACTTCACTGCTCCATCTTCGACTCCGAACTCGTTTTTCCCACGAAAACGTACAAAACGGATCGAAGTGGTTTTCGAGAACTTAATCATGTTCCTTGTCTCTTCGAAACGATCAACGCATTGGCCAATATTGATAGTCGGTGATTTAACTATCAATTAATATTCATAAGCATCCATCACACAATAAATAATTTCCCACATTATTTATTTTCCTTAAAAATATCTTTGCAAGATATAATTCCATTTTCAAATCCTTTTGAAATAGTTTTCAAACTCAACTCTTCTCATGGAGTAAATTCCCAAATCTTTACTTCCTCTGAAAACATCCAAGTACCCATACTTAAGATTTAAAATAATTTAAATTCTTTATTCTTGAAAATACATTAAAACATTTATATTAAAACTTCTTACATACTTAATTTAAAATATATATACCTTTAAAAATATTTCGAATCAAACTGCTTTATAAAATATAAGCTATTATCTTCAAAATAAAGTTAAGTCATACTAAATTTTAAAATAAAGTTATGAAACCCTATAAAGTTTTCAAATAAAACTTTAAATTAATTTTTTTAAGATAAACCCATTTTATAAAGTATAAATATTAATATTATTCCTTAAAACATAATACTGCTTACCCATTTAAAATAATTACTTCTATAACTAATTTGAGAGATGTTCACTTTTAAAATTCTTACCACTTAAATGATTTTCTTGAAACCATTCTTTAATACAACTTTAAAACTTCTAACCATTCAAAAATCTGCTTTAAAAACGTACTTGGCTTTTCAGGGAAATACACTTCCATTTTAGGATAACCCAAAGAATTCTTTTTTATAAATCCTACACGATTTACCCCAATTCAATTTTACGTTCATCCCGTAAATTCCTTCCCATATTTTAAAACTAAACTCCTTTTATTTTTAAACACATTGCTATTTCCTGGAAATCAATTTCAAAACATATGTTCAAATGTTTAAAATAAAGGCTCTAGAAATTTCCTCATTGAAAATAATACTTAAGGAAATATATAGAGGTTTTCTAAGTAATTTAAGCCAAATTTAATTTTTAAAGTAAAGTTATTAAATCAAATATTTATATTATAACTCCCTTTGAAAACTTAATACTACTTTACTTTTAAAAATAATTAAATACCATAATTACTTAATCAAATATTTGCTTTCACTTAAAAACAATTAGAAATAATAATAATTTTTCTAAAATATTTTAAAAGCAACTTTACAAAACTTCCCAGTTTATACTTCAAATATCTTTCTTTAAAACATGCTTAGTTTCCATAAAAGAATACACTTTCCATCCTTTAAAAATAAATCTCGCTATTAACTTAAAACAATTCATATTTCCTTTATAAATCACAATTTCAAACACTTTAAATTTTCAACCAATTTCTTGAATTTAATTCCTTTTAAATTCTTTACATAAGAATTTCTTTTATTTCCTTTTAAACCTAATTTATTTTATTTATATTTAAATTCCCAGGTTCTATTCACTCAATCATAGCACAACACAATTTAATTTTCAATTTAATCTATCCCAGTATATAAATGAAACACAGAATAACAAGATCTAAAACAATTTATCACCGGATATCAATGAGATATATCACAAAATATAAATAAATTTTTTATTTTGTGAGGAATCCAGTTGGATCCTTCCAACCTGTTTCCCTGCATCCACAAATATTAGCACAATAAATAAATGTCGATTCAATCTGATAATAATTATCATATTCAACTAAACATCCAATCAATATTTAAATATTAGCTATTTAAATTAACCGGTATCCAGATGTGAGTGAGATTAACTCATCTTGAATTTCTGACGAGCGTTCAAATTTAAATGAAATCGAATGGCGTTCGATTTAACCTAAATTTTTACTTGCTCAGAATGATCTCATAATTTCTCCACTACGTAGTATTCATCGCTGCGATTCCGACGTCGCCAATTTCGTCGAAATCTGATAACGTATGCACAAGATACGAATTTATAAAGGTTGGATATAATTATAAACAAATTTTTAATTTCAATTTTTAATAACAAAGGAATCTAGCCATTGGTCCCACCTTCATATCAAAGCCGCACAGAAGGCCTTCTTTCCCATTCGTTCTCACGCATGCGAAGATAAACCATCACGCCGTCAATTTCGCGACCACCCATGCTCACTGGAAGGTCGATCCAAGGCCACCATCTCGAGCGCCGAAACTAGCTCCACCCTTGGCCCAACCTCCTCGAACTCGGTCGCCTCAAGCACCCCAAAATCGAGCACGAACGCGCTTGCTTCATGGCAAGATTCTGGCCATCTCCTCGAGCTTCGTGCTTACGCACCGTACGGATGTGAAGCCGACGCCGTGCTCTTCGATCTTCATGTTGGAAGTTTTCAAAATCATTGCGTGGATTGATCGAAAATTGAAGATGAAAATCGAAGGGTTTTGGCCATTGAATAGTATAGCGTATATATATATATATACACATGTATAACCCAATTATTTTATTATTAAATTCACTTTAAAGCAACTTTTTCACACGATCTCCAAACGACGTGTGCCGACAGGCATTTCTAATGTTTTACCCGCATTCCGAAAACAATGGAATGTGTTTCGGAGGCTAATTTGGTCGTATGCTCGAGTTACGGAAATAAACGGTCAATTTTAAATTAAATCGATTAAAATTGTTTCTATGCGTTTTGAGCGGTCACGGTCAAACGACAACTCCGATTCCTACAAAAATTGAAATCCGATAATAACTAATTATTACAAATCCAATGGAACTAGTTTCGTCAAATTCCGAGACTGTGTCCCGGAAGGCTATTTTAACTCATCGATTAATCGAGCGATTTTCAAAATCGTCGAAATCATTTAAAATTTCGCTTTTAAAATTTTATTAAAGCTATTATAAATCGTATAGAGTTTATATTCACATTAGAAATCATTCTGATTCATTTCGAACCGAAATCTAATTATTTGCATTATTGTATTATTATTAAATTCCATTATTAAATTAATATAAAATTCCAAATTCAACCTATCGACTTTTAATTCCATCCAGCGGTCCAATATTATAACTCAAGTCCAAATAGACTTAAAATAAATTTTAGAATCTATTTTTATATCTATTTACACCTAGAATTACCAATTATCCCAATTCCAATATTAAATTATTATTATTCAAATTTTAATTAGATTCCCGTATTTGAAATTTAACTAATTCTATTAATTTAACCAAAATCTTTTTACTTCAAAATCAATTCAAAATTCACATTTAACATTTAAGATGAATTAAATGTTCAAAATTAACGACTAGAAATTCTGGGTCGTTAAATTCCTCCCCCTTATAAAAATTTCGTCCCCGAAATTTGTTAAGGTAGAAAGAATGCTCCAAACTCAATAGCAAAACCTACTTAGTGAAAATCTCAATTTCACTTTGCCTAAATTCTTTAGTTTCAAATCAAAACTGCTAGTTTCGATTTCTATTCCAAAATCCTTTTATTTTAATTTTAATTTGAAATCAATTTGTCGTTAATGAAACGTTTCAAAAAGTTTCAAAAATTTTCTAACTCCCAAAATTTTCGAAATTTTTTGGCAAAGTGTCCCTTGTACGGAGGAGCTTTTGCAACATCACAATAGATATAAATATATATACATCGACCCATACGGTCGGAAAACCAAATATATCACAATATATATATATATATATATATATATATATCATTTTCCCAATTTTATTGCGTAGGCGTACCTTTTATTAGCATTTTTAAAGCAAGCGGCTAAATAATATTGCATACACACACTCCAACTCTATCGATTGCCTCCCAACAAACACATCAGTTTTCAATAATATGAGAATTTATTAACATTCTATTCATTAAACTAGCCAAACACATCAATTACATAGTTTAAACAAATAACCCTGATAACTTAACATGTTAACCATATTTTATCAGCAATCCTAAGATTTCAATTACTATTTTAATTTTCTAACAAATCCAACTTCATTTTATTTCACTTGAATGATTTACATTCAAGTTTACTATTCTCAATCCATATCCACATCAATATGATTAACATGTGTATTACTTGCATCGATTTACTTCAATTCAATTCCAAATTGATTTACAATTGAATTTCATTTTCAATTTGATATATTTGCATCATATCATGATCTACTTTCATTTATATGAAAATTCATTAAATTAAATTCCGATCCATTCCAATTTATTCAAAAACCACTTATTTACTTACTTTAATCAATTTACTTCCGTTTACCACAAAACGACAAATTTTCTATACAAATTTAAGTGTTATTCATGCAAATAACAATCAATTAAGCTTATAACCATTTAAAATTAATTCCAACTTAGATTTATATTAATTTTATTTCATTCGGAATTTTTCACAATCCTAAATATTCTTATTTTCTTGCAAATTTTAAATCAAATCCTTATTCTCACTTCAAGTTCATCATCCAACTTAAGTTTCAATTAATATCATACCATTCTGTATTGTTTACAACTCATACATTCTTATTTCATCACAATATTTAATTAAAATTCTTTCACTTGCATTCTAATTTTATTAACTAAACACATTTCATTCAAGACCCCTTATAAAGCTCGACCACAATTATTTTCCAATTTGCTTAAGTTCTTTCAATTTCACAATATTTCCATTTCTTCTTATATCAATTTTATTTTATTTTAATTTGATTTTCATCCAATCAAATTCCAATTCATTTACAAATTTTAAATCAATTTGTTTATTTATTCAATCCATTTTAAATTTTAATTCATCTCCTCAATTCATTCTGAATTTTTATTAACAATATAATCATTTTCAATTATCTTATACCCAAACTGAATTTTACTTGCATTTTGGACCATTTCCATTTTTATTTTATTTTTATTCAATCCAATACAATTTTCATTTAATTTAGCTTACACTAAATTCATTTCTAAACAATCCTTTTAGAATTTAGTTGAATGAGAATTTAATTCATTCAATATCATTCTTACTTAATTTAAATTCCATTTAATTCAATTCTTTTCCCAAATTTAATTCAAGTTTAACTAAATTTTATTTAGCCAACTTAAATTCATTCCACTTCCTTTACTACTTAAATAAGAATTGAATTTCATTCAATATTATTTATAATGCAATTGAGCTTTCATTTCAACTCAATCCAAATTAAACTCGATTCCTTTAATTTAAGTGAAATCCAGTTCGATCCAATTTTAATTCTCCATTCAATTTAATTTTTTACTCTCTAATATATAAGTTCAAAAACTTATTTATTAACCTAAGTCCATTCACCTTTATACCTCACTTTACCTTATCTTACTTTACATTTCATTTAGGATTAATTTTGAATTCACCATACCATTCAACTATTTCCCATTTGTGATTATAATTCCATTTTACTTGGGTTTACAATCTGATTTTCTATTCTTAAGTTCACCAACTTATTTTCTTAAAAATTTATATTGCTCATTTGAGTTATTTTCATCTTATAATCACAATTCCAGATTATCTATATAAAACTTAATAGCTCAAGGATATAAATTTCCATTTCATAATTATAACCCACAATTACAAAGTCATTTCACATTTCAATTAAATCCAAATCAATTTAATTCTAAGTCCAATTTATTTAACTTATCCCAAGTTAAATTCAAATATATTCTATTCACTTTAACATATTTTATTTACTTCCATTTACTCAATTTAAATTTAAATTCCAAGATTAAAATTTTCATTTCCTTCTTATTAATATAAACTTCACTTAATTAGTCCAATAGTCGATTTATTTTAACTTTACACATTATTTAAATAGAATTTTCCAGAATTCAATTACCCGGTTTTATTTCAAAACCATGTTGAAATAATAATCAACACATACCTACTTGGTATATCAAATCAAATCTCCGGATTCCAAATAACTTGTTTATACAAAAACAAATTTCCTCATTTGAAATTTCTAAAACACCTTGTATATCAAACAAATCTAAACAGATATCATACCCAATCACTGTGGAAGCAATCCATCACTTTTGAAACTCGAAAATGAATTCTAATGATGTTGCCATCATCATCAGGATTATTTTCCAACGACTGAAGTGAGTTCAGTGCTTCCTTATTTTCACAATTTCATTTCAAAACAATTCTCATTCAAAAATACTTCCCAAAATAATGCTCCACCATTGCCTTCAAACACTTCGGAAAACTTTTCAAACATTCCCAAGATTTTAAATTTTCCTAACTTTTGTTTTCATTACTTTTAAAACACCTTTCAAAATTTTCGAGACTTAAATTTTGGTTTAGTTCAAATTTAGTCATTCTTCTTTTGTATAATTTATACGCATAGAAATTTTTTTGGTTATAACCATTTCAAAATTTAGATCCTTATTTGATTAAGATATCCACATCCAAACAATCAAATATATATAATAATTTCAGAAATTTATTTCTTTTATATCAAAATATAATTTTGGGTAAAATTATTTCATTTACACATTTTAAAAACAATACTATGTCGGTTTATCTTGTTTAAGAGTTTAGAAACCCCTATCGATACGGTTGTACTTCCCCTACCGGCCAGAATTCATAAACACTCAACCGATAGTCAACACAGTACAAAAACAATTTTATATTCACTAACAAGTACGCTCTCATATCTATTATTACACTCAACTCATTATAGAGTACTATTGACTCTGTTTAATGAGTAATTTCCCCACCGAAGCTTAGGTTGTCGCCAACCTAAGCTCTGATACCAAATGTGACGACCTGCCCTTCTCGACCCTCGAAAATTGACATAAAATACTCCACAGCATGATATGCCAACGATCAAGTGCCGGAAGAGACAGATTGTTGAGGAGAAAGAAAGAAGGTAGAAGAAAGAAGGAACTAAATAATAACAGAATTTCACAATCGCAGCGGAACAAAATATAATATATAATATCAGATCTTTACACAGAATGAAAACTATATCTGTTTTATACAATATATCATCAAAGTATCACAACAAACAACAATTACCGGCCTGACAATTTCAAACGGGCGCAGCAGCGGATATAAACAAGTATGAATAATACGTCTTAGACTCCAGCTCCTTTCCTGCTCCATAGCATTCTATCCTGAACATATAATACTTGGTCTGACCCGAGCATTATAATGAAATAAAACCCGAGTGAGTCTGGAATACCAGATGATAAAAATACACCCAAATTGATTATTAAAGTTTCAAAAATCCTTTTGAAAACAAAAGCATCTCGTAAGACCACGCCACAGATAAACATGTCGGGTATTTACCTTATGATAGCTAAAACACTTTTTATAAAAAAATCCTCTGATATTATAATAGGGTCTATATACAAATACTTATTAAAATAGCCGAAATTGTTACATTTATTAAATTTCAGCTACTAGCCACAAAGTGGGTAATACAAACAAAACTCGTAAAAGGCTCGTAGGGAGAATGGATTTCCAACTAATGATTAGGCATTCGGGTACCACCTGTCACAGTACGTGGTCTAGATCAGTGTACCGAGGACTACTCCCGATCCCCTGCAACACAAGGCCGGGACTACCCCTTGCTGGATAATCCCGAGTAAGATCACCCCACGGTTGGGATCAGCAACCGCACCGCTAAGCCGAAATAAAAGGGACATCTAGACAGGGATGACCTGACCCTGAAATGGATGCTACCCACTTAGCTTTGCTGGATAACCCCTGATTTTCAGTCATTCCCGGTTGATGAGGCTTGAGGCTAAGCGTTACCTTTTAGAACATTTCACTTAGAATGCCCATCGCCCACCTGACGATGTTCCGAAAGCATTCGTCCATACAAGTCCGTCCCGGGTTCGAACGGAACCGAAAGCACTACTCCTACTACATCCATTTTGGAAATATCCTCAGGATTAGTAGCGACTAGCCGTTGCACTTCACCGCTCCATCTTCGTCTCCGAACTCGTTTTTCCCTCGAAAACTTACAAATCGGATCGAATTGGTTTTCGATAAACTAATCCCGATTCCAGTCTCTTCGAAACGATAAACGCATTGGCCAATATTGATAGTCGGTGATTTAACTATCAATTAATATTCATAAGCATCCATCACACAATAAATAATTTCCCACATTATTTATTTTCCTCAAAAATATCTTTGCAAGATATAATTCCATTTTCAAATCCTTTTGAAACAGTTTTCAAAACCAACTCTTCTCATGGAGTAAATTCCCAAATCTTTACTTCCTCTGAAAACATCCAAGTACCCATACTTAAGATTTAAAATAATTTAAATTCTTTATTCTTGAAAATACATTAAAACATTTATATTAAAACTTCTTACATACTTAATTTAAAATATATATACCTTTAAAAATATTTTGAATCAATCTGCTTTATAAAATATAAACTATTATCTTCAAAATAAAGTTAAGTCATACTAAATTTTAAAATAAAGTTACGAAACCCTATATAAGTTTTCAAATAAAACTTTAAATTAATTATCTTTAAAATAAACCAATTTTATAAAGTATAAATATTAATAATATTCTTTAAAACATAATACTGCTTACCCCTTTAAAATAATTACTTTTATAACTAATTTGATAGATGTTCACTTTTAAAATTCTTACCACTTAAATGATTTTCTTGAAACCATTCTTTAATACAACTTCAAAACTTCTAACCACTCAAAAATCTGTTTTAAAAACGTACTTGGCTTTTCAAGAAAATACACTTTCATTTTATGATAACCCAAAGAATTCTTTTTTATAAATCCTACACGATTTACCCCAATTCAATTTTACATTCATCCCGTAAATTCCTTCCCATATTTTAAAACTAAAATCCTTTTATTTTTAAACACATTGCTATTTCCTGAAAATCATTTTCAAAACATATGTTTAAATATTTAAAATAAAGCTTCTAGAAATTTCTTCATTGAAAATAATACTTAAGGAAATATATAGAGGTTTTTTAAGTAATTTAAGCCAAATTTAATTTTTAAAGTAAGGTTATTAAATCAAATATTTATATTATAACTCCTTTTGAAAACTTAATACTACTTTACTTTTAAAAATAATTAAATACCATAACTACTTAATCAAATATTTGCTTTCACTTAAAAATAATTAAAAACAACAATAATTTTTCTAAAATATTTTTAAAACAACTTTATAAAACTTCCCAGTTTATACTTCAAAAATCTTTCTTTAAAACATACTTAGTTTCCAGAAAAGAATACACTTCCCATCCTTTAAAAATAAATCTCGCTATTAATTTAAAACAATTCACATTTCCTTTGCAAATCACAATTTCAAACATTTCAAATTTTCAACCAATTTCTTGAATTTAATTCCTTTTAAATTCTTTACTTAAGAATTTTTTTATTTCCTTTTAAACCCAATTTATTTTATTTATATTTAAATTCCTAGGTTGTATTCATCCAATAATAGCACAACATAATTTAATTTTCAATTTAATCTATCCCGGTATATAAATGAAACACAACATAACAAGTTCTAAAGCAATTTATCATAGGATATCAATGAGATATATCACAAAATATAAATAAAATTTCTATTTTGTGAAGCCAGTTGGATCCCTCCAACCTGTTTCCCTGCATCTACAGATATTAGCACAACAAATAAATATCGATTCAATTTGATAATAATTATCATATTCAGCTAAACAACCAATCAAACATTTAAATATTAGCTATTTAAATTAATTGGTATCCAGATGCGAGTGAGATTAACTTACCTTGAATTTCCGTCGAGCGTTTAAATTTAAATTTGATCGAACGGCGTTCGATTTAACCTAAATTTTTACTTGCTCAGAATGATCTCAGAATTTCTCCACTGCGTAGTACTCGTCGCTGTGATTCCGACGTCGCTAATTTCGTCAAAATCTGATAACGTATGCACAAGATACGAATTTATAAATGTTGGATATAATTATAAACAAATTTTTGATTTCAATTTTTAATAACAAAGGAATCTGGCCGTTTATCCCCACCTTCAGATCAAAGCCGCACAAAAGGCCTTCATCCCCCTTCGTTCTCACGCCCGCGAAGATAACCCATCACGCCGTCAATTTCGCGACCACCCGTGCTCACTAGAAGGTTGATCCAAGGCCACCATCTCGAGCGTCGAAACTAGCTCCACCCATGGCCCAAGCCTCCTCGAACTCGGTCGCCTCAGGAACCCCAAAATCGAGCACGAACGCGCGTGTTTCGTGGCAAGATTCTGGCCATCTCTTCGAGCTTCGTGTCGACCCACCGTACGTATGTGAAGCCGACGTCGTGCTCTTCGATCTTCATGTTGGAAGTTTTCGAAATTATTGCGTGGATTGATCGAAAATTGAAGATGAAAATTGAAGGGTTTCAGCTATTGAATAGTATAGCGTCGGCCGCTGAAAGAAGTTAGGGTTTCGGCCCCCTTAAACGTATGTATATACGTATAACCCAATTATTTTATTAGTAAATTCACTTTAAAGCAATTTTTTCACACGATCTCCAAACGACGTGTGCCGACAGGCGTTTATAATTTTTTGCCCATATTCCGAACATAATGGAACGTGTTTCGGAGGCTAATTTGGTCGTCTGCATGAGTTACGGAAATAAACGGTCAATTTTAAATTAATCGATTAAAATTGTTTCTATGCTTTTGAGCTGTCACGGTCAAACGAAAACTCTGATTGCTACGAAAATTGAAATCCGATAATAACTACTTATTACGGATCCAATGGAATTGGTTTCGTCAAATTCCGAGACTGTGCCCCGGAAGGATATTTTAACTCGTCGATTAATCGAGCGATTTTCAAAATCGTCGAAATCATTTAAAATTTCACTTTTAAAATTTTAGTAACTCTATTATAAATTGTATAGAATTTATATTCACATTAGAAATCATTCTGATTCATTTCGAACCAAAATCTAATTATCTGCATTATTGTATTATTATTAAATTCCATCATTAAGTTAATATTAAATTCCAAATTCAACCTATCGACTTTTAATTCCATCCAACAGTCCAGTATTGTAATTCAAATCCAAATAGACTAAAAATAAATTTTAGAATCTATTTTTATATCTATTTACACCCAGAGTCACCAATTATCCCAATTCCAATATTAAATTATTATTATTCAAATTTCAATTAAATTCCCGTATTTGAAATTTAACCAATTCTATTAATTTAACCAAAATCTTTTTACTTCAAATCAATTCGAAATTCACATTTAACATTTAAAATGAATTAAATGTTCAAAATTAACGACTAGAAATTCTGGGTCGTTACAACTTTGACCTTGATGTGAACAAATTTAAAGCTAATGTTTGTCTTGACCAATCAACAACGAATATATATATATATATATATATATATATATATATATATATATATAAATTTTAAACCGTCTTCAAACTGCAACTTAAAATCTTAACTTCCTATCGAGGCATGCCGCTAGGTGTTTATAGTATTATACCCCTGTTTCGAACACAATGGAAAAGGTTTCGAGTCCTAATTCGATCGTATGGAGAAGATAGCTTTTTGGACCCAGTTATTAAATTAAATTTTCGATATAAATTTAGCGCGTTTATATGTCATACTCTTACACAACAACTCCAAACATTACGAAAATTGAAATCCGATGATAGTACAATATTACAGATCCAATGGAACTGGTTTCGTCGAAATCCGAGACTAAACCTACGAAGGCTATTTTTAAATATCGATTTAAACGATAAAATTTCAAAACCAAACAAACCACTTTTAAATTTTCTTTTAAATGTTGTATCACCTTCGCTATTATCAATATGAATTTTCTAAGCCTTTAAAATATTTTGAACAAGCTTGAAACTCTAGATTAAATATTTTACTCAATCTTTAGTTATTAAATTGAATAATTATATTATTCAACAAATTGCTGTATCTACATTCTAAATGGATAAATCTAAGTTTTCCATACTCAAAACCAATTTATAAGTCAATTTCTATATTTAAAACTATTTAAATATTCCAGATTCGACGCTAAAAAATCCGGATCGTTACATTCCACTCTCCTTAAAAGAATTTCATCCCCGAAATTGCTAAGGCGGACGAATGCCTCAAACCTATTAACTTACTAAAACATACTTAGTGAAAATCCCATATTCACTTTCTAATCCTTTAGTTTCAACTAAACAATTAGTTTTAATTTCTATTTCCAAAATCCCTTGTTTCAATTCCAATTTGAAATCGTTTTGTCGCTAACAAAAATTTTCCCAAAAATTTTCAAAATTTTTTCTAACTCCCAAAATTTTCAAATTTTTTTGGCAGAGTCTCCTTTGTGCGGAGGAGCTTTTGCAATTTGACAAGAGATATAAATATACATACCTCGACCTACACGCTCGGAAAAACAAAAACAATTCATATTTCCTATTTTTATTGCGTATGCGTACCTTTATTTAGCATTTTTAAGCAAGCGGCTTATTATTTTAGTAATTAGCGCATCCAAATCCAACCAAACAGCTTCCTGGTACCTGTTCGTACTCAATTCAAACATGTAAGTACTAAATATACGAAATTTATTAACATTTCACTGACTTTCAATAGCTAAACACATGCATTTCATAAGCAACATGCACCAAACACTTTCCGTGAGCAATTTATATGATTTCAAAACTAATTCAATTGCTTTCAACCAATTCATATGTCATTTCATTTAGTTTTAATGGTTTACAATTCAATTTCTTACATTCAATTTTTTTTAATCCAAACAAGCTCATATTCAATTCAATTGATTTCAAAATCAATTTTATTTCACTTCTGTCAATTCATAGAATTTTTATTCACTTCCGTTTAAGTCGAACGACTGATTTATTCTATGCAATTCGACGATATTCATGTGAATAAATAATCACTTAAGTTTTATAACAAATTTAAATTGATTCCGACTCAATTTATATTTAATTCCATTCCATTTTTAAATATATTCACAATCATTCACTTGTATTTCATATTTGCATAGGTTTCATTCGAAACCATTTATGGGACTAGAAAACATGCCATGTTATTCAATTAAATAACCATTTCACACTTAAGTTATTTCAACCCATAATAATTCCATTTCATTATTCAAACAGGTTCCATTCAAATCCATTTCATAAAGCTCACTAACAACTATTTAACAATTCACTTAAGTTAACAACTTAAGTTCATCTCCATTTCCAATTAAATTCCATTCTATCAAATTCAATTAGCATATTCATTGAATCAATATAAATTCTAATTCACGTTCAATAATTTATTTCTGAATTGTACTTTATTAATAGCAAGGCCACTTCAAATCATTTCTACTCACTTGAATTTATTTACAATTCAAACCATTACTATTATAATCCAATTCCATTACACTTTCAACTTTTTCATTACCAAATTTAAATCCCATTAACATATTCAATTAGCTAGTTTATTCCAAATTAGTACATTCCCATATTACAATTCAATATTTGATTTTTATCTTCAAAAATCACTTAATTTAATTTCTTGAGTTCAATCTTATTTTATATCTCAAGTTTTAATTTTTTTTTTCATTTCCAAAACATCAAACAATATTATTTTGCACTATTATTTAACCTTTCCCTTTTTATTTTAACTTGAGACCTTTATTTAGCCCAAGCACATTTTTATTTACACATTTTCAATTCTTTGATATGTCATCGTATCTTATTTATCCAAATTCAGTTTTATTTTCATCTGACTTCGCTTACGCTACATTCAGCTTCATACCCTTCTCTCTTAATTTTATTTGGGTAAGAATTTAATTCATTTAATATTATCTACAACTTATGTGAATTTTATTCAATTCACTTCTATTCTAATTTCGATTCAACTTACTTCCATTTATTTAAGTAAGATTTTTTTTCATTCTATATTATCAATAACTCTCTGAATTCATTTTAATTCAATTTTATTTTCACTTGATTCAAAACCAACCCAATATCATTTAACTTAGTTTAAGTTGACTTCAATTCAACTCTCCTCCTACTATTTAGCTTAAGTTAATCCTAATTCAATTAAACTTTATTTCTTTCAAATCGCCATCAATTAAATTTTCCCACAATAAAATTTCTCCAAATTAAATTTATTTAACGTTTTCACTTTTAATTTTAATTCCAATATTCAAAGCTCATATTTTCCTTCCTTGTTTAAAAATCATCTCAATTTTTATAAGTTCATTACTTATCTCATCAGGATTTTCAATCCAAATAAGGATTCAGGATTTTTAAACACACAATTTTTGGTTTTCGAATCATCTTGAAATCACCATTATCCTAAAATCATACTTCCCAAATTTTTAAACAAATCCTGGTTTTTATCCCAACAAATTTCCTTCGAAATTTTCAAAGCAAAACTAGTTCTATTGAACAAATCAATTTGGCAGCAATACATCACTTAGAAACTCGAAAATGAATACTTGTGATGCGACCATCATCATCGGAATTATTTTTCAGCGACTGAATTGAGCTCAATGTTATATCCCTTCCCAAAATTTATTTGAAACAATTTTCTTTTAGAAATACTTCCAAAATAATGATGCTATTATTTATCTTCAAAACACCTCGAAAAACACTTCCAAAATCTCCGGGATTTTAAATTTCCAAATTTAATTTGAATCCAATTCTAACTGTAATCCATTTATATAATTTATGCTCATACTATTCTTCAATTTGATTATACAAGTCATCCCAAATTTTATAATCTTATTTGTTTAAAATATTATCACCCAAACATCCAAGTTATATAACAATTTAAGAAAATATTTCTTTTATATCAAAATATATTTTTGGGTAAAATTATTCCATTTACCCGCTTTCAAAAACAATATTGTGTCGAATTGTTCTATTCAAGTGTTTAGAAACCCCTTCGATACAGTTGTCCAGACTGTGCCGACGAAGGTTCATATGTCACTCAACAAATCAATCAACACAATATAAAACCATTCTTATATCCACAAAAAATACGCGCTCATAACTATTAATACGCTCAAACTCATTCTAGAGTGCTACTGACTCTATCTCTAATGAGTAATTCCCAACAGAGCCAAGGTTCTCGCTTAACCTTTCAGCTCTGATACCAACTGTAATGACCCGCAGTTCTGTACCCCTTGAGTCGACACTTTTCTCCATAAAATCAACTCAAGATGAATGGAATACGAACCACTAGGTTTAAAGAAGAAAGAGGTAGAAGGAGAAAATAGAAAACAACATCAGAATCTAACCATCACAGCGGAATAAAATATAATAGATAATAAATGATCTTTACACAAAAAAATACAACTGTTTATACATTACATCATTAGAGTACAACATCAGAGTTCAATACAAACAATAACACAACTCAGGACGGTTATAATATCTCGTCCTTCCAAAAACCAAATACACAGCGGAATATTTCATACCAGTACGGAACATCGTATCGCCATCCAGCTCCACAGCACCCTTTCCTGTAATCTATAATATTCGGTATGACCCGAGCATTATAGTTAAATAACATCCAAGTCGGTCTGGAATACCAGCGCGAGAAAACCACACTCAAATTGATTATTGAAGTTCCAAAATTATTTTGAAAACAAAAGCATCTCGTAAGACCATGCCACAAATAAACAAGTCGGGTTTTTACCTTACGATAGCTAAAACACTTTTTATTAAAATCCTCTGATATTTTAATAGTGTCTATAGAAAGTAAAATAGAATCTAGCTGAAATGCTTGCATCTCACGTTTCAGCAATAGTTGGGCATAATCAAAACCGTACAGGTGCGTAGGGAGAATGGATTTCCAACAAATGACTAGGCACTGGGGTACCACCCGTCACAGTACATGGCCTCGATCACCGTACCGAGGATTACTTCAAATCCACTGCAACCCAAGACCGGGACTACCCCTTACTGGATAATCACGGTTAAGATCACCCCACGGTTAGGATCAACAACCGCACCACTAAGCCGAATAAAAGGGACATCTAGACAGGGATGACCTCACCCTAATGGGTGCTACCTACTTAGCCTTGCTGCATAACCCCTGATTTTTAGTCATCCCCGATTGATGAGGCTCGAGGCTAAGCGTTACATTTTAGAACGTTTCACTTAGAATGATTATCGTCCACCTGACGATGTTCCGAAAGCATTCATCCATACAAGTCTATCCCGGGTTCGAACAGAACCGAAGGCACTACTTCTACTACATCCATTTTGGAATCACCTCAGGAGTAGTAGAGACTAGCCCTTGCACTTCACTACTCCACCTTCGAATCCAAACTCTTGTTTTCCATAGGAAAACGTTCAAACCGGATCAAAGTGGTATTCGAGAAATTAATCCTGATCCTGGACTCTTCGAAACGATCAGTGCATTGTCCAATATTGATATTCGATTATTTAACTATCGATTAACATTCACAAACAACCATCAAACAATAAATAATCTCCCAAATTATTTATTATTCTCAAAATATCTTCGCAAGATATATTTCCACCTTCAAACCTTTTTGGAAACAGTTTTCAAACCACACTCTTCTCATGGGATAAATTCCCAACTATTTATTTCCACTTAAAGCACCAAGTACAAAGCTTTAAATTTTATAATTTAAACAACTTTATTATAAAATACGCTTTAAACATTTAAATTTAAAAACTACTTTAATACTTTATTCAAGATATATACTTTAAGAATATTTAAATTAAAGCTACTTTACTAAATTTCCTCTTTTTAAAACATAATACCAAGTCACCTTTAAATAATTACTACTAAGATGAATTTGAAAAAATTTCTTACTTTAAAATTTAAACATTTAAAAATAATTAATTTTCTAAAACATGCTTTTAAAACAACTTTAAAACTTTTGACTTATACTTAAAAATTTGCTTCAAAAACGTACTTGGCTATCCAGGGAAATACACTTCTCTTTCACATCCTTTAAAAATAAATCACCATTTATTTTTAAACCAACTTGCCCAGTCCTTTAATAAATTCCCACCATGAATTTATTCTTCCAAATATCCACTGATGTATTACTTCACTTTTATAAACCCAGTTTATAAATTTCTTAGTCCCATCCTTCTTAAAATTCCAATTTCAAACACTTAAATCAATTTTCAAATTGATTTCCAAATTACTCTATTTTGGAATAAATTCCTTTACTTACTTATTTACTTCAAATCCCATTAACTTCAGATTTTTATTTCCTACTTATGATTTAAAATCTTTTAACTAAAAATACCAATTTCATATTTCTCAAATTATTTCTTTATCCTTTCAAATAAATTTAAAACCTTGAATTGTTTAAAGTAAATTCTTTTATTCCTTTAAATAACATCACTTAAGTTCTAAAATTTATTATTACTATGTTTATTCAAAATCCCCTTTTCCATACTCGGAACTTATTTATTAGAATTTAAAATCACATTCTTTCTTATCTAGTTCATTCTTAAATTTATTCAAATTCACTCTTTTATTTTCTTTTCAAAAATCCAATTCTATATATTTTGATAACTCAGTGTACCAAAATATATTCAAGCAAACCATAGCATTCAATACTCCAATTATCAATATAATTCATCATAGAATATCAAATATTCATAACACAAAATATTAAACAATCTAAATAATTTTGAGGAATCCAGTTGGATCCCTCCAACCTGTTTCCCTGCATCCACAGACATTAGCACAATATAAAATACCAATTCCACTTCAAGGTGGAATATCGCGGTATATGGGATTTATATAATATCCTTCGCTATTATGCGGCGCACAGGGTCTCATCCGCTATATAACGCGGGAAATTAATCACTCTAATATATATACTATATACCACTATATATAATATAACACATCAAATCAATTCAATCATTCAACCAATTATTTAAATTTAACCATTTAAATTTAAATAAAACCCAGATGACTGATATTCACTCACCTTTGCTTTTGTATGCAATTTATTTCCAACCCAGCTTGATTCCTTCATGATTTAGACCTTGAATAAACAATTTACGATTTATTAATATTCAAACAAATCAAAAAATCGTTTACCGTTTAATAAATTTATTTTAAATTAATAATTTACTTTTAAACTAACATTTTCTTTTAGAAACCTTTTTGTAACTAAAATAAATTACATAAGTTTATTGATCAACATAATCACTATAACACCTTATTTAAAGTAACTAATTATTTTATTTAAAATAAATTTCCTAAATAATTAAATTTTAAGTTTCAAAATAATTAAGTAAATAGATTTTAAAAATGCCTTATTTTTAAACAACCAAGCAGGTTTTATATGTATACCTATAATTTCAGATAGCTCTACAACAACCTAATATTTCCATATTTCCCCAAAATCATCATATATAATTACTTTCCTAAAACTGTATATATCTACATAATCTAGACAAGTCCAACTTTATATTAATTCCAACATATTTTCCAAAATCCTTACTGCTGAAACACTTTACTGTATATGTGTGTGTGTGTGTGTGTATAATCTGAAGTTTTAAAACTTACTGTAAGATCCAGTATTGAAATAATTTCCCATCTTATATATATATCAATACACATATATAAAAAAATCAAAAACATACCTACAGCCACAAGTACGGTCACCAAAAGGAAATTCAAACCCTAGCGTCGATCGAACTGCTCCTCGAACCCAGCCTCGGCCTCGCGAATTCGAGCAGGAGCTCACGCTGATCGCCACTAGTAGTCACGATGCGACCTCCTCGAATTGTCGTGGCACTCGCCTCCATTCGAAGTCGTATGCTCGAGAAAACCTCGCGACCACATCTCCCCAGCATCACCCCGACGCGGCCATCACCCCTTGCTGCCACACACACCGCCGCTCAAGCTTGTGAGATTCCTACTCGATACCCTTCCAAAACGAGCCCTAGCTTCGCGAGCTTCCAGCTCCATCTTCACGTGATTCAACCCTCGACGCTCGTTGCCTACTTTCCCTCACGACCGCATCATCGATTGTGTTGCGCTTTTTTTTTCATTTCAAATCGGTCGTGAAGTTTAATCGAGGTAAGAGGAAAAGGGGGAAAATCTTGAATATTTGTTTCGGCCATTGTTTTCGAAGCAGCTGTATTCTCTTTATTTTTATTTTTTTAAATTTCAAACGAATCGATCGAGCAGGAGTTGAAATTGAAACTGCAGCCATTACAACTCGTTTGAGTGACCATTTTTATTTTTATTTTGTTTGAGAAGGAAGGGACTCATATACTATTTTTACAAAAAGAACAACGTATGAGAGAAGCTAAGGAAACATATACACTTCAACTTGCAGGAAGGCGGCTATGACTTTGACCCTGATGTGAACATATTTAAAGCTGATGTATGTCTTGACCAATCAACAACGAATATATATATATATTTATTTAAATTTTAAACCGTCTTGAATCTGCAACTTAAAATCTTAACCTCCTATCATGGCGTGCCGCTAGGCATTTATAATGTTATACCCCTATTTTGAACGAAATGGAAAAGATTTCGAGTCCTAATTCGATCGTATGGAGAAGATAGCTTTTTGGGCCCAGTTACTATATTAAATTTTCGATATAAATTCAGCGCATTTATATATCGTAGGCTCACATAACAACTCCAAACGTTACGGAAATTGAAATCCGGTTATAATATAGTATTACAGATCCAATGGAACTGGTTTCGTCGAAATCCGGGACCATGGCTCGGAAGGCTATTTTTAAATATTGATTTAAACGATAGAATTTCAAAACCAAACAAACCACTTTTAAATTTACTTTTAAAAGTTCTATCACATTCAGTATTATCAATATGAATTTTCTAAGCCTTAAAATATTTTTAATAAGCTTGAAACTCCATATTAAATATTTTTCTCAATCTTCAATTATTGAATTATATAATTATATTATTCATCAAATTGTTGTATCTACTTTCTGAATAGATAAATCCAAGTTTTCCATACTCAAAACCAATTTATAATTGAATTTCTATATTTAAAACTATTTACATATTCCAGATTCAACGCTAAAAAATCCGGGCCGTTACACATCATCTTTCGTTTTTCCAAATTTGAACTGCCATTGCCCCGTTTATCTTATTTCTGGAAAATTAATAGCATTTTTGGTACCGATTATCGACATTTGATACTATGATCGTACCACTGATATTCATATACTGTTTTGATAGTCTTGTCATCCTGACCTCCGTAGTATATATATTTTTGTATTGTTGGACCCGGTACGCGACGGGAACGACAAAAAATAGTTGTCGTATCGGTATCGTACCATGACCTTTTATTTTCTTTTGCCTTTCAAACTTCAGCCGTGGAAATGAATAGCCATTGACCATAAATATTTATTGAATACAACGTTTGACTCTTGGTTGTTCCTATTTCACATGATAATTTGGTTCGTTTTACTTGCATTTCTCTCTGCCAATTTCTTTTGTCTGTTCGTTAAAAAAAAGAAAGTATATAATTCGGCCTTCATCACTCAGTAGCCAAGCCACCTTAATCATTGCTTGCCATTTCCCCTTGCCTCCACCCACGTCACCATTACCTCCACATCTTCCAGCAGCATGAAAGCCTCCGCATCCCTTCCGACACTTGCACGACCAAGCCTACCACCCACACCGTCCTTCTTCTTCCTCCTCTCTCTCTCTCTCTCTCTCTCTCGTATAGCCATCACCACTCTGGGCGAACCCATCCACTAGCTAGAACAACCGAAGTGAGCATTCCTCTACGCCATTCCTCCACTGTCCTCTGGCCTCATCAGCAACGCAGGCCCTAGACAAGCTCTACATCTTCTCTTTTATAGGTATATTTTTTTTCTTCTAAGAATCTACTATGTATATATGTCTCATATGTGGAAGTCTACGTATATATATTTGAAGTTTTGAAGTATACATATGTGTTAGTTTAAGTGAGTTACATGGATTTTATAATAGTGAATTTGAATTTTTAACACACACATAGACATATCTATATATATACCAAAGTTGAATACATCTAAATATATGTTACTATATAATTATGAAAGAAATACTATGTATATATATGATATATGATATGACAATAGAGATATAACTTACTGATCTTATATAAAAGTTCGATAAAAGTATTTTATATAAATATTTTATTTTGATTTTAGGTGAGTTGCAATATGAGTATTATATATATATATATATATATACATATATTTAAAATTTTATTATGTAAATATGGTTTGTTTTGAAGAAAGAAGTATTTATATATGTGTGTGGAAGTTTTCGTTTAGACGTATATTTATATGTACCTATATGTAAGTTTTATGTTTTTAAGACATCGTGTACTATGTCATAAGTATATACATTTATAGGTAAGCTTGTATGTAATTTATAAAAACTTGTAGTTGTATACATGTAAGTTTTGGCAGTAATCTATATTGGTTTCCTGATGCCATGTGATTGTTTTAAGTATTGCTTGATATTATATATTTCATATAAGGTTACAGATTTATATATAAAGTTAAGTCTATATTATTGTATACCTGTACGTTTGCCTGCTTGGAATGCTTTTGATAGGTATGAGATGTCCATTTACATATAAGTCACATTATGTTATATAAATATGTTTAATGGTTATAAGAGAACAAGATTGTTTGTCCATACCAAAACTATATATATATGTTTAAGGTATACGGTCTACATATTTTCCATAGCCTACTTGTATATGTAACTTATAATTTATACGTGCAAAAGTTTACATGGGATTTTATATAATAAAACTGAGTGTGTGTGTGTGTGTATATGCATTATTTCAACATATATTATGTATATGTTTGATTTTTATACGTGTTAGTTCAAAACAATGATTTTTAAGTACACATATATATATATATATATAATTTAGTATATGCTAAAATTTAAAATATGATTTTTACATGTATATAGTTATATATAATTATATATATAACTATTCACTTGTATCATTTATCTTCATCCATTCAGTCATCGTGCCTTGCTCTTGTCTCGCCAATGCCCAAGTTGGTCGCATCATGATTTTGATTTACTCGTGTCCGTATCAGTGTGCATATCTGTATCACTTTCTGTATTCTCTAGCCTCAAAAGGTGAGAAATCACTCACGATTAACGTTCTTATATTTATTAAATTTGATTTCAATTGAAACGACAATTGAAATATGTTGCTGTTAGTTATTTACATTGCTACATATATATGCTGATCTTTGTATCTATTCACCTGTGACATCTAACACCATTATCTAATATTTATATTGATGATATATGCCTATTATATTATTATCATATCTATTATCACTCTTCAAGTTCCCTGTTAGTATAAAATTCCCCTATGGGTTGAAATGATACATATCCGAACGATCTGTAGAATAGGAGAAAATCGTTATGGGTTGAACTGATAAACCCAAGCGGTTTTCATTGAATTGAATTTGGGATTGCGGGTTGAAATGATATATACCCGTATATATTTGAGTTGCAGATTGAAATGATAAATATCCATATCACTTGGCCATAGGATAGAAAATTATATATATACAGACACCGTTGGTCAATATATATATATATATATATATAGACACACACACACACACACACACACACATATTTTGCAATGATTTCCAAGGTTTTGAAAGAAATATTTTGGTTTTATTGAATATTGGTTTTAAGATATAAACATATATAAATTTTATTTTTATAAACGTTTTAAATTTTGATTTTAAAATTATATGTTTTGAAAATTTAAAACTATAAGTTAGTTTTGGAATTTTAAATTTTAAGATTTTATCTACAATTTTACCGTTTTAAAATATATATATAAGTAGTTCAATAATAAGATTTGAAATATTAAAGTTTATTTAATAAATATGATTTAATTAATATATAATATGATTAAGTATTTATTTAAAATTTATATTTTCAAATATAGAGTTTATAACGATTTTAATAAAATTCAGGTTGGAAAGAGAAATAGAAATTGGTTTGAAATTGAATTTATTTAAGAATTATACTCAAATAAGTTTGATTTGAAATTATTAAATTTGGATTTTAAAGATATGATTTATAACTTGATTTCGATGAAAAGTGATTTAAATGAACATTTCAAATTTACATAAATTGAAATGGTATATTTAGTGGTATTTAAATTTGAAATTTGAATTTTTATTCAAATGTTATTTGAATGATTAGGTAAATATTTCAAAATAAATAATAGTAAAGTGAATTTTGATATATATATATATATATATATATACACACACACACACACACACACACGAAATTATCAAATCTAATCTTGAAATGTTTGAATATTTAAAGCTTTAAAATATTGAAATTGAAATGGTTTATTTTGTGGTTAAATATCTGTATTTTAAATCGATACAATTTGAAATGGTTCATTTAGAAAATGAATTGAATTGAAATTGATGATTTGAGATCGGATTAAATTGAATTTTGGCATTTGAGTTGATTTGTATCGATTTATGAATGTTTGAGGAAACTATTATTTTATATAAAGTATTTTCAAACATATTTAAAACCATTTATATATTTTACTTTATATATTATGTTAATATAAATTATTTTAATATAAATCATCTTAATATAAAACTATTTTAATATTCTAATTATTTATTTTATATAAATTGTTTTAATATACTAACTATTTTATTATAAACTATTTTAATTTATAACTATTTTATGTAAACTATTTTATTTTATAAACTATTTTATTATATATATATACTATTATTATCATCTAAACTGTTTAAAAGAAAGTGCTATGATTTCAAGGTGTTATGATTTCCAAAGTGCTATGATTTCTAAATGTTGTGGTTTCCAAAGTTTTATAATTTTAAGTGTTTTGGTTTCGAAAGTGTTATAACTTTGGAAGTACTATGATTTTGTAAATAGATATATATTTGAAGTAGAAAATGATACCGTATTGACTTGGTTTTGTAATGGAAATGATATCCTATTGATATGGTTTTTGAAATGGAAATGATATTTTGGTTTTGAAGTATAAACAATTTTGAAATGACTGCGGTGTTACAATAACGTTTGGTTGTTGAAGAGACCGGGATCTGTTATTGTTATACTCTTTGCCAATGACGAAAGCCAATTTAACAACCGTGTATGTGGTGGACACTCCAGAATGAAGTAGGATGGTGGTGACGATTCTATATGAGGTATATACGTGGACTCGACTCCCGTGAGTTGGCATAATGAGGCGAAACAGGAGCGATTCTCGGGCCAAGTGAGGTAGCTTCTCCGATCGCACACACTTCTTCGTATGCCATTCTATTACTTTGTGCTTGATTTGATGCACATCTTCTATTTTAGGAGTGTGGCTCGAGGTGGGTGGTAGCTGCGGTTATGCGTTACGCCTGGATGCGTAATTGGTATATCTACCCTGGCATTGCCAAGTTGTGCCATGTCACCTACCCTATCGAGACCACTACGAGTTTGTTTTGTGCCATACTTATGGAGTGCCCTCTGATGACGCCGAGTACGGGGGAGATTACAATATTGTATAGACTATGGGAATATAAAAATATGTTAAAGGGGAAATGTGTAACGCTTTAATGCTATTTTAATAGTTTACTTTACTATAGATATTATTATAATAGCGTATATTACCACATAGTAGATAGTTTAACGGATCCTTAGAGGATGGTTATCCCAAACATCCTTTGAGTTACTTGTATTTTAGTTGATATTTCACTTGAGTTGGATTTATTGATATATGAATGTTAATCCTAACTCGAGTGTTTTGTGTTTTTCTTTACGCTCGGGTCAGACTGAGTGTACCAGTATTCGAGACTCACTTTTGGAGTTGGAGCTTCGCTTGGAGATCCATCTATCGATTCTGCTTTCAGTTATTCAGTTGATTCCAGTGATGTATTCAGATTTTGTATTTGACTATTGTATTGAGACGTCTATGTATTTGAGACTTCTGTTGTCTCTTATTTAACTCTGTTGGATTTATAGTAGCTTCATGAACTACTATTATTTTATTTCCGCTGCATTATTGTTAAATTACTCCTGTGTATGATTCTGTGATTATTTTATTTACTGTACATGCTGAGTTTTGCCCAATTTAAATTAACAATATGATATTTTGAGCAATTCAAGTCCAACATGTGCGGATGCGAATGGTTGAAAATACCAAGATGTTACATGTGGTATCAAAGCTCTGGTTTTAGGCAAAACTTAGTATATAAAGTAGATTTAATTACAGAATCGCCTTCTTTCGAGCTTGAATTTCTTCCTCCTTGATTCGGTTTCCTTTGAATTTGGAACGTTTCACTCGGTTCCAAAATCCATTCTTGTCTCTCCTTATTCATGTTTTCTCGATTTTGGAGCATCCCATAGCTCCCCTAAATTATTTGTAAAGGGGGTGAAACTCCTTTACAACCGACATTGATTCATCGAACATTTATGTATCATCGGCTTAGATGTTGCTATCTCTTGCTGTGGCCGAATTCTATCTCTTGCGATCAAATGTCGATTTGCCTCAGAATACTTCATCGATCTTATTCTTGAAGTCTCGGTTGACCCGATTAAGGTCATCCGTGATTAATATTAGTATATCCATCTTCCTATTCTGTTGTTCAATCATCTTATCTTCCTTTCGAGCCTATCTTCAAGTTAGAATTCTCTTTGATTAGAGTTACTCTAATTTGAATCTCGATACTTATTTTGAATCTCCATTCCTTGTTTTAAATCCCTTTTGGAACCATTGAGTGAGGGAGTGTATTTGTAATAATATAAATATCCTTTAATATGTTGTTTGAGTTGTTAAGTTGATTTGGGGTTTCGATCGATTCGTCTGATCAATGCTATCGATAAGATTTCCAAAACACTTGAGCAAACTGACACAATATTATTTTCAAGTTGGCAAATGAAATAAATTTTGTACGATTATATTTCACGTAAGTATAAATTTTTCTGGAATTTAATAGTTAAGTGAATTGGTTGTAGAAATGATAATATTTGATTATCATTTATTGTTTTGAAAACCAATGACTATTGCCACATGATAAATAAATCAAGTTATAAAAACATGGTTTAGAAACTGTTTTGGAAATTTAAGTAGATTTAAAATTAAGAACTTGAGAATTTAAATTTCTGGTGATTCCAAACTTTGGTTTTAAAGTTTTAAAATGCATATTATTTAAAGTATTTTCGAATAGATATTTGTTTTCAAAGAAGTTTAAATGTTTAAATCAGTGCTCTCCTCTTTTTTCGTTGGAAAATGATTTCGGTGATGACGGTCGCATCATCGACATTCATTTTCGAACTTCAAAAAGGAGAGACCGTTGAGAAGCTTTGCTACACTTTGTTTCGAAAATGAATTTGATTTGAATTTCTTAAGTAGGATTTGAATTATATATATATATATTAGGATATGATTTTAGATTTGATTTGATATAATACATACATACATACATACATACATACATACATACATACATACATACATATATATATATATATATATATATCTAAAATGTTTAAAGTGAAATCGGAAATTTAATTCTTAAATTTTACGTTAAAGGTGATTTCAATAAGAAAATAAATCCAAAATTTAAAAAAAATATTTAAAATTTGAAATAATTGATTTGGGAATAGTAATGAATAAATTAATATAAATTTAAGAATAATTAAGATTTGAATCATAAGTGGAATTTACTCAAGTGAAATCAAATGGATTAGTAAATAAGATGGATAAAATAAATCTTGTTTTTAAGGTTAATAAATTGAAATTTAATCAACTTAATGAAATACCTTAAATTTAAAAACAATTGTTGAATATAAATTAATTTAAAATTGAAATTTATATGGTTTTAAATTAATTGTTTAATTTTGTATTTCAATCTAATTTTCTTTCTTGTTGTTTCTATTCTCCTTTTTTTGGGGTCGAAAAGTTTTGAGTGGGGGAAAGTGTAATGACCCGAAAATTTTAAAGGTTTTAATAATGTAATTAACTAAATTTTGTGAAATTTTAATAATGGAATTTTGAAATTAAAAGAATTTGATATTTGGAATACGTCTTTTTAAACATAGCAAATTGTAAATTTCCATTTGATAATATGAAATTTTATTTTATTGTATAATTTTATTTAAATTCAAATCAGTTAATATTTGATGACAATAAAATGTTTTCCAAACTTGAACATTTTTATATAATAAATTTGTAAATCATCTTCTGAGTGAGGCGTCATCTTTCTTTTATCCAAATTTGGACTGATGTTGCCCCTTTTATTTTATTTCTGGCAAATTAGCAGCATTTTTGGTATCGATTATCGACTTTTGATTCTGTGATCGTACCACTGATATCTGTATACCGTTTAGATCGTATTGTCGTATTGACCTCGACAGTATATTTATTTCTATATTGTGGGACCCGCTATGCGACGTGAATGACAAAAATAGATGTCGTATCGGTATCGTATCTGTGACCTTTTGTTTTCTTTTTCCTTTCAAACTTCAGCCATGGAAATGAATAGCCACTGGCCGTATATATTTATTGAATACAACGTTTGACTCTTGGTTGTTCCTATTTCACTTGATAATCTGGTTCATTTTACTTGCATTTCTCTCTGCCAATTTCTTTTGTCTGTTCAATAAAAAAAAGAATAGCAAGTATAGTTCGGCCTTCATCACTCAACAGCCAAGCCACCTCAATCACCGCCCGCCATTCTTCCTTGCCTCCACCCCATGTCACCATTACCTCCACATCTTCCAGCAGCACGCAAGCCTCCGCATCACTTCAACCGCGAGTACCACCAAGCCCACCACCCACATCATCCTTCTTCCTCCTCTCTCTCTCCTATAGCCATCACCACTTTGGCCAAACCCATCCACTAGCCAGCACAATCGAAGTGAGCTTGCCTCTACGCCATTCCTCCACTATCCCCTGGGCTCATCAGCAACGTAGGCCTTAGCCGAGCTCACCATCTTCTCTTTTATAGGTGTGTGTGTATATATATATATATATATATTTCTAAGAATCTACTATGTATATATGTCTCATATGCGGCAGTCTACGTATGTATATTTGAAGTTTTGAAGTATATATGTATGTATGTATGTATGTACAGTTTAAGTGAGTTACGTGGATTTTGTAATATTGATTTGGAATTTTTAACATATATATATGTATATGTATATTTCTGTGCGTACCAAAGTTGAATGTTTTCTAAGTATATGTTACTATATAATTATGAAAGAAATATTATGTATATATATGATATGACAATACAGATATAACTTACTGATCTTATATGAAAGTTCTGTAAAAGCATTTTATATAAATATTTGATTTTGATTTTAGGTGAGTTGCAATATGAGTATTATATATATATATATATATCAAATTTTATTATGTAAAAATGGTTTGTTTTGAAGAAAGAAGTGTGTATGTATAAATATATATATATATATATATATATATATATATATATGCGCGTGGAAGCTTTCATATATATGTATATATGTACCTATATGTAAGTTTTATGTTTTTAAGACATATTTTCATGTACATTGTTTTAAGTATATATATTTATAGGTAAGCTTGTATATAAGTTATAAAAACTTGTAGTTGTATGCATGAAAGTTTCGACAGTAATGTATATTGGTTTCCTGATGCTATGTGATTGTTTTAAGTATTGCTTGATAATATATATTTCATATAAGGTTACAGTATTTATATATAAAGTTAAGTCTGTATTATCGTATACATGTATGTTTGCCTGCTTGGATTGCTTTTGAGAGGTATGAGATATCCATTTACATATAAGTCATATTATGTTATATAAGTATGTTTAACGGTTATAAGAGAACAAGATTGTTTATCCATATCAAAATTATATATATATATATATATATATATATATATATATATATATATATATTTAAGATATATGGTCTGCATATTTTCCATAGCCTATTTGTATATGTAACTTATATTTTATACATGTAAAAGTTTACATGGGATTTTATATAATAAAGCTGAGTATATATATATGCATTATTTCAACATATATTATGTATATGTTTGATTTTTATATGTGTTAGTTTAAAAAAAATGATTTTTAAATACATATATACATATATTGTAACGACTCGGAATTTTCGATTCCGAAGATTCCCGATAGTTAGGGAAAAAGAAGAAAAGAGACAGAAGAAGTAAAAGAAAGACAAACACAAAAACACCGATTCTCACATTCGCAGCGGATCAAAATATAATAACAAATAAAATAGCAGTTATACAAAGGAAAACTGTATCAGTTAATTTACATCAATACATCAGAGTTACAACATTTCCACAAACACTGGACAATTAAAGCAATATGTTCCAGGTACAAATTTATAATGCTCAGCGGGTTACACTCCATATTTTCCTACCATCCAGCTCGCCTCCTGAGCTCCAAAACATCCTAACCTGAAAGTTGTAATACTTGGTCTGACCCGAGCATTACATCAAAGTAACACCCGTGTCAGGCTGGAAACCAGCATGAGTAAACCCATATAATATGAAATACCAAGCTATAACATATGTGAATATCAAGGTAACTCGTAACCTTTACGAGTTCTTATAGTCAAACATTTATCGCACACAACAGTTTTCAGGTTTAATGTCTATGTTACTCAATTCATTCCATTCCATCCTGTATAATTTCACATATCCAATTTATAAAGTATTAATTTACTAATCGAAGTGCTTTCGGGTATTAATTATACCCGATCCCGATCTCTTCGAATCCAATGTCATCTTTAAGCCAAATTGTTTAAGTTCAAACAATACCATTTATTTTAGGATTTCGTAATCACACAACAATTCATCTCAGATAGATAATTCATAATATCACAGTTCAACCAAAATATCTCGTATCACAAAGCATCCCAAATCACATATAAAAGATATCAAACAATCTAATATATTCAATATATCTTAATCATCTATAAGCAAGATAAATTAACTGACCCATTTATAATTAATTTAATTGCCTTTAAATCCTGCTTACTTAACATTAATTGATTACAACCATTAATCAATCATCCTTTAATTATCTATCAAAATTAATTATCCACAATTACCTTCATTAAGTAATTATCCCATTAGTTAATTATCCTTAATCAATTAACCTTTCATTATTAATTGAATTAATTAACCC
Organism: Allium cepa; assembly: GCA_030765085.1. NCBI lineage: Eukaryota > Viridiplantae > Streptophyta > Magnoliopsida > Asparagales > Amaryllidaceae > Allium > Allium cepa. The sequence goes on from CM060945.1 coordinate 183,604,155, forward strand.
TCAACAACAGAATCATTTAATTAAGTAATTATCATTTAAGTAATTACTTACATTAATTAACCTCTAATTACCAATTAATAAATCCCTAATCACCAATTAATTAATCTTTGATCACCAGTTTATTATCCCTAATTATCTAACTATTAACCCTTTATTACAAACTTATTAATCTCTAATTAATTAACTTATAATCCTTAATTAATTATTATTTAATTCTTAATCATTAATTAATTTAAATAAATTAATTAATCCTTAATTGCCACATTAATTATCAAAACCTTAATTACTTTTAAGATAAATCATTTCCTTTATTAATTATCTAATCACAAAATTTTAAAACATTTATCAAACACTTAATTATATTTACAAATTTAGTCTTAAAAATAACTTAAAGGTTAACATTTATATATAGAAAAGAAAATTTATTTAAGAAAAGTTTTAAAAGCATATTCATTTAAATTTCAAAACCCTACTTATATTTTTGATCCACTAAAAACTTCCGGCCCAACTATTTGGGCCCGATCTTCTTCTTCCCTCCCTTTCTTTACTTCCAGCTCCTAATCCCCACAACTTCACTCTCCAATCCGAAACAAACCGTGCACCATGACGTGCACGTGCACACGGCGTCGATTCTTCGCCGAACATCTCCAAACTTCCACTAGACGTCTCCGACCTAGGCAAACACTCTTGCCACACCAGAACATCCTCTAAACCCAAAAATCGAATTTTCGAGTTCAAGATCACGATCTAAAATGTTCCGACCTCCTACCTCCATCTCATCCCCCCTTCTCTGATCCCCTAAGCTCCCCAAAAACCACCAGAAGACTTACCATGACCCTGTCTCCCTTAATTTCCTATACAGCAGTCGCCTCTCACCACCGCGACACCACCATTTGCCCTGAAACGAACCTATCTGCAGACTTACCCAAACAGTACTTCCCTCTCCCCCAGTCTCCTTACCCATCTACAAATCACCATCTTTTTTTCTCAAGCTCGCTGACACCAATCGCTACTTCTCGCCAAGCGGCAGGCCATTAAATCGATCACCATGCCATAAATTTCCCAATCTCCAATTTCCGTTCAACACAGCATTCGTACTAAAACACAATGCTAAAAATCACAAAACCAGGCCCAAAATTCTTGATTCTAACCCACGTACAATGTTAGATGACCCAAATTTAATCTCTTTCATTAAATCCTTAGTCACAGTTGAGGTCCCTGCCGTAAAATGGCCCTTCCTTCCTCTATACACTACGATCAGTAACAAAATGATTTTATAAAAAACTACCCTTTAGAACAAATGATATTTGTTTTGAAATCATAGGTTAAATCTTAATAGTTTTTGGGTTATTGACTTTTGAAGTTGCTCGAGGACAGGCTTGATCAAGAACAGAGGCAAAAATTTGCTACCATGACTTCTAGTAATCAGTCATGGCTGAAAATTCATGAGTACAGCACAAATGCTAACCCATACACTCATGCTCGACAAAATATATGTATTCATGCCATTTTAATGATGTATATATATGTGCAGTGACAAATTTTTTTGTATTTACTCACTGTTAGAATATGATGATACATGTATATACATATTTAAAGAAATTCACTTATATACCCAGACTTATCACATTCAAAATGTTTGTACTGATAGTTCTTGCATGCATCAGTTAATAAGGGAATTTTTTGCTTTCTAAAGAAAAAGGAAAGATTTCTCGCAGGTATTTAAAAAAACATAGAGGAACCAAGATTAGCTTACTCACCTTCAAAAATGTTGAACAGAGGACACAGTGCTTTGAAACACAAAATCTGGACATGCCTTTGGAATTTGAACTATTGCTGGAACTTGATTTAGTTTTAAATTGAATTTGAGTTGCTTATCTTCATTTTTTTTTGAAATCTTGAAAGAGCTTGATTGTTTTCTATGTATTTTTTTTAAAAATACATGAAGTAAATAATTAAATAGTGACACTTGTTTGCTATGCTTATTATTATCCTTACAAATGTTAAATTGATGACAAAATTATCTTGCACTTGTAATATGCTTGGTTTATGTCCATTATATGTTTTCATGATAATTTTATATTATATTTATCATTTAGTTTGTATTTATATATATATATATATATTACTTTTTATTATATTTAGTTTAATGTGTTTTTATATTAATAAATATATTTACAAACCATAATTATATCATGTATAAGATTAAAATAATTATTTGAACCCTTTATTGAATCCTTTTTAACAGAAGCTATTATATCCTTAAATAAATATTTATTATTGAATTTTAAATCCCATTTCCATTTACAATCTACTTATATAAGTATGCTTAAACAAATCCATAATTCATTAATTTTTGAAAAGATAAATTTTGCCAATTTAAATAATTATAAAAGAAGATTATCAATCAATATCAAACATATATATAAACAATAGTTATCATATTTATTCTATTATGAAATGAAAATATATTAGAAGATTATCAAAACCAATATTTATTATCTGAATTATCAGTTCAACTTAAACCAATGTTTCAATTAACACCAGTTAATTACCAATTTACCGAATTAAAAAAAAAATCGGGTTATCACATTCCTCCCCCCTCTGAATCTTTTCATCCTCGAAAAGGAACGAAACCAGAATTTTGAAATTATCCTTTAAAACATTTTAATTTGTAAACTCCATTTTATTCAAAAAATACTTTAGAATCTATACAATATTATCAAAAAAGCTTTATAAAAATACTTTTTATAACTCAATTTTTCCACAAGTCCATCCTCGTTCTCACAGAAATTTGGTCATACGTTGATCAGGCGTAGGACTGAAAATCTATAACTACTTAGCAAACCCATTTTCAATACACAGCGAAAATACTTGGAAAATATTTTGGTGAAAATATAGAAAACGCTTTTGAAAATTGTGACGACCCGGAATTTTCGAGCATTAAAAATCGGAATATTTAATTGATTTTAAATTGTTTAAAGGTTAATTATCAACTTAAATTACGAATATCAAAATTTATTCTCCAATTAGATTGTTGAATTAAATAATGTGAATTGGATAAAATATGAAACCTGAGATTTTAAGCCTGTTCAAAATATAATTTAAAGGCTTATAAGTTTATACTGATAACATTGAATATAATAGAAGTGTTAAAATTGAACTTAACACTGAATTGTTCAGTTTTCAAAATTTTAACGTTTTAAATTGAATTTAAAAATAGCCTTTCGAGGCATAGTCTCGGTATTCGACGAAACCAGTTTCATTGGATCCGTAATATTGAATTATTATCGGGTTTCAAATTTCGTATTGATTGGAGTTGTTATGTGAGCGTACGATACTTTAACGCGTTGAAACTAAATAAATTTTAATTGATCAAATCAATGTCATCGGTGCCTTCATTGACATGCTTCTCTTTTTAATAATTACAGCAGTTTTAAGGCCAAATCATCGTCCTGTAGTTTGGCCTGATAAGCAAGCCTTCCTCTGGAAGATTCAGAATAAAAGGAATGTTAACCCCTCTGCTCAAGCGACTCAAGAAAGGCTCACGACTCACAATAGTTACCGACTCAACTGATTACCGACCTAACATGTGGACCGAATCAACGACCTACCTAGTTACGACTCAACAGCCTTAAGGAGTTGCCGACTCAACGGCCTTGAAGGGTTAACAGCCGACTTCACGACTCAAGGTACTTCACGACTCAAGGTACTTCACGACTCAAGGTACTTCACAACTCAGCAAGTTACCGACTCAACAATTGAGGAGTTGCACGAGTTAAAGAATTGTGCTTACGACCTACCTTGAATCGTCAGCGACTCAAGCAAGCAAACAAGAAGCTATGACTAGTTAACTCGTGCGCGACCACAGCTCACAACTTACGACTTAAGAAAGTCCACAACCTAAAGGAGTGACGAATCAAAGCGCTAAAAGGAAGAGTCAACAACACTTAAGTCGCTGCTGACTTATAACTGCAGATAAGTCGTTCACGACCTAAGACTTGGAGACAAGTTCAATACCATGCTGTAATGAAATGACTCGTTGATGACTTACGACTTATGATGAGTCATGTACGACTCATGCTAGCATAAAGGAAGTCGCATTTGGTTAACTCAGGAACGACTTAGAACTTGTATCATTCATTCAAATGAGTGCATAACTTTGGACCAAGCCATGAGCTAAACCCAAGAGGTCGACCGCTACCTACCATGAGTCATCTACGACTTACGACTTATCATGAGTCGTGTACGAGTTACGACCTAACTCCGAGAAATGTCTATAAATACGACCCTAGCTCCAACTAGAAAAGGACCTTTGGCTCATTCTTTCCAAGCACCGACACTCTGCTGCATTCAAAACCGACTCGATACCCAAAGCTTTTAAGACACGTAGAACGCTATCAACAACTTCAAGAAGGGATCTCATACATCCGACATGGATTTGAAGACTTTCTCTTACATTGAAGTTTAAGCTACTCGTTCAAAGTGTCTAGTAATCCAAAGTGTATTGTACTTGAGAAGAATTGTATCAACTTGTAACGAAATCTTCAATAAAGATATTCAGAGTGGACGTAGGCAAACTATTGAGCCGAACCACTATAAAATCGCTGTTATTTACTGCTTTTTCTGTGGTCTTCTGCTTGTACTCTGTTCCCGAATCATCGGGTGGTGCTTTCACAACTACACTTTACACACCGGGGTGTTAGCGTTTAAATTTTAGCGTTAACATTTTTGGTGCTTTCACTGAGAATTGAACTCAGGCGAATTATCATCATTGCTCCACGAAAGTTTGCTGAAGTAATCTCTCTGAAGACTAGGAGTTTATCTGAAATCATGGCTCTGGGGAAAAGGAGTAGATCTGTTAGATCTGGAAATGTTCAAGAGGGAACCTCCGCTTCCCCAGTACCTAATCAAGCCACTCCACCTGTTGGGGTTACAAAAGTGGAGTTGGATGCTGTAATCTTAGGGCTGAACCAGCAGATAAATGCCCAAAGTGCACAATTGGAGGCTCAGAATGCTCAAAATGCCCTAATTTTGAATAAGTTGAACGATTTGCTTGGGGCAAACCATCAACCAACGGGTAATGAAAGGAACTTTGCTGGCAACGTTCATGATGCTGAAGAAAGGAACGTTCCTGAGAGGGCTGGCAGCCCACTTGAGCAGACACTTCCTGAAGTGGGTGGATCTAAAGCTCGAAATGACGAGAGGTATCTTTCTGAAATGGTTCGACAAATCATGAAAGAGAGCATGCAAAGGGATAAAGACGAGAGAGAATGGGGTTTCGCTCCAAGTAAAACCCCGTTTACCGAAAGGATTTTAAAGGCGGAGTTTCCCAGGAAATTTGTACCTCCTACCATCCCAGCCTATCGAGGGACAAGTGACCCTAACCAATTTCTATACAGATACGATTGGCATATGACTGGGGCACGAGCATCGGATGAGATTAAATGCCGATATTTTCCAGTATATTTAGAAGGGGTGGCTTTACTTTGGTTCACCAAGCTACCGGTTCGATTCATAGACCAATTCTCCGATTTAACCCGAAAGTTTAAAGAACAATTCAGGTTGTATGCGTCAAAGGCAAAAGATATAATGTCACTGTCCAATATAGAACAATCGCCCTGAGAGCGCATCAAGTCTTTTTTGAACCGTTTTAATATAGCTTTAGCTGAGGTAGACAATGCAGAGCCCCGAATGATCCTCACATACTTAATGCGGGCCATCGATAAGTCAAGTGAATTCGAGATGTGGCTTAAAATGAAGGAACCAAACTCACTCGAGAAGTTTTATAAAAAGGCCGACGAATTCATACGCCTAGAAAATCTCTCGATGTCAGAAAAAGCAGTGGTGGCCGAAATTAAGAATAACGATGTCTTCTCTAACAAGAGAGGATTTGGGAACCAGAAAAGGGAAAGTGATGAAGGAAAGAAGCAGGGAAACAAGAAGAAACCTCGATGTTTTAATCCTTCAGACTTCACCCCCTTAACTGATACACCAGAAAAAATCTTCTTGGCAACAAAGGATGTTATCAAGTACCCAAAACCACCTGAGATGGGAAGAGGGGCAGTGCAAAATGGGAAATTCTGTCGATTTCACAACCAACCTGGTCACGATACTGATCAATGTCGCCAGTTAAAAAGTGTGATTGAAGAATTGCTAAAACAGAATAAACTTCAACAATATGTGAAGAAAGACAAAATTGACCCAACCTCGTCCGCTCAGGGGCAACCGTGTCCTCCTTACCGACCTGGTTCAAGCAACAGAACTACGGAGCAAGAATCCGAGAAGTTGGTCATTGACTAGCACATGAATCACAAAATCATGGGATGACATTCATTTACACCCATATTTTACTTAATAGTGTTGCTTAACTCTGTAAAATGATGATGAATGAATAATTCTTGTGCTGTTAACCACTGCAAATGTGATGTGAATCAGCAATGAGCAATTATAAATCTTGTATTCTTTGATGCCGTTAAAATGCCTGTATCATTTCAATAAGCAAATATTACTAAAAATCTCGATTTAGTATTGCAGGTTATCGGAATAATGCTTGCTCATCCAACACATCACAAAGCGAAGCGATTCCTACTCTTCAGAGTCCAACGCTACTCTTCGGAGTCCAAATGCTTCTCTTCGGAGACCCATTGCCACTCTTTAGAGTTCAAACTACTCTTCAGAGTCCAACGCTACTCTTCGGAGTCCAAATGCTTCTCTTCGGAGACCCAATGCCACTCTTTAGAGTTCAAACTACTCTTAAGAGTCCAACGCTATTCTTCGGAGTCCAAATGCTTCTCTTCGGAGACCCAATGCCACTCTTTAGAGTTCAAACTACTCTTCAGAGTCCAACGCTACTCTTCGGAGTCCAAATGCTTCTCTTCGGAGACCCATTGCCACTCTTTAGAGTTCAAACTACTCTTCAGAGTCCAACGCTACTCTTCGGAGTCCAAATGCTTCTCTTCGGAGACCCAATGCCACTCTTTAGAGTTCAAACTACTCTTCAGAGTCCAACGCTACTCTTCGGAGTCCAAATGCTTCTCTTCGGAGACCCATTGCCACTCTTTAGAGTTCAAACTACTCTTCAGAGTCCAACGCTACTCTTCGAAGTCCAAATGCTTCTCTTCGGAGACCCAATGCCACTCTTTAGAGTTCAAACTACTCTTCAGAGTCCAACGCTACTCTTCAGGGTCCAAAGCTACTCTTTAGAGTCCAAGTCAAAGGCCCTACTCAGAGGCACACGTTTCACCGAAATTGAAATAAAATTTTCAAGTGTTGAAACGTGAAGAAGCCCTCATCAGAGGCATACTCCAACTTTCAAAGGAAGAATAATTCACCTATTCTGGAAAATAATCTTCCTCAAAAAAGAAATTAAAGTACCCTCCAGAGGCCCGCTTTACCACATGAAAGAATTCACTTGATAAAATGTGTATTTGCACAAAAGAAAAAGTGGTATCTTCGAAGGTTGAAGCGTAAAAGCTTGTATGGAGAAAGTTGTACTTTTTAAACGAACTAATATTCCTCCAAGTGTGGAATAATTATTCTCTAGAAAATAAAAGTACAAGTCCCCTCAAAACGTAAAATATTGCAACAGGCTTATGGTATAGGGACAACATGGTATAACTACATTAGCGAAATTGCGCTCAAAACAATATACCACAAGCTCATTATAATATCATATAAATAAACTTGTATAAAAATGAATAATAAATGCATTCTCAAATTCAAACAAGAGTTTGTACCAATAAAGGATCACTTTATTCAATTATATTGCAGATACAAGTTTCGAAATAAAGAAAGCGGGGGCCGGTACCCGCACAATCCTCGACCAGTACATGCAAAAAACATAAAGCTAAAAACTAGAATCTTCATTTCCTCTTGCCACCTTTGGACCCTTTACCCGACCGGATGGTTAGCTTTTCGGGTCGATCTATAGGCATGAGGGAAGAAGGAGAGGGAGGCACAACTGGTTCAACTTCCGGTTCCTCTTTAGTAGCAATAATGCTCTTCCCCCTCCTCTTTGATGTTCCGTGCTTCTTTCTTCTCTTTGAAGAAGATTCACTTCCTGGAGTAACAAGTTTAGACAAAATTATGTCATCAGAAGGAGTCCGCTCTGGAGATATCTCACCTCCCTCAAGTCCTTCGTCTTTTTGCTCTTGTGAAGCAGCTGGGTCATCCAAGCCCGGAAGAGCACCTATTATCTCTTCCTGTGATCCCAGATGAGGAGTAGGAGCGATTGGGGAAGGCAGAGGAACAGTAACTGGAGGTGGAAAAGTTTGAATGGTGCTCGGTGCTTTTTCTACAAAGGAAAAGATAAAAGTGTCAGTATTTCGCGCAAAAAGAGGAGACAACGGCTCTTTGAGATTCAAGAAATAATCAAGAATCTCGTCAAATCCGTAAATAATTGGCAAGTTGTCCACCTGAGCATTATTAGGGTTACTTGGAGAAGTTGGTGGTATCACATCAATTTCGTAGTCTACAGCTTCAGCACTCTCTTGTGGCTCATCTACAGCTTGCGTGATTGCAGCTCCGGTATCAACTTTAGTAGGAATCGGTGTGTGAAAGCTAGAACAGGTAATGTCAATTTCGGCTGAAGGAGAAGGTTGAATTGGAGCAGTTGAGATGATTTTTCCTAAACATTCTCCCGCCGCTGTTTCGGCCCTTAATTTCGCAAGCTGTTCTCTCCCCCTGGCTAGAGCGGCACGGGCATCATCATCAAGACAGTGCTTCTCCAGAGCTGACTCAGCGTAGCCAGCGCCGTTACTACCAAGCATATCGAGTGCGGCCTCCCAAACTTCAGCCAGAGTAATTTCATACTTGGGGCCTAGAAAGGCGAGGCTACCGCGCCCCAAAATGCTATGCAGGTAGAAATCAAATAACGTTGAGCTGATGTTGGTCCTCGTTGCCACGTGAGACTCTTCAGCTGCAATTTTGCCGGCAATGGCCTCATCACGCTCCATTTCAGCTTTAGAAAGTTGAAGCTTAAGCATTTGAATCTCCGCCTCTTGGGAGCTGTTTTTCTTCCGAAGCTCTACAATGTCAGCAACATAGCCCTCACTAATTCTTTTTTGCACTTCAAGCCTGTCTTCGGCGTCTCTTTGGCTGGCATGAGCGTCTCTCACTTGTTTTAGGAGCACTTCTTCTTTTTGAGAATAAGAAGTAGAGGAAGTAGCAAGCTCTTGTTTCAGCTCCGCAACTTTTGCTTCAAGCTCTTCGTTGTAAGAAGCAATGCTCCTCATTTCAGTGTCATGTTGCTCAAGAACCTTTTGCCATTCGGCTTTATCATTTTCCATAGTGAGCATGGCCTCTATGTTTGCGCGATTAACCCTTTGAAGCTCGTCGACAAGTTTTTGCCAGTTTGACATCCTCTCAATATCAAGCTTGACGGCGTCGAGATTTCGTAACATGGCAGACTTGTCGATGGGAACCAAGTCAAGGTCGAACCTCACTCCCTTCAGACACCACTATGGAAACCGACTTTGCAAAGTGGCCGGGCCCGGTCCAACTTGGAATTTGGGCCTACTAATTATTGTTTGGATGTCTGTCTTCCCGAGAGCGGGAGAGCCAGAAGGAATATCAAGCGAGGTAGGGGCAGTAACCTTTTCAGGGGTTGTAGAGGTGTGCTTCTCACCTTGTCGGGCTCGCTTGCTCGAGTCTTCAACCATATGACTTTTTCCTCTGTCATCATGGGATTTTCTTTTATGGGAATCGTCGCCTCTCAGCGAAGAATCGTGGCGCTCTTCCCTCTCTCTTCTTTCATAACGCTCCTCTTGAGCCCTCTTTTCTTGAGCCTTTCGAGCGGCTCTTTCTTCATCAGATTCTCTGTAAGAGGGGAGGTAACGGCTGTAATCATACTGGCTACGCCTCCCGTAGCGCTGGAAATCATCATAGTAGGATCCGCTGCGCCCCATCGGAGGATCTGAAATAAAAAAGAGCTAAATCTTAGAATTCTTTGATGTACAAAAAGTCGGAAGCATAAAAGTGCCGAAAAAATTCTAAGTGTGTGTGACGTGCAAACTACGCGCATCAAACTACGAACCACTCTTTAATTGAGGAGTGGTTGTGGGTGTAACAGTTAGCGTCAACTCTTGAGTCGACGGAGTCTGTTGCAGGATAGAAGTCGCTTCAACTATTGAAGAAGAAACCCAGTAGTGGTAGGATCATATTTAAAGATCTCTTGCGAGGTGGCAAAGAGATCGCTCAGCCCTTCGAAAGTATCGTCCCTGCTCTGCTTGGCAAGACTAGTTTTTCCAGCCTCTTCGCCAGATTTCTGTGACAGTCGGGGAGATCCCTGGGGCTCTTCTTCCTCAATAACCGGGGCAAGTTCGACAGATGGCCCCGCAACATCAGCAGAAGCGGAGCACTTCAATAGCGAAGCCTCAGGAGCAGGTCCTTTTGGTATAGATGTGTCTGTGGAAACCAGGGCATCTGATGCTTTAGGTGGAGAATCTGGAACCTCGCAGGGGTGTGTGGAGCGAGAAGGATGAAGAAGTCCGAACTGGTGAAGGAATTCGTCGTTCAGCAAAAATTTCACGTCCCGTTCTTCAACCGGTACTGCTACAAGCCTCTCCAGGGTTGGCTTGTGACTGGGATCTCTACAAGGAGGGGGAAGTGCTGAAATAAAAGAAAAGAAATGATGACGAAGTTAACACTTGGCAATTCGAACTTCAAAAGACTCAGAATATAAAAGAGGTAAAGGTAGATGATCTTACTTTCTTCTCTCCACACAGCGTAAAACCCCGGGGGGCAACGGACATAGAAAAATTGAGTCAAAAACCCATGAGCGCTGTCAGGAAGACCGATGATCAATTTACGATTTCGAGCACTTCTCACGACAGTAATAGAGGGGTGATCTTTAGTCCTGGTGAAAGAGCATAGGAAGCAAATCTCGTCAAATCTTGGGAATCGATCAAGCGTCCTCCTAAACAGTACACACAACCCCATTAAAATGGCATAACCATTAGGGTGTAATTGGGACGGGGCGATGGCCAATTGACGAAGAAGTTGTTGGAGAAAGTCATTGAAAGGAGGAACGCCCCCACTCAGGCACATTTGTCGATTGACCGTTACAAAGCCAGAGGGTGCTATGTCAGCAGTGTTACTTCTCTCGGGAAGAATGGCATCTGATTCAGCAATGCCAAACTGTGCGCACAATTGGCGGAAAACTCTGTACGATAAAGTAGAAGAGGCTCTTTCGGGAGGATTGACCAGAGGAGCAGGAATTACAGAGGCCTCTCTGGTCTGAACCATTGTATCTTCTTCCTGAGAAGTCATTCTACACAAACAACTGGATATTCAAATGTGAAGGTGCACATTTCCTAAAAGTGTGAAGTGTCGTGCAAAACTAATAAAAATAGCAAGCAAATATAACTGGAGTGAAAATAGTTGACGATTGATCAACTACAAAATTTCAGAACTTGTTAATCTAAAGTTCAAGCATAATATTAGTGCAAGCTGGTCGGTTTCAATTGACTATTTCAGTGTTGCTTTAATATCTTACTTGAAATTGATGAGTTGAAAGAACTTCGTTCACACAATTTATTTAAATTAATTATCTGTTATTAACTAACCTGTCATTTGATGTGGGCAGTCGATGGCAGTATATTCGTCCCAATTTTCTGTAAATGTTGTATTGGACAGATTGTTAGCTTACAAGTTAAAGCAACCTGTGAATAAATGCAATAAAGCTCAACAGTTCAAAGTCCATGCAACGGTTCAAAGAATGAACGAAATTCACACAAGTCCTGACTCGCCAACGACTCAAAGCCTAGGTCCCATCTACTTGAGTCGGTCAGGGGTTAAGCCCCAAGAAGCAACTCGGTATGGAAAATAATCTAAGTGCTGAGTTGTTCACGACTTATGGCTTGAATCGTTCACGGTCTAAAGGAAAAGTTGTGGTAAGGATCTAAAGGGTTGAGTCGCTCGTACGACCTAAGTCCTAAATCATCAGGAAGTCAACACGACCCAAAAATTAAGTCATGGACGGATGAGATTGCAAGGCCTTCCTAAGTCGGTAAATCCAAAAAACCCACTATATCGTGAGAATTTTAAGTCGTCTCCACAACCAGTTAACTCTTTTCTAACCCATTAACCCATTAACCCGCTAAGAACATTCTCATCTCCTCCAAACCCACAGACCAGCTAATTCGAGACACTGTAATTCATTATCTTCACCTCACATCATCGGAAATCACCCAAAAACCAATTCGAATCACTTCAAGCGTGCGAAGAATATGATGCACTACTATGATTCACGAATGATAACAACAATATGATTGATGGCAGTCGCAAATCGATCAAAAACATGGCTCGCAATGGAACACGGCACAAAAGTGAATTGGAGTCAGAAAATGGGGAGTCCAGATTCGTGAGTCATTGGCGATCGTGGATTGAACAGAAAGTGAATTCACTTACGCAATAAAAAGGTAAAGATGAGTTGACGACTGATTAGCTTGGATGCGTCTTTGGAAACTTGAAGGATCGTTAATGGCAGGATCGAATAAAACAGATAAGCAATGAAGTGAGGAGGAAGGACCGACTCAACGGCTTATATACGATGCAGGGGGGAAGATGGAAGGACTAACGAGTCATGAGTCTCTTTGAGTCGTTTAAGACTCAGGCACTGGTTCGAAGCACACGACTCATGACTTGAGCGTATACTTCGAGGGGCAATTGTTAACCCCTCTGCTCAAGCGACTCAAGAAAGGCTCACGACTCACAATAGGTACCGACTCAACTGATTACCGACCTAACATGTGGACCGAATCAACGACCTACCTAGTTACGACTCAACAGCCTTAAGGAGTTGCCGACTCAACGGCCTTGAAGGGTTAACAGCCGACTTCACGACTCAAGGTACTTCACGACTCAAGGTACTTCACGACTCAAGGTACTTCACAACTCAGCAAGTTACCGACTCAACAATTGAGGAGTTGCATGAGTTAAAGAATTGTGCTTACGACCTACCTTGAATCATCAGCGACTCAAGCAAGCAAACAAGAAGCTATGACTAGTTAACTCGTGCGCGACCACAGCTCACAACTTACGACTTAAGAAAGTCCACGACCTAAAGGAGTGACGAATCAAAGCGCTAAAAGGAAGAGTCAACAACACTTAAGTCGCTGCTGACTTATAACTGCAGAGAAGTCGTTCACGACCTAAGACTTGGAGACATGTTCAATACCATGCTGTAATGAAATGACTCGTTGACGACTTACGACTTATGATGAGTCATGTACGACCCATGCTATCATAAAGGAAGTCGCATTTGGTTAACTCAGGAACGACTTAGAACTTGTATCATTCATTCAAATGAGTGCATAACTTTGGACCAAGCCATGAGCTAAACCCAATAGGTCGGCCGCTACCTACCATGAGTCATCTACGACTTACGACTTATCATGAGTCGTGTACGAGTTACGACCTAACTCCGAGAAATGTCTATAAATACGACCCTAGCTCCAACTAGAAAAGGACTTTTGGCTCATTCTTTCCAAGCACCGACACTCTGCTGCATTCAAAACCGACTCGATACCCAAAGCTTTTAAGACACGTAGAACACTATCAACAACTTCAAGAAGGGATCTCATACATCCGACATGGATTTGAAGACTTTCTCTTACATTGAAGTTTAAGCTACTCGTTCAAAGTGTCTAGTAATCCAAAGTGTATTGTACTTGAGAAGAATTGTATCAACTTGTAACGAAATCATAATTAAAGGTATTCAGAGTGGACGTAGGCAAACTATTGAGCCGAACCGCTATAAAATCGCTGTTATTTACTGCTTTTTCTGTGGTCTTCTACTTGTACTCTGTTCCCGAATCATCAGGTGGTGCTTTCACAACTACACTTTACACACCGGGGTGTTAGCGTTTAAATTTTAGCGTTAACAAGGAACCTAATATATATAATAGTGGCTTCGGGTGTAAGCTAACGAACGAAAGGTATAGTTGTCCTCCGGCTAATCTTCACGTTTAGAAAACAAAAAGGGGCCGAGCCCTTTCGTTTCTTACTGATCTCGAGAGTAAAAAAAAATGGCCGAGGCCAATCGCTTAAAAAGAAATCGAATCAAGGAGGCGCGCGAGCACCTGGGAATCGCGACCCTGAGGTGCGCATCTGAATCGGGGCACGAGCCATAGTGGTCTCGTAGTGGGCAAAGCATGGATTGAGTACATGCGATATAGGGTTCGCGAGGCCGTTGGTGTTCGTTTTGAGGGATTGTCGGCTTCGAAAATAGAGGGGGTGGATGCGATCGAATTGAAACGTGAGCGCTGTCAAGAAGACGTGGTGGTGTCGAGCTCGAGCTAAGTGAAGGTCGCGATGGTGGCCTGGGTTCGTGGTGCGACTGAGAGGTATTCGATAATTTTATTTAGATTAAAATTAATATATACATAAATATATGTATGCATATGTAGATTAGGTAGTAGAAAAGAGAAAATTAACAGTAAGGTTAAGTTTTTATTTTTAAAAAGGGAAATTTTTAAACTTCATATTATGAATATATACATTGATATACAGTTTCAAGAAAGTAATTATATAAGATGATTTTGGGCAAATGTGGAGATATTGGGATGTTGTAGTGCTATCTCAAATCATAAGTATACAAAACTGTTTGTTCTTCGAGTTATAGATTATGGTGAATCTGCAATGAATATACACACGTTTTAATTTATTAGCTTATTTTAAAATAAGTTATTTAAGTGATTAATTTGAAAATAAACTTAATTAAATATTTTGGTCATTAAAAATATTTTTATACAAAAGGAATTTGTTTAGAAATAAAGTATTAGCTAATTAGGTTAAATTTATCAAATGGAGATTAATAATTCAAAATTTGTTTGAATATTAATAAAATCAGCTACTATTTATTCAAGGTCAAAATTCGAAAAGGGTCAAGTCAAGATGGATTGGATTGCAACCGAAAAATCAAAAGTGAGTTAATCTCACTCAGTTAAATTTAAATAATTGTTTGAACGGTTGAATTGATGGATGTGATATAGTATGATATTTTGGGATTGGTGTATTATGTTGTGCTAACATCTGTGGATGCAGGGAAAAACAGGTTGGAGGGATCCAACTGGACCCCTCACATTTATTTAAATTATTCAATATTCTCTGTTGTGATTATTTGATATCCTATGATGAGTTATATTGGAATATTGAATATTGTGGTTTGATTGGATATTCGGGTATAATGAATTACCAAAATATATGAATTGGATTATTGAAAAGAAATTAAAAGGAAGTAAATTTGTAAGTAAAATAATTATAGAAATTTGAATAAATTAAGAATGAGTTGGAAAGGAATAGAAGTAATATGAAAATAATAAAAATAAACTTCGAGTATGAAAGGAATTTTGAATAAAACATATTTAATGTATTGTAAACTTAAGTTATATCAAGTAAAGGAAAAAGAATTATTTCAAAATTCAATGTTTAAATTTATTTAAAAGAATTATTTAAAATTTAAAGTTCAAATTTATTCAAAGGAATAAAGAAGTAATTTGAGGAATCTAAATGGGTACTTCAGTTAAAAATATTTTAAATCATAATTAAGGAAATAAATCTGAAATTAATGGATCTTGGAATTAAAAAGAAAGTAAATTGGGAATCAATTTGGAAAATTGATTTAAGTGATTGAAGTCGGAATTCTCCCTGGGATAACCAAGTACGTTTCCAAAGTAAATTTTTAAATATAAGTTAAAAGATTAGAAGTTGTTTTAAAAAGCAAGTTTTGGAAAATTTCTTATTTCTAATATTTAAATTCTAAAGTAAGTATTTTCTCTTAGTCTATTATAGTAGTAATTATTTAAAGAATAACTTAATATTATGTTTTTTTTAAAAGTATAAATCTATTTTTATATTTTATTAAGTAACTTTATTTTCAAACATTCATATAGTATGTATTTTTAATAAATTATTGAAGTAGTTTTAAAATAAATGTTTTAAAGTATCTTTTAGAGTAAAGTGTTTTAAAATTTTTTTTTTTTAAAATCTAGTTTTGTGCTCGGTAATTTCAGTGGAGATAGAAAATATTTGGGAAAGTTTATTCTGAAAAGAGTGAGGGTTATGAAACTGTTTTCAAAGGATTGAAAATAGAAATATATCTTGTGAAGATATTTTGAGATAAATAAATAACCTGGAAATTATTTATTGTGTGATGGATGTTTGTGATTAGTAATTGATAGTTAAATAACCGACTATCAATATTGGCCAACGGCGTTGATCGTTTCGAAGAGACCGGGATCGTGATTTATTTCTCGAAAACACTTCGATCCGGTTTGTACGTTTCGTGCGAAAAACGTGTTCGGAGTCGAAGATGGAGCAGTGAAGTGCAAGGGCTAGTCGCTACTAATCTTAAGGATATTTCCAAAATAGAGGTAGTAGGAGTAGTGCCTTCGGTTCCGTTCGAACCCGGGACGGACTTGTATGGACGAATGCTTGCGAAACATCGTCAGGTGGACGATGGGCATTCTAAGTGAAACGTTCTAAAGGTAACGCTTAGCCTCAAGCCTCATCAAATGGGAATGACTGAAAATCAGGGGATATGCAGCAAGGTTAGGTGGGTCATGCCCTAGCAGGACAAGATATTTCCCCTGTCTAGATGTCCCTTTTTATATATTTCGGCTTAGTGGGTGGTTGGTCGCGCCAACCACGGGGTTTATCTTGTTCGGGACTGTTCAGTAAGGAATGGTTCCGGCCTTGTGTTGCAGGGGATGAAGGGAGTAATCCTCGGTACGGTGATCTAGGCCCCGTACTGTGACAGGTGGTACCCCAGTGCCTAGTCATTGTTGGAAATCAATTTTCCCTACGAGCCTTGTACGAGTTTTGTTTGTATTACCCACTTCTGTGGCTAGTAGCTGGAATTTAATAGATGTAAAAATTTCGGCTATTTTATAAGTATTTGTATATAGACCCTATTATAATATCAGAGGATTTCTATAAAAATTGTTTTAGCTATCGTAAGGTAAAAACCCGACATGTTTATTTGTGGCGTGGTCTTACGAGATGCTTTTGTTTTCAAAGGATTTTTGAAACTTTAATAATCAATTGGGTGTGATTTTCTCACGCTGGTATTCCAGACTGACTCGGGTATTATTTAACTATAATGCTCGGGTCAGACCGAGTATTATAGAATACAGGATATAATGCTGTGGAGCTCAGGAGACGAGCTGGTTGACGATACGTACTTTCGTACTAGTATATATATATTTCCGCTGTGTTGTGTTGTTGTGTAACCATTTGTATGTTATTGATGTGAGCTGTGACTGATGTACTCTGATGATGTAATATATGTAAACTGATATATTTGATTTTGAGTAAAGATTATTTACTATTTATTATATTTATTCCACTGCGATGTTTAGATTCTGATGTTGATTTTGTTTCCTCTTCTTCTACCTCTCCTTCTTAAACACAAATGGTTCGTATTTCTGTGCAACTTGGGTTGATTGTTGTAGAATACGGTTGACTCAAGGGGTACGGATTTGCGGGTCGTTACAGTTGGTATCAGAGCATAGGTTGGTGATAACCTTGGCTCTGGTGGGAATTACTCATTTAAAATAGAGTCCGTAGTACTCTATAATGAGTTTGAGCGTATTAATAGATATGTGCGCGTATTTGTTAGTGAGTATAAATTGTTTTAATATTGTGTTGATTGATTTATTGAGTGGCATATGAACCTTCGTCGACACAGTCTGCGCAACTGTATCGAATGAGTTTCTAAACACTTGAATAGAACAATCGACATGGTATTGTTTTAAATGTGGGTGAATGAAATAATTTTGCCCAAACATATATTTTGATATAAGAAAACGTTTTCTTAAACTATTTATCTAATATATGGTTGTTTGGATGTTAGAAAGAATAGTATTGCATTAATATCATTGTTGAGTGAAAATTCGACTTAAAATTGAAAATACAACCAAAAAGGTTTAAGTTAATAAATTCATTAGAAAATGAAATTTATAAATATGAATTGTAAATGTGCATTATAAATTAAAATATAACCAAATAAGAATTTGTATGAGCATAAGCTATGCAAATAAAATTATAGTAAAATTGATTTAAAGCAGGATTTGGAAATTTAAATTCCGGAAAGTTGGAAGTGTTTGTCAAAGTATTTGAAGATGAATAATAATACAATTGTTTTGAAGATACTTCCGAAAGGAAAATTGTTTTAAAATTGATTTTGGAAGTGAAATAGCATTGAAAACACTTGGATTATTGGAAAATAATTCTGATGATGACGGCCGCATCATCAGTATTCATTTTCGAATTTCGAAGTGATGGATTGCTGCCAAATGGTTTTGTTCAGGAAAGCTGGTTGTTTTGAAAATTTCAAAAGGAAATTTGTTGAAAATAAAAGCCAGGATTGGTTTAATTTTTGAGAAGTGTGATTGCGATGTTGGAAATTTCAAAATGTTTTGAAACCAAAAGCCGGTATTTTAAAAATCCAGATAAGATGGGTTATAAGCTTAAGTTAGGATGATTTTAAATCAGGAATGAAATATAAACTTTGAAGGTTGGAATTTAAATTTAAAGAGAAAAGTTGAAAATGAAAATTAACTTGGAGTTGGAAATAAAAATTTGACTGGATTAAAATAAATTGAAATAAGATGAAAATAATATCCAGTTATATTCGAATTAAGTTGAAATCGAATTGAGTTGAATAAATCAGAGTTAAAATAAAATTAAATTGGAATAAAAATTCAGCTGAATTATTGAATGGAATTAAATTCTTACCTGAATAAATGGAAAGTAAATTGGATAAGAAATGAGAATTGAAATCAATAAATCAGAATAACTTATAAAAGAAATAAAGATCCATGGAAATAAAATATGTTTGGGATATAAATAAATAGAAGGCTTGTGTTAAAAATAAAAGATGAATATATTCCAGCTTATGATGAATGTAATTGTATATAAAAATAAGTTGTGACTTATTAAATTTAAAATGGAATGCAAAGCCCAAAATCAATATAGTGATGAAATGAAATGGGAATCCAAACTTGAATTATAAAATAAATTAGAACTTAAGAAAATTAAATGGAGTGATGTTTGGAATAAAAATTCAAGTGTTGGATTATGAATAAGGGGAGAACTAATTGGATAATAAATTAGTTAATGGAATTGAATTGTAAGTTTATGATGAAGTTGGAAATAAACTCAAGTTATAAATTAAAATTGATTCAAATTGTTGATGAAGTGAAAGTAATTGAGAATGAGGTTGAATTGTGAGTTAGTAAATTGGATGGTAAATTAAAAGTGAATAATAGAATCAGAACTTGAGTTATTAATTAAAATTAGACTTGAAGTGTAAATAAAGTAAATATAATTAGGGAAGTATAGAATAAAAATGAAATGGATTAAAATAGCAATGGGATGAATTGCAAATAAAAATCCGAACAAGTGGAAATAAATTAGATGGCCATGTAATAAATTGGATGAACTGAATCTGAAAGGTAAATTTGATAATAACCAATCAAATGAAATTGCAAATTTAAAATGAGGTTAGATTGAAATAGAATCAAGTTAAATTAAAAAGAGAACTTGTTTGCAAAATGAGAATGAGCATGAGTTTAAAATTTGAATAAACTGAAGGAAATTGACTTAAGCTAAATGAATGAAGGAGAGTTGAATTGAATTCAACTTAAACAAAATTTAGTAATATTGGATTAGTTTTAAATCAAGTGAAAATAAATTTTTAATCGAAATAAAATTCGGTGAGTTATGAATAATATTAATGGAATTAAATTCCAGAATAAATAATTGTAAACCATTTAAAATTATTAAGGGATTGAAATAACTTGAGACAATAAGGAAAATAGAATGTTTCGAGTTTATTAGAATGGTTTAAGTGAATGTGGATAAACTAATTATATTAAATAAACGATGGAATAAATAAGAATCAAATGAAATGTGGTTTAAATACGTTGAGAAATGGTTATGGAATGAAATAGCTTGGATTGTTTTTGAGCTAAATAAATAGTTCCGAATAAACAGATGTGAAATGAAATGTAAATGAATGAATTGTGGATGAAATTCAAATAGAGTGTGTCGAGCTAAATAAATAAATGGTCGTGAATGAATTGAAATTAAAAGGAAATTTAATTGGCAATGAAGATGAACCAAAATTGTTAATGGTTTTGAATGAACTGGTTTGGATAATACAGTGAGATGCAAAGTGAATGGATTCAAATCTGAAATGCAATGAAAATGAGAATATATGGATCGTGAATAAATTTAAAAACGGAATAGAATTGAGTTGAAATCCCTTTAAAATGTTTATAAACCGTGAATGCTTATTTATTCACATAGATCTTGTCAAATTGCAAAGAATAAATTATCATTGGATGTAAATGGAAGTAAAATAAATTCTATAAGTCGATAGAAGTAAAATAAATTGATTTTGTAAGCAATTGAATTAAATATGAGTTCAATCTGCTTAAGAAGAAACTAAAAGTAAGCAAATGAGTTCTAAACCATTCAAATTGATGGAGTTGCATACGAATGAATCGAAAACCATCCGAATTGAGTGAAATTGGTTATAAATTAATTGAAACAGTTGAATTAGCATGAAACTATATTAATTGCTTACGGAAAAATATTTGGTATGAGATTCTTTTAGAATTTATATGTTTTAACTATTACAAATAAGTGATATGTTGTTAAACTTCATATATTTGGCACTTACATGTTTAACTTGAGTAAGTACAGGTACCTGGAAGCCGTATGGCTGGATTTGGGTTGGGCTATTTGCTAAAAATAATAAGCTGCTTGCTTAAAATGCTAAATAAGGTACGCCTACGCAATTAAAATAGGAAATATGAACTGTTTTTTATTTTTCCGACCGTGTGGGTCGATGTATATATATTTATCTCTTTTGTCAAATTGCAAAAGCTCCTCCGTACAAAGGGGACTCTGCCAAAAAAATTCAGAAATTTTGGGAGTTAGAAAATTTTTGGAAAATTTTGTTAACGACAAAACTATTTAGAATTGGAAACTAAAATAAGTTAGTAAATGAAACTAATTAACGTAATGACTTAAATTAGTTATAAATGAAGGACAAAATTTAAAAGTTCAAAGTTGAAAATAAATGAAATACATATGTAATGTGGAAATTGATTTGAATAGAAATAGGTATAAACTAAAAGAGGTAAAGAGAAATAAAGATAAGAAACATATAAAATGTTTATACTAACTTAAGAAAGGAATGGTAAATTCTAGATTGGAAATTGATATTACAAATAAAATCTAAGATAATATTGAAATGAATAGATATTGACATTTTGTAAGAAAGTCGATAAAATATTTTGGGATATTGTGATTGGATATTAGTACTAAGCAGGATATGCAGGCATTATAAAAAGGGAAAAGGAAATTGGATTTGATTTCAAGAGATAAATTTGAATTGCCCGACAAAAGGTACGCATTTAAATTTGGTATGGAATTTGATTGGGATTTGGATTTGGATTGAACCACTTGGCTTTTTGTTTTCTTTTGGATTTGGGAGGCCGTAGAGCCATTTTGTAGTTGTACCGAGCTAGCCGCGCAAAGGAGACGCTGACAAAATTTTTCGGAAATTTAGGGAGTTATAAAATTTTGAGAAAATTTTGATAATTCAAAATTTGATTTTAAATTGAAACTTGAATGGTTAAACAAATAGTATAGTTTGAAACTTTGGGAGGATTTGGGAAATCAATAAGAATAATAATGGTCTTTTACAAAAGATAGTTGGTTAGATGTTGATTTGTTTGGTTTTGGGGATAAATAAACGGGTATTGGACCATTCTTCCTAACTAGTAATTTCGGGGACGAAATTCTTTTAAGGGGGAAGGAATGTGACGACCCGGAATTTTCGAGCATTAAAAATCAGAATATTTAATTGATTTTAAATTGTTTAAAGGTTAATTATCAACTTAAATTACGAAAATCAAAATTTATTCGCCAATTAGATTGTTGAATTAAATATGAAACCTGAGATTTTAAGCCTGTTCAAAATATAATTTAAAGGCTTATAAGTTTATACTGATAACATTGAATATAATAGAAGTGTTAAAATTGAACGTAACACTGAATTGTTCAGTTTTGAAAATTTTATCGTTTTAAATTGAATTTAAAAATAGTCTTTCGAGGCACAGTCTCGGTATTCGACGAAACCAGTTCCATTGGATCCGTAATATTGAATTATTATCGGGTTTCAAATTTCGTATTGATTGGAGTTGTTATGTGAGCGTACGATACTCTAACGCGTTGAAACTAAATAAATTTTAATTGATCAAATCAATGTCATCGGTGCCTTCATTGACATGCTTATCTTTTTAATAATTACAACAATTTTAAGGCCAAATCATCGTCCTGTAGTTTGGCCTGATAAGCAAGCCTTCCTCTAGAAGATTCAGAATAAAAGGAACCTAATATATATAATAGTGCCTTCGGGTGTAAGCTAACGAACGAAGGGTATAGTTGTCCTCCGGCTAATCTTCACGTTTAGAAAACAAAAAGGGCCCGAGCCCTTGTTTGATGTGATTTTTTGTTTGATGATAACAAACATATATCAATATATATGTGTGTTTGTAGTTTGAACTATATACAGAAAGGAAGAAATATTCATATTGAATAATTATACTATTGCACAGAATTTATATAATTCAAACAGTATTTTTTATTCAATATAATATTTTATTTCAACACTTAAACAATACAAAGTTTTTCAATTCTCTCTCTCTCTATATATATATATATACATACATCAGTTCATACATTTTACTCTTCTCACTACAACACTCAACACTCAGTTTTTTCACTCTGTCTGCACATCTGCATCTATCTGCATTGTCCAGCTCCACTTCTCGTCCTGTCTCCTGTGTACCTGTATAATTAGCAACTACAACAGTAATCTGAAAACAAACAAATTTAAATTGCAAAAATAAAATTTGTTTGAGTCTCAGATACATGGGTTATTGTCATCATCTTTGATTGTGCAATATCTGTGCATATCAGTATTTTTTATCAGGAACAGGCAATTATAAGTGGCTGCAATACACACGTATACATTCGTATACGTGTGCACTGCCACGCCTACTCGTGTGCACAAACTACAACAAAACACAAATTCAACATGAAGCAGTGCAAGCCCTCAAAGATACAACAGTGAAAGAAATTGCATCACAACAGCATGAAACATCAAAATACACAAAATATGGAAACTGCATCAATGCAGTACAGAACATACTATATATATATATAGTGATGCATAGCAACTGCATAGCAGCTACAAACACCAAGTGCAACTGGAAACAACAGAAATTGTGCAACATTTTCATAATGCAGTGAAGCATGCTCATGGAACACAGCAACAACAGAGCTATATGAACAAATGCACCACTGTGAAGTAATGTAACAGCAACTACAGTGACAAACTGCAACAAACAAGGAACAAAAATACTGCAACTTCAACTATGGAACAACAGCTCATATGAACAAGTGTACAAAGGCAAAATGAACAAGTGTAGCATCTGTATCAAAACAGTGGAAACAAACTCAAGTGCACGTGAACTGTGATGACCCGGAATTTTCTAGCAATATCAATTTAATAATCTGAATTAAATATTAAATTGATATGATATATTTTTGTTAATTAAATCTGAATTTGATACTTTTCTTAATAAATATTTAGATTGGTAAATGATATCTGTTAAAATAAATTATTTGTTTTCTATTTATATATGTATATATTTGTATACATTGTAAATAGATGAGATTTGTTTTAAAGCTTAACTAATAAATTATGTTTTAAATTCTAATATAGATTTTAGTGAATTAGAAATTGTGTTTTATTTAATATAAACTTTTCAATGGCTAAATAAATAAATACAAGGTTTTAAATACATAAGTAAATGTTTAAATAATAATGGAAACTTATTTGAACTTAAGTAAAAAATTAACATTTACTAACAAAATGATTTGTTTTCTTTTATTTTTAGTATAGTTTGATTTAAAATATGAATTTAAAAATATATGAGTTATATATAATTGTGTAAAACAATACATTAATATACATTAATAAATATGTAGTTTATAATAAAAAGATAATTTAATTTATTTACCATTACAAATTGATAAATAAGTTACTTTTAAATAATGTTAAGAAATATAAATACATGACTACAAGATAATTGGGAAAAATATAAAGTAATTACATTAACTACATTATAATAACTTAACAACTATAATTCATTTAGTTTGCAAATAACAAAACAAACATAATAACATTTATATGCATTTTAAAATTCAATAAGACAACAATAAAACTAGAAACAAAGGAACTTTCAAAACTTGTAAACTTTCATAAATGAACTGCAGCATATATGTATATGTTTAAGCATTAAGACAAACAAAATTCAGTAACAAAAGAATGATATCTGGAAATGAACGACAGTAACAAAAATAAAATACATGTCTTACAAACAAAATGAAGATATGAAGATATATATGTGCAGGTCAAAATGAATGAAAACATATTAGTACAACAAGCAAATCAAATATAGGTGCAGACTAGTGAACAATTCAAAAGTATGCAGGCCAAATAAATAAACAATTGTGTATGTATATATGAAGCTTGTGAAGAAAGATATTGATTAAATATCTTAAGCTAACAAACAAAAGTAATTAATGAAAGATCTCTTTAGTACATTAAGTATTTATATCAGCCACCCTAAAACAAATATCTCTGGAAACATTTGTACAAACAAAGATTATGCACATATTTGTTTCAGTTTTATGAAACATAATTATACCCTGTCTACATAAGCTCTGTGTATTTGTTTATAAATTAGCTTCATCTGCATATTAGTTCGAACTAGGTAAAATCTAGAATAAACTTCATTTTAAAAATAAAACAAAGCTTCAGTTTAAACAACAATCAAAATTCAAGAAGCAAAGCAAAATGAAGTTCCAGTGTATTCAAGCCTGTAAATTTCAAAGTCTGCTTCAACAAAAATGCCTCTGTTCTTCTCTGAAAATAGGTGAGTAACACTTTTATAAATTTCCTATGTTTTAATCTGTTGCAACCTAAATTTTTGAATGCTTAACATAATTGTGTGCATCTGTACATGTTTCTTTTCTGGCAAATTGCAAAATGAATTACTGCATATTGAGTTTCCTGTGAGTAACAACAACTTTTTAATAAATTTTAAGTATAAGATTGTTGTTTATATAGATGAATGCTTATGTTTATATCTTTATACATATGAATGTTCTGTGAATAATGAAATGGCAATTGTGTGCAGGCTGTTAATCACATATGTCCTCTGTTCTGTGTTTTGAACATAAGATTTTGGTTTAAGAATCATTTACAAATTGATTTACTCGATATTTAAATCTAGTATTAAAACAAAAGTTGTTTGTTATTAGGTAAATTAAGTTTTAAAAATTTATTCAAGCCTAAACAGTTTAATAACATCTCTGGAAATTAACAAAACTAAACCAAACTACAAATTAGTCAAATTTCGAATTACTAAATTTACAAATTCAGGTACACAAAGCAAATCAGTGAGCCATAACATGATTTTTAAAGGATAAATCATAATTTTTAATGGTATATTATGAGAGCAGTTCGAGTTTTAGCGTTTGGAGTGTTTTGGGTCACCGCGGTCGATCAAATGGATATGGGGGGTTGAATTTCAGTCTGGAGGTGGGGGAGCTTGTCAGGGTGATGGGAAAAATAGGTGGAAGTGGCCACGGTCACGGTGGCGACAGGGTAGGCGTTTAAAGGTTGTAAACCTAGTTTTTGCTTTGGTTGAAGAGGCGATCGAGTTCGACATGGGCTTGGGGATAGGTAGAGGGAAGGTAGTGGGAGCTATAACCGGAAGTGGTGGTGCTCCGGTGGTGGGACCGCCGCGTACGAGCCGTTGACAGGTGAGGGAGGTGAGGTAGCGTGTCTTTTCCAGGTTCTGTACTTGGTTTCGCGTGTGCCTGAGAACTCGAAGCATTTGCAGTGGTTTTATCGGGGGACCTTCGCGTGTTACTCGAAGTGAATCAGGGGAGTGCACGGGTAGTTAATACTCAGATGTTAAAACCTGTAACAGGTTTTACAGTTTTGAGATTTTTGGTTTAAAGGTTTAAAACAAAATCAAGTCCAGTTTAAATATGAATTTGAGTTAGTTTTGAAAGAGAGTTGGAAATAATAAAGTTTCAAAAGTTAAATTATTTTCATAATTTAAAAGTGGTCAATAATTACAGTATTTTCAAAACAAGAATTGAATTCTAAAGAAATTTAAAACTGTTAAGGAAAAGTTTTAAACAAGTTAACTCAAAAATAGAAGTCAGGACTTGGATATGAATTTGGAATTAAATAAAGTTTTATAATTTAAATTTATTTATTCAAATAAATTTTAGGAGTAATCAAATATGTGAATTTAAAAAGGGGTTTTGAAAATAAGTTAGTGTAAACATTTTATTAAGATGAAGTTTAAATTATTGAAATAAATGTTTAAACATATTGGAAATAAGAATTTAAATCAATTATAAGAACAATTGTCTTTAATTCATGAAGTTTTGGAATTTTATATGTTTTGATCTTTAAGTTAATTAGGCAAGAATACTTAATGATGAATATTAGTTAAGCTAGTAATTATAGTGTAAATGTAATAATATAAGTTAATAAATGAATTAATTAACTTATATGTGATTTAGAACTATAGATTAGATTATTAAATTAATAGTGGTTAATTAATTCATAATTAATAATTAGTATAAGTCGATTATGTTAGAAGGAAATAATTAAATAACTATTAATGAAGTTCATTAACCAAATGATGTTATAATTAATTAATATGATTGATTTTGTAATAAATTAATTAGATTAATTAATTCAAAAGTTTAAATAAAATTATTTATTGAGAAGTAATTAAGAAATTAATTACTTATTGATTGAGTAAATTGACTTGATTTGAGTTAATTAATTTAGATTAATTAACTGATATTTTGGAAATTAAATTACTTAGAGAAGTAATTGAAGGATAATTACGGGATGTAATTAATTGGGTGATGTTGTTAATGGAAGTAATTGAAATATAATTACTAAAAATTAATCAGGGGATTAATTAAGAATGTTATTGAAAAGTAATTAATTTAGGATGATTAATTACTGTATATCTTAATCAAGAGGATTAATATTTATAACTTGAAGATGTGTATTCTTAATAAAGTTAACAAATGAAGATGTAAATAGAAATCATTAATTAATATAATTAATGATGAAATGTAATTAAGAAATTGGTTTATTTGAGAATAATAAATCAACAAGATAATTAAATGGAAATAAATCAAAATAAATGTAATTAATGGAGCATATTTACTCAGAATAGTAATTAGATGATCATTACTTGATGAAGTTAATACAAGATGATTTGTAAGTAAAGTAACGTGAGTGATTTCCTTTGTAATTAATCAAAGAATTGATTTATGGAAATAATTAATCATGGAATGATTAATAAGTAATTAAGGAAAATTAATTACTGGTTTGTTATTAATCGAGGGTGATTAATAATTATGTTTAAATAAAGATTAAACAAATAATATAATTAAATATAAATTGAAGATCATTAATTAATATAATTTATGATATAAGAAGAATTGTTTAATTAAGGAATATTTAATAGGAAAATAATTAAATGTTAATCTACTATAAATGATTTAGAATAATTCATTTAAGAATTAATTAAAGACTAAATTAATTCTTGTAATTAGAAAATGATTAATTAATTTGGTCTATAATTAATTAATGATTATGAGAGCAGAATTTATGGAATGAGTAATTAATTTAATTTACTTTTAATTAATTAAAGATAGAAGTAGTTAATTTAATTCATTTTAAATTAATTATAGCTTGTGATTCATAAATCATGCTTATGGATGATATTGATATATCATTGTTTGATTGTGATCTCAGATATGAACGATAATATCTATGTGATATGGATGCATGTTTTAAGTATGATAATATTTATTATCTGTTTGGATGATGATATTGATTATCTGTTTATGATGATGTTGTGATTATCCATTGTGAGATGTGAATTATCTATTTGTGCATATTGATGATATTGAATTCACTGTTAAGACTAAATAGACAACTTGGCCTTAAAAGACACGTTTTGGATTTCGATGAGACCGGGATCGGGTTTTCCGCATTAGGAATATCCGAAAACCACATCGATTCCAAATTAACGTTAGGTCGTGAATCTGAAGTGAAGATGAAGATTCAGAATGCAAGGGTTATCGTTGTTAACTCTGAGGGTGATTCTAAAACGAGTGTAACGAGATAATGCCTTCGGTTTCGTTCGAACCCGGGACGAACTTGTATGGATTGAATGCTTTCAACACATCGTCAGGCGGGCGATGAGCATTCTAAGAGATATGTTCTATAAAGGTAATCGTAACCTCAAGCCTCATCAACCGGGAATGGCTAAAACAGGGGAGGTGCAGCAAGGTTAGGTGGGTCATGCCCAAGCAGGACAAGGATATTCCCCTGTCTAGATGTCCCTTTTTATTCGGCTTAGTGGGCGGTTGGTCTGCAGCCAACTGCGGGGTGTATCTTGTTCGGGACTGTTCAGTAAGGAATGGTTCCAGCCTTGTGTTGCAGGGGATGAAGGGAGTAATCCTCGGTACGTTGATCTAGGCCACGTACTGTGATGGGCGGTACCCCAGTAGCCCTGCCATTGTATGGAATCCACAATCCAATAAGTGCCAACGGTTTTGATTGTATTACCCACTTTTGTGGCTAGTAGCTGGAATTTAATAATGTAACAATTTCGGCTATTTTCTATTTACTTGAAAACCCTAGACCTATCATAATATCACTGAATTTCCTATCAAATGTTTTGGTTAGCGTAAGGTAAAAACTTTTCCATGTTTATGTGTGGGAAGTCTTACGTGATACCTTTTGTTTTTCAAAAGATTTTCAAACTTAAGCAACTTTAACCTGTTACTCATACCAGACCCATGTCTGACCCGAAGTTTATTTTGTTTTTCATAAACTCTCGGGTACCCAAATTTTTACGGGTAGCCAAGGGATTCAGGTTTAGTTTGACGAATTCTGGAGGAGCAATGGAGCAGGAGGCTTCAGCGTTGTAGATATATATATAGTTCCGCTGTGTGGTATCTCTGTGATGTAATGTGTATTGAGTTGTATAACTAGACAGGTGTTTATAACTGTCTAGTATGTGATGTATTATCTGTGTACTCTGATTGATGTATATATATTATGTAAATACTTATGTGATTGATATATTTTATTCGTTCCGCTGTGAGATTCTGATGTTGTTGTTCTTTCTTCTCTATCTTTTCTATTTTCTCACCTCTTTCTTTCTTATTAACGATACTACTTCCTGGGAGTAGGAAGTGGGGTCGTCACAGTGGTATCAGAGCGCTAGGTTGAGTGAATACCTAGGCTCGTAAGTGATTTCTTTCCTGAGAGAGCGTATTTGTAATTTTAATATATAGATATATATATTTATTTCTATCTATTTGTTGGATTACCTGTTCAGGTTTTCCAGTATAAGTATAAGGATAGATTGAGTAGTGGTGTGTGTAACACGACTACCTGTGGTTGGAAGTATATTTGACGAGACTGTAGACCTAATACCGTCTCGAGTAAATTTGTGGTGTAAGGATTTCACCAAGTCTCTTGAGGAACCTGTTAAGATTTGAAGTCCGTTTTGTTGTACAAGTTTGGATGAGTAGAATTTGGATTTTTGTCAGTTGAGCCGAAGCTAGAAAGATTATTTTGGTAACTCAAGACGTAGTAGTTGTGGGTTAAGATACAGTAGTGATGGTTTGTTTCCGCAGAAGTTCTCAAAGATCTTTGGATAAGAAAATGTGTCTGCCTTAGTTTTGAGGTTGAGTTCAGCTGAATGTTGTGTTTGGCTTTGAGGCCTGAGTTTTTTTCGAAGAATTTTGGATTAAGGAGTTTTGGCATCAGCAGCAGTGTTGCAGCTCAGATTGTTCTGCCGGCACGCGAGAAAGTCAAATTGTCAGCAGTTCTTTAGAGGTGAAGTTCAGAGGCAGTTTTGTGAATCCATTTCTTCAATAGATTGTCTAGATAAGCTTAAGCTGTTCAGAATTGGTAGGAGAGAGCAGTTTTCTTTGGATATTAGCCTGAGTTGATCGCAAAAGTGACTTGCGATAGTTAAGTATTCTCTGGGATGGCAGAATTTTTCTGAATATCTTTGAAGAGGTCGGTGGTTTACCTTAGCATCTGAAGAGCTGAGTTTGGTATTGACTGGATTTCAGAAAAAGTGTCGATGGTTCAGCTTAGTAATAGAATGGTTTCTGGAGAAAGAATTGGTTAAGTAACTCAAGTTTTGAAGGGACTTCTGAGTTTTATTTTGGATCTGCTGAATCATATTTTTGTAATGTGTTGTCCAGTTTGTGCTTGTGTGCATCATCAGCATTTTCATCTACTTCAGATCAGAGTTGTGCAGCGGAAGCAGTTGGGAGTGCATTTGTTTTTCTTTTCTGGAAAAGAGAAGTTGTTTTCTATTGAAGATAGTAAAGGTTGAGTTCTTGGTTCTGGTTGATCATTCTCCTGGATTGTTTTTGAATTCAGATTATTGTAGGAGTTATCAGCATAAGGTTGAGCTGATCAGTAGATTGAAGGCAGCTCTGAATTGTCAGAAGTATTTGGTGGATAAGAGATTAAGGAATTTGGATTTGGGAGTCGGAGATTTCATTTTGTATAAATTTTCTCTGATCCAAAGGAGTTCTGTAGATTAGTAGTATAGGCTGTTTGGATTCTATAAATCGAGTATTCCGGTATTATACTGGGAAACTCTAGGGAACTCTACCCAGAATTTTATCTGGATAGTTAGCTTTGCGGATTGAGTAGATTGGTTGTGATGATTGTTAACATATGATTGATATATGCTTATGATTTGAAATTAAATAAAATCTTAAATATATTATTAAATTACCTTTGCTTTTAAATTTCGGGGACGAAATTCTTTTAAGGGGGGAAGAATGTGATGACCCGGAATTTTCTAGCAATATCAATTTAATAATCTGAATTAAATATTAAATTGATATGATATATTTTTGTTAATTAAATCTGAATTTGATACTTTTCTTAATAAATATTTAGATTGGTAAATGATATCTGTTAAAATAAATTATTTGTTTTCTATTTATATATGTATATATTTGTATACATTGTAAATAGATGAGATTTGTTTTAAAGCTTAACTAATAAATTATGTTTTAAATTCTAATATAGATTTTAGTGAATTAGAAATTGTGTTTTATTTAATATAAACTTTTCAATGGCTAAATAAATAAATACAAGGTTTTAAATACATAAGTAAATGTTTAAATAATAATGGAAACTTATTTGAACTTAAGTAAAAAATTAACATTTACTAACAAAATGATTTGTTTTCTTTTATTTTTAGTATAGTTTGATTTAAAATATGAATTTAAAAATATATGAGTTATATATAATTGTGTAAAACAATACATTAATATACATTAATAAATATGTAGTTTATAATAAAAAGATAATTTAATTTATTTACCATTACAAATTGATAAATAAGTTACTTTTAAATAATGTTAAGAAATATAAATACATGACTACAAGATAATTGGGAAAAATATAAAGTAATTACATTAACTACATTATAATAACTTAACAACTATAATTCATTTAGTTTGCAAATAACAAAACAAACATAATAACATTTATATGCATTTTAAAATTCAATAAGACAACAATAAAACTAGAAACAAAGGAACTTTCAAAACTTGTAAACTTTCATAAATGAACTGCAGCATATATGTATATGTTTAAGCATTAAGACAAACAAAATTCAGTAACAAAAGAATGATATCTGGAAATGAATGACAGTAACAAAAATAAAATACATGTCTTACAAACAAAATGAAGATATGAAGATATATATGTGCAGGTCAAAATGAATGAAAACATATTAGTACAACAAGCAAATCAAATATAGGTGCAGGCTAGTGAACAATTCAAAAGTATGCAGGCCAAATAAATAAACAATTGTGTATGTATATATGAAGCTTGTGAAGAAAGATATTGATTAAATATCTTAAGCTAACAAACAAAAGTAATTAATGAAAGATCTCTTTAGTACATTAAGTATTTATATCAGCCACCCTAAAACAAATATCTCTGGAAACATTTGTACAAACAAAGATTATGCACATATTTGTTTCAGTTTTATGAAACATAATTATACCCTGTCTACATAAGCTCTGTGTATTTGTTTATAAATTAGCTTCATCTGCATATTAGTTCGAACTAGGTAAAATCTAGAATAAACTTCATTTTAAAAATAAAACAAAGCTTCAGTTTAAACAACAATCAAAATTCAAGAAGCAAAGCAAAATGAAGTTCCAGTGTATTCAAGCCTGTAAATTTCAAAGTCTGCTTCAACAAAAATGCCTCTGTTCTTCTCTGAAAATAGGTGAGTAACACTTTTATAAATTTCCTATGTTTTAATCTGTTGCAACCTAAATTTTTGAATGCTTAACATAATTGTGTGCATCTGTACATGTTTCTTTTCTGGCAAATTGCAAAATGAATTACTGCATATTGAGTTTCCTGTGAGTAACAACAACTTTTTAATAAATTTTAAGTATAAGATTGTTGTTTATATAGATGAATGCTTATGTTTATATCTTTATACATATGAATGTTCTGTGAATAATGAAATGGCAATTGTGTGCAGGCTGTTAATCACATATGTCCTCTGTTCTGTGTTTTGAACATAAGATTTTGGTTTAAGAATCATTTACAAATTGATTTACTCGATATTTAAATCTAGTATTAAAACAAAAGTTGTTTGTTATTAGGTAAATTAAGTTTTAAAAATTTATTCAAGCCTAAACAGTTTAATAACATCTCTGGAAATTAACAAAACTAAACCAAACTACAAATTAGTCAAATTTCGAATTACTAAATTTACAAATTCAGGTACACAAAGCAAATCAGTGAGCCATAACATGATTTTTAAAGGATAAATCATAATTTTTAATGGTATATTATGAGAGCAGTTCGAGTTTTAGCGTTTGGAGTGTTTTGGGTCACCGCGGTCGATCAAATGGATATGGGGGGTTGAATTTCAGTCTGGAGGTGGGGGAGCTTGTCAGGGTGATGGGAAAAATAGGTGGAAGTGGCCACGGTCACGGTGGCGACAGGGTAGGCGTTTAAAGGTTGTAAACCTAGTTTTTGCTTTGGTTGAAGAGGCGATCGAGTTCGACATGGGCTTGGGGATAGGTAGAGGGAAGGTAGTGGGAGCTATAACCGGAAGTGGTGGTGCTCCGGTGGTGGGACCGCCGCGTACGAGCCGTTGACAGGTGAGGGAGGTGAGGTAGCGTGTCTTTTCCAGGTTCTGTACTTGGTTTCGCGTGTGCCTGAGAACTCGAAGCATTTGCAGTGGTTTTATCGGGGGACCTTCGCGTGTTACTCGAAGTGAATCAGGGGAGTGCACGGGTAGTTAATACTCAGATGTTAAAACCTGTAACAGGTTTTACAGTTTTGAGATTTTTGGTTTAAAGGTTTAAAACAAAATCAAGTCCAGTTTAAATATGAATTTGAGTTAGTTTTGAAAGAGAGTTGGAAATAATAAAGTTTCAAAAGTTAAATTATTTTCATAATTTAAAAGTGGTCAATAATTACAGTATTTTCAAAACAAGAATTGAATTCTAAAGAAATTTAAAACTGTTAAGGAAAAGTTTTAAACAAGTTAACTCAAAAATAGAAGTCAGGACTTGGATATGAATTTGGAATTAAATAAAGTTTTATAATTTAAATTTATTTATTCAAATAAATTTTAGGAGTAATCAAATATGTGAATTTAAAAAGGGGTTTTGAAAATAAGTTAGTGTAAACATTTTATTAAGATGAAGTTTAAATTATTGAAATAAATGTTTAAACATATTGGAAATAAGAATTTAAATCAATTATAAGAACAATTGTCTTTAATTCATGAAGTTTTGGAATTTTATATGTTTTGATCTTTAAGTTAATTAGGCAAGAATACTTAATGATGAATATTAGTTAAGCTAGTAATTATAGTGTAAATGTAATAATATAAGTTAATAAATGAATTAATTAACTTATATGTGATTTAGAACTATAGATTAGATTATTAAATTAATAGTGGTTAATTAATTCATAATTAATAATTAGTATAAGTCGATTATGTTAGAAGGAAATAATTAAATAACTATTAATGAAGTTCATTAACCAAATGATGTTATAATTAATTAATATGATTGATTTTGTAATAAATTAATTAGATTAATTAATTCAAAAGTTTAAATAAAATTATTTATTGAGAAGTAATTAAGAAATTAATTACTTATTGATTGAGTAAATTGACTTGATTTGAGTTAATTAATTTAGATTAATTAACTGATATTTTGGAAATTAAATTACTTAGAGAAGTAATTGAAGGATAATTACGGGATGTAATTAATTGGGTGATGTTGTTAATGGAAGTAATTGAAATATAATTACTAAAAATTAATCAGGGGATTAATTAAGAATGTTATTGAAAAGTAATTAATTTAGGATGATTAATTACTGTATATCTTAATCAAGAGGATTAATATTTATAATTTGAAGATGTGTATTCTTAATAAAGTTAACAAATGAAGATGTAAATAGAAATCATTAATTAATATAATTAATGATGAAATGTAATTAAGAAATTGGTTTATTTGAGAATAATAAATCAACAAGATAATTAAATGGAAATAAATCAAAATAAATGTAATTAATGGAGCATATTTACTCAGAATAGTAATTAGATGATCATTACTTGATGAAGTTAATACAAGATGATTTGTAAGTAAAGTAACGTGAGTGATTTCCTTTGTAATTAATCAAAGAATTGATTTATGGAAATAATTAATCATGGAATGATTAATAAGTAATTAAGGAAAATTAATTACTGGTTTGTTATTAATCGAGGGTGATTAATAATTATGTTTAAATAAAGATTAAACAAATAATATAATTAAATATAAATTGAAGATCATTAATTAATATAATTTATGATATAAGAAGAATTGTTTAATTAAGGAATATTTAATAGGAAAATAATTAAATGTTAATCTACTATAAATGATTTAGAATAATTCATTTAAGAATTAATTAAAGACTAAATTAATTCTTGTAATTAGAAAATGATTAATTAATTTGGTCTATAATTAATTAATGATTATGAGAGCAGAATTTATGGAATGAGTAATTAATTTAATTTACTTTTAATTAATTAAAGATAGAAGTAGTTAATTTAATTCATTTTAAATTAATTATAGCTAGTGATTCATAAATCATGCTTATGGATGATATTGATATATCATTGTTTGATTGTGATCTCAGATATGAACGATAATATCTATGTGATATGGATGCATGTTTTAAGTATGATAATATTTATTATCTGTTTGGATGATGATATTGATTATCTGTTTATGATGATGTTGTGATTATCTATTGTGAGATGTGAATTATCTATTTGTGCATATTGATGATATTGAATTCACTGTTAAGACTAAATAGACAACTTGGCCTTAAAAGACACGTTTTGGATTTCGATGAGACCGGGATCGGGTTTTCCGCATTAGGAATATCCGAAAACCACATCGATTCCAAATTAACGTTAGGTCGTGAATCTGAAGTGAAGATGAAGATTCAGAATGCAAGGGTTATCGTTGTTAACTCTGAGGGTGATTCTAAAACGAGTGTAACGAGATAATGCCTTCGGTTTCGTTCGAACCCGGGACGAACTTATATGGATTGAATGCTTTCAACACATCGTCAGGCGGGCGATGAGCATTCTAAGAGATATGTTCTATAAAGGTAATCGTAACCTCAAGCCTCATCAACCGGGAATGGCTAAAACAGGGGAGGTGCAGCAAGGTTAGGTGGGTCATGCCCAAGCAGGACAAGGATATTCCCCTGTCTAGATGTCCCTTTTTATTCGGCTTAGTGGGCGGTTGGTCTGCAGCCAACTGCGGGGTGTATCTTGTTCGGGACTGTTCAGTAAGGAATGGTTCCAGCCTTGTGTTGCAGGGGATGAAGGGAGTAATCCTCGGTACGTTGATCTAGGCCACGTACTGTGATGGACGGTACCCCAGTAGCCCTTCCATTGTATGGAATCCACAATCCAATAAGTGCCAACGGTTTTGATTGTATTACCCACTTTTGTGGCTAGTAGCTGGAATTTAATAATGTAACAATTTCGGCTATTTTCTATTTACTTGAAAACCCTAGACCTATTATAATATCACTGAATTTCCTATCAAATGTTTTGGTTAGCGTAAGGTAAAAACTTTTCCATGTTTATGTGTGGGAAGTCTTACGTGATACCTTTTTTTTTTCAAAAGATTTTCAAACTTAAGAAACTTTAACCTGTTACTCATACCAGACCCATGTCTGACCCGAAGTTTATTTTGTTTTTCATAAACTCTCGGGTACCCAAATTTTTACGGGTAGCCAAGGGATTCAGGTTTAGTTTGACGAATTCTGGAGGAGCAATGGAGCAGGAGGCTTCAGCGTTGTAGATATATATATATAGTTCCGCTGTGTGGTATCTCTGTGATGTAATGTGTATTGAGTTGTATAACTAGACAGGTGTTTATAACTGTCTAGTATGTGATGTATTATCTGTGTACTCTGATTGATGTATATATATTATGTAAATACTTATGTGATTGATATATTTTATTCGTTCCGCTGTGAGATTCTGATGCTGTTGTTCTTTCTTCTCTATCTTTTCTATTTTCTCACCTCTTTCTTTCTTATTAACGATACTACTTCCTGGGAGTAGGAAGTGGGGTCGTCACATGAACATGGCAGCAGACCAGTGACAACAGACCCAACAACTAGTGCCAACATGAACATAACAGGTGAAGCATCACCAAAGACTCAACAGTTCACATTGCAGTAATATCATATCACTACAGAGAGTATGGTGATGCAGTCAACAAGGCAACAATGCAGAGAACTGATACAAAGGAATGAAGTGAATGCAAACAACTCGGCAATCAAATACACATCTAATCAGGTGATGCAGTCAACATCTATTCAAGGCCAGAATGATTATAAGAGGTTACAATATCAAGTGCAGTGCAAACACAAGTGGAATGCAACAGTGAAGCAAACAACAACACGAAGGCAACATGATCAAAAGTTCAGAGCAGACATAACAGTGACATGCACAGATGTATTCAAGTCCAGCAACATGAACACATGAATGGACAAGGCACAAATCAAGTTGCAGACTCCAAGTTACAAACTCAAGTGCAAACTGAATGTAACAAGCATGAATAAAGTACAGTATCACTCTCATGTATGCAACAGATAATGAAACAAGTTGCACCAGACCAAGTTCAAGTAAAGTGATGGGTGAAGTAATCAGATGAATCACAAAATGAAAGCACAAACCCAAAAAATATATGCATACACACATACAAATGTATATATGCACATATGAAGTAAACTGGTGAAAGACAGTGGCAAGTACAAGGCAGTGAAGAAATCAAGCCGAAATTAAAGAACAAATTAGTATCCTTTGATTAAGTCTTTGATTAAATCAAAGATTTCTAATTTGGAAAGAAATTTCTGCAGCAATTAACTCGAATTCAAATATGGACAGCATTAATTCAAATGAGGACCGAGATAACAACTACAGCAAGAAATTTTCGAATTAATTAATTCGAATCCAAATATGGTCAGCAATTATTCGCAATTGAATCAAGAAAGGAATACTCCAAAACAAATTCAAGAAAATCAACGACATGAGAAATCAAATCTGACAGTGTTAATTAGGGTTTCAACCCTATAAATACACCCCAAAGAAATCATCATAGACACAGAACAATCGAGTTCAAGTATCAATTTAGAAAAGCAAAAGGAGACAGTACATACCGAATTCACAAGCAATGAACTCGATCGAGCGACTGCAAAACTAGCAATAGTTAACCATCAGAGAAGCAGCGAGCTAGGGAAACAAATCACCGATCAATTGAAGAAACCGAAGCCCTAATTAGAACAAAGGAACGAAGCCCTAATCAGAACGAAGCCACCATTATTTCTCACGAACGAGACAAAAGAGGATCGGGTGAAATAAGGAAGTGGGCCGGTCTTAAAAAATAAAAGGGGGTTTTGTTTTTATTTAATTATAGGCTTTATTAATATTGTTAATTTGTTTTTGGGTTAAGTTTTTTTTTATAAAAGCAAGATAATTTAAATTGTTTTAAATTTAGTGCTTGCTTTTGTAATTTGCTTTATTTGTATGTTCTCTTCAATACAAAACATGAAAAATTATCACCTAGGGTTTAGGTGTTGTCAGATTATCTAGTTAGAGTTAGTCCAGTTAGCAGGGTTTGCAAGTTTGCAAAACTCTATAGGCGGTAGCAGGGTTTGCAAGTCTGTTAGAGTATTTGTAAGCGGGAAACTGTTTAATTCTAATAGAAATCTGGGAATGCAGCAGTAGGCAGGGGTTGCCGAAGCTGGGTAAATTCTGTGTGTGATTTATTTTTCAGCATATTTATTTCTTCAGTTTGCTTCTGTGTTTAATTCGCAAAAAAATTTGCTATAACCCTATTCACCCCCCCTCTAGGGTTAATCTAGATCCTACAAGTGGTATCAGAGCCTGGTATTTTACTTTAACTCTAGAGTCATGAATCCACCAAATAATGCTTTTTCTGAGGGGCAATCTATTGCTAGGCCACCCATGTTTAATGGGAATGATTATGCTTATTGGAAAGTTAGAATGAGTATTTATCTTAGTTCTGTCGATTATGATGTTTGGGATATTATTGAAACTGGCTATAAATCTCCCACTATAGTTGTTGGTGATACTGAGATTCCTAAACCTAAGGATAGGTGGGATGCTAACGATAAGAAATTAAAAACTACAAATGCCAAAGCAATGAACGCTTTGATCTGTGCTCTTGATAAAAATGAATTTAATAGAATTTCTCATTGTACAACAGCACAGGAAATTTGGCACACTCTGGAGGTGACACACGAAGGAACTTCTCAAGTCAAGGAGTCACGACTAGCTCTATTCAGCAATGAATACGAAAACTTTGTGATGGAAAAGGGCGAGAGCATAAAGGATATGTTTGGACGGTTTTCAACCTTGGTGTACAATGCTAGAGCGCTTAGGAAGGTCTTCACTGAAGTAGAGCTTGTACGGAAGATACTGCGAGTCTTACCAATGAACTTGAGAATACTAGGTTAGAAACTGAACTTGAGAATATTCAAAACCTAGACTGTAAAAAATGTAAAACTTTAGATTCAGAAATATCAAGACTTAAGAATAGCTTCGATAATCTTGAAAAAGAAACCTCAAGTCTTAAGGAAATCATTGACACGAGGAAAAAAGATTTTATAAATAGATGCACCACACTTGTAACTGAAAACACAACACTAAAAACCAAAGTCCAAAATCTTGAGAAATCTCTGAATAACTTTTCAAGAGGAGAAAAATCGTTTAACATGTTGTTGGGAAATCAACTCTTTGCTAATAATAGAAAAGGACTAGGTTTTGGGAAAACACAGGTTGATGATCATGCAAAAGGTAAGAGTGTCTTTGTTAGAAGTGAAATTGGACATCGTGTTGAAAATTGTAGTCATAGGAACAAGAACACAAAATTTATACAAGTTTGGGTTCCTAAGAATTCTACAAACAAATTTCATGTGTATAGGAACAAAAATAAAAGGACAAAACAAGTTTGGGTTCCAAAGGGATTGTTTGTTCACAATGCTTCAGTTACTAATATCATTGGACCTAAGAGTTTCTCTAGGTCATCCTCCTCTCTCTTTATGTAGGTCTGTTGGCGGGCTAAGGAGCAATAAGAATGGTTTCTAGATTCAGGTTGTTCTAGACATATGACAGGTGATAAATCTAAGTTCCTTAGCCTAGAGAAGTTTAGAGGTGGAAATGTGATCATGGGAGACAATAGCAAGTGTAAGATTATTGGGAAAGGTGAAGTAAGTAATGGTACTTTTTCCTTGACTAATGTTTTATACGTTGATAATTTGCATCACAATCTCATTTCTATTAGCCAACTCTGTGACAAAGGTATGAATGTGGTTTTTGATAGTGATACTTGCAAAATCATTGATAAAACTTCTAATAACATTGTTTTTATGGGCAAAAGAAAAGGAAATGTTTACTCACTTTCGTTTGACAATTTAAATCTTTCCAGATGTTTGGTAGCCACTGACGAAGAGGCATCTTTATGGCATAGGAGACTTGGACATGCTAGCATGAGTCTCTTAAGAAATCTTGAAACGAAAGATTTAGTCAGAGGGTTACCACATCAGAAATTTAAAGATAACAAAGTGTGTAAAGCATGTTCCTTGGGCAAGCTTAGTCGATCATCATTTCGCCCTAAAAATATTGTTAGCACATCAAGGGTCCTCGAATTAATTCATATGGACTTATTTGGACCAAATGAAATTGCAAGTTTGAATGGAAAACGTTATTGTTATGTATTGGTTGACGATTACTCTAGATTTACATGGGTTTATTTCTTAGCCAAAAAATCTGAATCTTTTGATTATTTTTCAAAATTTGCTAAACTTGTTCAAAATGAAAAAGGAGTTTCAATTAAAACTTTGAGAAGTGATCATGGAGGCGAATTTGAAAATTCGGAATTT
This sequence comes from Allium cepa, assembly GCA_030765085.1. Lineage (NCBI taxonomy): Eukaryota > Viridiplantae > Streptophyta > Magnoliopsida > Asparagales > Amaryllidaceae > Allium > Allium cepa. The sequence continues at coordinate 183,644,866 of CM060945.1, forward strand.
GAAAACTTTTGTGAAGAAAATGGTTTAAAACATGAATTTTCTGCTCCACGAACACCTCAACAAAATGGGGTGGTTGAAAGGAAAAATCGTACATTGCAAGAATTGGCTAGATCCATGTTGAGTGAGTATAAACTACCTCTAACTTTTTGGGCAGAGGCGGTGAATACTTCGTGCTATGTAATGAATAGAGTAATGATTAGACCAATACTAGGCAAAACGGCTTATGAAGTATGGCATGAAAGGAAACCTAACATCTCTTACTTTCGTGTTTTTGGATGCCCTTGTTTTATTCTTAACACAGGTGATCAACTTGGAAAATTTGAATCAAAGGCCGATGAGGGAATTTTCATGGGCTATTCAACAAGGTGCAAGGCTTACAGGATATACAACAAACGAACAAAGACAATTGTTGAATCAGTCAATGTGAAATTTGATGAATCTGATCTGGAAAGGACGACTGAAAAAACAGGTGATGATGGGGTAGATCATGAAGGCATTAAAGAAGGGACATCTACTGAGAAAGATGGAAGTAGGACTGTTGATGCTGATAGATTGAAATTCAAATCCAATCATCCTCCTGAATTGGTTATAGGAGATCCTACGGAAGGTATACGCACTCGCTCTGCATTTGATAAAAAATTGTGTGCGTTTTGTTGTCATAGTGGTTTTATTTCTGAAATAGAACCTGATTCTGTTGAAATGGCTCTTAATGATGAAAGTTGGGTTTTAGCAATGCAAGATGAACTTAATCAGTTTGAGAGAAATAAAGTTTGGAAATTAGTTCCTAGGCCTAATGACTATCCAATTGTAGGAACTAAATGGGTGTTCAAAAACAAACTTGATGAATCAGGAAATGTAATTAGAAACAAAGCTAGGTTGGTCGCAAAAGGATATAACCAAATAGAAGGCATAGATTTTGATGAGACATTTGCACCAGTTGCTAGGTTAGAAGCCATTAGGATTTTGCTCAGCTTTGCTTGTTATAAAGGTTTCAAACTTAAACAAATGGATGTAAAAAGTGCATTTCTAAATGGTGATCTGAAAGAAGAAGTTTTTGTTGAACAACCCCCCGGATTTGAAAATCATGTTTTTCCAAATCATGTGTATAAACTTGAAAAAGCATTATATGGTCTTAAGCAAGCTCCTAGAGCTTGGTATGACTGCCTTTGTACATATCTTTTGGAAAATGGCTTTAAAAAGGGGAGTGCTGACACGACACTGTTTCTATTACATAAAGGAAGTGATTTTTTGATTGTTCAGATTTATGTAGATGATATCATTTATGGTGCTACTAATGAAATCTTGTGCGAGAAATTTGAACAAGTCATGCAGGCTAAATTCGAGATGAGCTTGGTTGGAGAACTGAAATATTTTCTTGGATTTCAAATCAAGCAAAGCAGTGATGGCATTTTTATTTCGCAATCCAAGTATGTGTTGGAACTGTTGAAGAAATTTGGAGTTGAGAACTCTAAACCATTGAGAACTCCTATGAGCCCATCAACAAAGTTGGACAAAGACGAGAAAGGAAGTGCTGTTGATCAGAAAAAATATCGAGGGATAATTGGTTCACTTCTCTATCTTACTGCTTCTAGACCTGATATTATGTTTTCTGTATGTTTGTGTGCACGTTTTCAATCTAATCCTAAAGAATCTCATTTGAAAGCCACTAAACGAATTTTGAGATATCTTTCACACACACACAAATTTGGATTATGGTACCCTTCTTGTGAAAACTTTGATTTAGTTGGTTATTCTGATGCTGATTATGCTGGTTCATCGGTTGACAGGAAAAGCACCAGTGGGACATGTTTCATGCTAGGACATTCATTAGTTTCATGGTCAAGTCGAAAACAGAATTGTGTTGCATTATCCACCACTGAAGCAGAATATATTGCTTTAGGAAGTTGCTGTGCTCAAATTTTATGGATGATGCAAACTCTTTCTGATTTTGGCTTAGTTTATAAACAAGTTCCATTAAAATGTGACAGTAAAAGTGCAATAGACTTATCAAATAATCCTGTTCATCATTCACGCACAAAACACATTGATGTGAGACACCACTTTCTTAGAGATCACATTGCTAAGGAAGACATTTGCATTGAATATATTTCAACTGAGGCTCAACTTGCTGATATTTTTACAAAACCCCTCCCTGAAGACAGATTTTCTAGATTACGTTTGGATTTGGGGATTATAGAAATTGACTAACCATTTTTTTCATTGTTAGGTAGAAATATTCTTGGATATATACTTTCAACTTCAATTTCTAGGATTCAAACAAGTTTTGGATATTTTCAAAAGATTGATTCGAATATGGTATTCAGTACTGGATATTACATAATATAATTAACTTGGTAACTTATTCCACGATCATTTCTATTTCTACCATCTTTCTATCATTCATAATGGTTTGATAAAATAAGAAGAGTGAATTATTTTTAAATTAAAAAAAAAAAAAATTTTAATAATAAATAATAAATCTCATGTATCCATTCTCATTTAAAAGTCCTTATGGTTATGCATGGATGGAACATATGAGAGAATTATTTTTATCATTACTTCATTCTCATTTAAAAGTCCTTATGGTTATGCATGGATGGAGTATGGTAACTAAGTATTCTGGTCTCGCTTAATAGTCTGGATGCTTAGACTAATAAGTAACTACTAATCCCATTTAAAAGTCCTTATGGTTATGAGTGGTTAGTAAGTGCTTATTTTTTTTGTTTTTGTGCTTAAATGTCAAATTAATGTTAAAATATCTCTCTTCTTATTAAAACCGATCATCGATCCATCCTCTACAATATGGAAGTTTTTATCTCGTTATGATATATTATTTTTTGTTCCTACTGCTCCATTGTTTTTTGTCAGTCTTTTGATAATGACAAAAGGGGGAGAAGAACAAGATTTTGATGAGGAAGTAAATATTTTTTGGAATATTTCAACCAATTTGGTTAAATATCGTTAGTTAATTTTCTTTAGTTCTTTTATTCCTTTGTAAATTTTGTTAACTTCTAAATAGGGAGAGGTCTTGGTTGTAGGGGGAGCATTCAAATAGGGGGAGCTAAAAAATTTTTTGTTCAAACACATGTATTAGCATTTCAAAATCTTTAATATATATGTTTGTCATCATCAAAAGGGGGAGATTGTTTGATGTGATTTTTTGTTTGATGATAACAAACATATATCAATATATATGTGTGTTTGTAGTTTGAACTATATACAGAAAGGAAGAAATATTCATATTGAATAATTATACCATTGCACAGAATTTATATAATTCAAACAGTATTTTTTATTCAATATAATATTTTATTTCAACACTTAAACAATACAAAGTTTTTCAGTTCTCTCTCTATATATATATATACATACATTAGTTCATACATTTTACTCTTCTCACTACAACACTCAACACTCAGTTTTTTCACTCTGTCTGCACATCTGCATCTATCTGCATTGTCCAGCTCCACTTCTCGTCCTGTCTCCTGTGTACCTGTATAATTAGCAACTACAACAGTAATCTGAAAACAAACAAATTTAAATTGCAAAAATAAAATTTGTTTGTGTCTCAGATACATGGGTTATTGTCATCATCTTTGATTGTGCAATATCTGTGCATATCAGTATTTTTTATCAGGAACAGGCAATTATAAGTGGCTGCAATACACACGTATACATTCGTATACGTGTGCACTGCCATGCCTACTCGTGTGCACAAACTACAACAAAACACAAATTCAACATGAAGCAGTGCAAGCCCTCAAAGATACAACATTGAAAGAAATTGCATCACAACAGCATGAAACATCAAAATACACAAAATATGGAAACTGCATCAATGCAGTACAGAACATAGTATATATATATAGTGATGCATAGCAACTGCATAGCAGCTACAAACACCAAGTGCAACTGGAAACAACAGAAATTGTGCAACATTTTCATAATGCAGTGAAGCATGCTCATGGAACACAGCAACAACAGAGCTATATGAACAAATGCACCACTGTGAAGTAATGTAACAGCAACTACAGTGACAAACTGCAACAAACAAGGAACAAAAATACTGCAACTTCAACTATGGAACAACAGCTCATATGAACAAGTGTACAAAGGCAAAATGAACAAGTGTAGCATCTGTATCAAAACAATGGAAACAAACTCAAGTGCACGTGAACATGGCAGCAGACCAGTGACAACAGACCCAACAACTAGTGCCAACATGAACATAACTGGTGAAGCATCACCAAAGACTCAACAGTTCACATTGCAGTAATATCATATCACTACAGAGAGTATGGTGATGCAGTCAACAAGGCAACAATGCAGAGAACTGATACAAAGGAATGAAGTGAATGCAAACAACTCGGCAATCAAATACACATCTAATCAGGTGATGCAGTCAACATCTATTCAAGGCCAGAATGATTATAAGAGGTTACAATATCAAGTGCAGTGCAAACACAAGTGGAATGCAACAGTGAAGCAAACAACAACACGAAGGCAACATGATCAAAAGTTCAGAGCAGACATAACAGTGACATGCACAGATGTATTCAAGTCCAGCAACATGAACACATGAATGGACAAGGCACAAATCAAGTTGCAGACTCCAAGTTACAAACTCAAGTGCAAACTGAATGTAACAAGCATGAATAAAGTACAGTATCACTCTCATGTATGCAACAGATAATGAAACAAGTTGCACCAGACCAAGTTCAAGTAAAGTGATGGGTGAAGTAATCAGATGAATCACAAAATGAAAGCACAAAACCAAAAAATATATGCATACACACATACAAATGTATATATGCACATATAAAGTAAACTGGTGAAAGACAGTGGCAAGTACAAGGCAGTGAAGAAATCAAGCCGAAATTAAAGAACAAATTAGTATCCTTTGATTAAGTCTTTGATTAAATCAAAGATTTCTAATTTGGAAAGAAATTTCTGCAGCAATTAACTCGAATTCAAATATGGACAGCATTAATTCAAATGAGGACCGAGACAACAACTACAGCAAGAAATTTTCGAATTAATTAATTCGAATCCAAATATGGTCAGCAATTATTCGCAATTGAATCAAGAAAGGAATACTCCAAAACAAATTCAAGAAAATCAACGACATGAGAAATCAAATCTGACAGTGTTAATTAGGGTTTCAACCCTATAAATACACCCCAAAGAAATCATCATAGACACAGAACAATCGAGTTCAAGTATCAATTTAGAAAAGCAAAAGGAGACAGTACATACCGAATTCACAAGCAATGAACTCGATCGAGCGACTGCAAAACTAGCAATAGTTAACCATCAGAGAAGCAGCGAGCTAGGGAAACAAATCACCGATCAATTGAAGAAACCGAAGCCCTAATTGGAACAAAGGAACGAAGCCCTAATCAGAACGAAACCACCATTATTTCTCACGAACGAGACAAAAGAGGATCGGGTGAAATAAGGAAGTGGGCCGGTCTTAAAAAATAAAAGGGGGTTTTGTTTTTATTTAATTATAGGCTTTATTAATATTGTTAATTTGTTTTTGGGTTAAGTTTTTTTTTATAAAAGCAAGATAATTTAAATTGTTTTAAATTTAGTGCTTGCTTTTGTAATTTGCTTTATTTGTATGTTCTCTTCAATACAAAACATGAAAAATTATCACCTAGGGTTTAGGTGTTGTCAGATTATCTAGTTAGAGTTAGTCCAGTTAGCAGGGTTTGCAAGTTTGCAAAACTCTATAAGCGGTAGCAGGGTTTGCAAGTCTGTTAGAGTATTTGTAAGCGGGAAACTGTTTAATTCTAATAGAAATCTGGGAATGCAGCAGTAGGCAGGGGTTGCCGAAGCTGGGTAAATTCTGTGTGTGATTTATTTTTCAGCATATTTATTTCTTCAGTTTGCTTCTGTGTTTAATTCGCAAAAAAATTTGCTATAACCCTATTCACCCCCCCTCTAGGGTTAATCTAGATCCTACAGCCCTTTCGTTTCTTACTGATCTCGAGAGTAAAAAAAAAATGGCCGAGGCCAATAACTTAAAAAAAAAATCGAATCAAGGAGGCGCGCGAGCACCTGGGAATCGCGACCCTGAGGTGCGCATCTGAATCGGGGCACGAGCCATAGTGGTCTCGTAGTGGGCAAAGCATGGATTGAGTACATGCGATATAGGGTTCGCGAGGCCGGTGGTGTTCGTTTTGAGGGATTGTCGGCTTCGATAATAGAGGGGGTGGATGCGATCGAATTGAAACGTGAGCGCTGTCAGGAAGACGTGGTGGTGTCGAACTCGAGCTAAGTGAAGGTCGCGATGGTGGCATGGGTTCGTGGTGCGACTGAGAGGTATTCGATAATTTTATTTAGATTAAAATTAATATATACATAAATATATGTATGCATATGTAGATTAGGTAGTAGAAAAGAGAAAATTAACAGTAAGGTTAAGTTTTTATTTTTAAAAAGGGAAATTTTTAAACTTCATATAATGAATATATACATTGATATACAGTTTCAAGAAAGTAATTATATAAGATGATTTTGGGCAAATGTGGAGATATTGGGATGTTGTAGTGCTATCTCAAATCATAAGTATACAAAACTGTTTGTTCTTCGAGTTATAGATTATGGTGAATTTGCAATGAATATACACACGTTTTAATTTATTAGCTTATTTTAAAATAAGTTATTTAAGTGATTAATTTGAAAATAAACTTAATTAAATATTTTGGTCATTAAAAATATTTTTATACAAAAGGAATTTGTGTAGAAATAAAGTATTAGCTAATTAGGTTAAATTTATCAAATGGAGATTAATAATTCAAAATTTGTTTGAATATTAATAAAATCATCTACTATTTATTCAAGGTCAAAATTCGAAAGGGGTCAAGCCAAGATGGATTGGATTGCAACCGGAAAATCAAAAGTGAGTTAATCTCACTCAGTTAAATTTAAATAATTGTTTGAATGGTTGAATTGATGGATGTGATATAGTATGATATTTTGGGATTGGTGTATTATGTTGTGCTAACATCTGTGGATGCAGGAAAAAACAGGTTGGAGGGATCCAACTGGACCCCTCACATTTATTTAAATTATTCAATATTCTCCGTTGTGATTATTTGATATCCTATGATGAGTTATATTGGAATATTGAATGTTGTGGTTTGATTGGATATTCGGGTATAATGAATTATAAAAATATATGAATTGGATTATTGAAAAGAAATTAAAAGGAAGTAAATTTGTAAGTAAAATAATTATAGAAATTTGAATAAATTAAGAATGAGTTGGAAAGGAATAGAAGTAATATGAAAATAATAAAAATAAACTTCGAGTATGAAAGGAATTTTGAATAAACCAGATTTAATATATTGTAAACTTAAGTTATATTAAGTAAAGGAAAAAGAATTATTTCAAAATTCAAAGTTTAAATTTATTTAAAAGAATTATTTAAAATTTAAAGTTCAAATTTATTCAAAGGAATAAAGAAGTATTTTGAGGAATCTAAGTGGGTACTTTAGTTAAAAATATTTTAAATCATAATTAAGGAAATAAATCTGAAATTAATGGATCTTGGAATTAAAAAGAAAGTAAATTGGGAATCAATTTGGAAAATTGATTTAAGTGATTGAAGTTGGAATTCTCCCTGGGATAACCAAGTACGTTTCCAAAGTAAATTTTTAAATATAAGTTAAAAGATTAGAAGTTGTTTTAAAAAGCAAGTTTTGGAAAATTTCTTATTTCTAATATTTAAATTCTAAAGTAAGTATTTTCTCTTAGTCTATTATAGTAGTAATTATTTAAAGAATAACTTAATATTATGTTTTTTTAAAAAGTATAAATCTAGTTTTATATTTTACTAAGTAACTTTATTTTCAAACATTCATATAGTATGTATTTTTAATAAATTATTGAAGCAGTTTTAAAATAAATTTTTTAAAGTATCTTTTAGAGTAAAGTGTTTTAAAATTATTTTTTTTAAAATCTAGTTTTGTGCTCGGTAATTTCAGTGGAGATAGAAAATATTTGGGAAAGTTTATTCTGAAAAGAATGAGGGTTATGAAACTGTTTTCAAAGGATTGAAAATAGAAATATATCTTGTGAAGATATTTTGAGATAAATAAATAATGTGGAAATTATTTATTGTGAATATTAATTGATAGTTAAATAACCGACTATCAATATTGGCCAACTGCGTTGATCGTTTCGAAGAGACCGGGATCAAGATTTATTTCTCGAAAACCACTTCGATCCGGTTTGTACGTTTCGTGCGAAAAACGTGTTCGGAGTCGAAGATGGAGCAGTGAAGTGCAAGGGCTAGTCGCTACTAATCCTGAGGATATTTCCAAAATGGAGGTAGTAGGAGTAGTGCCTTCGGTTCCGTTCGAACCCGGGACGGACTTGTATGGACGAATGCTTGCGAAACATCGTCAGGTGGACGATGGGCATTCTAAGTGAAACGTTCTAAAGGTAACGCTTAGCCTCAAGCCTCATCAAATGGGAATGACTGAAAATCAGGGATATGCAGTAAGGTTAGGTGGGTCATGCCCAAGCAGGACAAGATATTTCCCCTGTCTAGATGTCCCTTTTTATATATTTCAGCTTAGTGGGTGGTTGGTCGCGCCAACCACGGGATTTATCTTGTTCGGGACTGTCCAGTAAGGAATGGTTCCGGCCTTGTGTTGCAGGGGATGAAGGGAGTAATCCTCGGTATGGTGATCTAGGCCCCGTACTGTGACAGGTGGTCCCCCAGTGCCTAGTCATTGTTGGAAATCCATTTTCCCAACGAGCCTTGTACGAGTTTTGTTTGTATTACCCTCTTCTGTGGTTAGTTGCTGGAATTTAATAGATGTAACAATTTCGGCTATTTTATAAGTATTTGTATATAGACCCTATTATAATATCAGAGGATTTCTATAAAAATTGTTTTAGCTATCGTAAGGTAAAAACCCGACATGTTTATTTGTGGCGTGGTCTTACGAGATGCTTTTGTTTTCAAAGGATTTTTGAAACTTTAATAATCAATTGGGTGTGATTTTCTCACGCTGGTATTCCAGACTGACTCGGGTATTATTTAACTATAATGCTCGGGTCAGACCGAGTATTATAGAATACATGATATGATGCTGTGGAGCTCAGGAGACGAGCTAGATGACGATACGTACTTTCATACTAGTATATACATATTTCCGCTGTGTTGTGTTGTTGTGTAGCCATTTGTATGTTATTGATGCGCGCTGTGACTGATGTACTCTGATGATGTAATATATGTAAACTGATATATTTGATTTTGAGTAAAGATTATTTACTATTTATTATATTTTATTCCGCTGCGATGGTTAGATTCTGATGTTGATTTTGTTTCCTCTTCTTTTACCTCTCCTTCTTAAACCCAAATGGTTCGTATTTCTGTGCAACTTGAGTTGATTGTTGTAGAATAGGGTTGACTCAAGGGGTACGGATTTGCGGGTCGTTACAAAAATAGAGGAAACATCTTCGGTAAGAATGCTTTGGAAATTATCACCCGCATCCATGGTCGCAATTAACCCGATTGTTTCGTTACCATCCCGACAAAATCCATAAATAACTGTAGGCACTCCACGCCCCACGATTACGCCATGGAACCTGCTACAGATCGCAGCTACATCTGGGGTTACATTGCTATCACAGCAAAAACCTATATAACTGTAAGCATCAGCGTCCTCTAATTTCGCTGCCAAATAAATGAAACTTCTCCACTCCACTCGACCATAGATCGCAGTCTACCGATGTTACATTTCCTTTCCGGCAAAATCAAACGTAGACCGTTGACACTCACCTCCACACGATTTTCGCTATGGTCAATAGTAGATCGCAGCGACATTGAGTTACACTGTCGTCATAGCATAACCCAAATGCCTCTATAGGCATCAGCGCCCTCGACTTTCGCTAACCAATAATCCTCAGGAACTTCAGTTTGTCTGGACTTCCTCACAGGATCCACTTTAGAGCCCTCCTTGGAGCTCAAGGCAGTACCAACCTATGGTACTCCTGAGAAGTTCATTGAAGGGAGCGCCTTTTTCTCCAGAGCCATTTTCAAAACACTTTATACTATACACATATAGTATCTTCCAAATCATACACCTAGTTTGAATTTCATATAATCTCCTTTCTCAAAATCGATTATCCCAAAATCAATAATTCTCAAACTAGGCTTTCCAAATTTCCAAAATTGATTTTTCCTAAAAATCAAAAGCCTTTACAAAATCCATAGGTTCCAAAACCTTTTTCCCGAAATCATTCTCATAAGATCTTTTATATATATATATAGATATATATAACCTTGAAAAATCTTTGGATCATTTCATACTTGTATAAAGTCCCTTTTTATACAATAAATACTTTCAAAAACCTTTTCTTCTGGCTATAGATTCAACAGGGAAGTTTTACCATATATATATATAACAAAGATACATAACTTTGTTTATTCCAAATCATGTATTCAAATTTGACTTATTATTACTTTTCATCATAAAGTGAACCTTTCATCATAGTAATTTCCAAATTCCATTTTACTTCATCATATATTTCACAAAATATACTTTTCATTTCAAAAACATTTAACAGATCTTATCCATAAATTTTCAATATCAATTTCATTCAAGTCCGCACGATGTACTCATATCATCCGTACGTAGTATCAATCTGATCCCTTCCTCGATCACACAATTTCTCTTCCGAACTAGTATCGTCTACCCGACTTCCTAGTGCGGACTCAGATCTGGTTTCTTGATCAAAAACCGTCATTCTCCTTACATAGCCATAACTATGATAGAGAATATCCAGAACCAATCAAAAATCCATATCCAAGTTCGACATCGAAAATCGAGTGAAAAATCCTAGCTCGGATCGATATATTATCCCGAAATTCTATGCTCGAATCTGGATCATAACATTATGCGAATAGAATAATATACGTCACCTTACGTATTTATCTCTATTGATTGTTAGCCAAATCAATCTCCTCTTCTACTCACATTCACTTCAATTTCTTGTTCATTTATTCCCCATTGCCTCAATCCCCATTTGGATTATCACCTCAATTCTTATCTAAAATGGATATTTAATCATAAACAGTTTGGCACTCTGACCAGCTTAAATTTAGAAATAGCTTGAAGAATTTAAAAATAGATACGTAGTTGAAAAATAATTATTAATTTGTAAAATAGCTGTAAAATAGTTAAGTAGTTGTAAAGTAGTTGAAAAATAGTCAAATAGTTATAGAAATTTTAAATAATGGAAAAATAGTTGTAAAATAGTAATTAGTTATAAAGAAGTTGAAAAATAGCAATTAGTTTATAAAACAGTTGAAAAATTGTTAAATAATTCCAAAAATAATTGTAAAATAAGTATAAAATAATTTGGCTTCAAAAAGAAAGGTTGTAGATAGTAAATAGCTTGGAAAAATAGGTTCATATTAAAAAATTATTTTGAAAATAGTCCAGAGTCCAACTGTTCAATTCCCAATCTCCAATCTCATCAATTCAACTTAAATTTCCACTTCCATTTAAATTGACTCAATTCCAATTTGAATTAATCCCAATTCCAAATAATTGCCAATTTCCAATTTACTTTCAATTTTAATTCAAATTAGTCAACTTCCATTCCCATCCCAAATTCAAATCAACTTCCTATTTGAATTTGAACTCATTCAACTTCAATTTCATTTCAAATTTATCCTATTCAAATTTTTTGTTTAAATTTTAAACTTATCCATCTTCAATTACAATTCTAATTAATTCAAATCAAATTCAATTTGAACTAGTTCTATTCAAATCTCAACTTAAAACCATCTCGAATTATATAAATTCGAGTTATATTTTAAATGTTGATTTAATCAAACTAACCTTTACTTTTAATTTAACAGCCTAAATCTTTTTAAAAAAATTAAATTTGAGTCCAAATTTTCAAAACTCTATTTTAAATTGCCTTACTTAATTCATTACTAAGTTCAAGTAAGAGTTCAAAATAAATTTTAATTTACAAGTTCAATTCTTTACATTCAAATCTTAAGTTCAAAGGAATTCCATATCCTTAATCCAAATTTAAGTTTAATTTTATTTATCTCTATAATGGATGTATTACCACAATCCATTTCTTCATCTATTTAAACAAATCTAATTCACAGTTTAAAGATTATTAATAACAATAGGATAAAATCATCCAAATTATTTTAAAACGTCCATCCATTTCCAATTTCCAGATCTCAAACCCATTTTGAGATCACACAAACTTCCAATTCAAATCAACCATTTAAATTCCCAAGTTAAATTTCAATTTCATCTTGAAATTTCCGATTCAAGTTGCTTATTCCAAACTTATTTAACTTCCTCTTAAGTTAAATTCAATTAAGTCCTGTTAACCTTACTCAAATTTGAATTCCTACTTCCAATTTCAAATTTCTATCACTTAAAAGTTCAAAAATTTATTTTACTTTGGGTTTTTACATCATACTTCAGGGAAAATCAAACTCGTCACTTTAGAGTTTATTTCAAATCATCTTTGATATTATGTATATCCACACGTATATACATATTAACTTCTTGGCCTATCAAGCCAAATTTTAAAATTTAAACCACCTTTGGTTTCAAAACAAATTCTTTTAAAGTTTTCAAACCACTTCTTATTTTAAAATAAGACTACATTCAAAATAGTCTGAACAATATTGTTTATTACTTCCTTTAACGCTTTGAAACAATTCCAAATTCTTTTCTGGACTTAAAACTTCACAATTTAAATCCTTTTCCATTTACAAGTCAATTTCAACTAAATTGTTACTTCCTTAAACCATTTCATTTTGCTTAATCATTAACAAGTATTTCATTATTAAACACAACAACCATTTATGATAATAACCAAGATTATCATATCTATACACCAATTCATTATTATCTTATTCTAAAAAGACATCTACAAATTCAGGATTTTAGTTTCAATTTGGATCCATTTCAAACTTATATTCATTCAATTTCAATTTGGTTGTATTATTATTACCATTTAATTCTCATTATATTGTTTAATTCCAATAATCAACAACCAATGACTTTAATATATTTAATCATTAGAAAAATTATTTCTTTATATATCAAAAATAAACTTATATAAAAATCATTTCTAAAAATCATTTAAAGTCTTTATAAGAAAATAACAAGTACGCTCTCATATATATATATACACTCAGCTCATCTAGGGTACCACTGACCCTATCCTTAATGAATAAACCCACCAGAGCCAAGTTCTCGCTTAACCTTCAGCTCGGATACCAAATATAACGACCCGGAATTTTCGATTTCGAAGATTCCAGATAGTTAAGGAAAAAGAAGGAAAGAGATAGAAGAAGAAAAAGAAACAGAAACACAAAAACACAGATTCTCACATTCACAGCAGATCAAAATATAATATCAAATAAAATAGAAGTTATACAAAGGAAAACTGTATCAGTTAATTTACATCAATACATCAGAGTTATAACATTTCCACAAACACTAGATTGTTAAAGAAACATATTTCAGATACAAATCAATAATGCTCATTGGGTTACACTCCATACGTTCCTGCCATCCTGCTCGCCTCCTGAGCTCCAGAACTTCCAAACCTGAAAGTTGTAATACTCGGTCTGACCCGAGCATTACATCAAAGTAACACCCAGGTCAGGCTGGAAACCAGCGTGAGTTAACCCATATAATATGAAATACCAAGCTATAACATATGTGAATATCAGGGTAACTCGTACCCTTTACGAGTTCTTATAGTCAAACATTTATCTCACACAACAATTTTCAGGTTAAATGTCTATGTTACTCAAATCATTCCATTCCAGCCTGTATAATTTCACATATCCAATTTATAGAGTATTAGTTTACTAATCGAAGTGGTTTCGGGTATTACAGATACCCAACCCGATCTCTTCGAATCCAATGTCATCTTTAAGCCAAATTGTTTAAGTTTAAACAATACCATTTATTTCAGGATTTCATAATCACACAACAATTCATCTCAGATAGATAATTCATAATATCACAGTTCAACCAAAATATCTCATATCACAAAGCATCCCAAATCACATATAAGAGATATCAAATAATCTAAGATAATCAATATATCTTAATCATCTATAAGCAAGATAAATTAACTGATCCATTTATAATTAATTTAATTGCCTTTAAATCCTGCTTACTTAACATTAATTGATTAAAACCATTAATCAATCATCCTTTAATTATCTGTCAAAATTAATTATCCATAATTACCTTCATTAAGTAATTATCCCATTGGTTAATTATCCTTAATCAATTAACCTTTAATTATTAATTGAATTAATTAACCCTTAACAACATAATCATTTAATTAAGTAATTATCATTTAAGTAATTACTTACATTAAGTAACCTCCAGTTACCAATTAATTAATCCCTAATCACCAATTAATTAATCCCTAATCACCAATTTATTATCTCTAATTATCTAACTATTAACCCTTAATTACGAACTTATTAATCTCTAATTAATTAACTTATAATCCTTAATTACTTATTAATTAATTCTTATCATTAATTAATTTAAATAAATTAATTACTCCTTAATTACCACATTAATTATCAAAACCTTAATTACTTTTAAGATAAATCATTTCCTTTATTAATTATCTAATCATAAAATTTTAAAACATTTATCAAACACTTAATTATACTTATAAATTTAGTCTTAAAAATAACTTAAAGATTAACATTTATATATAGAAAAGAAAATTTATTTAAGAAAAGTTTCTAAAAGAAAATTCATTTAAATTTCAAAATCCTGGTTTTATTTTTGATCCACTAAAAACTTCCGGCCCAACTATTTTGACCCATCTTCTTCTTACCTCCCTTTCTTTACCTCCAATTCCTAATCCCCACAACTTCACTCTCCCATCTGGAAAAAACCGTGCACCACGACGTGCACGTGCATACGGCGTCAATTCTTCGTCGATCATCTCTAAACTTCCCCCCAGACGTCTCCGACCTAGGCAAACACTTTGGCTACACCAGAACTTTCTTTAAGGCCCAATATCGAATTTTCGAGTTCAAGATCACGATTTGAAATGTTCCGACCTCCTACCTCCATCACATTCACCCTTCTCTGATCCCTTGAGCTCCCCAAAAACCACCAGAAGACTCACCTTGACCCTATCTCCCCTATTTCCTATACGACAGTCGCCTCTCACCACTGCGACACCACCATTTTCCCTGAAACGAACCTACCTGCAGACTTACCCAAACCCTACGTCCCTCTCGCCCAGTCTCCTTCCCCATCTACAAATCACCATCTTTTTTTCTCAAGCTCGCTGACACCCATCGCTACTTCTCGCCGACACCCATCGCTACTTCTCGCCAAGCGGCAGGCCACCAAATCGATCACCATGCCGTAAATTTCCCAATCCCCAATTTCCGTTCAACACAACATTCCTACTAAAACACAATGCTAAATATCACAAAACCAGGCCTAAAATTCTTTATTCTAACCCATGAACAATGTCAGATGACCCAAACTTAAACTCTTTCATTAAATCCTTAGTAGCAGTTGAGGTCCCTACCGTAAGATGGCCCTTCCTTCCTCTATACACTACGATCAGTAACAAAATGATTTTTATAAAAAACTACCTTCTAGAAAAATCGATATTTGTTTTGAAATCATTGGTTAAAGCTTAATGGATTTTGGGTTATTGACTTTTTAAGTTGCTCGAGGACAGGTTTGATCAAGAAAAGTGACAAAAACTTGCTACCGTGACTTCGAGTACTGAATCATGGCTAAAATTCATGAGTACAACACAAATGCTAACCATACACTCATGCTTGACAAAATATCTGTATTCAGACCATTTTAATGATGTATATATATATGTGCGGTGAGCAAAAGTATTGTATTTACTCACTGTTAGATTATGATGATACAAGTATATACATATTTACAGAAATTCACTTATATACCTAGACTAATCACATTCAAAAATGTGTCTACTGATAGTTCTTGCATGCATCAGTTAATAAGGGAATTTTTTGGTTTTTAAAGAAAAAGGAAAGATTTCTCACAGGCATTTAAAAAAACACAGAGGAACTAAGATTAGCTTACTTACCGTCAAAAAAGTTGAACAGAGGACACAGTGCTTTGAAACATAAAATCTGGATATGCCTTTGGAATTTTGAACTGTTGTTGGAACTTGATTTAGCTTTAAATTGAATTTGAGTTGCTTATCTTCAATTTTTTTTTGAAATCTTGAAAGAGCTTGATTGTTTTCTATATATATTTTTTTAAAGCAAATGAAGTAGTAATTAAGTAGCGACACTTATTTGCTATGCTTATTATTATCCTTACAAATGTTAAGTTGATGACAAAATTATCTTGCACTTGTAATATGCATGTTTTGTGTCCATTATATGTTTTCATGATATTTTATATTATATTTATCATTTAGTTTGTACTTATATATATATATTACTTTTTATTATATTTAGTTTAATGTGTTTTTATATTAACAAATATATTTACAAGCCATAATTATATCATGTATAAATTTAAAAGAAGTATTTAAACCCTTTATTGAATCCTTTTTTACCAAAGCTATTATATCCTTAAATAAATAAATATTTATTATTGAATTTTAAATCCCATTTCCATTTACAATCTACTTATATATGTATGCTTGAACAAATACATAATATATTAGTTTTTGAAGAGATAAATTTTGCCAATTTAAATAATCATAAAAGAAGAATATCAATCAATATCAAACATATATATAAACAATAGTTATCATATTTATTCTGTTATGAAATAAAAATATATTAGAAGATTATCAAAACCAATATTTATTATCTGAATTATTAGTTCAACTTAAACTAGTGTTTCAATTAAAACCAGTTAACTACCAATTTACCGATGTTCAACTAAAATCTGGGTTATCACATGTATATATATATATATATATATATATTTTAATATATGCTAAAATTTAAAATATAATTTTTGCATATATATAGTTATATAAAGTTATATATATGTTTGTTCACTTATATCATTTATCATCATCCATTCAGTCATCGTGCCTTTCTCTTGTCTCGCAAATGTCCAAGTTGTTCACAGTATCTTTTTGATTTACTCGTGTCCGTATCAATGTGCGTATCTTTATCACTTTTTTATTCTCTAGCCTTGAAAGGTGAGAAATCACTCATGATTAACATTCTTGTATTCATTAAATTTGATTTTAATTGAAACGACAGTTGAAATATGCAATTGTTTGTTATTTACATTGCTATATATATGCTAATCTCTGTGTCTGTTCACATGTGGCATCTGACACCATTATTTGTTATTTATATTGATGATATATGCCTGTTATATTATTGTCATATCTGTTATCAATCTGCAAGTTCCCTGTTTGTATAGAATTCCCTATGGGTTGAAATGATACATACACGAACGATCTTTAGAATAGGAAAAATCATAATGGGTTGAAATGATAAACCCAAGCGGTTTTCATTGAATTGAATTAGGGATTGCGGGTTTAAATGATATATACCGGTATACATTTAAATTATGGATTGAAATGATAAATATCCTTATCACTTGACCATAGGATAGAAAATTATATACAAACATCGTTGGTTAATATATATATATATATATATATATATATATATATATATATATATTTACTGAAATGATTCCCATGGTTTTGAAATGAATATTTTGGTTTTATTGAATATTGATACTAAGATATATACATATATAAATGTTATTTTTATAAAGGTATTAAATTCTGATTTTAAAATTATATGTTTTGAAATTTTAAAACTATAAGTTAGTTTTGGAATTTTAAGTTTTTAGATTTTACTTACAATTTTACTATTTTAAAATATATATATATAAGAAGTTTAATAATAAGATTTGATTTATTAACGTTGATTTAGTAAAGTTGATTTAATAAATATATAATATGTTTAAGTATTTATTTAAAATTAATATTTTTAAATATAAAGTTTATAATGATTTTAATAAAATTCAGGTTGGAAAGAGAAATAGAAATTGGTTTGAAATTGAATTTATTTAAGAATTATACTCAAATATGTTTGATTTGAACTTATTAAATTTGGGATTTTAAAGATATGATTTTATAACTTGATTTTGATTAAAAGTGATTTAAATGAATATTTCAAATTTACATAAATTGGAATGGTATATTTAGTGTTATTTAAATTTGAAATTAGAAGTTTTATTTAAGTGTTATTTTAATGATTGAGTAAATATTTCAAAATAAATAATAGTAAAGTGAATTTTGATATATATATATATATATATATATATATATATATATATATATATATATGAAATTATCAAATCTAGTCATGAAATGTTTGAATATTTAAAGCTTTGAAATATTGAAATTGAAATGATTTATTTTGTAGTTAAAAATCTGTATTTGAAATTGATATAATTTGAAGTGGTTTATCTACAAACTGAATTGAATTGAAATTGATGATTTGAGATTGGATTAAATTGAATTTTGGCATTTGAGTTGATTTGTATCGATTTGTGAAAGTTTGAGGAAACTATTATTTTTTATAAAGTATTTTTAAATATATTTAAAACCATTTATATGTTTTACTATATAAATTATTTTAATATAAATAATTTTAATATAAATAATTTTAATATAAATAATTTTAATATAAATAATTTTAATATAAACTATTTTAATATTCTATTATTTATTTTATATAAACTATTTTAATTTATAACTATCTTATATAAACTATTTTATTTTATAAACTATTTTATTATATATATATTATTATTAATATCTAAAGTGTTTAAAAGAAAGTGCTATGATTTAAGTGTGTTATGATTTCTAAAGTGTTAAGATTTCAAAATGTTGTGATTTCCAAAGTGTCATGATTTTAAGTGTTTTGGTTTCGAAAGTGTTATAACTCTAGAAGTACTATGATTTTGGAAATGGATATATATTTGAAGTGGAAAATGATACCTTATTGACTTGGTTTTGAAATGGAAATGATATCGTATTGATATGGTTTTTGACATGGAAATGATATTTTGATTTTGAAGTATAAACTATTTTGAAATGACCACTGTGTTACAATAACGTTTGGTTGTTAAAGAGACCGAGAATGGTTATTGTTATACTCTCTGCCAATGCCGAAAACCACTTTAACAACCGTGTATGCGGGGGAGATTCCAGAATGAAGTAGGATGTTGGCGACGATACTATATGAGGTATATATGTGGACCCAACTCCCATGAGTTGGCATAAGGTGGCTAAAACAGGAGCGATTCTCGGGCCAAGTGAGGTAGCTTCTCCGATCTGACACACTTCTTCGCATGCCATTTATTACTTTGTGCTTGATTTGGTGCGCACCTTCGATTTTGAGAGTGTGGCTCGAGGTGGGCGGTAGCTGCGGCTATGCGTTACCACCAACCCTGATGCGTAATTGGTATATCTACCCTGCCATTTCCTAGTTTTGTCGTGTCACCTATCCTATCAAGACCATTACGATTTGGTTTTGTACCATACCTATGGAATGCCCTTTGACGACGCTCGGTACGGGGGAGATTACGGTACTGTATAGACTATGGGAATATAAAAATGTGTTAAGGGGAAAATGGGTAATGCCTTAACGCTATTTTAATAGTTTAATTTACTCTAGACATTATTATAATAGCATATATTACTATATAGTAGATAGTTTAACAGATCCTTAGAGGATGGTTATCCCAAACATCCTTTGAGTTACTTGTATTTCAGTTGATATTTCACTTGTGTTGGATTTATTGATATAATAATGTTAATCCTGACTCGAGTATTTTGTGTTTTGCTTTACGCTTGGGTCAGACTGAGTGTATCAGTATTTGAGACTAACTGTTGGAGTTGTCGCTTTGTTTGGAGATCCATCTATCGATACTGCTTTCAATTATTCAGTTGATTCCAGTGATGTATTCAGATTTTGTATTTGACTACTGTATTGAGACATCTATGTATTTAAGACTTCTGTTGTATCTTATTTAACTCTGTTGTATATATAGTAGCTTCATGAACTACTATTCTTTCGTTTCGCTGCATTATTGTTATATTACTCTGTGTCTGTGATTCTGTGATTATTTTACTTACTGTATACACTGAGTTTTTCCAAATTTAAGTTAACAATATGATACTTTGAGCAGTTCAAGTCCAACATGTGCGGATGAACATGGTTGAAAATACCAGGATGTTACAAGAAGATAGTAGCATCTGTAACGCTGAACTTTGGGCCTCAAGATAGGGGATGTTACAATATCCGATCCTGGGCTCTTCAAAACAACGTTATATAGTTTCTGGTAAACTCAGCCATGGTTCTTTAGGAAATAAACAGTTAAAGATAAGAGCGGAAATTACCTCCTAACCGTTAGTGAATGGATTTCCTTATTGTTTGTCCTAACGAAATGAGATTTATATGCACAGTATTGCATCATCGGAGATGACTATGCCATATAACTCATATATTTCTCCTAGTATTTCTAAAGTTACATCTTGGGTCAAAATTATATAGTTGTATTTTTAACTATCAATATAAACACATCCAAATCAAGAATTTGTTTCAAAAGGAAAAAACAAACATTGGTTAAGCACATAAGTAACCACTAGCCTCCCTTTAATTAACCTTTCCATCAATAAAAAAATCATCTTTTTTATACTTATACCAAAATACATTTACAAAGATATATTCTCGAATCTTAATATTTTCAATTCTTGGAAACATATCCATATACTTATCTCAATGGTATAAGTATATTCAATTCTAAAATCATTTATAAACCCCTTATAAATCTCTATAACCATCTATGAACCATTTTATAAATTTCTAAAAAATCATTTATAATTTCTTCTCTATATTTTCAATCACCTATCCATTCTTTTTATACATTTCTAAAATAATTTATAAATCCTTTATGAATCATAAAAACCATTTATAAAACTTCTTTTATGAATCTGTAAAACCATTTCTAAGATTCGTTCCATAAATATCTAAACCATTTATAAAACTCATCCAACCCATAACTAATCTTCCTCCATGTTTTCCAAATCATGTTATAAAATTCCTCTTATCAAAACCAAAATATGTTTTAAACTCTTTGTATAAATCTCAAAACAAATAAGTAAATCCTAATCATTTACTTTAAAACACTATTATATAATTGTAATTATTAATAATAGACATTAAAAATAAATAATTATTATTAACTTTGAAACACCGTAAAAATAATAATTAAAATTCAAAACATTATAAATAAAATAATAATTAATCTTTACCATTATTATAAATAATAATAATTAATTTCCAAAACATTATTAATCATCATCATTATTAGTTTCAAACCATATTAATAATTTAAATAATTAACTTTTCAAAATATTTAAATATTGATTATTAATAATTCAAATAATAACTTTTAAAATGATATAAAATAAAATAAATAAAATTTAAAACAATGTTAAATATAACTTTTAAAAACATTTCTACTAACTTAGTAACACCAGATGATAAGGTTGGAGTAAAATAGAAATCTTAATCCTTTTTAAAATAAAATATTTCTGAAACTCAAAATTTAGATTTTAAAATCATCTCCTATCTTAAAATTTCAACTCCAACTACAACGAAAGTTTATAGCATTTTTATAATACTAATTTGAGGCCAGTAGCCAACAAATGCTTAACCAATATAGATATTGATTTTCTATTACTAATGGGTTTCAGTTTTCAACATAAACAATGTCATAACCAATAGTGTCCATAAATCAGGTTTTGTATCCAATAATTCATATAACAAGAATTTTATTGGAAATAAGTCAACATTAGCGAGGATCTCGTTGGATCCCTCCAACCTGTCCCCTTGCATCACAGCTTATATATATCGGCACATATATATGTAAATAAAATCAACTGGGGTGAGGAATCATGTTGGATCCCTCCAACCCATTCCCCTACAGCACAAATGGTATATAATCATATAATATGAGTCATACGCTCTAAGGGTGGGAATTAATCCAAACCAAATGATAAAAATAGTAAATCATCCAAACATCCAATCAACAATTTTTATCAACTATATAATAATACTAGTTAACCAAAAAGGTGAGTTTAACTCATCGGAATTTCTATTGCCTCAGAGGCATTCCGGTTTGGAACTAAAATCAAACGACTCTAATTTAGCCAAAATTTCAACTATCTCCAAATTCATCCAAACTAGTTCAATTGCGAAGATAACGTCCATATGAGTACAACGTAATGAATGGCATCTGAATCCGACCTCTATTGAGTTATTTATTTTCAAAGTTTAAACATTTAATTAACTAATTTAAATAACAAATTTAATAAAACCTCACCGAAACCCTAGGCCGAAAGCCTAAGCCCGACCCGCATATAAACCCCCTCTTCTTCTTTCCCAAATTCTCTTCCACAATTTCAACATCCTGACCCCAAAATGTGCACGGCGTATCACTGACATGGAGCAAATGACCAAGAAATTAAACGCCGTCTTCACCAATGCAATTCTCTTTACGCGCTCGAGCTTCGGACCAAAAGCCATCATGCACGCACTCCCTCCCCAACGCGAGCCGCCGATGCATCTCTAGGCAATCAGAATCGTGCAACAATATTTGTCGCCATCCTCCGCTAAATTCCACCACAACGCGACACTCTCTAAGATGGACCCGATGCCACTCTTCGATTTCCCCATAATTGTCCGAGTCATCGGAAAAACTAAAACTTAGCTTTCAACCATCGTCTAACATCGACGTGAAAACTCATCGAGCTTCCATCATAAAGACTACTCGATCTTACGATCCCAAAGGCGCATACGACACCTTCCAATCCGAAGCGGACAGAGAGATATAATATTTCGAACTTTCAGAACAATAATTCCTTCATACTGTAAATTGATGATATTACGATTGTTACTCAACGAAATCATGAGCGACCAATTACTAGAAATCGAAGAGGCCAACATAAACAACTTCTATGTTGGTCGTTATGGCTAAATGTGAGTGGATTGGATGAAAATATTTTTTGAAGTTGTGGAAATACTTGTTTTTTCTTATTTTGGAATATTCTGTAATTGGAAGGTTGAAGAAGAACATAACCTGACATGATTAGTATATTTATACCCAAATGGGTTGATGATTATCCAAACAATATCCCACAAGTTTAGGCAAGAAATGGGGCAAGCATCAATGAAAATATCAAGTAAGGCAAATGGAGATATGGATGTTTATATATAATATTCAAAATATCTAGCTCATTCAAAAATCTCGAATTCCAAATGAGGTGTGCCACCTGGTGTTCTATATGTAATACCCCTATTCGAAATACAATAGAAATACTCTTAAGACCTAATTCGATCATATACAAAAGATAGATTTTCAAACCCAATTATATTATACAAATTTCTATAGTTAGTTAATAAGTGTTTGAAGCTCGCACAACCAAATGAGATGTCCAATCACCATGAAATTCGACGGCATACAATAATTCTTTGTTACGGATCTAATGAAACCAGTTTTGTCGAAATCTGAGACAGTGCCCCTGGAGGTTATTTTCACATAATAATTAAAAAAAATTATTATAAAAACCAAATAAATCAATTTTAAATAAAAGTTTATTATCCCATTCTTAATTATACTGAATTCAAATAAGATGTCCAAATCATTTTAATTATATCAATCAAAGATTAGGTTATTTTAAGTATTCATGTTATTTAAATTCTCTATTTAAATAAATTCTATTTGTTGTTTATATATATAGGATGATAGTGCTAAAAAGAATGAAAGTCCATTATCATTTTTAACAACATAAAAAAATATTCTTTATTGTATTTATATGTAATTCTATATTTTTCTATATGTCAATATTTATATTAAAGTAAACATTGTTAAGCATATCATTTTGATTTTGATTATCTGTATAACCAATCCTTGCATAAGCAACTAACCTAATTTTTTATATGAAATCAGTTTTTACTTTATCTAAATAAAGGCAATAACTTATGTATATTTCCTAAAGCAACTCATTTTTGTTTTTTAACAAAATTAGTAAAACCAAAATCATAATTATTTAGAGATTACTATATGCAACAAACAAGGAAATTTGTATGAAAAATATAATGAAAAGAACTGGTAGTGGAAACTTAAAAAATAAAAATTTTGTATGATCATAAAATTAAATTACAAAGAAGTAAATTTTTGTTAAAAATACATTAGGAATCAAAACTTTTGTTCCAAAATAGTAAATAAAAATTATTTAATGTTGTAAATTATAAGAAGACAAGAAGCGGTTAGAGAAAGGGAGAGATATTTTATTCACTACAGGTGTAAGCATATAATACAATAGAGCTCTATTTATAGGCATGTCATAAAAAATTAAAATTACAATAAACGCATGTAACATATAACATATTCACCCTTATAGTTTACACATATTATAACATTACCCCTTGCATATGCATCTTCAAAACTTGGTTGCTTTTATGGTAACTTTGAATTGTCCATTTTAAAACATGTATGATGATTGCTCCACCTTATTATTATCTTACTTGCATATATCCATTCAGTCGATATAGATATTATCTGTTTCCTTATGGAAAAACCTCTATTAGGAAAGCCCAATGGAAAAAATCTTGAACGAATAATAAAGTACAACTTATAAAATCATAGATATCATATTAAAAATGGTATTCCTTCTAAAGAGTTTGATATTTCCGGATCAAAAAAAGCCTCATTAAAACCTTACTAGGAAAGTGCCAGTGGGAAAAATTTTGGTGAAGGAAAAAAGTACAATATAGTATGATATATTTTAATATTTTATTGCATCAAAGGGAGTTTGATATACTTGGATCAACGTAATGCCTTGTTAAAACCTTGCTAACAAAAACCTAATGAGAAAAATCTTTTTGAAGGAAAAATAGTATATCATGATATACTTACGTATGCTCCGCCCTGATTTTATAGTTTTCCTTTTAATTTTGAATACATGCATGATAATTCAAATCAACTACAAATACTTCAGATCCATATATATGCAACATAGTTTAGACAAGTTTTGAGAAAATTAACGTCAGTTATATGTTTATCATTTATAAAGAGTTTCCTTTTGTGCAATCGATTTTTTCCAAGCTTGTTTCTTTAAAATATGGTTTGCATTTTATGCCCTTCGCATGCTACTTTTATGAAAAGTACTTGATGTACTTTCATTTTGGTTCTTTAATAAGTTTTACATATTGCAACTACCACTTCAATGAATATTAAGAGTTTTATTACAGCAATACTTAAAAATAGGAAGTAATCTACTCATCATAAACTGTATCAAGATTTTCATTACAATAATACTTGAAAAGAAGGTTGTAATCTATGCTTCTTGTTCTTTGCATTCTTTATAACTAGAAGGTTATTTATATTCTTTAGAAGCTTGTATACTTTCTATCATTTAGTATGATCTAAACAATATTTATACCTTCGGGGTATTTTAAGTGTTTCAAACTCTTTTACTAATTCAATCAATTTAATTATTTCTAAAAGTATCATGCCCACGGCACTTAACATGTTGACATTTTATGTGCTTCGGTAATTTCAGCGTGCTTTTGCCACTTTATATATATATGTGTGTGTGTGTGTGTGTTTCTAATTATATTTTCAGACCACGGGTCCACATTTCTCATTTAGGAAAAAAATTCTTGATGGACATACATGTTTTCCTCTGATTCAAGATCTTTAATTTATTTATAAATATAAGCGCTTTATTATTTACAAATTTATCGTCGATGATTGTTTCTTATCAGTTCCATACATAATTTACTAAGATCTATTTATTTATTATATTTTAGGCACTTAAACCACTTCTTGGGTTATTTGATAATTATGTCATGGGTTTGTTCTAGAGCACCGATTGGCGTTTCTTCAAGAATACTCTCATCCTTTATTTGTCATCTTTATTACTTACTCCAAAAGTATTCGAACTGACTTCTCTACCACACTTCACATGTGGTCCATATGTTTTTGATCCTTCAGGGATTTGAACCTATATTAGAGAAAGTTTACGAGGGATATTATCCGCAATTCGTTCAAGCTACTCAATACTTTGCAACATTGTATATGTTAATAAATATTTAATCTTGATGATCAAAATGAACTTGTATCCCTCTTATCCTCCCCCTCAATGTTGACGAACATTGTTGCATTGAATAATTATCGTCTTTGGATTATTATTTTGATCTATTATAATGTTGCTACTAGAAAATACATCATATATATTACATATAGGAGGATAATTCTTTTATCAATTGATAAGATGCATTCAAGTGATATTGCTTATTTTTAGATTTTTTTCTCATTCATTGATCTAACCATTGAAAGAATTTACTTATTATGTAGATCATTTGGATACATACATGACTTCAGGTCACTCAACATTTTTGTTGAATTTTAAATCATTGAATGATATGTATGCATAATTTATAAGATAAGCTCATAACAATCTCAAGTTGTTAGTTAAATTCTGCATATATGGATATATACATGTAACAACCCGCATATGATAAGATTTATATATTTAAATGTTTTATTTAAATATGGTATCGTAGTCGGATTTTAGTCTGAAAAGCTACTTTTTGCATACGGTCGAATTAGGACTCGGGACCACTCCCATTGAGTTTAAAATGCCGTTTGCGACCTTTTTGAGTATAAGCTTCGATAAGTTTGGAGAAAGTTGAATTTTGCTACTTTTTGCTTAGGGCTTTGGTTTGGGCTGAGCCCAATAACCCCACTTATATATTCAGTCCCAGCTCCACTTCAACTTCTCATTTAGTTCATTTCCAATTCCTAATACTCAAGCTTTAGCAACAATGGTGGGAGATATGGGAAACTAAAACTCAAGCCCTAGTTTTCTTTTGCAAATCAAGTTCTAGCTCCAAACTAATAGAAGAACCCATTGGTAAGCTTCTCTTCTTCTTCTCCAACTCAATCTCTTATCAATTTCAGAAAATTCCTAAACCTAACTTTGGGAATGTTCTTCTTTTAAAGCTTAGAATCAAGCTTCTTGAGTTGGATTTGAAGAGTGGTTGTTTCTCCTTTGCTTTCAAGCATCTTCTTCAATCGTTTGGGTTCAAAGGTGAGATTTTTATCTCACATCTATGACTATAATTATCTTTGGTTGTTAGGTATGAATTCCTAACACTTCTTCATGTGCATTTGCTCTTGATTTGGATTGGTTTTGTGAATATTCCAATTTTTGGGTTTTTAAGTCAAATTTGTGTGAAAATCTTTATATGGATGTTTGATCATGCTTTTGGTGATGCATCGAGGAGCATACAGGGCCGGGTTGCCGATTGGCATAAACCCTTAGAGCCAATGTTCGTCTGGTTGCATTTTGGAAGAGTTTGCTCTTCATTTGGATAGGCTGAAAAACAGCCCAGGCAAGATTCAGTCGACTGAAAAGTCTGTTCAGTCAACTGAACCTGAAACCCGAAAGTTTCCAGGCATGATTCAGTCGACTGAATCCTTTGTTCAGTCGACTGAAACTGGAAACAGAAAGTTTCCTGAACCTGAAAAATTTCCAGGCACAGGGTCAGTCGACTGAAAACTCTGTTCAGTCGACTGAACCTGCTGTTTGAGTCCATTTTGCCTTTTTGGATTGAATTTCCAATTTAAATCGATTCGTGATGATCCTATTTGTTGTTATCATTTATTATGACTTTGATGACTCCTTTTTAGGGATTTTTGAATATCCATTTCGATGGATTCTTTATCGGTTTCTTTGGATTTTATTCACATCTTCGTATGTGAATTTTAGTGATTGATTGTTCCTACAATCTTCTTTGTGGTTTGTCACTTTAAAAATATAAAGGTTTCGATACTAATAATAAATATCAAAACTCTTTCTTCAAATGATTTCAACACTATTTTATTACAAAGCTCGTTTTCTTAAACCAATTTCCAATCTATTAGTATATACAAACGTTTACCTCACTCGTATGAGAAATCTGATTAAACGACTTAGTAAAACAAGTGGCATGAAACGCTTGCGTTTACTTCGTCGGTTAATTCTTGGACTTGTTCGGTTGAATCTCCTGTGACAATTTTCTAGTGGAGATCTACAATTTGTTCGTAAATATTTAAGTTAAGTTGGTGGTTATGGGACATGAAGCTAAGCTCATATATTTACTAGCTTACTGTAATTGACACTTCTTGATGATCATGACGATCATTTTTGTGATTTAGACTAGCAATGTGCGATGTCTCTTTGTCTACGAGGGAGACTAAACCCCGTTTGTGTGAGTTTCAACTCACATATGTGGGGTAGCGCCCCATGGTCTTCAGGCTGCTCGTGTGTCAAAAATTAATGGCTAGCTACCATGAGATAGCGTCTCGTTCGTGTGATACATATATTGGTGAGTTTTCATGCTCCCGTTCGTGTGATAGGCCTCCCCCCTATTTTATGTGATTTCTGGATTTCGTGTGTCGAATTCTGGAACTTTCTTCTTCACCTATTTTTGTGATTTCTATTGATATGATTTATCAATTTTTGTGCATAGGTGAATTCGTGTGTCATTGTCTGGATTTCTTGAGATGATTTCTAGAATATGTGCTTCACCAATTTTCGTGATTTCCATTGATAAGTTTTATCAATATTTGTGCATTGGTGAATTTGTGTGTCATCGACTTTTGTGATTGACATTGATATAATCGTCAATATTTATGGTTTGGTGAACGAAATAAGGAGTATGACATTTTCTTTGATTCTTGTGTAGATTTGGTGATATTGATTAATCTCTTGTTGATTTTCAATTACTTATATTTATCACAGCTTGGCATTGTGATTATTATGTGTTTAGTCATATCTCTTATTCTATATCAATTCACCTGATATTTATAGTTAGACTGATCTGTTTATTATTTTCTTATTAATTAATACTCGGGTCAGACCGAGATGTTGCAGGTGCTTCAGCTTGACTTCTCACTTGGGATTGATTTCTCTGACTTTTGGCTAACTACTTAGATTAGTAGTTTATTTTGTTGTATACACTTGAGATATAGACTCATAGTTGTATTCTTTTGTATAGCACGTGTTGCTATTCTTTTGTATTATTGTGGATCTTTTTGACCACTACTCTGATATACACTTTCATGTGTTAATTATATATTCTTATCTTCTTCCGCCTTTATGATATGAATTATCTGTGAATAATTTGTGTTATGCTTATTTCTATATTTGTTTCCGAAGATTACTATAGCCACTGTGTAGTAGCTTTGAGTTTGTGTCGGTATGTCGGATTTCCTCTTGTGATGAAAAGTTATATTTTTATCTGGCATATCGGTACTCGTCCAAAGAAATTATACGGATGGTCGCTCCTCCAAAGCCTTATTCTCCGTGCTAGTTGACAGCATTACTCCGTAGTGTTCTTGGCTAGCATGGGTATAGAGGTGGGGCGTCACAGCTTGGTATCAGAGCCAAACTTCGGAACAATATGAAATATTATAACAAGGATCATCGTCCTAAGTCCATCTTAGGAGTCGTGCTTTAGGATTTACTTCGATTCTTCGTACCGATTCATCCTATTTTCTTTTATGATTCCTTGTTTTATCTATCAAGATTGCTTGATATTCATTAGTGAATAATCTTCTCCTTGTTCTTCTTTCTTTCTAAAGGAAGAGAAATGTCTAGACCAGGCCGCCCCAGAACCGTACCATCTAGCACTCCGCCCCAGGATGGAGTTTTTATGACTGCTCAACAGCTTCTTGATTTAGTGACGAATGCTCAAGCAGCTGGAGCTAACCCGGAACCTACTCACCCAAAGTCGGGATTTGCACGCTTGTGCAGCGATTACACTAATTTGGGTGGGGAGCCATTCAAAGGTTTCGAAACTATTATTGAAGTACAGGCTTGGCTAAGGTCATGCGATCGAATCTTTTCTCGCATGAATCTTATTGACCTTCACCGAGTTCAGGTGGCCTCTAGTATGCTCCGAGAAAGAGCATTGGACTGGTACGAGCCTTTTATTTCTGAGATTAATGAAGCAGATCTCACCTGGGAGCAATTCCGGGAATGCTTTGAGTTGAAATTTGTACCAGAAGCAGAGAAAGTGACACTGGCTCGACGATTTATAGACCTTGTTCAAGGTGAGTCCTCCGTGACTGATTACGTCGCCTCCTTCGAGTCGCTTTCCAAATATGGGGTTGAATACATCAACACCCCTTTAAAGAAGAACCAGAGGTTCGTCTATGGCTTAAACAAAAATCTCAAGAAGCCATTACTTCTAAAATTAGAAGTTTCTTTCGACCAACTTGTTGATATCGCTCTTCGTCTTGAAGAGGCGGATAGGGAGAATGATGTTGAGGTGGTGGGTTCCAAACCAAACTTCAACAACAAGAAGAGGCCAAACAAATTCAAAGGCCCTTATCCCAATAAGAAAGGGAGGCAAGCAACTCCTGTTGAAAAGACCTTTTCCTCTACTCAAGGGAAATGCAATAATTGTGGTTCGAAAGACCATTTTGCGAACAAGTGTTCAAAGCCTCGTACTTATCGCTATTGCAAAAGCCCGGACCATTTTATGCATGTATGTCCCAAACTTCAAAATAGGAAGGAGGGAAAGCTTAATGTTGCTCAAGCCCCTGGCAACACATCTCGTGGCCAAGGTATTTCTCATTCTATTCTGGATGGAATTATTTTATTTCGTGATCATCCTATTCGAGTTATTTTTGATACGGGTGCGTCCCATTCTTTTATATCAAAAGAACTTGTTGATAATTTTTCTTTGGATGTTTTGTGTTTAATGACTTCTTTGAGAATTGCGAATCCGGTTGGTGGATCCATGACAATCAGTTTATTGTGTAAAGATGTCGAGATTATTTTGTGTGATTTTTCTTTCCGAGCCGATTTGCATGTCATGCGTTATTTAGGCTTTGGAATGATTTTGGGAATGGATTGGCTTAACCGTTATGAAGCTCATATCCTGTGTCCTGAGCGGACTATTCATCTTCGACATCCTCAATCTGTTAAGCAGATTTCTATTAATCTTAAAGATTCAGATTCCAGCTTGGCTGCATCTTTATATTCTTTAAATCCTCGTGATGACGATGATGATGATGAGGGTGATATTATTTCTCTTATTCACGTCGTTCGTGAATTTTCCGACATATTCGAGCCCGTTTTAGGATTACCACCTAAGCGAGCAATTGAGTTCAGAATTAATCTCATTCCTGGAGCTCAACCTGTCACTCGTCCTCCTTATCGTTTGTCCAATAAAGAAAATGAGGAGATGTGCATACAATTATCCGATTTGGAAACGAAGCAATTTATTCGCTCAAGTTCCTCGCCTTGGGGAGCTTTCGGCTATTTTCGTGAAGAAATCCGATGGTACACTTAGGCTTTGCGTTGACTACCGCAAGCTTAATGATCTTACTATCAAAAACAAATATCCTTTACCTCGGATTGATGATCTATTCGATCAACTTAGTGGTGCCAGAGTCTTTTCACAATTAGACTTAGCTACTGGATTCCATCAGCTTCGTATTGCAGAGGATAGCATTCCTTTGACATCGTTCCATACTCGCTATGGATCTTATGAATGGCTTGTTATGCCATTTGGTCTAACGAATGCTCCGGCTTATTTCGTTGACCTTATGAATAGAGTTTTCAAAGACTTCCTCGACCGGTTTGTTCTCATCTTTATCGATGATATTCTTATGTATTCTAAATCCAAGGAGGAGCATGAAAAACATCTTCGGATTGTGTTGGAAACTCTTAGGAGTAATCAATTAAAAGCAAAATTTTCTAAATGCCACTTTTGGCAATCTCGTGTGAAGTTTCTCGGTCATATTATTTCCGAATCCAGAATTTCCGTGGATCCTTCAAAGATTGAAGCGATTCAAGATTGGAAGAGACCGGAGAGTGTGACAGAGATTCGTAGTTTTCTTGGATTGGCTGGCTATTACCGTCGTTTTATCAAAGACTTTTCTAAGATTGTCGTGCCTCTCACTAGCTTAACAAAGAAAGGCGTTAAATACATTTGGTCAGACAAATGTGAAGCTTCTTTCCAGAAATTGAAAGAACTCCTTTCCGATGCTCCTATTCTTGTTATTCCCGAGGGGAATCAAGATTTCGTTGTTTATACCGATGCTAGTCGCATTGGTTTGGGTGCCGTTCTTATGCAAAAAGAACGTGTTATTGCTTATGCTTCAAGGCAATTGAAGCCCGCTGAGACTAGATATGCCACTCATGATTTAGAGCTCGCGGCTATTGTTTTCGCTCTTCGAATTTGGCGTCATTATCTTTTGGGAGAGAAATTTGTTCTTTGTATTGATCATAAGTCCTTGAAGTATTTATTCTCTCAAAAGGAACTTAATTTGCGTCAACAACGTTGGCTCGAGTTCCTTGCTCCTTATGATCTTGATATCCTATATATTCCTGGAAAGGGAAACCGCATTGCGGATGCACTTAGTCGAAAGCAACAAGTGATTGTTTCTATGATGATATCTGAATGGAACGATCTCGTGATTTTATCCACTTGCGAAATTTGAGACCCTGTTTCCGAGTTATGTTCATCTCTTGTTTTATATAGCCTTGAGGCTCATCCTTCTCTGTTAGACCGCATTCTTGAAGCTCAAGGGCTAGATCCCGAATTGGCTCTTCTTGGCCAAAATTTTAAGGATAAAATTGATATTGAAGTTTTGAAAGACTTTGATATTGATTCTCGTGGCGGCATTCGAAAGTTTGGTAGACTTATCGTGCCCAATATTAGTGATCTTTGTAAAGATAATTTAGAAGATTCACATCGTTCTAAATTTACCATTCATCTCGGTAGCAGTAAAATGTACGCATATGAAGCGACATTATTATTGGGAGGGAATGAAACTTGACATCGCTAACTTCGTTAAGCGTTGCATTACTTGCTAACTCATTAAGGCCGAGCATCAAAGACCCGGTGGGTTATTGCAACCTTTAGAAATTCCGATTTGGAAGTGGGACCAAATTTCCATGGATTTTATAGATGGCCTTCCCCGTTCTCGTTCGGGTCATGATAGCTTATGGGTGATTGTTGATAGACTTACTAAATCCGCCCATTTTATTCCCGTTCGGTCCAATCGAACCGTTCCTCTTTTGGCCAAACTCTTTATCAAAGAAATTGTTAAATTGCATGGAGTTCCTATTTCTATTGTTAATGATCGTGATCCATTATTTACTAGTGGATTTTTGAAGAGCCTTCAAAAAGCTTTGGGAATGAAGCTTAATTTTAGCACCGCTTATCACCCCCAGTCTGATGGACAAACCGAGCGTGTGAATCAAACTCTTGAAGATCTTCTTCGTGCATGTGTTCTTGATTTTGGCGGAAGTTGGGAAGATCATATTTCACTTGTTGAATTTTCCTATAATAATGGCTTCCAATCTAGTATTGGTATGGCACCTTTCGAGGCACTCTATGGAAGGCCATGCCGATCTCCTTCTTGTTTGCTTGCGGCCGGTGAGAAACTGGTTTTAGGTCCAGATCTTATTCGTGATTCCACAGAAAAGATTGAACTTATTCGACATAGGATGAAAGAAGCCAAGAGTAGACAAAAATCCAATGCCGATAACCGGAGAAGGAAGTTAGAGTTTTCTGTGGGAGATCTTGTGTTCATTCGTGTGTCACCTATGAAAGGTGTTGTGCGTTTCAGTCGATCGAGAAAGTTAGCACCTCGATATATTGGGCCATTTCCTATCACTGAACGTATTGGTTCCATGGCATATCGCCTTCTATTACCGGCTCAATTT
Source organism: Allium cepa (assembly GCA_030765085.1). NCBI lineage: Eukaryota > Viridiplantae > Streptophyta > Magnoliopsida > Asparagales > Amaryllidaceae > Allium > Allium cepa. The sequence goes on from CM060945.1 coordinate 183,678,712, forward strand.
TCTGCTATCCATGACGTGTTTCACGTTTCTCAACTTCGGAAGTGTCTGCGAGATTTCGATTCTATTCTTGAGCCCGGTGTTGTGGAAGAGATTGAAGTTTCGCCCAATTTAACTTATGAGCAACATCCTATTCGTATTATTGCTTCGGAGGTCAAGCGCCTTCGAAATGAAGATGTTTCGCTTGTTAAAGTTCAATGGTCTTCAAATCCTAAGGATTGTTCTTGGGAGTCTAGAGAGTTCATCGAGCGAACACATCCGGACTTACTCTCTCGTGCTCTTTAAGGTGAACTTCTTATTTCGAATTTCTTCTTTTGTGTTGATATGCATCTATGGTTGTTACTATTAGTTCATTTATTCCTTATGATTGCGTGGACGCAATTTCTTTAAGGAGGGGAGTCTGTAACAACCCGCATATGTTAAGATTTATATATTTAAATGTTTTATTTAAATATGGTATCGTAGTCAGATTTTAGTCCAAAAAGCTACTTTTTGCATACGGTCGAATTAGGACTCGGGACCACTCCCATTGAGTTTAAAATGCCGTTTGCGGCCTTTTTGAGTATAAGCTTCGATAAGTTTGGGGAAAGTTGAATTTTGCTACTTTTTGCTTAGGGCTTTGGTTTGGGCTGAGCCCAATAACCCCACTTATGTATTCAGTCCCAACTCCACTTCAACTCCTCATTTACTTCATTTCCAATTCCTAATACTCAAGCTTTAGCAACAATGGTGGGAGATATGGGAAACTAAAACTCAAGCCCTAGTTTTCTTTTGCAAATCAAGTTCTAGCTCCAAACTAATAGAAGAACCCATCGGTAAGCTTCTCTTCTTCTTCTCCAACTCAATCTCTTATCAATTTCAGAAAATTCCTAAACCTAACTTTGGGAATGTTCTTCTTTTAATGCTTAGAATCAAGCTTCTTGAGTTGGATTTGAAGAGTGGTTGTTTCTCCTTTGCTTTCAAGCATCTTCTTCAATCGTTTGGGTTCAAAGGTGAGATTTTTATCTCACATCTATGACTATAATTATCTTTGGTTGTTAGGTATGAATTCCTAACACTTCTTCATGTGCATTTGCTCTTGATTTGGACTGATTTTGTGAATATTCCAATTTTTGGGTTTTTAAGTCAAATTTGTGTGAAAATCCTTATATGGATGTTTGATCGTGCTTTTGGTGATGCATCGAGGAGCATATAGGGTCGGGTTGCCGATTGGCATAAACCCTTAGAGCCAATGTTCGTCCGGTTGCATTTTGGAAGAGTTTGCTCTTCATTTGGATAGGCTGAAAAACAGCGTAGGCAAGATTCAGTCGACTGAAAAGTCTGTTCAGTCGACTGAACCTGGAACCCGAAAGTTTCCAGGCATGATTCAGTCGACCGAATCCTCTGTTCAGTCGACTGAAACTGGAAACAGAAAGTTTCCTGAACCTGGAAAATTTCCAAGCACAGGGTCAGTCGACTGAAAACTCTATTCAGTCGACTGAACCTGCTATTTGAGTCCATTTTGCCTTTTTGGATTGAATTTCTAATTTAAATCGATTCGCGATGATCCTATTTGCTGTTATCATTTATTATGACTTTGATGACTCCTTTTTAGGGATTTTTGAATATCCATTTCGATGGATTCTTTATCGGTTTCTTTGGATATTATTCACATCTTCGTATGTGAATTTTAGTGATTGATTGTTCCTACAATCTTCTTTGTGATTTGTCACTTTAAAAATATAAAGGTTTCGATACTAATAGTAAATATCAAAACTCTTTCTTCAAATGATTTCAACACTGTTTTATTACAAAGCTCGTTTTCTTAAACCAATTTCCAATCTATTAGTATATACAAACGTTTACCTCACTCGTATGAGAAATCTGATTAAACGACTTAGTAAAACAAGTGGTATGAAACGCTTGCGTTTACTTCATCGGTTAATTCTTGGACTTGTTCGGTTGAATCTCCTGTGACAATTTTCTAGTGGAGATCTACAATTTGTTCGTAAATATTTAAGTTAAGCTGGTGGTTATGGGACATGAAGCTAAGCTCATATATTTACTAGCTTACTGTAATTGACACTTCTTGATGATCATGACGATCATTTTTGTGATTTAGACTAGCAATGTGCGATGTCTCTTTGTCTACGAGGGAGACTAAACCCCGTTTGTGTGAGTTTCAACTCACATATGTGGGGTAGCGCCCCATGGTCTTCAGGCCGCTCGTGTGTCAAAAATTAATGGCTAGCTACCATGAGATAGCGTCTCGTTCGTGTGATACATATGTTGGTGAGTTTTCATGCTCCCGTTCGTGTGATAGGCCTCCCCCCTATTTTGTGTGATTTCTGGATTTCGTGTGTCGAATTCTGGAACTTTCTTCTTCACCTATTTTTGTGATTTCTATTGATATGATTTATCAATTTTTGTGCATAGGTGAATTCGTGTGTCATTGTCTGGATTTCTTGAGATGATTTCTAGAATATGTGCTTCACCAATTTTCGTGATTTCCATTGATAAGTTTTATCAATATTTGTGCATTGGTGAATTTGTGTGTCATCGACTTTTGTGATTGACATTGATATAATCGTCAATATTTATGGTTTGGTGAACGAAATAAGGAGTATGACATTTTCTTTGATTCTTGTGTAGATTTGGTGATATTGATTAATCTCTTGTTGATTTTCAATTACTTATATTTATCACAGCTTGGCATTGTGATTATTATGTGTTTAGTCATATCTCTTATTCTATATCAATTCACCTGATATTTATAGTTAGACTGATCTGTTTATTATTTTCTTATTAAATAATACTCGGGTCAGACCGAGATGTTGCAGGTGCTTCAGCTTGACTTCTCACTTGGGATTGATTTCTCTGACTTTTGGCTAACTACTTAGATTAGTAGTTTATTTTGTTGTATACACTTGAGATATAGACTCATAGTTGTATTCTTTTGTATAGCACGTGTTGCTATTCTTTTGTATTATTGTGGATCTTTTTGACCACTACTCTGATATACACTTTCATGTGTTAATTATATATTCATATCTTCTTCCGCCTTTGTGATATGAATTATCTGTGAATAATTTGTGTTATGCTTATTTCTATATTTGTTTCCGAAGATTACTATAGCCACTGTGTAGTAGCTTTGAGTTTGTGTCGGTATGTCGGATTTTCTCTTGTGGTGAAAAGTTATATTTTTATCTGGCATATCGGTACTCGCCAAAAGAAATTATACAGATGGTCGCTCCTCTACAGCCTTATTCTCCGTGCTAGTTGACAGCATTACTCCGTAGTGTTCTTGGCTAGCGTGGGTATAGAGGTGGGGCGTCACAATACATGCGTCCATATATTATATATTTATAGACTTGCATATTCTTTCTCGTTTAAGTTAGCGATTTTAGAAAAAGCTTTTACATGTTTCTAAACTATTAATTTTTGTTTATCAATCAATGTCAATGTGAATCCTTAAAGACTACATGATAATGCTAAAAACATCCGGTTTGAAAGTACATATGATCTAGTTTGACTTATCGATTATAACTTTAATATATTAGATATATTATAACTTTTAGTCATTTTGACTTATCAAGAATAAAGGTCTTCAAGATCTAAGTCTTATAGTTTGTCAAAACTTCATAGTTTAATATTGAAGTCAAACTTTTCTATGTAATGAATGTCAAAATTCTAGTTTTGTATTAAAATTTGTGATATTTCATATAACTTTTTTTTTCCATTATCAAACTTCGAAATTTATGTTCTTTATCCCCTTAAATGTATAAATTTATGCGAATATATAATATAATTGAAACTTTCTATATATCTTTATTTGAATGTGCTAAAGAACGTCATTCAAATTAATAAGTCAAATATAACTTAATGGTTTTCAATCCAAACCATGTTGAACTTCTGCTTCAGATAAATTATGTATACAACTTCGATTTGTTATGGTTTATTTTTCAATTATATCTCAAATATATCTTTTGAACATTATTTATAATTATTTATCAGAGAATAATACATGATTTGAATTATATATTAACATCTCTTCTAAAGAGTTCAATAAAAAAAATTATTTACGATAGAAATAAGAGTTTCTTCTGGATACTCGAAATGTTATAAAAATATGCAATAATATTTGTTACGCATAAAGATGTCTTCAAGAACGTATTTTAACTTTCATGAAAATTATGATATGACATATTATATGGGAGAATTAATTTAAAGGACAAAAATTTGTATATTTTTAGCCTCAAGGACACGACCTCAATATTTTAACCACAGGGATAAATATTCTCCTTAAATTTATTCATACGGACAAACATTCTTCCAAAATTATTCATAAGGAAAAAATTCTTTCAAAACTACTATCGAACTAAAAACTGATACCTAAAAATTGCTACCGATAACTACAAAACGATACCTAAAAACTGCTATCAATAACTAAAAACTAATGCCTAAAGAAATTTGTCCTTCAGGCTAAAATACTGAAGGTCTGTCCTTGAGGCTAAAATGCTGAGAAATTTCGTCTTTGACAATAATTTCTTGTATATATTATCTCTTTAAGAGAATATCTAAAGATGTTTATTCAGGAATAGTTATGCATATGATATACAATTCATGGTGTATTTTTGAAAAATAATATATCACAGATCACTATTAACTCTTAAATTTGTCTACTATATCTATGGTCCATGAAAATGGTAGATTGAATTTTGTAGATGTATTTTGCACCCGTTTCTTTTGGTTCTATTTTGATTTACAAATTCTTTGGGTTATTTAGTGCCATATCACTTCTTGAAGTGCTATATCATATTTGAAAATGTTTCAGAGGTAAAGCTTTTGTAGTGCTATACAAGGATGTTATATCACTTATAGGGTTATTTTATAAACAACACTTCTGGAGTGTGACATTTCTCTTCTAAATATACTTTATATGCACTTTTTTTGGAATGTCATCAATATTCAATATCTTTCATACATAAATGACATAATTACTACTTTCAGAGTAGAAAAAAATATCACTGCCGGATGTTTTTGTTGTAACTACATTTGAAATGTCATATCATATTTCAAATACCATAACAAAATTTGATGCGCTAAATAAAAGTTAGATGTAAGAGATAAACCACTACTTTTGGATTGTAGTATTGGTATACAATACCTTTATTGGAGATAAATATTGTCACTACTTCTAAACTGTTATACGATGTTCCTTCATGGGATACTGCGTTTCCTTTTAAGGAATTACAGTTAAAAAAAATTCTATAACGTTTCTTCTAGGATGTTCAGATTTTGCAATTTAAATATAAATAAATCTCTGAAACATCTCTTCGAGAGTATGGCATATGGGTTATTTTTTCTGGAGAATATTATTTCTTAATTTAAATAGTTTGCCAAATGCACCCAAAAATAATTTATCAAAACTTCGTGTTTTATAACATAGTGCGATTAGTAAAAATCGGATCTACAATTAGATATATCAAAGAGAGAGAAACAAAGAGAATAATTAATTTGAAGCTGCATAATTGAAATGAAATTAGATTTTGCATTGCACGGGACCTATAAATTGACCATGTATGCTTTTACATAACTAGGAGTATATAATGGTGAAAATATTTAAACTAACTACAACATAAAAAATGAAATGAAACATGAGAAGTATGGACTGAAATATCAGTTGAATCCATACTCATAAATAATGAACGTCCTTTTCCATAAACTAATAATTACTTTTCAATCCGGCGGATGTTTGAAATATCATACAACATAATATATTCAGGATATTTGGTCAGTATAATATGTGAATGTAAAGATGTATGTAAATAGAACTCATTTGGTGATGTTCGAAATCTCTTGAATGCACTATCATTATCTTATGCGATGATGTGTTTATCTCTTTTTACTTTTTCCAAAGGTGTAATCTTATCATGTCATGGAGTTTCAAGAGAGCTTTGGGTTTCTTCTTCATGAATTACTTCAAGTTCATTCATTTTTGATGAACTTTAGGTTCTCAAATTTTGTGCTAACTTCTTGTTTAGAAGCTTATACATTTCGACCAATTAAAAAATATTATTAAGATTTTTAGTCTATAGATTTATCAACAAATCTTTTTATAATTTAAGACTTCAGGTCTTAGACTTTGTGTTATAGGTTCAAAAAATTTCTTTACACTACTTCAGGTTGTTGTTCAAACTTATTTCTTCAATTATATCAAACATTGTTTGCCAAAATACCTACATCAAATATTAAACCATATGTCTATTCTTATTCCAACCATAAAATACAATATTTAATTCACTGTAACTAATGCATTTAGTGCATTTATGATAATGAGGTTTTTTGATTTATTACCATAACGGCCACATTGAATGCATTTATGATAAAATGAATGCAATTAACCATTATATAGTCTAAAATATAAACTATTGTCATAACAGAATGATTTATTTACAAATACATAAATTAGTTGAAAAACATTACTTAAAGTAATAAAATTTCACCTCAGATCTAGCTACTATATAACTCAACAACAAAATAAAAAGGAATGCCTTAAAGAACAAACATTATTTCGCAATGATCATATTTTCTAAAATGACCAAAGTACTAGTTATATATTATGCTCAATCAACAATTGAGTAAAATATTATAATCATAGAACAAAAATTTTATATTATCGTACATAAATGGTTCTAAATTATGTAATTTATCCATATCATTCATGAACATAAATAAAAATAACTATACATCTTAGATCCAAATAATTATTTCCATCATAAAAAAATTAACTCAAAAATAAAAACACTTCAGAATTTTGATTCTTTACACAAACCATATACAGATCATTTAGATCTTTCTTTCTGCATCAAAATTACCTTTTAGTCTAGGAAGAACAACTTTAGTACTAAATCAAATCCAAAAATTATCACAAAAAATATCTTTCATGCATAGATCAAGTAAGGCTGCAATTTCAGTTAGATAATACATGAATTCAATAACTAATAAACAAATTCCATTCGAAACTCACTTAAATATGCAGAAAAAATCAAAACTTTCTAATGAAATCAGAGATGGGTGATCTAATACCACTTGTTAGACAATTGGATATTGATCAAATATTAATTTTGAAAGAATAAATAATGTTGATTTTAGTTAGAGAAATTTAAGGGAAGTAATCCAAAAAGTCATACCTGATTTCAGTAAATGATTTAGAGAAACAAATATATCTACATGAAAAAGAAAGGTTTGACCTTATAGATTATCATAACTCGATATCTATAATTTTTATTTAAAGATCATGTTGTAACTTGTTGTAAGCTATAAGAAGCAGTTAGCACCAAAATTGGTCACTAACACCCTTGAGTAGAGTTATGTAGAGAGATTAATGAAGAGAGTAAATTAGGACTGAAAAATAGTGCAATTCAATGAAAAGGAATAACAAAAACGAGAACACCAGATTTATAGTGGTTCGGCGTAACTGCCTACATCCACTTTGAGTTTAATCTTTATTGCTTTCTCGATTACTTGAATACAGATACAATCCGTAAATCAATCACTTGGATACAAGTTTGAGTTAAAAAGAGGAGAGTATAAGAAATGGCAGAGTCTCCCCAGTATTCCCGGAAAAAAGGTCCTTTTTCAGTGTGCCCCTACCCTTCTATTTATAGACGAAGATGGGTTGAACTTCCCTGGTGGGCCTGGTGGCTGAATATCTCGGTCCAAATAGAGTAAACGGCCCAAAGGGAGTAAGCTCTGTGTACCGAACCAGGGAGGCCGAACGGTAAGATGCCGAACCAAGGCAATGGCATCGAACGATGCTCTCATGCCGAACGAAGCTGGAGTGTCGAGCGATCCAAGGTTGCCGAACCAAGCTGGATGCCGAACAATCGAGGTTCGCCGAACGTACCCTTTAGCCGAACGATGTCCTTTAGCCGAACGATGTTCTTAGGTCGAACGAAGCTGGAATGCGAACGTTCTTATGAGGCCGAGCATTCTTCTGATGCCGAGCGAAGCTTGCCGAGCGACGTGCGCCGAACCATTCTTGCCGAACCATGCCTAAATGCCAAACATGTTGTCCTCATCAAACCTGTATGCCTCCAGGCTCTTCGTGGTCATAATCTTGTCTAGTGCTGATAATAGTGTCTTCAACTGTCGTTCTGTAACCGGGCCAAGATGCCGGTTAACATTTGCCTCCCAAAGTGGGTCGTGTGGAGCAACACAACACGCTTTGAATCAGCGAGTATTCCTTGTCTTCAGAAAGAAATCCATCATGTTTCTTGAATAGTCATTATCCTTCGACTTTATCCTCCCAAGCTGTCATATCCTTCTCTGGTCGTCTTGACGCTTGGTTGATTCCCAATATTATAAATCCAGGGTTGTAGTTCATCAGTGACCAGCCGTGTCTGATTCTACAGAGCTAGCTAGCTTCGGCTATCTGATTTAGTTTTTTCTTAATAACCCTTAGTGAGAATTCAATTTATGTTGTTTTCAAGAAGTCGGACTTGTTCGGATGTACACATGCACGTTTGGGTACATGTTCTTTCCATTGGCTCTCGAATGCGTTTTATATGCTCATAAGTTGTCGCCAACTCCGTCCAGTTTAATTGCAATTCAATTGCGATTCCTTGATTGTATTTTCTGTGAAATAAGGGTTGCAATCAGCCACTGAGGGCTTTTCCGAACCCCTCTTCAGTAAAAACTCTATGATTTTGTTCACAACTTCAACTTGTCCATTTGCAGGTATAATGGATCACGGAAGGTCATAAGGACAGATGACGTTATGGATAAAGAAGTTGATTATTTTCTTCATCTAGGTCATGGTTAAGAGTTCTTTATCTGCCCATTCGGTGAAGTAATCAATTACTATGATGGTGCATTTCGTTCTACCTTTAGGATTGGTAAGAAGAGGACGTCAATGCCCCCAAGTGGGAAACGGCTGTGGACTAGCCATTTGAGTAATTTCCATCGGTGGGGTTCCTGGATTTTTGCAAACATCTTGCACTTTTCCCATTGTCTAGCATGATCGACCGTATCTAGATTGATAGTTGGCCAATAATGCCTGTAGCAGAGTATCTTCTTTATCAAGGTTTTCCCCTTGATGCTATTACCACATTCTTCTTCATAGAATTTGCTCAAGATATCATCATGGGCGATGCGCCGAAGCATGGGGATGGACAAACTCCTTTTGACACACGGCTTATTCTTAGATGATTTGGCATGAAGATTTGAGGAGGATCTGTTGTTTTCCATTCCTCCGTTCAGTAAGAATTCCTCATTGTAGATAGTCTTCGACAGGAATCAACCATGACACCTTTTCATTTTGTTCGCTGAGTACGTGTGTAATGACGTAATACGTGAAGTCGGTTAGTGGCTCTTGGGCTTGGCCGAGACAAGGAGCAAGACAATGCCCCCTAGAAAGATCAACTTCCTTAAATTTGTATACAACCAATCAAGAATCACAAAAGATACGTAAAGTTTTCACTTCAAATCCTCTAGCAAGCTTGAGGCTGGCAGTCAAGGCTTCATACTAAGCAGCGTTGTTTGTTATAAGTAAATCGAGTTTCAGGACGTAGCAAATTGATCGTTCCTCAAGAGTCACTATCATGACTCGAGTCATTATCATGACTCCTATGCCATAATACTGATAATTAGATGCTCCATCCGCGTACATTTTCCATCTTATGGTTGGTTCTGTACTACTCTTCAAGTAGTCATCTGAGGTAGTGAATTTAGGTGTGAGGTCTGCTAATTTCCGTCCTTGGATAGCCCTTCGAGGGAAATAAGTGATATCGAATTAGCTTAGTTCAATATTCTATTTAAGTAGTCTTTCAGACGTCTCAGGTCATTGTATGCCCTGTCGCAACGGCTGGTAAGCATAGATGCTGATGGAGTGAGCCTAAAAGTAAGAGTGGAACTTTCATGATGAAATCAATAGATATTGTGCTAGCTTTTGTAGCTTCGGGTTGATATCCAATGCATGGCTCACGATTGTTAATGAAATCACATATGCATGCCAGAATGGGTCCAAGGGAGCATATCATCATTTATTCAGAAAAATCCAACTAATTCTTCTATCATCACTACACTGAGCTATGATCCGATATTTAGCACCCGGGATGGGGTCACCATGGCTGGCTGTAATGTCGACCGTCAGCTTAGCAAGTGCCATCCCAGATTCTTTGAGTACAAATGTAACTATTTTGCATAACATTCAATGTGAAATATGGTTGGGATGGCCAATGTTGACGGTTACTCTAGTCGAATCCTAGATTCTTGTCATGAGTTATTAAGTCTAATAGTGAAGGACGCTGAATGCTCTAATAGATTATCAGCGAATGGCCAAAGATCAGGCTTAAAAGCGCATTGAAGGAAATGTCGGTGGCGGTCAGCCTTGAGTGGCGTGCAACTGTATAGCTGGATCTTGCTATGAGTTTGAATTTGCTTGTATATTCGATTAATGCACTTTCTATTCAATGCATTCGCGATCCTTTACCTGTCCTTCGAGTTGGAGTGAAAGTCAATTGCCCATCAGCTAAGGTATCGATTTAATGATTCTATCTCTAGCATCCTTTCGGTCATTGCCTTGAGTAGCTGTAAGCACTATATAAAAGTTTTAATACTGAGCTATCGTAGCCAGTCTTTGGACGACCATGCGTCTTCCCCCAGTCTCGGGTTGATAAATGTACTGCATGGACGGTTGAATAGCCGTTCTAGCCATGTCTATGTTCTCACCTAAATTCCAAAGACATAGAGGTGATCGGTGAATAGTCGGTTCACATTCATCCCGCTTCTCGCTCGTGCCCCCAGGTCTGGGCATACATCGATAAGTAGGAAGGCCAGCCATGCCCACTTTAGCTTTACTCTCTTTCCCGCTGAATCGTGGGATCATGTCAGTCGATGGGAGACTAGGTCTCGCCTATTTGGGATTCTATCGTTTTTTTCATTCCAAGGGGAATACTTCGATGCCACGTCAGTTTTAGGGCGTAATTTGGACAGTGGACGATCATTTACGTCCACTTTGGTTCATGCTCTGTAATCAGGTCTTGGGGTAAAGTTGGCTACAAATGCAGTCAAGTTATGCTCATCCAGTTTCATACTCCTCCTGACGAATCGAATGAGGGTGCTGGAGAATTTTTGACCGAGTATTCGTGGTTTACCCTCCTTTCCACACTTTGGGGGTCATAGTCTTCCAAGAAACATCCGAATCACATTCGTATATGCTTGGTGCGGATCGGTATTGACCCTCGATCTGAGGTATGATATAGTCGATTGCTCGTAGCTTTGGATGCCATTTCGATTGGTTCTGTATTGAGGCCTCCCTGCGGTCGTTGCTTCAAGTTATAAAGAATTCCACGCTAGAGCAATAGTAAGCTGTTGTATTCAGCTTTTAGTGATTCGTACCCATGCTCCCGGCATTGATTTGGCCAGGCCACTAGTTGGATGGTCGAACTCCATCCTTAGCGGGTTAATAATCCTTCAGTCGATTCCATGACGAAGTTTGCGTAATAGAGAATGGTCGGAATCCATTCGTCTATTTATCGATGTTTATACACCACTCTGCATTCTGGTGACTTAGTGTTATTCTCCCCCCGGTTGACTCGTGCCCAATTTGTATTCATGCTTCGGGGACTTAGAGATTTGTCGAACGGTTTATGCTTTAGTCCACATTTCAAGACGCAGAGATTTTTGTCAACTCGTTTATACTCCAGTCCGCATTCTGGGAACTTAGAGTAATCTAGTCCGCTTCTGGGATTTGGAGATTCTTCTCAAGTCTTCTATAATCTAGTCCGTGCTCTGGGGATTGAGAGTACCGTAGTCCGCACTCTGGGGATGTAGAGGTTCTTAGGTCGTTTATACTCTAGTCCGCACTCTGGGGACTTAGAGCACTCCAGTCCCAACTTTGGGTACTTGGAGTTTTAAGTTGCTCATATTCTAGTCCGTACTCTGGGGACTTGGAGGTTTAAGTCGTTTATACTCTAGTCCGCACTCTGGGGACTTAGAGTACTCTCGTCCGCGCTCAGGTGATTAGAGCGCTTGATGAAGACAAGTCCGGAACCTCCTTCCATGCCGACGGGGGTTATGAAGTAGAAATTACAGGCACCTCTGATCACACATCCGAATTGAGCATGAAAGAGCGGCTCGAGAAAGAGAAGGTCAAGGTCGAGCCCCGAGTTGTGGACTTGGACGATCCTTTGAACAAGCCGTTGAAGGTCATCCTTCCTGGCGGGTCCAAGCCCATGGAAGTTCTCCATACTTCTTCAGTTGCTACCCCTCTATCAAAGAAGAGTACCAAGAGTAAATGCTATGGAGAGGAGCCATCTAGAAAGGAGTTGGAGAAGCACAAGAAGTGATTACTATCCTCGTTCAACGAGAGTTAGTTTAAGTCATGTAATTATTTTCATCTATTTCCTTTAGTCCTTGTAAATAGAATGTCGACTCCGAACTTTGGAGGGGTTGTAATAGGAACTCGTTTCTGAATAAAGTTTAGTTCCTTTTTCCTTCTTACAAAAGACTCTTATTGTTCAGTTTTCTTTGTGATTGTTATGTGGATCCAAGTAGTTGTGAGTAACATAGACTTCTCGGTCCATCTTCATATAACTCGGAAACACTTCGGGAGTTGTTGAACTTCCATTCTGTGCTTCGAGCACTTAGAATACTTTCTAGCCCGTGTGTCAGGGATTTGAAAATTTTAAGTCATCTGTGTCATAGTTCATATTCAGGGAACTTGGAGATCCAAATCGCTTATATTCGAGTCCGCGCTTTGGGGACTTAGAGTACTCCAGTCCGCATTCTGGGGACTTGGAGGTTCAAGTCATTTATACTCTAGTCCGCGCTCTGGGGACTTGAAGGTTTAAGTCAGTTATACTCTAGTCCGCGCTCTAGGGACTTAGAGTAATCCAGTCCATGCTCTGGGGACTTGAAGGTTTAAGTCATTTATACTCTAGCCCGCGCTCTGGGGACTTAGAGTACTCCAGTCCGCGCTCTGGGGACTTGGAGGTTTAAGTCGTTTAAACTCTAGTCCGCGCTCTGGGGACTTAGAGTACTAGAGTCCGCACTCCGTGGACTTAGAGGTTTGAGTTGTTTATACTCTAGTCCGCCCTCTGGGGACTTAGAGTACTCCAGTCCGCACTCTGGGGACTTGGAGGTTTAAGTTGTTTATACTCTAGTCCGCGCTCTGGGGACTTAGAGTACTCCAGTCCGCACTCTGGGGACTTGGAGGTTTAAGTTGTTTATACTCTAGTCCGCGCTCTGGGGACTTAGAGTACTCCAGTTGGCACTCTGGGGACTTGGAGGTTTAAGTCATTTAAACACTAGCTCGCGCTCTGGGGACTTAGAGTACTCCAGTCCGCGCTCTGGGGACTTGGAGGTTTAAGTCGTTTAAACTCTAGTCCGCGCTCTGGGGACATAGAGTACTCCAGTCTGCACTCCGGGGAATTAGAGGTTTGAGTTGTTTATACTCTAGTCCGCGGTCTGGGGACTTAGAGTACTCTAGTCCGCACTCTGGGGGCTTGGAGGTTTAAGTTGTTTATACTCTAGTCCGCGCTCTGGGGACTTAGAGTATTCCAGTCCACGCTCTGGGGACTTGAAGGTTTAAGTCATTTATACTCTAGCCGGCGCTCTGGGGACTTAGAGTACTCCAGTCCGCGCTCTGAGGACTTGGAGGTTTACGTCGTTTAAACTCTAGTCCGCGCTCTGGGGACTTAGAGTACTCCAGTCCGCACTCCGGGGACTTAGAGGTTTGAGTTGTTTATACTCTAGTCCGCGCTCTGGGGACTTAAAGTACTCTAGTCCTCACACTGGGGACTTGGAGGTTTAAGTCATTTATACTCCAGTCCGCGCTCTGGGGACTTAGAGTACTCCAGTCCGCGCTCTGGGGACTTGGAGGTTTAAGTCATTTAGATTCTAGTCTGCGCTCTGGGGACTTAGAGTACTTTAGTCCGCGCTCTGGGGACTTGGAGGTTTAAGTCGAGAGTAGTCGTATTTCCGCTTTTTAATTTGTATTCATCTACCGTTTGTCGAACGAACAACCGAACCACATTTGCTCATGGAATGGGATTCTGCCCCCAGAATGAGGGATGAAATTCGAAAAATGGACGACCAATTCTCATTCGCTTGGTGATTATAGCTCTTCCAATCAAGTCAAGGAAGGAGGAATATGATAGACGGTTGGATCACATCCATGTTGGGTTAGATAGCCAAATCTCTTACAATTTGCTCCGTGTCTCCTTCTAGAAAACAAGGATAATAGATTGTTGAGTAGACAAAGTAAGTTGCATATGTTCTAAGGTGCAGTCGTGCCTATGCATTGAGAGCGATGGTTAATGAGTAGGCAGTCCACAACAACTATTTCAAGTCGGGCCTTCGAACAACCTTTTGTGTTGAAGGTAGGATTTGATGTGTAGATGATTAAATCACGTCAATTCTAGACAGATCTCGGCGTCACTGAGCTTAGGAGGGGCATCTGTATTTTATCGAACTTCGTTCCGTGACTCGATTTGAGTGGATGATCGAGGCATACTCATTCCAAACCTTGCTTGGTCCCCTTGTCAAATGTGGAGGTCGATGAATGCGAGGTCAGTCCTGCTCACTTTGTATTGGTCTCTGATCGTGATGAGCTTTCCATTATCTAGTCCATAGCCCCAAATCAAAGGCGCATGATTGATGATAAGCGATTGAATTATGCTCGTCCAGATATAACTCCATACGTCCGATCATGGTCTGCATGGATTGGTTGGCGACCAAATCCGAGTACCTGGTCACCTACATTGTTTTGAAAGTAGTTTAGTTCAAGCTAGTCGTAGTTCATAGAACATTTGAAATAGAAATAGAAATGGAAATAATTTAAAGAAGATTATGATTAATCTCGTTGATAAGTGAAGCAGCGTCGTGTGCTCGCTATTCGACTTTGCCCCTGGCTCCTTTCAAAGAGATGTCAGCCGTCAGCCGTCCAATTGATAATCATAGCCCTTTATTAATAGGCATCGGATGTTTGCTTCCCGCCATTCTGCAGGACTTGTACATATTATTAAAGCTTTCCTTTCCAGATCAGCTTTTCGATCACACCTCGGAGGTGTTTGTAATCGCCCGTGTTAGGATCAGTGAGCATCTTGGAATATACAACATTCCCCCTATTTTATTTAGACTTTTGGTGTAATCTCTCGAGGTTGGTTTCCAGTGCCACTCCGAGTCGTGAGTCTTCAAGTACAGGTTGTCAATTGAATCTTTCAAAGAGCATATGATCCGAATTTTGAGGTCTTGTTTCAGCTAATAGGATCTACTTCCTTAGTCAACGGGCCTTCATTGTTATTTTCCTTTGTCTGTTCCGCTCCTCCACACTTTGATTTAGATTCATTATTGTCATAGAGATGATGCATGGTCGTTGGAGGCTCTCCAGCTAACCGGCTGCTAAAATATATATGGAGGTCGATTATCCTCAAGTGATCGATATGATATCCCTTTGAGCGTATCGTTCGAGTAGTAGTTGTTTGTCCGCTCCCTTGTTGTCGTTCAGAAGCTGTCGCTAGATCCTCTATGCCCCGGTCGATCAGGGGATGTAAGGGAAGTAGATAGAATGTTCCTTTATTAAGTTGAGTTTTGAATTCACTATAGGGGTCGTATAAGAGACCGGTGTAACTTAAGTTTGGAACGGTCTGGATGCCGCTCGGCATATACAATGCCGTTTGGCATTATAGAGGTGTTCGGCATAGAGGTATGTTCGGCCTGGAAGAGCGTTCGGCCTAGAGGTTTGTTCGGCCTAGACGAGCGTTCGGCCTAGAAGTATGGATCGGCCTGGAGGAGTGTTCCGCCTAGAGGTGTGGTCGGCCTGGACGAGCGTTCGGCCTAGAGGTGTGGATCGGCCTGGAGGAGCGTTCGGCCTAGAGGATCGGCCTGGAGTGTTCGGCCAAGATGGATCGGCCACGAGTGTTCGGCCAAGATGGATCGGCCAGGAGTGTTCGGCCAAGTGTAACTCGGCATACACCTTTTCTGCAACGATCGGCATAGACTTTTTCTGGGGCGATCGGTTGAATTGCCTTTAGAGAAGGGTCGGCCTTCATTCAACTTGAGTGCAAACTTTAACATCCAATCGCCAAATCTTGCGTACATCAGTGAATCCAATCTACGGCTATCAGCTTCCTTTAGATTTCTTTCAAATTTGAATAGAATAGGAAGTTTTCTATTAGACAACTGGTTCTATCTCGCAAATATGGAAATCCAATAGTAGATGATGAGATCCAATCAAGTTGAGAATTCAATTCTCAGTGAAAGCACCAAAATGTTAGCACCAAAATTGGTCACTAACACCCTTGAGTAGAGTTATGTAGAGAGATTAATGAAGAGAGTAAATTAGGACTGAAAAATAGTGCAATTCAATGAAAAGGAATAACAAAAACGAGAACACCAGATTTATAGTGGTTCGGCGTAACTGCCTACATCCACTTTGAGTTTAATCTTTATTGCTTTCTCGATTACTTGAATACAGATACAATCCGTAAATCAATCACTTGGATACAAGTTTGAGTTAAAAAGAGGAGAGTATAAGAAATGGCAGAGTCTCCCCAGTATTCTCCGAAAAAAGTTCCCTTTTCAGTGTGCCCCTACCCTTCTATTTATAGACGAAGATGGGTTGGACTTCCCTGGTGGGCCTGGTGGCTGAATATCTCGGTCCAAATAGAGTAAACGGCCCAAATGGAGTAAGCTCTGTGTACCGAACCAGGGAGGCCGAACGGTAAGATGCCGAACCAAGGCAATGGCGTCGAACGATGCTCTCATGCCGAACGAAGCTGGAGTGCCGAGCGATCCAAGGTTACCGAACCAAGCTGGATGCCAAACAATCGAGGTTCGCCGAACGTACCCTTTAGCCGAACGATGTCCTTTAGCCGAAGGATGTTCCTAGGTCAAACGAAGCTGGAATGCGAACGTTCTTCTGAGGCCGAGCATTCTTCTGATGCCGAGCGAAGCTTGCCGAGCGACGTGCGCCGAACCATTCTTGGCGAACCATGCCTAAATGCCAAACATGTTGTCCTCATCAAACCCGTATGCCTCCAGGCTCTTCGTGGTCATAATCTTGTCTAGTGCTGATAATAGTGTCTTCAACTGTCATTTTGTAACCGGGCCAAGATGCCGGTTAACAGAAGCCATTAGAGAAAGAGAGATGAGATATTCCATTCACTACAGCTGTAAACGTACAATACAATAGTGCTCTATTTATAGTCATGTCATAGAAAATAAAAATTACAATAATGGCCATGTAACAAATAGCATATTCACCCTTATTATCTACATATATTATATTGTTAAGAACAATTAGCAGTAATAATAAAGAAAAAGTGAGTCTATTTAAAACTCAAACTTATAGAATAACAGTTACGACATGAACAGCTTTGCTCTTATTTAATTGAAGAAACTTTTTACAATCAATCCCTCATTGTATGCTTTTTAACATTTAACCCCCATTAAAATTTAAATTACAATCGGTAAGTTCACCATTTCTCATTTAATCTTCCATTGCCCCTTCATTAACATTCTCGTAGTTCAAAGTAAGTACAATTATTTTAGAACAAGTCTTTTATCATTTTCTACTTGTTAATGAAAAAACTATCAAAATGGATAAAACCTTTTACTCCAATATTTTAGTATTATCCATTTTTTCAATTTTCAATGTAACTGTTTGATTTATGATTAGATGTATACTCTTATCTATATTCACCATTTTCAATCTTTTATTCGTATATGTCTCATTTTCGTCTATATTAGAATGACTCCAGCAACGAATGGATTTGCAAATATTTTTGTGGTTTTTTGTTTATTTCTCTAAAGTAACCTAAATTTATTGTGATTTAATGGGATTTTTGAGTTTAATCAATTTATTACTGATTGCGACATATAATGATGCATGTACTTGATTCTATGTTGGTGAACGTTAATTGTTATAATTTTGGTTAATTGGATATTAACATGAATTTATTTCCAATTGAAAATTTATAATTTGTGTTATTTTATATAGATTGATAGGGCTAATAAGAATGAAATTACGTTATCAATAATGTAAGGATAACTAGGTTAATTTATAATTTTTCTATTTTCATTTAGTTGATTTCAAATATTCCTAATTAAGATTACAACAAAACTATTTTTCATTGCACGTTCAACCAACAATTTTATAAGCACATAATTTATATATATAAAACCACATCTTTAGTTGATTGAATTTCTAATTCTTGTTGTCCTATTTTTATTATTTCTTAAAGGAAAACATGCTAAATATAATTTCTTTAAGTTTGTTAGATGTGCATATCAAAAAAAGAAATTGCATCCAAAATATTATGGAAAAAAATGAATAGGAAAATTATAGATAAAATGAAATTATTTTTATTATCAAGAATAAACTATAGATGGAAACAAATAAATATTTTTTACAAACTTCCGTAAAAAAATTCATAATGAATAATTAGGAACAATAATTAAGAATAAAAAAATACTTTTGAGTTTAAAATTCAATTGCAAGGAACAATAATTGTAGCAATTTATATTATATTGGTGGGGTATCTTAAGTTGGCAGGTTATCCATGCCTAAAGTTTTGATTGGTGTATCTTTCTTTTTCTTTATCTATTGATTCATGCAATAAACACATTTGTTGATTCACAAATTTTAATCTTAACCGTAGTTGACTTTCTAATTAATGAGAATTCTATACTCGATTTTAAACAATTAAACCACTCTATGAGATAAAACTGGTCAAATCCGACTTCAAAGTCAAATAATAACAGCTATAAACTGCAAGTTATAAATAGTATTTGTATGGTTTCCATTAAACCATAAGCGACAGGCAAAAAATGATTAATAGTTTATTAAGTTTGACTTTCAAGTATAATATACTAAATTTTATACATATATTCCTTTGTTTTCTTATTCCTCATTATAATGTTTAAAGGCGTAATTGACATAAATTTTAACATGCTTCTTTTGCTTCCTTATTCACTATTTCATTCTTTCAACACCATAATTGATTGTAAATTACTTTAATGTTCATCCAAGATTCATATAGCTTCAATAATTTGAGTTTGTTTCAATTGTTCAAAATTTTAACATATGTTGATTTTGGTGTAGTATTATTCTTCTTTATCAGGAATATTCAAGTGTATTTTCCAGTGATTTTACTTTTCCATATACTAATATAATAAAGTTATAATATATGTAAATATAAATAGTGAATATGCTATAACTGTTTTGTATTTAGTCCCACATCGTGGGATTAGTTTTACCCCAAGCTCCTAGGTCTCTATATAAAGGTGCTAAAGTAATGTAAATAGATAGTCTATTCTCAGGAATAAATAATATGTCTTCTGCCTCTCTCTCTAATAGCTTCCTATTTTCTTTATTCTATAACACGTTATCAGCACGATCTATACCAAAAAAAATTATGGATCTATAATTCATGAAATCATATCTATTCTTTTCCAGATGCAATTATAGATCTCATGACGGTAAGTCATTTTTCTGATGATTTAATCTTCGAAATCATTTTTTTTATATCTCATTCCATTCTAGATCTACTTCTTCAGATCTAAATATGTTGTCCTATTTTTTTAAATTTTTTATATTAGTCTTATAATTTTAGATCTATATATAGATCTAAACTTTGAGATCTGATTCTTATTTTGTTAGTTATTATATTTCAGATCTAATTTTTTTTGCTATTTTTATGATCTTATTATATTGTAGATCTCAATATCATACTTATTTTTATGTTTTTTAGTTCATTTATTTAGGAATGCAAGTTTGAAGTTGATAAAATTTGATATTGTTGATTAAAGCAAATTTTTTGAATTTGATTGTATTTAGTTTGGAGATGGATTTGAGAAATCAAACATGGTTGGTAAATGGGGTTTTCATTTTGAAAACCTTTTGATTTGATTTAGATTTGAATGAAGACTTTGGGAATTATTTTGATATATGATTTATATTTCCAGAAGAAATATTTTATTGTTTCTAAGAGAAACAAATATAAATATAATACGTATCTAGAAGATCGTATTAAGTGAATGGAAACATTAGTAAAAGCTTACATGATAAGCTCAATATCTTCCAATGTTTCCTTTAACAAAAAAGGGAAAAGGAAATAATAATTGAGAACCTGCAGTTTTCATAAATCAGTAAATTACAAGTTTCCTTAAAATAAAGAACCAGAAGTTCTAACTAAAAAAAGGATTATATATCAAAACTCAAATATATAAATTTGAGATGTGAAGCTTTGAATTATTAGAAAATCTAATTCAGATTATGGTAAATTTCAATTGCAATCAAACCTGAAGTTTGATAATGAAAATCAAGTTGTACCATTTAGGATCTAAAGTACTAAACAAAGACTTTTTTTAAAGTAAAATTGAAACCTGAAGTTCTAAAAATATTTGCCAATGGTATTAACTACTAAATCAAATAAATGTATAGAAACTTGTTCACTCCAGAAGTAGTGAAAATAATATATTAAAAAAAATTCTCCATAAGAGATTTGTTGATACATTTGGTGTTTTTACTAAACCAAATAAATATATAGAAACATATCTACTCTTCTACTCTCTTTCTTTTTAATTAAAAATAAGGCATTCTAATAGGAAGTTTATGTAACAACCCGAGGTTTTTACCCAATTTATAATCGTTGTTAAACGATTATCGTGCTAGTTAATTACTAATGGAAGTTTTCATTCAGGTTGAAATTCTTTAATTGTTAATTGTTGTTGTTCGGGCTTTTAAAAAAAAAAAAAATTGGCCCATGTTTTTCTTTTGTACCATGATGGTTGTCAAGGAGCAAACCCGAATCCCTCCCTCTGTTCATTCTATCCGCTAAAACCCTATAACCCGATCCCCCTCTTTATTTTCGTTTTCATTTTCATTCGAACCCTAAACCTAAAATCGAAAGGAAAATAGAAAATGGTGGCTCGTTTTCGTTCGTTCGTCTTCACAAATTAGGGCTCCTGCCTATTCATTCACTCGTCTTCGTGATGCCATGGCGTCGTCTCTGCCAAGTGTCGTTGCTCACGGCTGCCCCGTCGAAGAAGGTGAGTGAATCGTCCCTCACTCACATCTAATCCAGCTTAGTAATAGGCTTGCGGTTGACTTGGTTTCGTTTTTGATAACTTCTCTGATGTCGTTGTTCATGATTTCTCTGATTTTATCAAATTCGTATATCTTAGTATAACTTGGTTTTGATTTTTGGGCTGTTTAATATCGTGACTATCACAAATTCGATTTTCTTTGTTGACTTCGGGCTGACTTTGATTTTTGGAGTTTCCTGTGACATTTCTTAATCTCCGGCCTTGAACTTGTTTAGCAGATTCTTTGAAACTACTGTTGTCTTGTTTATTTCGAAACTGCTGCTAAATGCTTTTGGGCACTTGAACCCTCTCTGTGCATATCTGTTTTACTGCCTTTGATTAGGAGATAATTTTCACTTGTTCGTAGTTAACTTCATTATTGTTTGAACAGTTTAGGTGCACTTGTATATGCACTGAAACTATGTATATACATGCTTATGATTCTGGGTTGTATAGTCTACCTATTGGTATTATTATGTAGTCTGAAGTGCTATTTGTTCATTATGGTGTACATTTGTTTGCATTTCCCTGAGTCACTTGTATCACTCCATTGAATTCCTTGCATAAGACTACAAATGTTCACCGCTCGTTGTCTCTGTTCGACCTGATTTTGCTTTGACTTTGGTCACGGTTGCATATTGTTCCACATGTGGTTTGCTGCCTGATATTGTTATAACAGTGACATGCTTTCCTTTTTGTCACTGATGCATTCTGGAGTATATATTAATTTGCATTGTTTGTATTCAGGGTGGTCTACATTGTTGTACCTAGTTGGATGTACCCGAGTCTGGTACCTTTTTAAATTTGCATCTATTAGTCTGCAGTCTATGTTGTCATCTCTGTTTCATATTGCGACATTGTCGGTACCAGCTTGCATTTACATTGAACATTGGTGGTCTTTGTTGCACTGCCTTATGTCATACTCGTTGATGTCTTCATAGTTTGTTTCCAGTCCGCACTTTACTGTCTTCATGTCTTTCATGTTGCATATTCTCTATAGCTGTTATTTTTCATGACTTGTAGCATTGAGTCTGTTGCACTTCATAATTGCACTGTTTCATTTAGTTGTTCACTAGTGCAGTATGTGTAGTTGATATTGGTGCCATGTATCTACTGCCTTCACGTTCGTGTGCAGTGGTACCACTTCCTGTTCTCATGCATGTGTGCTATTTTGTGCATACGTACATTTATAACCTTGTGTATGATGTCACCTTGGTTTGTTTATATGTCTGCAGCTCCAAGTTGCATCTCTGTTTCATTTTATTCATGTGCCACCAGTAGTGTACGTCCATTGTGTACATTTGGGTTCGTATTTATGTCGTCTAGACTTGACCTCTGCAGTTTTGATTGTTGTTGGTATTCATTGGGTACATTATCACTGTAGTGGCAAGGCAGTGCACGCAAGCGTGAACTGCAGCCATACGGTATTCATTGGGTACATTATCACTGTAGTGGCAAGGCAGTGCACGCAAGCGTGAACTGCAGCCACACGGTATTTCTTTTATTGATATTCTAATTACTTTTGATTCATCGATCTTCTGCGTATTTCATAGACAGTATTGGCGAGGCAGTGTACGCGTGCGTATACTGCAGCCAATCGGTTTTGATGTTTTTAAGTAACTTTTCAATTGGTTAAATTGATTTGATTTGATTTGATTATTTTGTTGTGTCTAATTACCTATTCGATAATTAGATTCTAAGTTTCTGATTATTTATTCCATAATTGGATTTTGTTGTTAATTGCCAATTTGGCAATTCTGATGTTTTCTGAATTATCTTCATTGATAGTCTTTTCACTTATCTTTGTTGATATTTTGAATCTGCTGATTTATTGTTTAACACTATACGTGTTATATTCACCGTTATCCGATTTTCTTGTTAAAGGATCGGATAGGTGAATTTATATTGACTGTCGTCTAATTGTTAATTAATTATTATTGCTTCTGTGTACTAATAACTGAGTTTGAATTAGACTGGCCCGTGTATTATTTTCTTTTGAATTTAATACTCGGGTCAGATCGAGTATTTACAGGTTGTAGATATTTTACCTTGGGTTGCTGCTAGAGCTATGAAGTCTCTTCATATCTTTTGGAGTTTTCGTTGTTATTTAAAGTAGTCAGTGTCTTTGTATAGGATGTTGTATATTCATGTATATTATTCATGATAATGTACTTGTATATGTAACTTCCAGAGTCGACAGTTGTAGTTGTATCATATGTATTGTATCACATGTATTGTAACTGACATCTGTTATATATATGAGACTTTCTGTTATATCTGTGTTCCGTATTTACATTATCTGTGTTATTATTATATATATTGTCCTAAACTATTATGAACCATCGTAGTTCGTTTTATACTGGAATTGGGTAGGTCAATGGGAGTAAATAAATAGGAGATGAAAAATTAAAAAGATATATCACTCCTATCGAGGTAACCAATACTAGTGTAAGGCCCAACTACGGATGGCCGCTCCTATCCAGCCTTATTCTTCGTGATAATAGACAGTATTTCTTCTAATACTCTTTGTTATTGCGAGCATAGAGGTGGGGCGTCATAGTTGGTATCAGAGCTTGGGGTTTAGGACATAATATAAAACATAACTTAGATGGAACATGTGTTACAACTATTAGTCGATGTTTTATATGTGCTTTGTTTATCAGAGTGCGCAGCGAAAACAGTGTGACTGCTTCACTGAGTACAGATGATAATTATTTTGATTTAAAAATCAAAGTATGAAATTGAAATAAATTTCAATTGTTGTTTACATAGCTGTGTTTATTTTGTTTTCTTTAAAATTTCGAATCCGATTTGAGGATTCGAAGCGATTGCAGCTATGTGGCTTTGTTGAAATTTTGCTGGTTTCCTTTGATGCTAATCACATGTTGATTAGATTTTGCTGTTTTGAATTATCTTCATTGAAGATATATTCGAATGATTTCTTTGTTCATTTTGTAGTGTACGTGCAAAATTCAAGCTGCACGTTACTGCATTAATTTTACGTTGAACCGATGCTTGGTTATGAAACGTATTTTGTTGTCGTTATTCTTATAACGGGCTTTTCACACCAATGCTATATTTTGAAGCACGGTGTTTTGTTGACATATTTCAATGAATGAAAATTCACTAATATTATATTTTGATGCAAATTATTTTGATGATATTTTGACATTTAAAAACTACTGTCGCCTTGACTTCAATAACTGTCAAATTTTAAAGTGGATTTTCAAGCGGCTATCCCGCAATGCTGATTTTGAGATTAGTTTTATGTTGTTTTGAGAAGTACCATTTTCTTGTTGAAATTGCTACTTATGTTGCTGATTTAATCACGTGATTATAAAAAGCGTTTTAAAATAAAAAGTGTTTTCAAAAATTTTCAGTTTACGTTTTCAAAAGAATGAGAAAGAGATTTAAACGTTTCAGCAAAATCGAGGACTATGACCCCTTTCTTTTACTGATTCGCTTAACTCCGGACTTGTCCGTTTGAGAGTGTGAAATGTTATTTGTGAATACACAATTTTGCACTTCAAGGAAACGATGAAGAGAATCAAACGATTTAATAAAACACGTGGTATGGTACATGTGC
Source organism: Allium cepa (assembly GCA_030765085.1). NCBI lineage: Eukaryota > Viridiplantae > Streptophyta > Magnoliopsida > Asparagales > Amaryllidaceae > Allium > Allium cepa. Next base: position 183,703,370 of record CM060945.1, read on the forward strand.
GTTTGCTTTTTCGGTTAATTCCGGACTCGTTAATTGAATATCTGATGATTTTATTTGAGCTTTCGAGCCACTCTGCTGGACCTCCGGGTCATTTGTTGGGCTTTCGGGCCACTCTGCTGGACCTCTGGGTCATTTGTTGGGCTTTCGGGCCACTCTGCTGGACCTTCGGGTCAAATACCAGTACTAGACCTTCGGGTCATTCTGCGGACCTTCGGGTCAATCTGATGGGCGCCAAAATTATGTTGAGTACTTGGTAGACTTCGGCCACTCTGAGATGCACGTGTGGCGTAGCTAAAACTCGCCATATGCTGGGATCGATCCAACCTTTTGTGTTGATTTTCTAGATTATCTTAATTGATTTCTAGATATTTGTTATTTCCAATTATCTGCAGGTAATTGGATATTTGTTGATATGAGTTCTGATTATCGTTTTTGATAATCGGATATTTGTTGATTTGATTATTGTTTTTGATAATCGAATATTTGTTGATATGAGTTCTGATTATCGTTTTTGATAATCGGATATGTGTTGATTTGATTATCGTTTTTGATAATCGAATATTTGTTGATATGAGTTCTGATTATCGTTTTTGATAATCGGATATTTGTTGATTTGATTATCGTTTTTGATAATCGAACATTTGTTGATATGAGTTTTGATTATCGTTTTTGATAATCGGATATTTGTTGATTTGATTATCGTTTTTGATAATCGAATATTTGTTGATATGAGTTCTGATTATCGTTTTTGATAATCAGATATTTGTTGATTTGATTATCGTTTTTGATAATCGAATATTTGTTGATATGAGTTCTGATTATCGTTTTTGATAATCGGATATTTATTGATTTGATCATCGTTTTTGATAATTAAATAGTTGTTGATTTGAAATTTGATTATCGCCTTTGATAATGAAATATTTGTCGATTTGAGATTTCTAATTATCGTTTTTGATAATTAGACCTTTGTTGTTTTCTAATTACCGTTTCGGTGACTAGATATCTTCAGTTTTGCGGTTTGTGATTTGGGTTTTATAATTATCTTTGTTGATAATTAGATTTTACTGTCATCTAATTATCATATCGATAATTAGATATTGCTGTTTTGGGATTACTGAATTCTAATTATCTTATTCATAATTGAATATTGCTGATGATTGCACTTATCCAGTTTTGTTGTTTTTCTGATTATCTAATTGATAGTTAGATTTTGATGAGAATTTATGAATTTCTTTTATGAAATTAAAGGGTTTCTTTGACGTCTGAATTCTCTACCTTTATTTTTCTACTTTAACCAGTTTATGTTAGAAAAATAATTGTTACTGACGACCTTAATTGTAACGACCCGTAAATTTTCGATAATTAAAATAGCTAATTTAAAAGATTTCGTGATTTAATGTTAGAAAAAAAAAATTTGTAAATTCGTTTGGAATAATAATAACTGGAATAAATTGCAACAATAATTATCCAAGTAATGAAAAATGAATGCTACTTAGTGAATGCCTTTGAAATCAATAGTTGAATAGGATAATAAATGTTGAATCCATTGGGTATAATAGAGTAATTGATTTATAAGTAAAATTTATTTAAATTAAATATTGAATATTGAACAGGTAAATTGTTTAAATTAAATATTTGGAATTTATTGAATAATTAAATAATGGGAATTGAACAACCGTATAATGGAAATGGTTGTTCTATAAATTTTAATTCGTTTCAAAAGTCAAAATTTTAAGTTCGTTTTGAATATCTCAAAAGATAGTGATTAAGAATAATAAAATTGGTTAAATCTAATATTACAAATGTTTGAAAAAATTAAATTTCGAATTTGATATGATTAATTTGATATTGAAATTTAATATATGAAAATAGAGTGAATATTTGAAATTTGATTTAATATGATTCAAATTGGTTTCCAAAGTAAATGTAAGTTATATTTGGATTTTAATAGAGTTAATAAGATTTTAAAATTGGAATTTATTGGATAAATTGAATAACGGGTTTAATATGATTAAAAATGATTTGTAAAATTTTATTTTATCATATTAGAGTTATAGTGATGTTATAGAACTTTTAAAACTGAATTTAAAATTTATTTGTGAAAATTGAATATTTTAATATTTAATTAGCGACTGAAAAATAGCCAATTTTCGAACAGTCTCAGAATTGGACAAAACTAGTTCCATTGGATTCGTAATAGTTAGTTATTATTGGATTTCAATTTTTGTAGCAATCGGAGTTGTCGTTTGACCGTGGCAGCTCGAAACGCGTTGAAATTGTTTTAATATTAATTTGGCGAGTTAAAATAGTCATTTTGTCAAACGGTCTCGGATTTCGACGAAACCAGTTTCATCGGATCCGTAACTTGATATTATTGTAAGATTTCAAATTTCAAGTCAAACGGATTTGCCGTTCGTCCGGGGCAAGCCAAAACGCATAAAAATTCGTTTAATCGGTTTAATTTAAAATTGATCGTTTATTTCCGTAACTCGCGCATACGATCAAATTAGGCCTTGAAACCTTTTCCATTGCGTCCGGAATAGGGGTATAACATTATGAATGCCTGGCGGCATGCCCTAATCGGAGTTCGAGATTTCGAGTTGCGTAGATCGAGGTATTTTGAAATTTAAATAAATATTTTAATTAGTCAAATCTCTTTTTCAGCTGCTATCCCCTCTTTTCACTATCCCTTTGACCCATTCAAACATGCAATAGCCTCTTCTACTTTTTATAACTGCAGACGCAAGTCAGTAAAGAAAAAAAACCAAGCTTCAAAAGAAAAAAAATTCATCTCTCCTTCAATACTCGATTAAAAATCACGAAACCAGTTTTAAAAATCCTATTTCATCGTTTGCTTCGACCTGGTATGCTCGTTGCTGGGTGCGACCTTGGTTTATGAAGATGGACGTGAGCATAGCGATCTAGGGTTTGCAAAATCGTGGGATTTAGCGATCGATTCGCGAAACGGAGCTTGGATTTGAACTCGTCGTCGAAGATAGCACCTTGGAGCCGAGTTTGGGAGCATGCAGCGGCGTTTGGAGAGGTGCGACCGTGTCGCATACGTACGTGGGTGTGAGGAGTCGCGTTTTACATGGTGGGGCCGAACTTGAAGTTGATGGTACGGGGAGGTGGAGATCGTGAAGGAGAGTTCGTCGGTGAGGACGGATTTGAATTTCGTCAACTATAGCTCCTTATCACTGGAGATTAGTGCACGGCTTGGTGGGTTTTTTTTTCTCTCGTGCACGTACAGGCAAGTTTGGGGAACAAGAGGTTAAGTGGGCTGGGCTTTATTTGCTTGGGTATGAATTCGTTTAATTAAAATATAAAGTGTTTTATAAAATTCGAACGACGATAACTTATAAAATGTATAACTTTTTCATACGAGGTCGAAAATGCACGAAACATTTTGCGTTGGAATCGTATCGACGAGCACTACGCAATGAAAATGGTTCGGAGTCGTTTGGAGCTAGTTTAAATTTCGGGTAAAATTAAACGTTCGTTTAATTTTATTCGAAATAAAACGCTGAAACTGCATTGAAATCAAGGTGAGTGTTTTATAATGCTCACAACGTACTAATTATCTTTATGCTAGTTAAATTTGATATTATGAAGTGTTATGATTTTATTTGTCGTTGTTTGATAAAAATTTAACTGTCATATAGCTTGTCATTTGAATTTACCGTTGAAAAATTAAATTGACAGTTAAATTGAAGTTGAAATTGAACTGCGATTAAATTACCTGACATTGATAACTATGAAACTGCCATGAATTGTATTGTTTATTGGATGATGTATTTTGATGGATGCTATTGGTTGATAATTGAATGTTTAGATGTTTATTTGCTTATATAGATCTTGTTATGCATACATATGATACTGTGATTAAATTTAAGTAATATATACTCATCCCTGACATTTAATTGAAATAAATAATTACTTGGCCATATGATAGAAAATTATATACGGACACCGAATTTGCTAAATTAATAATTTTTGAAATCGTCGATTTGAAATTTATTTTAATGTTTTGATTTAAAAGTTATAAATAGAAATCGAGTTAAAGAAATTGGATTCACCGAAAAACAATTGAGTTGGAATGTTGAAATAAATTTTGGTTAAAGGAATTTTGTTAAATAATTAAGTTGAGACTTTGAAATTTGAAATTGGATATGATTGAATGTCGAAAATTGATTTGTTTAAAGATTTAACCTTAATTCGAGCTTTGAATATTACTAAGTAAAAGTGAAAAAAAATGATGATATTTTGAAATCGAGTTTGGAATTGAATCATATTTGGAATTTTGATTTAAACTTGAATATTTCGGAAATTTTTGTTAAGTGTTATAAGTTGATATTTTGGGAAATCAAGCTCCAAATCGATATAAATTGAAATTGAATAAATTAAAGGTGAATGAAAAATTGAATTAATTCGAAGTAAAAATTGACGTTGATTGAATTGAAATCGAAATTGAATCGGTAGAATGGAAATTGAAATTGTTTTGAATTAGAAGTTATAATTGAAATGGATTGGTTTTGAAGCTGTTTTATTTTGTTTTCCAAATTACTCGGTTATATAAACCATTTTGAATACTTAAACTATTTTAATCTATTTTAAATCTACTTAACCCAATTTAAATAATTTTGAACTAAATTTATCTATTTCAAATCCATTTTAAGATTTTAAAGTATTTTAACTATTTTAATTATTTAAAACTACTTTTAAACTACTTAAAACTATTTTCTAAAATTCTACGCTGGTCAATAAGGTGAAATGTGTATATCTAAATCTTGAATTTAAATACGAATTGAGTTAAATGAAGTTGCAACCTAAATTGAAATTCGAAATGATTTTGAAAACGAAATGAGATATCAATGCGAAAATGATTTTTGAAACGGAATCTGACATTTTAATGGATGCGATGTTATTTGAAATGGATTTGATTTTGAAGCGAATATGATATTTTGATATCAATTATGAATCAATTTGAAATGTAAAAGAGCCAACGGTGTAATAATACGTAGTTTAAAGAGACCGGGATCGGATATGGACATACTCTCTGTCGATACCGAAAACCACTTTAATAACTATTACACGCGGAGTGTTGATCCAGAATGAAGTGGTTGGTTTGGTGAACGCGTTGACTGAAGAAAGAGAATGATTATTGGATGACCCCTGACATGACTAAAACAGGAGCCGCGCCGGGCCATTGAGGTTCTCCACCTCTAGCGGACACACTTCTTCGATACCATATCTATTACATTTGTGATGCGATTTGGGTGCACCCCTTGATTTCGGAGTGTTGTTTCGCGGTGTTGGGGTGGCTGCTGGCTATGCCCAACATCAGTCCGGATCACGCAACTACTAGTATCCTAGTTGGTATCGCCTCATGTACCTTGTCATATTGATTATCCTATTCGCGACCACTACGTTTTGATTTGTACCTTGAGTATATGGATTGCCCTCTGGTGACTTCCGGTTTTGGGTAAGCTACGGTCTTGTATATGGTTTGGATATATAAAATGTGTTAAGGGGGATTATGGTAACGCCTTAACGCTATTTTGATACTTTATATTACTGATAGGCATTATCTACTTAGCGTATATTACTACATAGTAGATATATTCACGGATCCTTGAGAGATGGAAAATCCCGTAACATCTCTTGAGTTATTGCATGCACGATTGACACTGGATAGGAGATGTCAAACCCCGTAAACATCTCTGACGCCGTTACACTCATATTTATTTATGATTGATTTCACTTTCATAAGGATATTTTAGTCCTGACTCGAGTGTTTTGTCTTTTCATTACGCTCGGGTCAGTCCTGAGTTTTCAGATTTTTGAAGATCTATTCTGGAGGACGAAGACGAAGATTTGGTATACTATTACTATTATTACCCTTGCATCATGTTATCTGCTGCATTATTTAATTGTTCTGTTGTATATGTATAAACTCTGATAAATGTTGTATAAATAATTGTCAAAGTATAGTAGACAGCTTCATGAACTGTTTATTTGACTATTATATTTTATCGTTCCACTGCGAGATTCTGTGTTGTTTCATTTCCTTTATTTCTTTTCCTTTCTTATTTACCCCAATGACTATCTGCCCTTTGAATGGTTTGGAATCGACATGTGTATTTGATCGTCGGTTCAAACTGTCCAAAAAGGCGGGTCGTTTCAGTTGGTATCAGAGCTTTGGTTTAGCGATAAACCTTGGCTCTAGTGGGGAATAACTCATTGAAATAGAGGTAAAGTATATGAATGAGTTGAGTGTATATGAGAGAGCGTATTTGTTAGTGATATAAAATGTTTTATATTGTGTTGGTTGATTTGTTGAGTGGCTTATGGATTCTGGTCAATACGAGTAATTAACGTCATTGATAGGGATCTCTAAACACTCGAACAGAACAATTCGACATAGTATTGTTTGAAATGGGGTAAATGAAATAATTTTACTCTAATTATATTTTATATATAAAGAAAATTTTTCAGAAATTATTGTGACTTATCTAGCTTACCTGGTTGTTAGGAATGAAAATATTGATTGTTATCATAAATTGGATATTGTAATCTAATAAATAAGGTGAATTACAAAATGAATAGTAATAAAACAACTTATGGAATGTTTTAAGAAAGAAATCCTCTAAGAATATTTTATAAAGGTGACTTATGAATTAAAATAGATTTAAATTGGAAAATATTGAGTTCAAGACCCGGAGATTTTGAAAAATGGTTCTCAAAGTTTTGAAGAAATATATAGTAATATTAGTTGGAAATTGTTTATGGAAATATTTTGAAAGGATTTTAAAGGAAAGAATGAATTCAGTACTCCTCTCTTATGTCGTTGGAAAATAATTTTGGTGATGACTGCGCAGCATCATCGACGTTCATTTTCGAGTCTCAAAGTGGGGGAGACTTCTAAGAAGCTTTGCTTTTCTTCGAAATTATTTTGGGTAAATGGGTTTTGGTTTAAACTCCAAAGGTATGATTTGATAATTTAAAAGGATATAAGTATATATGTTATTTCAAACGATTTGGAAAGAACTGGGCATTTAAAATTCTAAGTTCTGTTAATTAATAATTTTCAAATTATTTGAATGAAATGTGAATAACTAGAATTTATAAAATAAGAGGATTAAGATATCTAAGCTTATTGTTTGGGAAAACTTTAAAGTTGAAAGGTAAAAGAGGATTTTACAAAATTAAATTTATGAACATTCTAATTAAGTAAAATGAAATTCTATAGATTTGTATATTACCAAAATTACATTCTGATAACATATAACAAGACTTACCAAATGTTAAAAGTTAAAATGATGTTTTGGATATGTAATGACATATTGTATAGATAAACAGAACCTGAAAGTAATTGAAGTATACAAGTAAGGAAAACTCAAAATGAATTAAAATGTATATAAATAGAAAATTTTGATTGTGATAAAAATTTATACGTACTTAAATATAACATGAAATGGTGAATGGATAAATGGAACAAGTAAGTGAACTTAAGGAAGAAGATAAATGAATCGTATTATATTTTTATAAATTGGTTATAGAAAATAAATATAAATTGCATAGGATTGTAAGAAAATTTAATTTGTAACCTTTAAGATAACTATAAACTAAGAAAAGTCATATATAAGAAGTTAGGCTTTTATGGAATGACTTTAAATTAAAGTGATGATTAATAAAATGTTCTGCGTTAATAAATGTTCCACAAATAAATTTGTATTAAATGAAATTATGAAAATGAAATAAATGTAAACAAAGAAATTTCTTATAGTTAAGAATCAATTGGAAAATGAAATTGAATTTAATTAAATTACATATAATGTTTAAAATTAACTTGAGACAGAAAATTCTATGATATAATGTTTGAGAAAAGATAATGTCAAAGAATATGTTATGTAAAGAAATGGATATATTAATTGAATAATGGATTACGAATAATTAATTGTAAATAAAATAGAAGTCAATAAAATAATTTAGTATAGGTAAATTGGATAGAAATCCATTGGAAGGTAATACGTAAGATTGTACGTATATTATTTTATTCGCATAACGATTTGATCCAAATTCGAGCACAAAATTTCGAGATGATTTATATCGATCCAAGTTACGATTTTTCACTCGATTTTCGACGGCGAACCCTAGATATGGATTTTTAATTTGATTCTGGAATTCTCTATCATAATATATGGCTATGCAAGGAGAGTAATAGTTTCCAATCAAGGAACCAAATCTGAGTCCGCAATAGAGAGTCGTGTGAACGATACTATTTTGGAAGCGAAATGGTGTGATCGAATTAGCGATTAGATTGATATTGCTCACGGATGATATATGTACAGCTTACGGACTTAATTAAAGTTAATATTGGAAATTTAAGATGCCAAATATAAAATGATTCTTTTAAAATTATATAACATGATATATATATATATATATAAGAGAAACCAAATTGAATGTGAAATTAATAATTTGGTTATGTTGGGTATGATTTGGTTGTTATATGATTGTTAGTTGATTGTATATAATTCATTAAGTGTTAATGAAATTAAAAGCTATAAATTATTGAGATCAAATTGGAAGCTAAATGAATTTAAATAGAATTTAATTTGATTCAAATTGGAAGTGAACTAATGTAAACATAAATTAGTGAATGTTAACCAATTGAATTGAGAATGAATGTTAGTAAAATCCAACGTTAATGAATCAACTATGATTAGAATTGAAATCCAAGTCAATAAATATTAATGAGAAGTGAATTTATATTGATTGGTTATGGATTTGTTGGATGATAGTTGGATGATAGTTGATTGATGGTTGCATTTGTTGTTTTGTTGCACTTGCTATGTTGGCACATGTAGTTCTTATGTTGTTATATGATGTATACTGATATTATTTTCATATATGCATGTTTCTCATAGTTGTTGAGTGTTTAGTAGGTGCAGATTGCACTTGCTTCGCATTTGGAGCTCGCTTTTGCGCTATATTATTCGTATGTGCTCGCTAATAAAAAAATATATAAGGTACATGTTTATTTTATTATTGGATTTGGTGATTTTTGATGAGCCACTTGGCTTTTGGATTTTCTTTTGTTGATTTGGGGCCCGTAGAGGCGTTTTGTAGTTGTACCGATCGAGCCGCGCAAAGGAGACTCTGCCGAAATTTTCCGTAAAATCCGGGTGTTAGAAAAATTTTCAAGTATTAAAATTTTATAACTTGTTTTGATAACTAACTTTTAAAGTTAGAAAGCCGTTTGGAATGACTTAGTAAAAGTGTAGTAATGACTTTATAAATAGAATTTCATCGTTTATAAGTTGGTAACTTTGAATAAAATATATCTAATGTTGAATTCTATACTTAGTTCCTTTTCCCTTCTTTTTCCTTTTCGGGGACGAAAAGTTTTGAGTGGGGGAGAGTGTAACGACCCGTAAATTTTCGATAATTAAAATAGCTAATTTAAAAGATTTCGTGATTTAATGTTAGAAAAAAAAATTTGTAAATTCGTTTGGAATAATAATAACTGGAATAAATTGCAACAATAATTATCCAAGTAATGAAAAATGAATGCTACTTAGTGAATGCCTTTGAAATCAATAGTTGAATAGGATAATAAATGTTGAATCCATTGGGTATAATAGAGCAATTGATTTATAAGTAAAATTTATTTAAATTAAATATTGAATATTGAACAGGTAAATTGTTTAAATTAAACATTTGGAATTTATTGAATAATTAAATAATGGGAATTGAATAACCGTATAATGGAAATGGTTGTTCTATAAATTTTAATTCGTTTCAAAAGTTAAAATTTTAAGTTCGTTTTGAATATCTCAAAAGATAGTGATTTAAGAATAATAAAATTGGTTAAATCTAATATTACAAATGTTTGAATAAATTAAATTTCGAATTTGATATGATTAATTTGATATTGAAATTTAATATATGAAAATAGAGTGAATATTTGAAATTTGATTTAATATGATTCAAATTGGTTTCCAAACTAAATGTAAGTTATATTTGGATTTTAATAGAGTTAATAAGATTTTAAAATTGTAATTTATTGGATAAATTGAATAACGGGTTTAATATGATTAAAAATGATTTGTAAAATTTTATTTTATCATATTAGAGTTATAGTGATGTTATAGAACTTTTAAAACTGAATTTAAAATTTATTTGTGAAAATTGAATATTTTAATATTTAATTAGCGACTGAAAAATAGCCAATTTTCGAACAGTCTAAGAATTAGACGAAACTTGTTCCATTGGATCCGTAATAGTTAGTTATTATTGGATTTCAATTTTCGTAGCAATCGGAGTTGTCGTTTGACCGTGGCAGCTCGAAACGCGTTGAAATTGTTTTAATATTAATTTGGCGAGTTAAAATAGTCATTTTGTCAAACGGTCTCGGATTTCGACGAAACCAGTTTCATCGGATCCGTAATGTGATATTATTGTAAGATTTCAAATTTCAAGTCAAACGGATTTACCGTTCGTCCGGGGCAAGCCAAAACGCATAAAAATTCGTTTAATCGGTTTAATTTAAAATTGATCGTTTATTTCCGTAACTCGCGCATACGATCAAATTAGGCCTTGAAACCTTTTCCATTGCGTCCGGAATAGGGGTATAACATTATGAACGCCTGGCGGCATGCCCTAATCGGAGTTCGAGATTTCGAGTTGCGTAGATCGAGGTATTTTGAAATTTAAATAAATATTTTAATTAGTCAAATCTCTTTTTCAGCTGCTATCCCCTCTTTTCACTGTACCTTTGACCCATTCAAACACGCAATAGCCTCTTCTTCTTTTTATAACTGCAGACGCAAGTCAATAAAGAAAAAAACCAAGCTTCAAAAGAAAAAAAAATTCATCTCTCCTTCAATACTCGATTAAAAATCACGAAACCAGTTTTAAAAATCCTATTTCATCGTTTGCTTCGACCTGGTATGCTCGTTGCTGGGTGCGGCCTTGGTTTATGAAGATGGACGTGAGCATAGCGATCTAGGGTTTGCAAAATCGTGGGATTTAGCGATCGATTCGCGAAACGGAGCTTGGATTTGAACTCGTCGTCGAAGATAGCACCTTGGAGCCGAGTTTGGGAGCGTGCGGCGGCGTTTGGAGAGGTGCTACCGGTCGCGTACGTACGTGGGTGTGAGGAGTCGCGTTTTACATGGTGGGGCCGAACTTGAAGTTGATGGTACAGGGAGGTGGAGATCGTGAAGGAGAGTTCGTCGGTGAGGACGGATTCGAATTTCGTCAACTATAGCTCCGTATCACTGGAGATTAGTGCACGGCTTGGTGTTTTTTTTCTCTCTCGTGCATGTACAGGAAAGTTTGGGGAAGAAGAGGTTAAGTGGGCTGGGATTTATTTGCTTGGGTATGAATTCGTTTAATTATAATATAAAGTGTTTTATAAAATTCGAATGACGATAACTTATAAAATGTATAACTTTTTCATACGAGGTCGAAAATGCACGAAACTTTTTGCATTGGAATCATATCGACGAGCACTACGCAATGAAACTGGTTTGGAGTCGTTTGGAGCTAGTTTGAATTTCGGGTAAAATTAAATGCTCGTTTAATTTTATTCGAAATAAAACGCTGAAACTGCATTGAAATCAAGGTGAGTGTTTTATAACGCTCACAACGTACTAATTATCTTTATGCTAGTTAAATTTGATATTATGAAGTGTTATGATTTTATTTGTAGTTGTTTGATAAAAATTTAATTGTCATATAGCTTGTCATTTGAATTAACCGTTGAAAAATTAAATTGACAGTTAAATTGAAGTGAAAATTGAATTGCGATTAAATTACCTGACATTGATAACTATGAAACTGCCATGAATTGTATTGTTTATTGGATGATGTATTTTGATGGATGCTATTGTTTGATAATTGAATGTTTAGATGTTTATTTGCTTATATAGATCCTGTTATGCATACATATGATACTGTGATTAAATTTAAGTAATATATACTCATTACTGACATTTAATTGAAATAAATAATTACTTGGCCATAGGATAGAAAATTATATACGGACACCGAATTGGCTGAATTAATAATTTTTGAAATCGTCGATTTGAAATTTATTTAAATCTTTTGATTTAAAAGTTATAAATAGAAATCGAGTTATAGAAATTGGATTCACCGAAAAACAACTGAGTTGGAATGTTGAAATAAATTTTGGTTAAAGGAATTTTGTTAAATAATTAAGTTGAGACTTTGAAATTTGAAATTGGATAAGATTGAATGTCGAAAACTGATTTGTTTGAAGATTTAACCTTAATTCGAGCTTTGAATATTACTAAGTAAAAGTGAAAAAAAATGATGATATTTTGAAATCGAGTTTGGAATTGAATCATATTTGAAATTTGGATTTAAACTTGAATATTTCAGAAATTTTTGTTAAGTGTTATAAGTTGATATTTTGAGAAATCAAGCTCCAAATCGATATAAATTGAAATTGAATAGATTAAAGGTGAATGAAAAATTGAATTAATTCGAAGTAAAATTTGACGTTGATTGAATTGAAATCGAAATTGAATCGGTAGAATGGAAATTGAAATTGTTTTGAATTGAGAAGTTATAATTGAAATGGATTGGTTTTGAAGCTGTTTTATTTTGTTTTCCAAATTACTCGGCTATATAAACCATTTTGAATACTTAAACTACTTTAATCTATTTTAAATCTACTTAACCCAATTTAAATAATTTTGAACTAAATTTATCTATTTCAAATCCATTTTAAGATTTTAAAGTATTTTAACTATTTTAATTATTTAAAACTACTTTTAAACTACTTAAAACTATTTTCTAAAATTCTACGCTGGTCAATAAGGTGAAATGTGTATATCTAAATCTTGAATTTAAATACGAATTGAGTTAAATGAAGTTGCAACCTAAATTGAAATTCGAAATGATTTTGAAAACGAAATGAGATATCGATGCGAAAATGATTTTTGAAACGGAATCTGACATTTTAATGGATGCGATGTTATTTGAAATGGATTTGATTTTGGAGCGAATATGATATTTTGATATCAATTATGAATCAATTTGAAATGTAAAAGAGCCAACGGTGTAATAATACGTAGTTATTAAAGAGACCGGGATCGGTTATGGACATACTCTCTGTCGATACCGAAAACCACTTTAATAACTATTATACGCGGAGTGTTGATCCAGAATGAAGTGGATGGTTTGGTGAACGCGTTGACTGAAGAAAGAGAACGATTATTGGATGACCCCTGACATGACTAAAACAGGAGCCGCGCCGGGCCATTGAGGTTCTCCACCTCTAGCGGACACACTTCTTCGATACCATATCTATTACATTTGTGATGCGATTTGGGTGCACCCCTTGATTTCGGAGTGTTGTTTCGCGGTGTTGGGGTGGCTGTTGGCTATGCCCAACATCAGTCCGGATCACGCAACTACTAGTATCCTAGTTGGTATCGCCTCATGTACCTTGTCATATTGATTATCCTATTCGCGACCACTACGTTTTGATTTGTACCTTGAGTATATGGATTTCCCTCTGGTTACTTCCGATTTTGGGGAAACTACGGTCTTGTATATGCTTTTGGGAATATAAAATGTGTTAAGGGGGATTATGGTAACGCCTTAACGCTATTTTGATACTTTATATTACTGATAGGCATTATCTACTTAGCGTATATTACTACATAGTAGATAGTTTCACGGATCCTTGAGAGATGGAAAATCCCGTAACATCTCTTGAGTTATTGCACGCACGATTGACACTGGATAGGAGATGTCAAACCCCGTAAACATCTCTGATGCCGTTACACTCATATTTATTTATGATTGATTTCACTTTCATAAGGATATTTTAGTCCTGACTCGAGTGTTTTGTCTTTTCATTACGCTTGGGTCAGTCCTGAGTTTTCAGATTTTTGAAGATCTATTCTGGAGGACGAACACGAAGATTTGGTATACTATTACTATTATTACCCTTGCATCATGTTATCTGCTACATTATTTAATTGTTCTGTTGTATATGTATAAACTCTGATAAATGTTGTATAAATAATTGTCAAAGTATAGTAGACAACTTCATGAACTATTTATTTGACTATTATATTTTATCATTCCGCTGCGAGATTCTGTGTTGTTTCATTTCCTTTATTTCTTTTCTTTTCTTATTTACCCCAATAACTATCTTCCCTTTGAATGGTTTGGAATCGACATGTGTATTTGATCGTCGGTTCAAACTGTCCAAAAAGGCGGTTCATTTCATTAATTATGAAAATTGCGGGGACGCAATTTTTATAAGGAGGGGAGTCTGTAACAACCCGGGGTTTTTACCCAATTTATAATCGTTGTTAAACGATTATCGTGCTAGTTAATTACTAATGGAAGTTTTCATTCAGGTTGAAATTCTTTAATTGTTAATTGTTGTTGTTCGGGCTTTAAAAAAAAAAAATTGGCCCATGTTTTTCTTTTGTACCATGATGATTGTCAAGGAGCAAACCCGAATCCCTCCCTCTGTTCATTCTATCCACTAAAACCCTATAACCCGATCCCCCTCTCTATTTTTGTTTTCATTTTCATTCAAACCCTAAACGTAAAATCGAAAGGAAAATAGAAAATGGTGGCTCGTTTTCATTCGTTCTTCTTCACAAATTAAGGCTCCTTCCGATTCATTCACTCGTCTTCGTGATGCCATGGCGTCGTCTCCGCCAAGTGTCGTTGCTCACGGCTTCCCCGTCGAAGAAGGTGAGTGAATCGTCCCTCACTCACATCTAATCCAGCTTAGTAATAGGCTTGCGTTTGACTTGGTTTCGTTTTTGATAATTTCTCTGATGTCGTTGTTCATGATTTCTCTGATTTTATCAAATTCGTATATCTTAGTATAACTTGGTTTTGATTTTTGGGCTATTTAATATCGTGACTATCACGAATTCGATTTTCTTTGTTGACTTCGGGCTGACTTTGATTTTTGGAGTTTCCTGTGACATTTCTTAATCTTCGGCCTTGAACTTGTTTAGCAGATTCTTTGAAACTACCGTTGTCTTGTTTATTTCGAAACTGCTGCTAAATGCTTTTGGGCACTTGAACCCTCTCTGTGCATATCTATTTTACTGCCTTTGATTAGGAGATAATTTTCACTTGCTCGTAGTTAACTTCATTATTGTTTGAACAGTTTATGTGCACTTGTATATGCACTGAAACTATGTATATACATGCTTATGATTCTGGGTTGTATAGTCTACCTACTGGTATTATTATGTAGTCTGAAGTGCTATTTGTTCATTATGGTGTACATTTGTTTGCATTTCCCTGAGTCACTTGTATCACTCCATTGAATTGCTTGCATAAGTCTACAAATGTTCACCGCTCGTTGTCTCTATTCGACCTGATTTTGCTTTGACTTTGGTCTCGGTTGCATATTGTTCCACATGTGGTTTGCTGCCTGATATTGTTATAACAGTGACATGCTTTCCTTTTTGTCACTGATGCATTCCGGAGTACATATTAATTTGCATTGTTTGTATTCAGGGTGGTCTGCATTGTTGTACCTAGTTGGATGTACCCGAGTCTGGTACCTTTTTAAATTCGCATCTGTTAGTCTGCAGTCTATGTTGTCATCTCTGTTTCATATTGCGACATTGTCGGTACCAGCTTGCATTTACATTAAACATTGGTGGTCTTTGTTGCACTGCCTTATGTCATACTCGTTGATGTCTTCGTAGTTTGTTTCCAGTCCACACTTTACTGTCTTCATGTCTTTCATGTTGCATATTCTCTGTAGCTGTTATATTTCATGACTTGTAGCATTGAGTCTGTTGCACTTCATAATTGCACTGTTTCATTTAGTTGTTCACTAGTGCAGTATGTGTAGTTGATATTGGTGCCATGCATCTACTGCCTTCACGTTCGTGTGCAGTGGTACCACTTCCTGTTCTCATGCATGTGTGCTATGCTGTGCATACGTACATTTATAACCTTGTGTATGATGTCACCTTGGTTGGTTTATATGTCTGCAGCTCCAAGTTGCATCTCTGTTTCATTTTATCCATGTGCCACCAATAGTGTACGTCCATTGTGTACATTTGGGTTCGTATTTATGTCGTCCAGACTTGACCTCTGCAGTTTTGATTTTTGTTGGTATTCATTGGGTACATTATCACTGTAGTGGCAAGGCAGTGCACGCAAGCGTGAACTGCAGCCACACGGTATTCATTGGGTACATTATCACTGTAGTGGCAAGACAGTGCACGCAAGCGTGAACTGCAGCCACACGGTATTGCTTTTATTGATATTCTAATTACTTTTGATTCATCGATCTTCTGCGTATTTCACAGACAGTATTGGCGAGGCAGTGTACGCGTGCGTATACTGCAGCCAATCGGTTTTGATGTTTTTAAGTAACTTTTCAATTGGTTAAATTGATTTGATTTGATTTGATTATTTTGTTGTGTCTAATTACCTATTCGATAATTAGATTCTAAGTTTCTGATTATTTATTCCATAATTGGATTTTGTTGTTAATTGCCAATTTGGCAATTCTGATGTTTTCTGAATTATCTTCATTGATAGTCTTTTCACTTATCTTTGTTGATATTTTGAATCTGCTGATTTATTGTTTAACACTATACGTGTTATATTCACCGTTATCCGATTTTCTTGTTAAAGGATCGGATAGGTGAATTTATATTGACTGTCGTCTAATTGTTAATTAATTATTATTGCTTCTGTGTACTAATAACTGAGTTTGAATTAGACTGGCCCGTGTATTATTTTCTTTTGAATTTAATACTCGGGTCAGACCGAGTATTTACAGGTTGTAGATATTTTACCTTAGGTTGCTGCTAGAGCTATGAAGTCTCTTCATATCTTTTGGAGTTTTCGTTGTTATTTAAAGTAGTCAGTGTCTTTGTATAGGATGTTGTATATTCATGTATATTATTCACGATAATGTACTTGTATATGTAACTTCCAGAGTCGACAGTTGTAGTTGTATCATATGTATTGTATCACATGTATTGTAACTGACATCAGTTATATATATGAGACTTTCTGTTATATCTGTGTACCGTATTTACATTATCTGTGTTATTATTATATATATTGTCTTAAACTATTATGAACCATCGTAGTTCGTTTTATACTGCAATTGGGCAGGTCGATGGGAGTAAATAAATGAGAGATGAAAAATTAAAAAGATATATCACTCCTATCGAGGTAACCAATACTAGTGTAAGGCCTAACTACGGATGGCCTCTCCTAACCAGCCTTATTCTTCGTGATAACAGACAGTATTTCTTTTAATACTCTTTGTTATTGCGAGCGTAGAGGTGGGGCGTCATAGTTTATTTCCTAATTTTTTTCCTTCTTCCATGCATCCAATCACTTTTAAAAGGTAAAATATAATAGATCAAATATAATAGATCTGAAATAATCTTAATTTCCTAAATTTCTAAAATAACTTGTGTTGATTTGAAGATTTACATGTTTGTTTTGATATATTTGGTAAAGAATTATGAAGTTAGTTTTCTTATGAAAATAATAATGATTTGGATCTGAGATTTATAGTTATTTATGATTATGAATAATATGGATAGATCTGAGATAATTTTGTTTATTTAGAAATTCTGATTATTGGGAAATAAAGTTTCGCTTTAAGATATTCATTTTAATTTTATTATTGAGTAATATTGAACCTATATTTGAGATGAAATTGTGTTACTTTGAGTACTGTTTGTTCAATTAGTTAATATATTTATAATGAAATTATTTTGCTACGACAGTAGTTATATCCTGAACCACATAAAGGTTAATTGTAGTTATTTTTATCACAAATGAATTAATTGCAAGTGTTATGGTAATAAATTAAATCATTTATTGTCATAAATGCATTAAATGCATTGATTATTGTAAATTAAATGACGTTTATGTTTGTGTTTGGAATAAGAATAGACGTATGATTTACTATTTGTTGTACTTATTTTGACAAGTAATGTCTGTTATAACGGAAAAAATAGGTTTAACAACTCAAAGGAATTATTTTAATAGAAATTGTATAACTCAAAGTCCAAGGCCTGAAGTCTGGAATTATGAAACGATTTTCTGACAAACTTTACAAGCTCGAATTCTTGTCAGTATTTTTTTTGATTTGTCAAAATGTACAAGCTTCTAAAAAAGGCAGTTTACACAAAATTTGAGAACCTGAAGTTCATAATAAATTAGTGAACTTGAAGTTCATGAATTAGAAGCCCGAAGCTCTATTGAAATTGTGTAAAATGATAAGGTTGTACTTCTTGAAGAAGTTAAAGGAAAATAATATATTATCATATGAGATAATAATGCTGCATTCAGGAGATTACAAAAATCTCCAAATGAGTTATACCTTACCTTATATCTTCATATTTATATTATATTAACCAAATATCCTAAAGATATTATGTTATATGATATATCAGACATCATTGGATGTGTGTGTATTAATCTCTTGAAAAGATGTTTTAGAGATTTATTTATATTTATATTGCAAAATATAACATCCCAGAAGAGATGTTATAGAAATTTTATTTTTGTTACATGGCAATTCCTTAAAAGGAAACACTATATTCCCTGAAGAAATAACCATATTTTTTTAAGCAGTAACAATAATTTTTCAAAAAAAAAGGATATTGTATGCCAATATTACACTCCAAAAGTAGTGGTTTTATCTCTTACATCTTACTTTCATTTGGTGAATCTAATTTTGTTACTGTATTTAAAGTTTGGTATGCCATTTCAAAGACCGTTACAACAAAAATCTCCAGTAAGGATGTTTTATGTTATTGTAAAGGTAGTAATTATGTAATTTCTATAAATAGAAATATTGTACATTGATATGACATTCCAATAGTATATATATATATATATCTAGAAGAGATAAATTCACTCCAGACGTAGTGATAATAAAATATCCCTAAAAGAGACTAATAAATTAGGAAATGATAACATATCTCTAGAAGAGATTTGCTTATATGTTTGGTAATTTTATTAAACCAAATAAATGCATAGAAATTTGATTATAAAGGATCCTAATTTAGTTTAGATTAGATCCTAAAAGTTTGAGAGCTATACATACGATCCTGAGGAAATCTGTATCTGTAACATTCTAAGTATCCAGAAGATTCTATTATTATTTTTGCTGTAATTTTTTTACAGAACTCTCAATAGAGATGTGTAGAAATGTCTATATGCAATTAAAAATTATTCCTTGATAAGTAATCATAATTAGGTTCAAAACTGATATTTGAGATATAATTGAGGAATAAAACTTAACAACTTATAGTTGTGTGTATATTTTATTCGAACCAGAAGTTCGATATGGTTTCAAACCAAATGTTTTGAAAATTATCATGCTGTTTTGACAGGTTTGCATTGACATTGATTTATAAATAGAAATTAATAGTTTGGATCCTTGTAATAGTTTGTTCTAAAAATCACTAAGTCAAATGAGAAAGAATATGAAAATTTTATAATATATATGTGATACGTGGACGCACGTATACATCCATATATGTAAATATTTAGCTAACAACCTGAAGTTTGTTATAAGCTCATCTTATAGATTATGCATAGACATTATTTAGTGATTTAAAGTTCAATCAACATAAATGTTGAATGACCTGAAGTCATGTATGTATTCAAATGATCTACACAATAAGTAAATTCCTCCAATTGCTTAGATCAATGAATGAGAACAAACTCTAATAATCAATATCAATTGAATGCATCTTATAAAAGAATTATCCTCCTATTATTAATATGTATGATGTATTTGCTAGTAGCAAAATCATAATGGATCAAAATGAGAGTCCAAAAATGATTATTATTTAATATGACAATGTTTGTCAACATCGAGTGGGAGGATAAAGGGATACAAGCTCATTTTGATCATCAGTGTTAAATATTTATTACAATATACAATGATGCAAAATATTATCAATATTATCCCTAGTAGACTTTCTCCATTATAGATTTGAATCCCTGAAGGATCAAAATTTGTAAACCACATCTGAAATATGGTTCAAAAGTCAGTTCAAAGTAATAAAGATGCCAAATAAAGGAGGTAAGTGTTCTTGAAGAAAGACTTAAGGATGCTCTGAAAGAGATCCATGACATGATTCTCAAATAACCCTAGTAGTGGGTAAGGTACCTAAAACATGATAATTAAAGAGATCTCAATAAATCATGTCTAGAACTGACAAGAAATAATCATCGATAATAAATTTATAAATAATAAAGCGCTTATGTTTATAAATGGATTAAAGATCCTGGATTAGAGAAAAACATGATTGGCCATCATGAAATTCTCCTTAATAAGGAATCTGAACTTGTAATCCGCAAAGTAACAAAAGTACTTGAAATGCTTAATATACCCCGAAGGTATAAATGTGGTTTAAAATCATATTAAATAATGAAAGTATACAAATTCCTAAAGAATATAAATAACTTTCATTGTTATAAAGAATGCAAAGAACAAGGAGAGTAAATTTCAACCTACTTTTAAGTATTGTTGTAATGAAAATCTTGATATAATTCATGATGAGTAGATTATTTCCTATTTTTAAGTATCGTTGTAATGAAACTCTTAATATCCATTGAAGTGATAGTTGCGATATGCAAATACTTATTAAAGTATACAAACTTCTGAAGAATATATATAGCTTTTGTAGTATAAAGAATGAAAAAGACATGAAGTGTAGATTACAAATTTCTTCTAAGTATTGCTGTGATGAAAATCTTGATACATCAAGATGAGTAGATTACTTCCTGCTTTCTAGTAATGTTGTAATGAAATTTTTAATATTCATGAAAGATGTATAGTTGCAATGCGCAAAACTAATTTGAAGCATAAAAATGAAAGCACATGAAGTGTTTTTCATAAAAGTAGCATACAAATGCATAAAATGCAAACCATATTTCGAAGAAACAATCTTAGAAAATTTGATTGTATCAAAGAAAACTATTAATAAATTGTATTATGAATGAGATACATATTTATGGATCCAGAAATATCTATAACCAATTTAAGTTATCGAAAGACGAATTTGAATTCAGAGGAAAAATTAAAATCAGGGGGAGAATTCATAAGTATTTTATAATGCACTCTTTTTCCTTAACTAAGATTTTTCCCACTGGGTTTTTATTAGTAAGGTTTTAATGAGGCATTACCTTGATCCAGAAGTATCAACTCCCTAGTAACATTTGAAATAAGCTATAATGTACTCTTTTTTCCTTATTTAAGATTTTTCCCACTGGGTTTTTCTTATTAAGGTTTTAATGAGGCATTATCTTGATCTAGAAGAATCAAACGTCTTTTCAAGAAATAACATCTCAAATATGTTATTTAAGTTAAATTATATTTTTATCCTTGACTAAGGTTTTTCCCATCGAGTTTTCCTTTGTTAGGTTTTCACTGGAGTATTAAATTGATCCAGAAGTATCAAACTCTATCTAATGCAATAAATTATTGAAATATGACATACTATATTGTACTCTTTTTTTTCCTTCACTAATATTTTTCCCATAGGGTTTTACTTAGTAAGGTTTTAATGAGGCATTAGTTTGATCCAGAAGTATCAAGCTTTATTTAAAGAAATAAGAAAATAAAATATGTCATGGTACTCTTTTTCCTTCACTAAGATTTTCCCATTGGGTTTTTCTTAGTAAGGTTTTAATGAGCATTATTTTGATCCCGAAGTATCAAACTCTTAGAAGGAATATCATTTTTAGTATGATATCTATAATTTCACAAGTTTCACTCTTCTCCTCTTTCAAGGTTTTTCCCATTGGGTTTTCCTTACAGAGGTTTTTAATGAGGCAATGAACAATATCTATATCGACTGAATGGATAAATGCAAGCAAGATAATAATGAGGGGGAGCAATCATCATACACGTTTCGAAACGGACAATTTCTAGTTATCAGAGGATTCAAGATTTTGAAGACGCATATTCAAAGGGGAGAGTTATAATATATGTAAATATAAATAGTGAATATGCTATATATTGTTTTGTATTTAGTCCCACATCGTGGGATTAGTTTTACTCCAAGCTCCTAGGTCTCTATATAAGGGTGCTAATGCAATGTAAATAGATAATCTATTCTCAGGAATAAATAATATGACTTCTGCCTCTCTCTCTAATGGCTTCCTATTTTCTTTATTCTATAATAAATAACAAGTTATCTAGGACATTAACAGCTTTTGCTATGTTGGAAATTATGTTCTAAATATTTTATTAAAGACCGTGATTATCAGGTTATTTATCATATTCCATCTTTAATATTGATTTTATTAAAGAATGGATATTCCACGATTGAACTTTTGGAACATCTGTACGTGAAAGCATTTATGGATTTAGGGAATGTTATTGTCCACGTATCCTTTATTTGATCTGGATATGTATCCCATTCAAAGAAAATAACTTTTGAAGTTTAGATTAATATTTATGCAATAATATATAGAAAGTATTCCAAAAATATTAATTTCATTTTATTTATGTAAATATATTTTATTTGTTTTTTCATCGTCAAATTTTTAAAAAACAATGTTAATTTGATATTCATTCTTTTTGTATAATATTGTATTAAAGTCCTTCTTCTCTTAAAATTTAACATTCATACATATACAAATTCATTTTCACTTCTTTTGTGACTCCATGTGTGAAGCACAGGTTTGCACTAGTTTTTTGAAAATTCATTTAAAACAATCCAAATCATCAGTTTGTGCAGTATTTCTATTAGCGCTCCACATCCAAATTCCCATTCGCAAATAGTAAGAAAAAACATAAAAATGAAACATTGAAAATTGTAAAATGTTAATGAAAATCATAAATATCCTTATTCACCCATCTCATATTTCTTCATCAGTGGCTGTAGTGTTATGAGTAATAGCACCCATTTTTAAGTACATATTGTTATGAGTAACTTAATTTATTAAAAATTATATAATAATGTGTAGATGTGGAATATGAATGAAGAAGCACCCAAAATAACTGAATTTGAAATTACTTTAACATGGAAATAGAGGAATGATGTTTTATTTAACATTAAATAATTTTTTTAAATATTTAAAGAAGGTTTAGGAGGAGGAAAACTAAGTCCTAACCCATTTAATAATACCCTAACCCTTCCCTCTCCCTTATGTTTCATTCATTTTTCATCACTAATAAAAAGAAAGAAAGGGGAAAAAATTCTCTTAGAAAATCCTCCATAAAATTCTCTATCTAAAAAAGGAAAATCTAAAAGCTTGACGAAGAAATCTTAGGGCATATTCTCTCCAAAAATGAATAATATTACCATCCCCCTTTGTTTTATGTTTACAATTTTGAATTTGATAGAAAATTGAATGTTTGCGATGATAACAAAATGGGTATGTATTGTGTGATCATTTAAACACTTCTATGAGTTTATATGTGAATTGAAGCTAAAATATAGATTTTCAAATTTAAACCATATATAACGACAATTAAATGATCTAAAATTTGGATATGTTGTTTATAACATTAATTCGGGAATTATTTTTTTGATTTCAAAATTTCCAGTTTAACATGAATTTTATACAAATTTTCTAAGATGTTGTATTTTTGGGATTTTAATCTTTAAAATGTAAAAATAAATGTTTTTCTCTATAATTTTTATATATGGTAGTAAATGGTAAACTAAATTTATGATAATTTTATAGATTTTCACCATGAAATTATGAACTTTTTGAATTACGGAATTGGGAGAAAATGATGCAAATTGACATTAATTAAATGGTTAAAGACTTAATTTGAAGGAGGTGCCTAACGACATATACGACGACTAAATTTTCATAAATTTGATAGCTACCAAGATGATAGCTAATTTTTTTTATGAACTCGATGGTTGTAGATATGATAGCTAATTTTTTTATGAATTCAATGGTTGTAGACATGATAGCTAATTCCTGTATGTTTAATAGTTATAGGCACGATCGCTATAAAGCCAATAGCCAATAGATATAATCACGATAGCTATAAACCCAATATCCTATATATATGGTAGTTATAGCCATGATAAATATCTACCCAATAACTTATATAGTCCATACCGTGCTGAAGCATTCGTTAATTAATGGGTCAGACTTCAGTTTACAAAATAGTTGAGTATATAGGTGATTAATTACCTATTTATACGTGTAAACAAATTTACACCGTCGAAGTTATTATAATAATTTTATACGCCCAACTATATATTTTGATCGGTTATAATATTGCCTACATATTGTTGTGCTCTCTTATAAGAAATCACCAAGTATTAATGGCCTGGGGGTAAGGGAATTAATGAACGAATGGTTGTTTATTAAGTAGGTACAGGTAGGATAAACTCTTGTTTGAGTAAAACTGCATTCTGGAGACCAGGAAGATCTAAACATGATAAGGTGTTCAAACCAATCATAAAATGACTTATTGAATGTATAGAAACCAAGTTAAATTATATACGACCGGCATTGGGGCAGCACCATACATTGTAACCGATTAAGGCCTTCAGTTATCAATGTCGATGATCCTAATGCTTAGAGCTTTGCCATCACCAAGGCTAAATTTAGGGTGTATGCATCTAGGGATCGAGTGGGGATTCTCACTTTATTTTTTCTTTCTTCATGGGATATCTTAGTTTTTTTATAAGGACAAAAGACAAGGTTACACTTGGTTCAGGTCTGAATTAACTAATAGGTTTTTAGTTGGTTTTAGAAAACTAATAGGGATGTGGTGACCTTATAAAAAAATATTAATGTATTTTACCTTTACCGAGGCATGTAAGTAAAAAGGGAACGCCAAACAATGGGTAAATATAAGCAGTGTGTGACATTTGGATCCTATTGATTATGAACTTATTCGTCTTTGACCCATCTAGGCACAACTTTTATTATGTTTTGACTTTTGTGGTTGCAGGTGGATGAGGAAACCACAATGTGTTAGGCTTGACTTGTCCTATCCTTTGAAATTTATATTTAAATTTTTTATTGTGAAGATAATAGTGACGGGAAAACCCATTTTGCTCAGAGGCGTGGTCTCAATATGTGTCAATTTTTTAGGATGACTAATATTATTCATACTAAACTTTTTATTTTTCCCGAGTATTTCATGTCACCATAAACTCTTAGGTGCTTATTGAATAGGTTAAGTGTAGGAACTTCTAGGTTTTAGATGAATAAAGGCTTATTGGAGATATGAAGGAGGTAAACATGATACTAGTATTTAGTCTTTGTTCCACTATGCAACATAGTTGCTTATATATGCAGTGATGGGATTCGTAATTGTCCTTAGTAACGACTATTATCACTCAATGGGGGCATCGTCATATGTCACTCTTGAAATTATATTTTACAATTATATATTCTACCCAAGCGTTAGAATTGTTAGGTTATGTAATGAACAAAAGAAAATATTTTGTGAAAATTTACTCCACTCTATCTCTCTGTATTCCACTCTATCTTTAGTTTATTCTTCTGAATCTCATGAAAAAACTCGTATGCAGATTACGATAAAAGAATTTACTCAAAGACAAAGACTTGAATAGGGAGGAAGCACCGTGAAAAATGGAAATGTTCGGCCAAATACAAGAGGAAATTATAACCGAACTATCAGTACTAATGGAAATGTGATTGCTGGAGTAGTGCCAGTTAACATGGAAAGTGTGTATCATGTTTTGGTAAATATGATGCAAGATGAAGCAACATCTGGGATGATTGGAGGAAGCACTAGGGTTAATATAGGCAAAAATGTAGGAGCTATCATGCTTGAAGTAGCTGCTTGCAACAATTTTTCCATACTAAATATTACCTAATTTGGTTAGAAAGCTATTTAAGAGAATATATAACTCGATTGAAGTGAAGGATTGGTATGTCTAATGTAAAATTATTTTCACATGTCTTAGCTTGAATAATGAACAAAAGAGGAAGTTAACTTCTAGGCAACTGCAAGGAGTTGCTCTATATTACTGGAATACGATAACAATGAATGTACCAAAAGTTGGAATTAATTGTCTTGATTTTAGGAGAAGATTTGAAGAACTATTCTTTCTTAAAGTAGAAAAAGATACTTTCTTCAGGAATTTTGGAGATTTAAAATGAGACATAACATTCCTGGAACATGTGATGAAGTTTAACGAACTCTTGAGACATGGGAAACCTATCATTAATAATTTGGTCAAGACGAATGTGAAGTTTATTTGGGATTTAAGGCCCGAGATGGCAAGGATGACCATGCCACATTTTAGAGATCCATCTACTATCATTGTAGAAATGGATCTAAGGAATGAGGACATTCTTGCAATGATTATGAAAATAAGTCCGATGTAGAGAAAGATAACCCCTTTGGTTTTAAGAAAAGAAGAGAAAGTTCTTTAACCATAAAGGAAATATTGGAAATCTGAAGGTTGGAGCAACCAAGATGGAAAAGTCTGATGTTACATGTTACAAATGTGATAAGAAGGGATACTATGCTAGTGAAAGTCATGCATCAGCCAACAAGAAGGTTAACAATAAGAAAGTGTGGGATGCTTGAACTATAGCTAGGAAACCTCAAGAGGTTATGCCCTGAGCCGGTCAATACTAAAAAGAGAAAGGTTTATGCTTTAGAACCTGCACTTTAGGACCCACTATCAAAGAAAAATGAAAGAATGTGTTGGGAGGTACACTTTTGATTTATTGCATACCTGTTAAAGTATTATTTGATAATTTAGTGTCACATTCATTTATATCTAGACATTTGGCCGATAGATTGAATCTTGAACCGACATAAACCTCTATGGTTGTGAATTTAGTTGAAGGCTATGCAACTCTTGGAATGTCATGTGACCAATTAGATTGTGATATACTAGGTCATAAGTGTACCTGCAATTTGCGTATATTTGATTTTGTGGGCCTCGGTGGTGATTTTGGGTATGGATTTGTTAAACATATATGATGCTAGAATATTTTGCCAAGATAGGATGATATCCTCAAAACATTCTTATAATAGCAAATGAATCCTTTATACACTGGAGGAACTGAATCTCGATGTATATGCATTATTATGCACTATGGAGGATGCAAAAGTTGAAATTCATCAAGTTTTGTAGTAAGGGAATACGCTGATGTTTTTGAGCCAATTATGAGACCACCATCAAAAAGAGAAATTGAGTTTTAGATAGATCTCATATAAGGAGATAAACATATGAGTAGACCACTTAGCAGGATGTCACCTAACAAAATGGAGAAATTGAAGGTGCAACTAATGGAGTTGGATGAGGATTTCATTATACCAGGTAGCTTACCTTGGGGAACTATAGTAGTCTTATAAAGAAGCCAAATGGGTCACATGGAATGCATATAAACAAGAAAGCTAAATTAGAAGAAAGTGAAGAATTTGCATCCTTTGTGATGACTTATTTGATCAATTGAGTTGAGTCAAGGTGTTTTTGCAATAGGATTTACAATGGGATTCCATTAGTTGAGAGTGGTAAAGGAAAGCATACAGATAATGGGAATTTCGAACAAGATATGGTTCGTATGAATGGTTAGTCATGCATTTTTGAACTAGCTGATATGTATGCTTTCTTTATAGACGTGATGAACCAAACCTTTAGAGAGTATTTGGATAGATTCATTTTGGTTTTTGTTGATGACATTTTGTTATATTCTAAGAATTACTTAATCATTAAGTTCATTTGAGAATAGTGTTAGATACACCAAGGCATCAACATGTGGAGGCGAAGTTCTTGAAATGTCATTTTTAAGAATGGGAAGTGAGGTTCCTAGGTCACATTGTTTCTAACGATAGGTTATTTGTAGATCCATTGGTGATTAAAGTTACTAACAGTTAGAAGAGACAGTAAACTATGAATGAAATTAGAAGTCTTTTTGGGAATGGTTGGCTACTATCGAGGATTCATTAAGGATTTCTCCAATATAGCAACAACTACGACAAAACGTATAGGGAAGGATGTAAATTTGTTTGAACCGATAAATGTGAAGAAGTGTTCTTGTTTTTGAATAATTTATTCGCCAATGCGCCATGTTAGTCATATCGTATGGAAATTAAAACCTAGTTGTGTAACTGATGCATGCATAACTAATGTAGAAAGGTAGAAGTTTACCTTTGCTTCTATATATCTTTAACCACATGAAGTTCTTTATCCTACTCATGGTCTAGAGTTGGTCACAATAATCTTTGCAGTAAAAGAATGGAGGCATTATCTTTTGGGTAAATGATTCGAGTTATATAAGGATCATAAGTCTTTGAAGTATCAGTTCTTTTAGGAAGAGAGTAACATGAGACAACAAAGATAGTTAGAATTTTTGGCAGCTTTTGACTTTAGAACTGATATACGCTAGGAAATGGAAATGGAGTTTGTTGATGCACTTAGTGGAAAATATCAAAATTTATTTGGCAATGTTAACGGAATGGAACTGTTTGGAGGCATTAGCTTCTTATGACTACAGATAATGTCAATGGCTAGTTATAGTCAACAAACTACGATGACCTATTATTCGAAAATTTAATTGGTTTTGATTGAAAAAATAGTCGCAAAGCAAAGAGATGACCTATTGCTAGCATGCATATTAAAAGACTAAAGGTGGGTATAAATATTAATGATGCAAGAGACTTTGAACTTGACCAAAATGGATGGTTAGGAAAGAAGGGATGCATGTGTTTTCTAAATGTGGATTATCTAGTAAGAAATTACTTAGAGATTGTCATACGTCGAAGTTTACCATTCACCCTAGGCGCATAAAGATGTACTGACAAAGTTTACCATTCATCGTAAGGGCATAAAGATGTATCGATATATATAGAGGAGCTTCTTCTACGAAGGAGTAATGAGAGATGTAGGTTTATGGTTTAAGCAATGTCAAAAATACCAACAAGTGCATGTTAAACATCAAAAGCTAAGTGGATTACTTCAACCATTAGAAGTTCAACTATGGAATGAGATTCTATATCGATGGATTTCGTGGAAGGATTGCAAAGGTTGAATAGGGAAAAAATATATGGGTCATAGTGGATAGACTAACCAAGAGTGTAAATTTTATCCTCGTAAGTTGACGAAAATGACACAAAGTTTGGTGAAACTCTTTATAAAGAACATTGTGAGGTTACATGGCATATCGAATAGTTTTGTAAGTGATTAAGATCCTTTGTTTACTAGTGAATTTTGAAAGAGCTTACAAAATGTATTAGTTCTGAAGCTGAAGATGAGCACCACTTACCATTGTGAATAGTGGGCAGATATAAAGAGTTAATAAAGTACTTAAAGTTCCATTAAGAGCTTATGTGATATACTTTTAAGGGTCATGAAAAACCATTTTCATTTAGAAATTTTTTCCTATAATAATAGTTAGCAGACTAGTATATGGATAGTCACTATCGAAGCTCTTTACAAAAGTCTATGTAAGTCACCAACATGTTGGTTGGAGACATGATATAGATAGATAGTAGATCCAAATTTGGTAAAAGAGGCAACTGAAAAGGCTCAGCTAATCCAAAAAAGGATAAAGGTAGCTTAGTTAAGGTAGAAATTTATGTAGATCAAAGGTGTAACAACCCGCCCCCTCTATCTTGGATCCAATGCCCAAACCAATGTCAAAAATCCAAGAACCGAAAGGTCAAGTCATTGAGGAAAGATGAAAAAACATATATACAATTATGGGCAAAGACATTTATCATATATCAAGTAGAAACCAAACCACATATATAGTCAACTCCAGATATAACATTTAATTACACCATATATACAATGTAAAAATAAATCTTCATCCCTGTTATCGTCTCATCTCCAGACTCCATCAACCTGTGTGTATATATAGTCAAATGGATATTTTCTAGGATGATTATTTTTTGTATTTATATATTTCAACCTTCCGCTATTAGATTTGAAAGAGTAGAATGATCGAGTTAGGGGTATGCCCTGTGGCAAATATGTAATTTGTTACATATATCAAACTCGTTGAACAATCTTGTTTATAATAAAGATGTTTATTGCTATTATATAATTTGTAATAGCCCGCACCTCACTAAACGAAGATATTGTCCCCAATTTAGACACCTCCGCCTCATGGGCCAAGCCAAGGTATGGGGGTTTTGTTCTTCAAAAAGCCTCGACGTTATTATGAGGTCAAAGCTTTGGTATATAAGCACCCACTTCATAGTGTTTTTCCATGATGCAGGACTATTATTCCCATTTTGAAGGGGTGTAACTATTTCCCCGCTTTAGAGCCCAACGTCCACATTGGCTCACGAACATAGCACCACCCAGGCGTCGTGATTGTAATACATACAGAGCCATACAGACCACAATTCCGGTAGGGTATGGCTCTGATACCTTGTAACAGCCCATGCCTCACTTAACGAAGATATTGTCCCAGGTTTAGACACCTCCGCCTCATGGGCCAATCCAAGATATAGGGTTTTGTTCCTCCAAAGGCCTCGATGTTATTATGAGGTGAAGGCTTTGGTATATAAGCACCCACTTCATAGTGTTTTTCCACTTAATCAACCGATTTAGGATGCCTGAAATATAGGATCCTTTTAGAACAAATGATTAGGATGAATCAGTATATATGTATACATATCTATTTGCCATTCTATGATGTGTTATGGATTTGAGTTGTTGTATTTTGTTCTGATAGATCCTTTAGCCACTTGTAGTTTTGTATTAAGCATTTATTGGATATCTCGATCCACTTGAGAAAAAAAAAATATAGAGCACTAATCGACGTATTCAATAGATATTTAAGACACGACTATAAATGGTCGCTCCTAACCAGCCCTATTCTCCGCATTAGCAGACAGTATTACCCAGCAATACTCTTTGTTAATTTGGGTCTTGGGGTGGGGCGTCATAGCTTGACGCATATGCAAATACCCAGGTCTGAAATCTTCTATGGGTTCAACTTTTGGACATGAAACAGGTGGCCAAACGACCTTTGATTGAACTAAAAATTGGTTTGCACAGAGTAGAAAACTTCGGCTTTCAAACTAAAAAATAATCGATGAATTCTGATTGGAAATGAAAAAGTTATACTATCTCAAACATGGACTTAGGCCATGATTGCAATAGTTTAAAAACAAAAAACATGCCCAGGCCTAAAAATCATCTTGGGTCCAATTTACGGGCTTGAAATAGAGGACCAAACTATCTCATAGTAGAAAACTTCATCTTTCAAACAAATAAAGAATCAATGAATTCCGACTAGAAATTAAAAAGTTACACTGTCTCAAAAATGGACTCAGGCCATATTTGCAATAGTTCAAAAAACCAAAAAATGTACAGGCCTGAAAACCATCTCGAGTTTAACTTCCAGGCATAAACAAATGACCAGATTACCACAGATTGAGCAAAAATTTGGTATGCATATAGTAGAAAACTTTATCTTTCAAAAAAATAAAGAATCGACGAAATTCAATAAGAAATGAAAGAGTTATGCTATCTCAAACATGGACTCAGGCCATGTATGCGGCAACTCGGAAAACATTTCTACAGGCAAAAATCTGTGTCTAATTTGATTTTCTACCACTGTTTTGAACATCCAAATGACAATATTTTTCAACCAAAATTTGCAAAAATGAAGTTCAACATGCAAGCTACCAAATTCAAGAAATCCGGCAGCATTTCGTTGCTGGAATGAAAAGATATAAGCATGCAACCCAAACTAGATTCACAGAAGAAAAAAACTATCAACAAAAATATTCAATTACAAAAGCTCATTTGTACAGATTCAAGCATTTGAGACTTTGTCTTAGCTAGATTTTGTGAGTTATTCAACTCATCTTGCAAAATACTTGAGTTACAAGAGAAAATTGGTGAAAAGGAGCAAACTTTGGCCTTGAAAATGGCTTCAATAACCTGAAAATGAAGCTTTACAAAAATGCAATACAAGATATTTAAATTATAGTGGTAGAAAATTAACTCAACCATAGATTTTGCTTGTAGAAATTGTTTTCTGAGTCGTTGTAAACATGGCCTAAGTCCATGTTTGAGATAGCATAACTCTTTCATTTCTTACTGCAATTCATCGATTCTTTTTTGTTTGAAAGATAAAGTTTTCTACTATGTGCATACAAATTTTCAGCACAATCTGAGGTCGTATGACCCTCTGTTTCATGCCTAAAAGTTGAATCCAAGAAGATTTCAAGCCTGTACATTTCTGGTTTTTTTTGAATTGTTGTAAACATGGCCTGAGTCCATGTTTGAGACCGTGGTTCCGGTCGAAATTCATTGATTCTTTTTTTGTTTGAAAGATGAAGTTTTCTACTATGTGAAAACCAATTTTTATCTCAAGATGAGGTCATTTGATCCACTATTTTAGTTCTGTAATTTGGACCCAAGATGGTTTCCAGGCCTGTGCATGTTTTTTGTTTTTGAACTGTTGCAAACATGGCATGAGTCCATGTTTGAGACAGTGTAACATTTTCATTTCCAGTCGGAATTCATCGATTCTTTTTTTTCTAAAGCCAAAGTTTTCTACTTTGTACACACCAATTTTTAGTGCAATCAAAGGTCCTTTGGCTATCTGTTTCATGTCTGAAAGTTGAACCCAAAGAAGATTTCACACCTTGGTATTATTTTCCCTATTCGTTTTCATATTCTTTTTCCGTCTTTTGAATTTTACTTCATGTTTTTGTGATATTTTTGAAATGTTTTAAGGGCTATGATGCCTATCAATAGGCTAGCCAAGTTCTGATGAATTTGAAATTCAAATTTGAATTGAATTTAAATGACGGTTTTGAGTGATTTCTTTGATTTCGAGCACAGATTTTTTGCAAACAATTTTGAAATAATTTCTCAAAATAAATTGGAATTTAAAATAATCATTATGTAATATTTTTAAATTATTTTAAGCTATAAAATCTATTTATTCTCTATAGTAAGGGAATTTTCAAATATTGTCTTCAAAATTGATTTCGAAAAATGGTTTTAAAAGCTTGTTTTCTCAAATAAATTATTTTATATATAAAATACACGTTTATGCACTATTCAAGTGAATGAAAAGGAGAATTAAATGGTTTGGTAAAATACAAGGAATGGATACGTGTGTTTATCTCATCGGTTAATTCCTGACTTGTCCGTTTGATCGTTTTGACGTTCGGGTTGAGTTTACCAATGAGATGAGGTAAAAAATTTACTGCTTTGAGTGTGAAATTTACTGACGGTTAGTAAACCATTTAGTGCGAAAATGTGGTATGGGACGTACGTTAACAATATTCGGGTTCCTATCTGAGAGTTTGTCACACATTCGTTATTGCAGCATATTACCAGTACTGGAACTTTGGGTAATTGCCATTGCGGCATTTTTATCCACGAGACGCTTGCCATTGTGGCGTTTGACAACGCAGTGTATTGCAGCATATTTTTCATTTCAGTGTATTTGTCATTATGATGTATTTTCCTTCAGGCATGGTACCATATTTGAGATCAGTACTTAGCAGGCTTCGGCCAAAAGCACGTGCAAATTTTGAGATGTTTTCATTGATTTCCCGAGTGTATTGCCTGTTTCATGGTAGGCCATTCAAGCCATTATATATATATATATATATATATATATGGCGAGTCCCTTATAGGGATTTGAGTTGCCTACACTAGCGTTATTTGAGATTTTTCATTTGGCGTTATTATTGAGATTTGCCTATTGGCGTTATTACATGAGATTGCATTTTGGCGTTAATTTGCGATTATATTCTCCTATGTGTGAGAGTTATTATTGATTGCCTTGTGGTGTATTTTTGAGATGGTGATTTCTTTGAGTTTGTCGATATGGCGGGTTTTGGATTTCTCCCTTTTTGGAGTTATATTTTCCTCAAACCACTATTGATGATTTATGATATGCCGATGATATGAGGCTTGCTATATTTAACGTTTTATGGATTGTTTTATCTCATCACTTAAAGTAACAATACCATACTTATACTCATGCTTATACTCAGTATTGTTCCTTCTTGTTTAAGAAGAACATTACCCTTATTTTTATGAATTTATTACTGCTTATCCTCTTAAACTGATATGTTTGGCTGGACTGACCCGCGTATTTTATACTCGGGTCAGACCGAGGTGTTTCAGGTTAGGTACCCTTATGGACTTAGCCTATTTTGCTTCTGCATGGATTTTTCTGCTTCCCTTTTTGTTGTAGTCCTTTTTTTTGCCACTCTGATATGCATATTCTTTTAACTCGCTTGTATATTGTGGTTGTCGTACCACTTGACATGTATCTTATGTATACTCTGTGATGTATCTATACATGTATATATATATGTGATGATCTACTGTTCTATGACGTGTTTTGCATTCAAGTTGTTGTATTTTGTTCTGATAGATCCTATGGCCACCTATGGGTTTCTATTAAGTATTTATTGGATATGTCGATCAACATGAGAGAAAAAATATGGCATTGTCGAAGTATTCAATAGATATTTAAGACAAGGCTATAGATGGTCGCTCATATCCAGCCTTATTCTCTGCATCAGCAGACATTATTACCTAATAATACTCTTTGTTAATGTGGGTCTCAGGGTGAGGCGTCACATCCAGATGGTGTTTATATGTTTGTCGATCAGTTTATGGAGTTATTTAGGAGCACTCAGCCTCCATCTCCTACTCGAGCATCTCCTCCATCTAAGTCTATCTTTGCACGCTTGTGTAGTGATTTCTCTCATCTCATGCTCCGAGTCCATTCTTGAGGTCCAAGCTTGGATTCGTACATACGAGCGCATCTTCTCTCGCATGGATCTTTCTGACCATGACAGAGTTCTTGCAGCATCTAGCCTATTGCAAAAGCGTGCCTTTGATTGGTACGATCTTCTCATAGCCGAGGTCGATGAGTCTACTCTTTCTTGGACTCAATTTCGGAAACATTTTGAGCTCAAATTCGTTCCTGAATCTGAGAAAGCTTTATTGGCCCGTCGCTTCCTTGAGTTGAAGCAAGGGAAGTCCTCCGTCTCTATGTATGTTTCATCATTTGAGGCCTTATCTAAATATGGTCTTGAATATATTAGCACCTCTTATAAGAGAAATTTGAAGTTTGTCTCTAGTCTTAAGAAGTATTTGAAGAAGTCTTTGATGCTTTAGCCTAAGCTTTTTTTCGAGGAGTTAGTTGACTCGGCGCTTCATCTTGATGCCGTCGAGAAGGAGTGTGAGAGTGGTGATGAGGCTGAGGTTCGCAAGAACCCCAATAACAAGAAGTTCCCATTTCATAAGCTAAAGTTTTTCCCCTCCAAGAAGAAGAAGCCTATTGGATCTAGTCCTAGTTCCAATCCTAGTGGAGAACCTCCTTCTTGGAAGGGGTGTTTCAATTGTGGTTCTCCTGACCACATGAATCGAGATTGTCCTAAGCCTCTCTTCAGTCGCTATTGCAAGAAGGAAGTCCATCGTATTTCCACTTGTCCTACTGGTCCAAATAATCCTAAATCCGACAAGCTGAATGTAGTGGATGCTTATGGAGGTTCTTCTCAACGCAGAGGTACTTCTCCTTCTATTCTTGAAGGTTCATTGTTGTTTTGTGATCATTCTATTCGAGTCCTATTTGATATAGTTGCGTCGCATTCATTCATATCAAAGAAGCTCGTCGATGATTTGTCTTTGGATGTTTCTTGTATGGATAATTCATTTGATTTTTGTGAATCCTATCGGGGGATCTGCAACCCTTAGCATGCTTGTTGATGATGTTAGATTGCTTTATGTGGCTTTTCCTTTCATGCGAATCTGCATTTTATTTCTTATTTGGGATTTGATATATGATTTTGGGTATGGACTGGCTAGTGCGATACGATGCCAGGATTATTTTTCTAAGAGAATTTTATATCTTCGACATTCAGATTCATCTGCTTAGCTATCACTTGTTCTTCGAAATGTGGGTAACTCCGAAGCACCTTTATATTCTCTCGAATCACGAGATGTTGATGATATATCTCGTATTCCTATTGTTTGTGACTTCTCTGATGTATTTGTGACTATTTCGGATTTGCTACCTAAGCGGGCGATTGAGTTCCACATTGATCTCATTCCAGGCACGCAGCTAGTTAATCGTCCTCCTACGAGGATGTCTATAAAGGAAAATAAGGAACTCAAGAAGAAGCTTTTAGAGCTTGAGTCCAAGAAGTTGACTCAGTCTAGTTTTTCACCGTGGGGTGCCACAATTGTCTTCGTGAAGAAGTCCGATGGAACTTTTAGGCTTTGCACAGACTATCACATGCTTAACGAGTTGACCATCAAGAATAGGTATCCATTACCTAGGATCGACGATATTTTTGATCAATTGAGTGGCGCTAATCTCCCAACTCGACCTTGCCATTGGTTTTCATCAGCTTCGAGTCGCAGAAGATAGCATACCTCTTATAGCTTTCCACACTCGATATGGATCTTACGAGTGGCTCGTTATGCCGTTCAGTTTGACGAATGCTCCTACTTTCTTTGTTGA
The DNA here is from genome assembly GCA_030765085.1 of Allium cepa. Classification (NCBI taxonomy): domain Eukaryota; kingdom Viridiplantae; phylum Streptophyta; class Magnoliopsida; order Asparagales; family Amaryllidaceae; genus Allium; species Allium cepa. The sequence goes on from CM060945.1 coordinate 183,739,826, forward strand.
TCTTATGAATTGAGTATTCCAACAATATCTTGATAAGTTCGTCCTTGTGTTCATCGACGACATCCTTGTTTATTTGAAGTCTAAAGCCGAGCATGCTAATCACATGAGAATTGTCTTGAGTACCCTTTGTCACCATCAGCTTAAGGCCAAATTCTCCAAGTGCTATTTTTGGAAGAATAAGTTTAAATTCTTAAGCCACGTTGTTTCTTCCGACGGCATTTTAGTAGATCCTTCAAAGATCGAATCCATCCAGAATTGGAAGAAGCCTGAGAAGGTTCGTGAGATTCGTAGCTTCCTTGGATTGACGGGTTATTACCATCGATTCATTAAGGATTTCTCTCGTATTGTGCTTCCTCTCATCGGCCTTACTCATAAAGGCATTCGAATTATTTGGTCCGACAAGTGTGAAGCTTCTTTTCAGTAGTTGAAGGAGCTTCTCACTAATGCCTATTCTAGTGATTCTCGAAGGGAATCAAGATCTTGTTATCTAACCAATGCAAGTAGATGTGGCCTCGGTGTCGTGCTTATGTAAAAGGATTGGGTAGTTGCTTATGCTTTTAGGCAACTATGACTGAATGAAGTCCTTCATGCCACTCATGATCTCGAGTTAGCCGCCATCATCTTCGCCTTGAAGATTTGGCGACATTATCTATTAGGCGAGCACTTCATTCTCTATACTGATCACAAGTCCTTAAAATATATGTTCACTCAAACGGAGCTCAATATAAGGAAAGAGCGTTGGCTCGAGTTCCTTGCCTCATATGACTTCGATATCCAGTATACCCATGGTAAGGGTAATCGTGTTGCTGATGCGCTTAGTCACAAAAATTCGACTGTTGTTTCTACGATGCTAGCCGAGTGGGATGTTACTGAGACCTTGTCTCTTTGTGTTATCCATGATCGAGCTCCATCTTTTGATTTGCCAATTTTGTTATTCTGTTTGGAAGCTTGACCCAGCTTATTAGATCGTACTGTCGATGCCCAGCGGCGTGATCCTAATCTTATGCACCTTATCCAAATTTGTGAGTCTGAGTCCCATGACGAGGAGTTGAGGGATTTTAGCATTGATTCTAATAGGTGTCTTCGCAAGAAAAACCGTCTTGTTGTACCTTCTGATTTTGCACATAGGCATGACATTCTCGATGACTATCATTGTTCTAAGTATACCATTCATCCTGGCAGTAGTAAGTTTTATGTCGATATGCATCGCCTTTATTATTGGTAAGGCATGAAGCATGATGTGGCGAGTTATGTAAGTAATTGCATGACTTTTCAACATATCAAAGCCGAACATCAGCGCCCTTCTGGTCTCCTTCAGCCTCTAGAGATTCAATTGTGGAGATAGGATAAGATTTCAATGGATTTCATCGACGGCCTACCTCTTCCGAGATCGAGCAATTCTAGCATTTGGGTTATTATTGATCGCCTCACCAAATCAACTCATTTCTTTCCTATTAAGTCTAATAGGAATGCTTCTTATTTGGCCAAAATAAATATCAAGGAAATCGTGAGATTTCACGGTGTTCCTAGTTCGATTTTTTGTGACCGTGACCCGCTATCAACGAGTCATTTCTGGCAGTCTTCAGCAAGCTTTGGGAACAAAGCTTAATTTCAGCACAGCATATCATCTGCAGTCTGATGGACAGACTAAACCGGTGAATCGTATTCTTAAGGATCTTCTCCATGCTTGCATTCTAGATTTTGGTGGTAGTTGGGAGGATCGCTACCTCTTTTGGAGTTCTCCTACAGCAATAGTTTTCAGTCTAGTATCGGTATGCTCCTTTCGAAGCCTTAGATGGAAGGCCATGTCGATCACCTTCTTGTTGGTTGGAATCCAATGAGAAGCTTATTCGGCCCAAATTCTATTCGTGGTTCTTCTGAGAAGATTGAACTTATTCTTTAGAGAATGAAAGAGGCATAGAGCCACCAGAAATCCTATGCGGACAAGCGTAAGAAGCCTCTCGAGTTCTCGGTTGGTGATCTCATCTTTGTTTGTGTTTCTTCTCTGAAAGGGGTTATGTGCTCCAGTACGACAGGGAAACTAGCTCCTTGCTTTATAGGACCATTTCCTGTTACTGAACGTATTGGCCCTGTGGCTTATTGAGTTTCACTTCCATCTCATCTATCCGGTATTCATGACGTGTTTCACGTCTCTCAGCTTTGGAAGTGTCTTCAAGAATCAGATTCTATTATCGATTCTCCTAATTTGTAAGAGCTTGAGATCTCATCAGACTTATCTATTGTGCAGCAGCCTATTCGCGTACTTGCTTCGGAGGTGAAACGCCTTCGAAACAAAGACGTACCGCTCGATAAAGTTTAATCGTCTGCTATTCCCAATGATTACACTTGGGAAACTAGAGAGTTTATCGAGCGATTCTATCCCGGTTTTCTCTCTTCGCATAGCGATGGTGAGAATGTCTCTTTATCCCAATCTTATTTTCTTTTCTTTTTGAGTGATGAAATTAAATAGTTGAATACAAGTTCATCTCTAGGAATTGCAAGGACACAATTTTGTTAAGGGAGGGAGTCTGTATCAACGCTGGTTTGGAAATTACCTATCGATATTGAATTATAATGATAATTATAATCTAATATTATGATTTAAATTAAAATTGGAGAAATTGAATTGTTTATTTGTAATAAACAATGGATTTTGAAATTTAAAATGAGAAATTGAAATTCCAAGCTTTATTTTATTTTGTTTGGAGTGATAATAAATGGAATATGGGTTTAAATAATGAAAATGATTTTATTTTAGATAAAATGCAATAATTATATTAATTATTGCCCATTCGCTTCTTTTAATAATTTTTAAAAGAAGTATGTAATTTTTAAAGGTGGTTTATTGAAATAAAAAGTTGGAAATTGGTCTAAAAGTATACTTTGGCTATAGATTAAGCTTGGAAATGATTTGTAATATTTTTCTAATCGAGAAAAGTATTTTTGTTAAATTTAAAAGTAAAAATACAGACTTTTGCATTTTATTGCGAAAATATTTCATTCTTGTAAATAAAGGAATTTAATAATAAAAATATTTAAAAATACAAATTAATTCTTTTATATGACAGAAAATGTTTTATTTAGTATGTATACAAGTTTTCATATTTTTCTTATGTGTAAATATGAAGAAAATGCATTTTTGTTTTGTTTATATGTGACATAGGTTCATATGTTAGTTAAGTGTGAATTAATTAACCTTAGCCTTTTTATATTCTTTTTTTGGTCCATTAGCCCATTAGTATTCCTTAACCATATTAAGGAAGTGAGAAAACAGAAAATTACATGTACGTGTATTTCTATTATCCTCTTCCTCTTCCACCAGTAAACAAAAAATCAAACCCACTTCTCCTTTCTCAAACAAAGCCACACATCTCTAAACTTGCATCAAATCCTCGCTGTAATTAACAACTAGAGACAATATATATATAGATAATCCATCTCTAAAACCAAAATACTTCATCAAGTTCTAATTTTTGAAGAAGTTGTTTACCGTAATTGAAATATCTTGTGTTGCATGTCTGTAAAGCTCCATTTTCAAGTAATTGAAGCTATTTTCAAGGTCAAAGCTTGCTCTTTTTCATCGATTTTCTCTTGTAGCTCAAGTATTTTGCAAGGTGAGTTGAGTAACTCACAAAATCTAGCTAACCAAAATCTCAAATTCTTGAATCTGTAAAAATGAGCTTTTGTAATCGATTTTTTTACTGATAGTTTTCTTTTCTGTGAATCTAGTTTGGGTTGCTTGTTTGCATGCATATATCTTTTGATTCTGGAAGATTTCTTGCATTTGGTAGCTTGCATGTTGAACTTCATTTTTGCAAATTTTGGTTGAAAAATATGTTCATTTGGATGTTCAAAACAGTGGTAGAAAATCAACTCAGACACAGATTATTGCTTGTAGAAATTGTTTGAGTTGCTACAAACATGGCTTGAGTCCATGTTTGAGATAGCATAACTCTTTTATTTCCTACTGAAATTCATCGATTCTTTATTTTTTTGAAAGATAAAGTTTTCTAATATATGTATACCAAATTTCTGCTCAATCTGAGGTAATTTGATCCTCCGTTTCATGCCTAGAAGTTGAACTGGTGATGGTCTTCAGGCCTGTACATTTTTTGGTTTTTTGAACTGTTGCAAACATGGCCTTAGTCCATGTTTGAGGCAGTGTAACTTTTTCATTTCCAGTCGGAATTCGTGTAACTTTTTTTTGAAAGATGAAGTTTTCTACTATGTGCACACCAGTTTTCAGCTCATTATGAGGTCATTTAGTCCTCTATTTCAAGCCTATAAATTGGAGCCAAGATGGCTTTCAGGCCTGGGCATGTTTTTTGTTTTTGCACTGTTGCAAACATGGCCTGCGTATATATTTGAGACAGTGTTACTTTTTCATTTTCTATCAGAATTCGTAGATCCTTTATTTGTTTGAAAGCCAAAGTTTTCCACTTGGTGTACACCAATTTTTAGTTCAATCAAAGGTCGTTTGGCCACCTGTTTCATGTCCGAAAGTTGAACCAGAGAAGATTTCAGACTTGAGTACTATTTTGCTTATGCGTTTTTGTGTTCTTTTTCCTACCGAATTTTGAATTTTACTTCATGTTTTTGTGATATTTTTGAAAAAATTTAGAGCTATAATCCCTATCAATAGGCTAGCCAAGTTTTATTGATTTTGAAATTCAAATTTGAATTGAATTTGAATGGAATTTGAATGACGGTTTTAAGTGATTTCTTTAATTTTGAGCATAGATTTTTCCAAACAATTTTGAATTAATTTTTTAAAATAAATTGGAAGTTAAAATAATTATTATGTAATATTTTTAAATTATTTTGAACTATAAAATCTATTTATTCTCTATAATAAGGAATTTTCTAATGTTGTCTTCAAAATTGATTTTGAAAAATGGTTTTAAAAGCTTGTTTTCTTAAATAAAATATTTTATATTTAAAATACACGTTTTTGCACTATACGAGCGAATGAGAAGGAGAATTAAACAGTTGGGTAAAACACGTGGTATGGAACACGTGCGTTTATCTTATCGGTTAATTCTTAACTTGTCCGTTTGATCGTTATGACCTTCGGGTCGAGTTTACTGATGAGATGAGGTAAAAATTTTACTGCTTCGAGTGTGAAATTTACGGACGGTTAGTAAACCGTTTAGTGCGAACATGTGATATGGGACGCACGCTAACACTATTCGGACTCCTATTCGAGAGTTTGTGACAAATTTGCCATTGCGGCTTGTTGCTAGTACTGGACCTTCGGGTCATTTCCATTGCGGCGTATTTATCCACAAGATGTTAGCCATTATGGCATTTGCCATTGCGGCGTATTTTCCATTGCGGCGTATTTTCCATTGCGGCTTATTTGTCATTGAATACATCGATAAATGCTTTATATTTTTTTCTAATTCAAGTGGATCGACATATCCAATAAATACTTAATACAAAGCCATAGGTGGCTATAGGATCTATCAGAACAAAATACAACAATTCAAATGCAAAACACATTACAAAACAGATAATCAGATATATACACATATACAAGTACATCACAGAGTATACAAAATAATACATCACGTATGTGGTATGATGACCATAATATACATGAATCAAAATAATATACATATTGGAGTGACAACAAAAAAGGCTACAAAAAAAGGAAGCAGAAAAGTCCATCCAGAAGCAGAATAGGCTAAGTCCATAAAGGTACCAAGCCTGAAACATCTCGGTCTGACCCGAGTATAAAACACACGGGTCAGTCTAGCCAAACATATCAGTATACGAAGATAAGTAGTAATAAATGCATATGAATAAGGGTAATGTGTAATGTTCTTCTTAAACAAGAAGGAACAATACTTAGTATAAGCACGAGTATAAGTATGGTATGGTTACTTTAAGTGATGAGATGATATAATTTACACAAACATATAATCACAAAAGAGATAAAACAATTCATAAAATGCTAAGTATAGCAAGCGTCATATCATCGGCATATCACAAATCATCAATAGTGGTTTAGGGAAAACATAACTCCTAAAAAGAAGAAATCCCACAACCTCCTATATCGGCAAACTCAAAGAAATCTCAAAGAAACGACCATCCCAAAAATACGCCACAAGGTAATCAAATATAACACTCCAACATAGCAGAATATAATCCCACATAAATGCCAAAAGGCAATCTCATGTAAATCTCAAATAATGCCAGTGTAGGCAACTCAAATTCCCATAAGGTACTCACGATATATATATATGTGTGTGTGTGTGTGTGTGTGTGTGTGTGTGTGTGTGTCTATAATAATTTTCTTGAAACCAAGCTTCAAAAACTAATTCTCGAAATCAATTTGAAAACCGTATTGGAAAATTTCCCTTATTTTAGAGAATAAATAGATTTTACCCTTGAAAAAACTTTAAAATATTATATAATAATTATTTTGAAATGCCCATAAATTTTAAAAAAAATTATTTCAAAATTGTTTGGGAAAAATCTGTGGTCGAAATCAAAGAAATCACTCAAAACCGTCATTCAAATTCAATTCAAACTGAATTCAAATTTTAATTTCAAATTCATCAAAACTTGGCTACCCTATTAATAAGCGTCATAGCCCTCAAAACATTTTAGAAATATCGCAAAAACACAAAGTAGAAGTCAAAAATCGGAGAAAAAATGAACATAAAAATGCATAGGCAAAATAATAATCAGGTCTGAAATTTTCTCCGGGTTTAACTTTCGGACATGAAACACATAGCAAACCACCATTGATTGAACTAGAAATTGGTGTGCACATGGTAGAAAACTTCAGCTTTCAAACAAAAACTGAATCGATGAATTTGGACATGAAATGAAAAAGTTACATTGTCTCAAACATGGACCCAGGCCATGTTTGCAACAGTTCACAAAAACTTTAAATGTACAGGCCTGAAACCTTCTCGGGTTCAACTTTGAGGCAAGAAACAGAAGGTCATACGACCTCAGATTGTGATGAAAATTAGTAAGCATGTAGTAGAAAACTTTATCTTTCGAACAAAAAAGAATTGATGAATTTCAATACGAAATGAAAGAATTATGTTTTCTCAAATATGGACTCTGGCTATGTTTGTAGCAACTCGAAAAACAAAATTTCTACAGGCAAAAATCTATGTTTGAGTTGATTTTCTACTACTGTTTTGAACATCCAAATGACAATATTATTCAACCAAAATTTGCAGAAATGAAGTTCAACATGCAAGCTACCAAATGCAAGAAACCCGACAGCATTTCGTTGCCGGAATCAAAAGATATAAGCATGCAAAGAAGCAATGCAAACTAGTTTGATAGAAAAGAAAACCATCAACAAAAAATGATTACAAAAGCTCAGATTTTGATTTTTGAAGCTTTACTTCAACTAGAAAAGGTGGGTCCAAGCCGTGACGCCCCACCCCGAGACTCACGTTTACAAAGAGTATTACTGGGTAATACCATCTGCTAATGTAGAGAATAAGGCTGAATAGGAGCGACCATTTATAGCCTTGTCTTAATACATCGATAATGCTGTATTTTTTTTCTCACGTGGATCGACATATCCAATAAACACTTAATACAAAGCCATAAGTGGCTATTAGATCTATTAGAACAAAATACAACAACTTGAATGTAAAACACATCACAGAACAGTAGACCATCATACATACACACATACAGATACATCACAGAGTATACAAAGTGATACATGTCAAGTGGTATAGCAACCACAATATACAAGCGAACCAAAAGAATATACATATTAGAGTAGTAAACTAAAAATGACTACATGAAAAGCTATAACAAAAAGAGCTAGCAGAATAGAGTCCATGCGGATGTAGAATATTCTAAGTTCAAATGTGCCCAACCTGAAACACCTCGGTTCGACCCGAGTATAAATGCACGGGTCAGTCTAGCTAAACAAATCAGGTAACAAGGATAAGTGATAATATGAGCATAAGGATAATGTGATAATATTCTCAAGTGAGAATAAACAATTAAAGTGTATGATTACATCAAGTGATAATATGGTATCACTATACAAACATATAATCTTATAACAAATAAAATACCCATAAAGCGCTAAAAGTATTGAGCCGCATATCATCGACATTCATAAAACATCAAATATGATTTAGGGGAAAACCAAAACCTGCTATCTTGGCAAAACCAAAACATGCATAAAGCGATCCCATCTCAAACACACCATAAGGAAAATATATCTTCAAAGAGGAGAATAAAATCTCAAGTAAACGTCAAAAGACAAATCTCATATAATGCCAGTGTAGGCAATTCAAATCTCAAAAATAGAACTTACAAAAGTTCAAATTTTCGAAAGGTAATTGACACAAGTATATCGAATGGTTCAAAGGACCAATTCTAGAAAAGGACGATACACTAGGAAAATCACAAACAACAATGAAATCATCTCAAAGATATAGCATGTGTATATGGCTAAAGCCTGCCAAGTACTGCTCTCTCAAAATAAGGCGCCACGTATCTTAGACAAACGTCCCAAAGGTAAATAAATACATCTCTTAGACAAACATCCCGAAGGACAACATCCCGAAGGACAAATATGTCGCAATGGACAAATACATATCTTAGACAAACGTCTCGAAGGACAAATGACTTGAAGGTCCAACTGCGACGCCCCACCCCGAGACCCACATTAATAAAGAGTGTTACTGGGTAATACTGTCTGCTAATGTAGAGTATAGGGCTAGATAGGAGAGACCATCTAGCCTTTCCTTAAATATCTATTGAATATGTCGACATTGCCATATTTACAGTATCTCAGAAAACAAAATTTCTACAGGCAAAAATCTGTGTCTGAGTTGATTTTCTACCACTGTTTTGAACATCCAAATGACAATATTTTTCAACCAAAATTTGCGGAAATGAAGTTCAACATGAAAGCTACCAAATGCAAGAAAAACCGGTAGCATTTTGTTGCCAGAATAGAGAGATAATTAGATGCAAAGTGACACCCAAACACATTTTTCATAGAAACAAAATCATCAACAGAAATCAATATTTTCAGGCCTGTTTACATTTATGTTATTGAACTGTTGCAAACATGGTCCCGTCCATGTTTGAGACAGAGTAACTTTTTCATTTCCAGTCGGGATTCATCGATTCTTTTTTTGTTTGAAAGCTGAAGTTCTACTATTTGCGCACCAATTTTTAGTTTAATCAGAGGACGTTTGGCCACCTGTTTCATGTCCGAAATTTGAACCCAGAAAAGATTTCAGACTTGGGCATTATTTTGTCCAAGTATTTTTATCTTCTTTTTCCATCCGATGTTTGGCTTTTACTTCATGTTTTTGTGATATTTCTGAATTGTTTTGAGGGCTATGATGCCTATCAATAGGCTAGCCTAGTTTTAATGAAATTGAAATTCGAATATGAATTGGATTTGAATGATGGTTTTGAGTAATTTATTTGATTTCAAGCATGGATTTTTCAAAACAAATTTAAAATAATTTTTAAAATTTATAGGGCATCATAGCATGGTATCAGAGCCATACCCTGCTGGAATTGTGGTCTGTACGTATTACAGCCACGATGCGTGGGTGGTGTTGTGTTCATGAGCCAACGAGGGCGTTGGACTCTAAAGGGGGAGGAGATTGTAACACCCCTTCAAAATGGGAATTATAGTCCCACATTGCGGACAAACAGTATGAAATGGGTGCTATCGTACCAGCACTAAAGCACCGGATCCTCTCAGAACTCTGAAGTAAGGTGAGACGCGGGCTGTTACAATGATTCAGAGCATATTTCTATAAGCTACATAGGTCGAAATGACCTGAAATTTTTAATGCTTAAACTACAAAACATGGTCTACAAACCTGATAAAATCCGACACCATTTCGTTGTGGCATAGAGAGATATGACTGCACAAAGGGGCTACTCAAAACAGTTTACATAGAAAATCAAAACTATTCAAAAATGATTTTAAGCAATTTCACTTCAACTTGTGATTTTTGGCATTGCATAAGCTAGCTGTTGGGAGATTGATACTCACCTGCTATTAAAAATTATCAAACCTTGAATTTAAGTTAAAAGATTGAAGCTTGGGTTGAATTTGAGCTGCTATAACCTGTAAAAGCTTGAAATGGGAACATGCAAAAGAGGAAAAGGAATTAAAAGACAATTCAATTCAAATCTTCATATTTCTTCAAACAAGTTGCTATTTTTATCAAATCTAAAGAGAAATCAAAAGGTAATAATGTCGTGGCCTTTTGAGGAATAAAACCCATACCTTGGCTTGGTCCATGAGGCAGAGGTGTATAAATTGGGGACAATATCTACGTTAAGTGAGGTGCGGGCTATTACAATGGTATCAAAGCATCCACTTCATAGTGTTTTTCCGCTATGTGGTACTATTATTCCCATTTTGAAGAGGTGTTACATAATTGATATAATATGATTATATTAATTAATTAATTTAACTAAACGTATATTCAATAGAAAATCCATAAATGGCATATTTTTTGATAGTAGTTACAAAGTGTTATAACCGTGACTAATTTATCACAATAAAACAAATATACCATTTTAAATGTTTCTATTCAAGATGCATCGAGATTGGATATCGATGTATCCATTGAGACTAGAGTTTGTAATGATCTCCAAATGTTGGGCAGTGTATTACTCTTGACTGTTGGTGCAACGCCCCACCTCTATACCCACGCTAGCCAAGAACACTACGGTGTAGTGCCATCAACTAGCACTGAGAATATGGCTGTTGAGGAGCGACCATCCATGTAATTGCTTATCACATGGTGGCTATAAATAATCTACGGAAACAAACATAGAAATATGCATAACACAAATCAGTCACAGACATCCATATCACAAAGGCGGAAGAAGATATGATTATATAACTAACACATGAAAGTGTACATCAAAGTAGTGGTCAAAAAGATCCACAATAATACAAAGAATAGCAACATGTGCTATACAAAAGAATACAACTATGAGTCTATATCTCAAGTGTATACAACAAAAACTGTTAATCTAAATAGTTAGCCAAAAGTCAGAGTAGCAAATCCCGGGAAGAAGTCAAGCAGAAGCACTTGTAACATCTCGGTCTGACCCGAGTATTATTTAAGAAAATAATAAACGGATCAGTCTAGCTATAAATATCAGATGACATGATATAAAATAAAAGATATGGCATAAACATAAAATATCCATACTGACATACTACTATAAGTATGCAAATGATGATCAATAGAAGATCAATCAATAAGAGATAAATCAATATCACAAGAATCTTCTCAAAGATCCAAAGAGGGCATCATACCCTAAACTTGTACTCATAACAAGTCAATGATATAAATTCCAGAAATCAACACAAGAAATCCAGAAATCGCAGAAAAAGGGAAAGAGGCCTATCACATGACGGTCCAAAGACCATGGGGAGCTACCCCATATGGGTGAGTCGGAATCACCCAGATGAGGTCTAGGCTAACCAAAAAGCAAAAAGGTATGTCTGGGTGGAATCACACAAATGGTGTCTAGCCTAACCTCGCAACAAAAAGGTATGTGTGAGTGGAATCACACAAATGGTGTCTAGACTAACCTTGCGGACAAAGAGATATGTGTGAGTCGGAATCACACCAATGAGGTCTAGTCTAACCTTGCAAACAAAGAGACATCGCACAATTGCTACTCTAAATCATAAAATGAGCGTCATGATCAACGAGAAGTGTCAATCACACTAAGCTAGTAAATATAAAAGTCTAGCTTCGTGTCCCATAACCACTTGCTTAACTTAAATATTTACGAACAAACTGTAAATCTTCACTAGAAAATTTTCGCAAGAGGTTCAATCGAACAAGTCCAAGAATTAACCGACGAAGTGAACGCAAGCATTTCATATCACTTGTTTTACTAAGCCGTTTAATTAGATTTCTCATCCGAGTGAGGTAAAGGTTTGTATATACTAGTAGATTGGAAAACGGTTCAAGAAAAGAGCTTTGTTATTGAAAATAGGGTTGAAATCATTTTGTTGAAAGAGTTTTGATATTTACTACTAGTATTGAAACCTTCATATTTCTAAAGTTGTTATCCCGCCTTTTTAGCAAGGTCGTGATACCATAAAACCGACCGAGAAGCCAAAGATAGTTTGTTCCGAAGAATGGTCAACTCAGCATCTCAACAAAGCAAGTTATGTTGAATGTTTTTCAGATAAGATCCCCTACGGAGGGGGGGTCCGGGGGGGTGGCAACCCCCCAAGGTGGGGGTGCGGGGGCAACACCCCCGCTACGGGGTTTGACCTAGCGACCTAATGTCCAGCGACCTAACGACCTAATGGGCTCAAGCAGGGTCAAGGTGGAATGACCCAACGGCACGCGACCTAAGGGATTTATCACTCGAGCAACCTAACGGTTTAACCCTTAAGCGACCTAACGGCAAATAAAGGTCAACCGACCTAGTGAAAGCAAGCAGGTCATGCGACCTAACGAGTAGACGACCTAAGGTCTTAACGACCTAACGATTTAAGGGTCTAACGACCTAAAAGTATAAAGGTCGTGCGACCTATCGGTTTAAGTGGCGAGCGACCTAAGTGTTACGACCTAAGAGCCGAACGACTTAGCGTGGAAGCGACCTAAAAGCCATAGGACCTAACGACCTAGAGCCGTATCCAACAGAGGGAACGACCAACGAGTTACGACCCAACGACCTACGACCCAACACCCAACCGACCTAACACCGGACGACCTAAGGGCGAATGAAAATTTGCAGGCCGAGGGTTTCGAGGCAGTGCGACCTAGGTGCAGTTTTTCACCAAAAACACTAGAAATTAGAATTTTTCGCCAATCCAATCCAAACCAAATGAAAGTGTACATGCAAAAGTGATAGGGAATCATTCCCAACAGTCCAAGATAGTTATAGGCTAGAATTGTGAGATAAAAATCTCACCTTTGGCCAAAAATGAATGAAAATGAAGCTTTGAAGCAAAGCAAGAACCAATCCACTTTAATCTCAACACAAGAAGCTTGATCCAATATCTTCTCTTTGAATTTTAAGTTGAAAGATGGATTTGAAGTAGAAGCCTAGGTTTGGAGTTTTAGTTTCCCTTTCCAATCACCATTAATGCTTGACCTAGAGTTTGGTAGGAATTTATGAAGAGTGAGGAGAAGGAGAGAAGTGGGCTTGAGTTATACTGGCTAGACTAACACAAAATCCAAAGCGGGAAAAGTTAGTGAAATTTCACTAACTCCAAACCTATCAATGTTTATACTCAAAAAGATTGTAAACGGCATTTCGAACTCAATGGAAGTGGTCTCGAGTCCTAATTCGACCGTTTGCAAAAAGTATCTTTTCGGACCAATATCCGATTAACGATAAAATATTTAAACAAAATATTTAAATATATAATCGATAAATATGCGGGTTGTTACAGTTGGAGGAACCTATAGGTTATGTACGGATAGTTATTGGATAAATATGGAACTCGATAGTTTTTTGTTAGTTAATATAACTGAGGTCAAACAGAAAATATCGATATGACTGATTTACACATTTCGCTCAACTTGAGAATACTGTGTTTCTTTAATATGAACGCTCCGCTTTAATTATAGTCAAACCATGGCATGGCGTTCCATCGAGTGATTATAGTTAGGTTGAGTGGAAGTATTGGACGTGAAGCAATATTCAAGAGAGGATTCGTCTCCAAAGTTATATGGGATTAGTATCATAGCCAATTCAAGTCAACTTAAAGTCAAAGTCTCTGGCCAGAGCATTTGGTTAATAATAATTATTCTTATTGAACTAAGGACTTTGTATTTAGACTATAAAGTTGAATGTGGGTTGACCGTTACCAAATTCCGTGAATCCAAAGTTATATAGTTTTGATGAAGAGAACTGGTGTAAATATTTGTCACTATTAGGTAACGCTTATAATAAGTAAAATTGGATTTTACCAAAAGATGTGTAAGCGATGAATTTAGCCAAAATGTCATTTCACCTGCTATGTGACATGTGAACGTTAATATTTGAATTGTTCAACATTAATCGCTGACTAAATTTGTACCTTTGAGTCGCACAACCGTAATGATGAATTCTCTAAAAATCCACATGATTTGATTAATTTGTAAAAAGTTTTAAATTAATTAAATTAATTAGTATTTGAGAAATATTAATTATTATTTATTTTATTCGATGTTTGGGAGTTATTTGTAATTATTTGAATGCATTTATAAAAGTTATATTTGCACGCATTGATGTATGATATCATTGTAATTAAAAAAAGATAATTGCATGCGTTTTATGGAATCTTATGTCATTTGATGGCACGTAATTTTCAACCATTTCATGTAAAGAAATAGGAGTGAAAATAGAAAGTTTATCAAGATAATTAATTAGAGAGGTTTTCATTAAAGAATGGGAAATATTTTGTTCTTTCAAATAAAACATATTCTTTAATTCATTCTGTACGTACAATTCATTTTTTCCCATTCAGTCTGTTTATTTCTCTCCTTCTAAATTTTCATGGCAGAAAAAAATAATAAAATAATTTCCTGAAATCTTTCAACTCCATATAACAACATCAAATAAAATAAATCAAAAGTGGTTCATCCATCTCTTGCAAGGATAGGATGGGGATCCTGAAGATCCGAGGAGGCATCTTCATTTATGGTGTGATATCTAGACAACATTCTAAGCTGATTCAATTGGATCTACGAACACTCTTCATTCAACGTGTAAATCAAAGCAACATAAACAACGTGCGTTTTAAGGATTGGTAGTAAGGTATTTCATTTTCTATATATAGAAAGTGATTTAGCAATGTTTGATGGAAATTTAATTTTACTTTCATAACTTGTATGATGTATTATTGCCTTGCTTAATTAAAAAAATTATTTACGAAAGATTGAATTATTTGTTGAATGGCATGATTGAGTTTTCATTTGATAGATCAAAATTAAATTTGTTTAGGTTTTATTACAATATTTAAGTGTAGATCTATGTTTTTAAAAAATTCTAATTAAAGTGTAATTCTTCAGATCTGAATCTTTACATGTTCAAATTGATTAGCTGCTTTTGTTGACTTTATTAAATTGAAGCTAAATCTATATATGTTAAGCTACAATGTTTTATTTTAGTTCTATTTTTTAACATTTAATTTAAATTTCATTTCCTTAAATCTGAAAATTGACATTTTCATGTTGATTGATTGAATTATTTATGAGGTTAAACATGAAATTCATATGAATCAGTACAATGTTTCAATTGTAGGTCTATATTCTACTCTTTTATAACTAAGTATAATTTTAGTTTTGAATTCTAATGTATGTATGTATGTATGTACGTATGTATGTATGTATGCATGCACGAAATTACTTGCACTTTTTATTGCATTAGATGTATACATATAAATAAACAGAATTTTAACAACAACTCAAAGTTTTGAAATTAATTGTAATAACTATCTAATTTATATTATTAGAAAGATTTGTTTGAATTCTATGTATAGATATTGGATCAACTTGTATGTGTTCATATAAAATTTATTTCCCTTTACATATATCATCATATTATGAAATCATTTCACTTTTTAATTAAGATAATAATGTATACATACAATTCATTGTTTACCTTCTATATTCTTACATTATGTTGCCATTAATATGTTGCATTAATTAAGTTTACTAAAAGCAAGATGGTATCAATCACCCTTGTCATCCCTTATTTATTTCTCAATTTATTTGTAATAACCATTCAAATTATTTTTATTATTTTATGTATACATATCAATTACCACTGATTTTGCATATCCCTATATGTTACACTTACATAATATTTACCACGGATATATTTACAATTCATATCAAATTTAGATTAGTCATTAATGTTATTTCATTAATCAATTATTTAATTTAATTAAGAGAAGGAAATGAAAAGTTTATTTCTCTAACTAAATTTATGATCCCTCATTTAAGAGGAAGGAAATGAAAAGTTTTCTTCTCTAAATAAATTTATGCCCCGTTAGTAATTGAATAATTTAATAGATAGGAAATGAAATGTTTCCTTCTCTAAATAAATTTAATAAGTTACTGCTACACACAAATATGTACATAAGAGTATATTTGATATACTTTAATTTACATACATGTTAAATTAAAGTAAAATTTATTTATAAAATTAAATAAAATATTGATTTTATTTAAAAGAAACTTAGAGAAGTTCTAAGTATTTTTGGACTTCATAGGTCCACTAATGATCCAAAATGGCTAATTTTTTTGAAATACACCCATTTGTTCCACGGTGGGCTGGCCTAGTTCCTTCATAGAATGTCTTAGATTTTATCATTATATTCATAGTCTCTATGATGTTTAAAAACCTGATAGCTCGTATTTCTTAGCAAACACGAGTCCGATAGTCACCCTAGGCTTTAGTGCTAAGTACACGACTAAATACTTTCCATAAACAAGCAAACACTCAAAGCAGATCAACTCACACAAAACATGATCAAGTCACGTAAACAACTTCTAATCCCCTTATATTTAATTAATCCTTTATCAATTAAAACCTCTTTTATTCGTAAAACTTCTTTATCTAATAAAACTTCTTCATTTAATTAAGACTTCCTTATTAAATTAAACTCCTTTATTAATTTAAACTCCTTATTGATTAAACTCCATTATTAATTAAACTTCCTTTATTAATTAAACTCCATTATTAATCTAAACTTCGTTTATTTAATTAAACTCCATTATTAATTTAAACATCCTATATTAATTAAATGCCATTATTAATTAAAACTTTACTTGTCAATTAAACTCCATTATTATTTAAACTTCCTTTATTTATTAAACTTCATTATTAAATAAAACTTTGTAATGACCTGCAAATCCGTACCCCTTGTGTCAACACTATTCTACATCAGTCAACTAAAGATGAACGGAAATATGAACCATTTGAGTAAAAGAAGAAGAGGCGGAAGAAGAAGATAGAAAATAACATCAGAATCTAACCATCGCAGTGGAATAAAATATAATAGATAATAAACGATCTTTACACAAAAACAAATATATCTTTTTATACATTACATCATCAGAGTACATCAATCACATAACACACAATTGGACAGTAATCATAACCCGTCCTCACAAAACTGAATACACAGCGGAGAATAAATCAAGTACTGAAGTACATATTGCCATCCAGCTCGTCTCTAGAGCTCCACATCAACGTATCGTGTATTCTATAGTACTCGGTCTGACCCGAGCATTGCAGTTATCCGAGTCAGTATGGAATACCAGCGTGAGAAATCACACTCAAATTGAATATTAAAGTTTCAAAATCCTTTGAAAAAAAAGCATCTCGTAAGACCACGCCACAAATAAACATGTCGGGCTTTTACCTTACGATAGCTCAAACACTTTTTTATTCAAATCCCCTAATATTATAATAGGGTCTATTTACAAATACTTATTAAAATAGTCGAAATTGTTACATTTATTAAATTCCAGCTACTAGCCACAATCGTGGGTGATACAAACAAAAATCGTAAAAGGCGCGTAGGGAGAATGGATTTCCAACTAATGACTATGCACTGGGGTACCAGCTGTCACGGTACCTGGTCTAGATCAGCATACCGAGGATCACTCCCGACCCCTGCAACATAAGACCGGGACTACCCCTTACTGGATAATCCCGAGAAAGATTACCCCACGGTTGTGATCACCAACCGTACCACTAAGCTGAAATAAAAGGGACATCTAGACAGGGATGACCTCACCCTGAAATGGGTGCTACCCACCTAGCCTTGCTGCATAACCCCTGAATTTCAGTCATTCTCGGCTAATGAGGCATGAGGCTAAGCGTTACGTTTAGAACGTTTCACTTCGAATGCTCATCGTCACTTGACGATGTTCTGAAAGCATTCATCCATATAAATCCGTCTCGGGTTTGAACGGAACCGAAGACACTATTACTACTACTCCATTTTGGAAACATCCTTAGGATTAGTAGCGACTAGCCCTTGCACTTCACTACTCCATCTTTGACTCCGAACTCGTTTTTCCATGAAAACGTACAAACCGGATCGAAGTGGTTTCCAAGAAATTAATCCTGATCCCGATCTCTTCGAAATGATCAGTGCATTGGCCAATATTGATAGTCGGTTATTTAACTATCAATTAACATTCACCAACATCCATCAAACATAAAAATTTCCCCAAATTATTTATTAACCTTAAAATATCTTCATCAGATATATTTCTATTTTCAACCCTTTGAAAACAGTTTCAAACCATACTTTTCTCATAAGAAATATTTCGAAATATTTATTTCCACTGAAAAAAACCAAGCACAAAACTTTAGATTTTTAAAAATAATTTAAAACTCTTTATTATAAATTATTCTTTAAAACATGTAAATTAAAAATTACTTTAATACTTTATTAAAATATATACTATAGGAATATTTAAAATGAGGCTACTTTATAAAATATAAAACTAGATTTCCTCTTTTAAAACAAAATATCAACTCACCTTCAAATAATTACTACTATAATAAATTTGAAAAATACTTACTTCAGAATTTAAACATTTAGAAATAATAATAAATTTTAAAACATGCTTTTTAAAACGACATTTAAACTTTTAAAAATTACTTTGAAACGTACTTGGCTATTTAGGGAAATATACTTCTCTTCATATCCTTTAAAAAAATAAATCACTATTTATTTTCAAACAAATTTTCCATTTCTTTAATAACTTTCCATCGTGGATTTATTTCTCCAAATATCCACAAATATATTACTTTACTTTTATAAATCCAGTTTATAAATTCCAAAGTCCCACTTCTCTTTAAAGTTCCAACTTCAACCACTTAAATCAATTTTCAAATTGATTCCCAATTTACTCCATTTTGAAATAAATTTCTTTACTTACTCAATTCATTTCAAAATCTATTAATTATGTACTTTATTTATTTATTTTCTTCTTTTTGATTTTTAATTCTTTTAACCGAAATATACCAATTTCAGATTTTCCAAATTTCTTCTTTATTCCTTTCAATAATTTAAATCTTAAATTTAACATAAATGCTTTATTCTTTTAAATAATAACACTGAAGTTTAAAATTCATTATCTTCCTTTTTATTCAAAATTCCCTTTTCATATACGTAATTTATTTATTAGAATTTTAAAACCACTAATATTATTATCCAGTTCATTCTTAATTTATTTAAATGCTCTATAATTATTTCACTTACAAATTCTCTTCCTTTTATTTTCCAAAATCCAATTCTATATAGTTTGATAACTCAGTGTATCGAAATATATTCAAGTAAACCATAGCATTCAAGATTCCAATATAATTCATCACAGAATATCAAATAATCATAATAGAGAATACTAAATAATCTAAATAAATGTTGTGGAATCCAATTGGATCCCTCCAACATGTTTCCCTGCATCCACAGATGTTAGCACAATATAAAATACCAATTCCACTTCGAGGTGGAATATCGTGGTATATGGGTTTTAAATATAATATCATCTGCTATTATGCGGCGCATAACGCCTCATCCGCTATAAAATGTAGGAAATCAATCATTCCAAGATATATTATATACTACTATATATAATATTACACATCAAAACAATTCAATCATTCAATCAATTATTTAAATTTAACTATTTAAATTCAAATAGTCATCCAAAAGAGTGAGATTAACTCACCTTATCGTTTTGCAGTCCATTTCCTTTACGACTTGTTCTTCATGATCATTTACCTTATATAACATTGTATTATTTATTATTATTTGAAAAATCGAACAATAAATTTCAGTTGATGAATTTTATTAGCTAATGGTTTAATCCTTAATTAATAATTTTCCTTTAATACAATCATTTAGTAACTAAAATCATTTAATAAGTTAATAAAATAGGTTTAAAGATCTACTTTTTACATGACTCCTATCCTTTTCCCAAAATCTATAAATAATTTCTGTTTCCTATACATAGTTAAATTCAATTCAATTTTCCTTAAAATTTAAAGAAACTGCTTAACAGGTAAAATTTCCTTTTTATTGTAAATAAAAACGGTAATTACTTTACTGTACCTATATATATATTCATATATAAATATATATATATATTCATATATAAATAAATTATCTAATAAAACTTACTGTTATATTTTTTCTGACTTCCGATCATTCAAATTTAAACTGAAATGGAAAGTGTAAATAAACAAGTTGTAAATTTATACCTAACAGACTTCCACCGAAACCATCGTACTTCTCCATCGAGTTTGAGTCGAACTCGTACGCCCTTGCTTGTAACGACCTGTGTAAATTCGGTGTTTAAATGAATTAAATTAATAAGATTTTAATTTAAATTTAGAAAGGAATAAAAATCTTATTTATTTATATGAAAGAAAATGTTGAAATTTGATGTATCAAGGGTAATCAAAATTTACAGATTAAATTATATATTGCAATTAATAGTAATAGTGGAAATTGTTGCATTTGATATAAAGTTTGAATAAGTAAATTAAGGAAAGTATTGAATTTATCAATGGAATAAAATATTGAATTATGGAAATTGAATGTAAATGGAAGTAATAAAGTAATGCAGGACAATAAACAACGTAATTAGTACAATCCCTTTTATTTGTAAACTATTGTAAGGTGTTAACTAATTGAAATATGAAAATTTGGAAATAGATTCAAAATTTATGTTAGATAAATGAATTGCAATAATTAAAGTTAGTAATAAATGGGTTAAAGGGAATACCAATTTATTTATAAAGTGAATATAAGTGAATGTAACAAAAATAAATAGGAAACGCTAATTATTCATAAGTGATGGTTGATGTAAAAGGAATAATCAATTGGATTTAGAATCTTAATTTATATGTGTGCATATATTTATAATGGGATATAAAGGGCAAAATAATCATATACAAGTTAACAATTTATAAACTTTAATGAACATTTCCATTTAATAAATTTATTAGGAAATCAAACTCA
Source organism: Allium cepa (assembly GCA_030765085.1). Taxonomy (NCBI): domain Eukaryota; kingdom Viridiplantae; phylum Streptophyta; class Magnoliopsida; order Asparagales; family Amaryllidaceae; genus Allium; species Allium cepa. The sequence continues at coordinate 183,760,821 of CM060945.1, forward strand.
TTAAAGGGGTAAGAAATTAAAATGTGTTGATGATATGAACGTTACTAAATTTTATCGTAGTAACGGAAGTGCAAATGGAATGCAACCGTAGAAATTTAAGCTAAGAACTGAATGTAAGGAAACAAAGGCAAATAGAAATCCATCAATGAATGTATATAGGTTGTTAAGTTAATAATACATAGAAATTGGACAACATCCATATAATATAATGGATTTCAATTTGTGGGTTGGAAATAAAGGGTGAGTAGAAATTGATTTGTTATATTAATTGAATGAAATTCCAATTTGTTGGAATAAGGTAAAAGGTGTACTTGGTAATAAATGTAAAAGAACTTAAATATTGAATTTATTTAATATATAATAAGTGATGTTTGAATAAAAACCAATATGATGTAAACAACAAACTTATAAATGTGGGATTTAGAGTTTTTGACAACAATTATTATGAGATATATGTATATTCAGTCCATTTAATTTAATTGGTAAATCATTGAAATAAATGTTACATTTAAATAAATTTAGGTAATAATGGGGAATAACGTAAATAAATTCTTCATTAAATGATGGTTAGTGTATATAAAAAATGGAAGTAAAACTTTATAAATTGATTTGAATCTAAAATTTAATGAAAGGGGTAATTGGAATTAAATGGATTAAATGTTTGAAGTTACGTAAATTTTAATTTAGATAAAAGGGTATGCATTTATGTAATAGAGTATGAATCTATTGTTAAGTTTATTTATAAAATGGCAGTTGGGTAGATGAAAGGGTGCAAAAGTAAGTTTGTCAGTATATTAAACTAATATATGATAATAGGTTTAATCGAAATAAGTGAAAATTTAAAATCTAAATATTACATTTATAGGGATTTAAGTGTAATCGAAGAATGTTAAGATAATAAATTTTGAATCTAATATTAAATTCATCTACTTGAAATATATGAATGAAATAACCATTGATTTCTTTGATTGAATATAAATTTTAGAAAGTTAAATTTTAATTTGTGAATTTAATGAAATTAAGGATTTATATTGAAATTTATAAATTTACCTTCTATAATTTGACATCTAAACTTGTTTGAAATTTTGTAAATAATTAAGAAAGTTTAAGAGTGATAAAATGGGTCAAATTCTAAAATCTAAATATAAAATCTGTTTAATTTATTTATTTTAAATTCATTTGATTAATTTAAAAATAGCTATTTTTGTCACGGACTCGGATTTCGACGAAACCAGTTTCATCGGATCCGTAACAGTGAATTTTATTGTAGGGTTTCAAGTTTCGTAGCGATCGGACTTGTCGTTTGATCGTACGAATGCGAAACGCCTTGAAATCGATTTAATTGAAACCAATTTGAAATCAATTTGAAATCAATTTGGAAATATTGTTTTCAGCATAACTTCTTCATACGATGGAATTTGGATGTGAGACTTTTTCCATCGCGTTCAGAATATTTTAAATTTCCTATTTCGATATATAGGTTTACCCGATTTCGTTCCGAGGTCAGAACGGGCTTTTTGCGCCAACTATCGGTTAGCGCGTTTATAATTCGTGCCCACCTATTCTATTGCAGTTTGTCTATAAATAGGCTGTTATAAACCCTAGCAGTCTCTATTCCTCATTTCTATACGTATAGGAACCTCTGTACTCCTCTTCTTCAATGGCAACAAACAATTCTAGATCCAAATTGAAAATTCAAATCATATCCAAAGCTAAAATTTTAAAAGTCCTCAGAAAAATCTCAAAAAAATGTATGTTGTAGATTTCATCGACATGAATCTACTGGTGGTGTTCGTTTTCCTATTTGGATCACGGTTTAGCCGGAATTTTCTGAAATAGTTTCGGTCGTTCGTGTGTAGCTGTCATTCTCGATGGCGGATCTACGACGAGTCGACGATCAGATGGCACAGTCTCATAGAGGAGGTCGTGTGCTTGCGATCCATGCGGCTCGTTTGAGCCAGAGGTGTCAGGGTTCGCCGCAGTTGGCGTTGGAAGTGGCGCCGGCTGTTCGATGGCCAAGGTTCTATAGGGGGCCGCGACTTCAAGGGGAGGTCGGCCTGAGGTGCAGAGGACAGTGGCGCATTCTGATCGAGGTGATGATGGTCGTGGCGTCGCGAAATTTTCATCAGAAAGTGGCGGCCGGTAGTTTGCGTTCTAGGGTTTGTTTGAAATCGCGTGCGCGATTCCTGTAGACGCGTGCTAGTTGAGGGTGACATGGCTCTAAGAGAAGGGGTGAGTTTCACTTTTGTTTTAATAAATTTTTTTTCGTGATTTCAACTCGATTTAATCGAATAACTTTTTCATACTTGATCCGTTTGTCACGCAATTTTTTTGTTAGGATCGTAATTTAATTCCGGATCTGTTGACGCTAGTTTGAACAAATTCTGAGACCGTCAAATTTTTGGGTTTAAATCGAATTTAAATTCGATTTAAATCCCAAAGGTGAGTGTTTTAACCCACTCACAACTTCTAAAATTTCTTATGTTTGTTAAATTGACTTAAGATATGAGTAGAAATTCATTTATGACCGTTTGGCATGTTTTATTCGTCATCTCTGTTAAATCGCATTTATTTAATTTAACTGTTAATTAATTTTATTTATTGCATATAATTTGACTGTTAGAATTTATTTATTTGCGTATTAACTGCCTGTCATAGTTATGTTTATTTTTATCTCATATTAACTGCCAGTTAAATTTACATTTATTTTTGCATATAAACTGCTAGTTTAACAGTAGTTAAATTTATTATTAAATATAAATTGTTAGTTACCACATGTTATTTATTACCTGTATAATTTATATGCTCTATATCGATGATTATTTAAATTGGACGATGATTGCAAATGATGGTTGATGATTGAAATTTGGATGAATGGATGCTACATTTATATTGTATAAACTTCAAGTCATCATGCATTTTCATTTCATTCGGGATTGCGGTTTGAAAAAATATACAACCGCATTTTTATTTTAAATTGCGAATTGAAATTATAAACATCTTTATCACTTGACCATAGGGTAGAAAATTTTATACAGGCACCGCGGTATATATATAAAATATATTTTGAAATGTTTTTATGGTTTTGTAAAGCTATATATATATGGTTTATGGGATATTGAATTGGTTATTTATATATATATAGTAATTTTTAGTTTTTAAGCTTCGTATAAATTTGATTTGAAGTATAAAATAAAGTTTGATTTTTAAGATCAAATACGATTAAGCATTTATTAAAAATCTAATTTCTGGAGTTTTTATGACTTAAATGAGGATAAGATTTGGAAGATGAATATTAAGTTAAATTGAAATTTTATAAAAGTTGAAATTTTTAAAGGATACAATTTTTATAACTGATTTTTGTGTAAAGTGATTTAAATGAATATCAGGTTGATTTAAATGTCAAGTTTAATAAATTGAAAGATTTTCCAATTATGTGAAGTTAAAGGTTTTACTTAAATTATATTGAATTCATTAAGTAAACCTTTCAAGTCTAAATAATAAGAAATTGAATTTGATATATATGGGTTTGTCAAATGAGTTTGTTTTTGAAATGGTGAAATATTTAAAGCTTTGAAACCTAAGAATAAAAAATGGTATTTGGAATTGATTTGTGAAATGTAAAGAAGCTATTTTGTTTTATAAAAAAATTTAATATTTAACCATTTGAGAGATGGAAATTAGTTTCAAAGTTATGATTTTCAAGGTAGTATAATTTGGAAATATTATATTCCAGAGTTTTGATTTCTAAATATTTTACTTTGAAAACCCTATGATTTTGGAAAGAATATATATTGGAAAATAAAATGACATTATATTGGTTTGGGCCTAAATGATATCGTATTGATTTGGGGTTTTAAAAATATAAATGATATCGTATTTATATGGGTTTAAAATGGATATTTTATTCTGGTTTTAAAGTATAATTATTTTAAATGACCGCGGTGTTATAATAACGTTTGGTCGTTGAAGAGACCAGGATCGGAAGTTGTCATACTCTCTGCCAACTCCGAAAACCACTTTAACAACCGTGTACGCGGTGGAGATTCCAGAATGAAGTAGGATGGTGGCGGCGTTTCCTACAAGGTAAATACGTCGACACGACTCCCGTGAGTTGGCATAAGGTGGCTAAAACAGGAGCGATTCTCGGGCCAATGAGGTCATTCCTATGATCGAACACTCCTCTTCGATATTATACTTTGACTTTGGATTGATTCAGTGGCCACTTTTACTTTGATTTTTGAGGGAGTTTGTTTCGAGGTAGGCGGTAGCTGGGGCTACGCGTTTCCATCAGCCCGGATAGCAATTGGTATATCTACCCTGGCATTGCCTAGTTGTGTCGTGTCACCTACCCTATCACGCCTTGTACGAGTTTGGTTTTCTCCCATAGCCCGTGTGGTATCCTCCGATGGCTTCCCGATCAGGAGGGACGATGATATTGGATGGACTATTGGGACTATTACGTGTTAAGGGCTATATGGATAACCCCTTAATGCTAAGAAAAAAAGTAAGTTTATTTTACAATTAGACAATATTATAATAGCGCAATATACTACATAGTAAATAGTTTAACGGATCCTTAGGAGATGTAAATCCCGAGCATCTCTTGAGTTACTGCACTCATATTTATTTCTGTTAATTTAACTCACATAAGATCTTTTAGTTCTGACTCGAGTGTTTTTGTTTTTCAAATTCGCTCGGGTCAGTCCAAGCGTTTCAGGATTTGAAGACTTTATTTCTGGAGGACGAAGACGAAGATTTCATTATTATTATTATTATATTATATGGTTCCACTACACACTGTATTCCGATGCATTGGTATTTATTGGTATGTGAACTCTGATATTTATTGTATAAGGAAGAATCAAATGTTTTGTAAACAGTTTTATGAACTGTATATTTATTATTATATTGGTATTTATTGGTCAGTCTGAGATTCTGTTTTATTTTATGTCTTCTCTGTTTTTCTTATTTACCCCATAACAATCCGCCATTCCGTATGGTTTGAATTGACACGTGTGTCGATTTAAAGCGTGCGAAAAGGCGGGACGTTACATTGCTCCACCTTATCGCGGTCCCCTGCTATCGAGTTTCTCCCTTCACTATCGCCACGAATCTCCATGTCAAACCATCGCGCGCGAACGAGAGTTCACCCCAACCCTACTCGCTGTCGCGCGTAACCCAGTCGAGCGTCATCAACCCTAACCCTATTGATTCACTCGAACTGGCAGGAGAAGTAAAGAGCGTGCATTCGATTCGAATCCCCTTTTCGGCTCTACCATTACTACGTTTTCGAATTCAATTTCATCCTCTTTTTTTCTTTTTTGGTACGAACGAATTCGTATGAAGAAGGGAAAATGGGAAGTAGGGTTTTCGATTTCGTGAAATTGGAAGGAAGGGAAAGAATATGATTTTGATTTTTAGGCTTCGGCCATAACCTTGAATTTGAACAAGAAGAGAGAGAGGTTTCGTTTTTCTTTTTTCTGAGCGAAGAATAATATCTACTTTTTATTTCTATTTATTTTACCAAACGAAGAAGCGTATAAAAGAAGGTAACATGAGCTTTTAAATCTCTATACGTGATGCTAGCTACAGTATTCAATGCAATTTCATTATCCATCTTTAAATTTAAATTCAAACTTAAATTGTTGGGAAAACGAAGCAAAAAATCCCGATCACCAATCGAGGCATGCCGCTAGGCGTTCATAATGTTATACCCCTATTCCGAACGCAATGGAAAAGGTTTCGAGTCCTAATTTGATCGTATGGAGAAGATAGCTTTTTTGGACTCAATTATAATATTAAATTTTGATACAGATTCTAGCGTGTTTATATATTGTACGCTCACACAACAACTCAAAATGCTACGAAAACTGAAATCTGATAATAATTCAATATTACGGATCCAATGGAACTACTTACGTCGAAATCCGAGACTGTGCCTCGGAAGGCTATTTTTAAATATCAAATTTAAACGATATAATTTCAAAACTCAACAAAACACCTCCAAATTCAATTTTACCACTTTTACCATCTTCAGTTCTATCAATATAGATTTTCAAGCCTTTAAAATATTTTTAACACGCTCGAAACTCCAGAAGTTATATTGTACCCAATTCCAAATTATTAAATTAAAAAGTTATATCATCCAACAAATCGCTATATTAAATTCTGAATCAATTTTATTGAATAAAAGCCAAACTTTTCATATTCAAAATCAATTTAAAATCCACATTAAATATTTAAACCCATTTAAATATACCAAACTCAATGATGAAAAATTCGGGTCGTTACATTCCTCCCCCCTTAAAAGAATTTCGTCCCCGAAATTACTAGTTAGGAAGAATTGTCCAATACCCGTTTACTATTTTCCCAAAACCAAAGAGTTTTTAATAATAACCAAACAATCTTTATTAAAGACACCTTATCCATCTAACTAACTTTCCAAACTTTTCCATAGTTTCCAACACACTTTACTTATTCAACCATTCAAATTATAATTCAAAACCAAGTTTTAAATTTTTAAAATTTCACAAAAAAATTCTAACTCTTTAAATTTCCGAAATTTTTTACTAGTGTCTCCTTTGCGCGGCTAGCTCGGTACAACTGCAAATGCCTCTACAGGCTCTCAAATTCCAAAAGAAAACAAAAAGCCAAGCGGTTAGATCAAAAACCCAATCAAATTTCATACAGAAATTTAAACACATACCTTTTTTTTCGAGCAATTCAAATTTATCTTCTGAAATCAAAACCAATTTTCCTTTCCCTTTATAATACCTGCATATCCTACTTAGCAATAATATCCAATCATATCTTTCAAAATCATTTTATACATTTTCTTGCAGAAGTTTTCATATCTACTTCTATTCAAATTAGTTTTTTCCATTTCCGTATGAATTTAATTTATCTTCAACGCTGAATATTGGATTTTATCTTCCATTTATAACTTATTCATATCATTATTTTAAAGTAATTTCATCAACTAATTTATTTCAATTTCCAATTTGAAATCGTTTTGTCACTAACAAAAATTTTCAAAAAAATTTCTAACTCCCAAAATTTTCGAAAATTTTTAGCAGAGTCTCCTTTGTACGATGGAGCTTTTGCAATATGACAAAAGATATAAATATATATACATCGACCCACCTGGTCGGAAAAACAAAAACGGTTCATATTTCCTATTTTTATTGCGTAGGCGTACCATTATTTAGCATTTTTAAGCAAGCGGCTTATTATTTTAGCAATTAGCGCAGCCAAATCCACCCACACGGCTTCCAGGTACCTGTACTTACTCAATTTAAACATGTAAGAGCCATATATATGAAGTTTAACAACATTTCACTTATTTGCAATAGTTATACACATGAATTCTAAAAGCAATGCACACCATACACTTTCCGCAAGCAATTTATATAGTTTTAATTGTAATTCAACTGTTTTCAATTAATTCATATACCATTTTCATTCAATTTGAATGGTTTGCAATCCACTTGCTTACATTCAATTCATTTTTTTAATTTTAAACAAACCCATATTATTCCAGTTGATTTAAAAATCAATTCTATTCATCTCTGTTAATACATTTACTTTCGTTTACGATAAAATGACTAATTTTCTATGCAAATTTGATGTTATTCGTGCAAATAACAATTACTTAAGCTTATAACCATTTTAAATTGATTCCAATTCAATTTATTATTTAATTTCTTCTATTTTAATTCATTCACAACCATTTTATTTAGCTCGACACATTCTATTTCAATTTTATCCCTTTTCAATTTTATTCACGATCCATTCATTTACGTTTCATTCCATATTTGCCTTCATTTCATTTGAGACCATTTTATTAAGCTTGAACCATTCCATGCTTATATATTGATAACCGTTCCCCAATTTAAATTTACCCAAGCTTTTATTTAATGGACTTTTACCCTTACTAGAAGCCAAGCTTCCACTAATTAAACTTAAATTAATTTGTTTCAAATTATTCAAATTTTATACTTAAGCTCATTTTCATTTTACAAATAAATTTTCTTTTCAATTTAACTTGATTTTATTTCAATCAAATCTCATTTCAATCTACAAATTTATTTGATTAGTTATTATAAATTTTAAATTTTCAGATTCAATTCATTCTCAAATCATTCAATTAATTACAAGGCCATTTCCAATTTATTCCCAAATTCATCTGGGTTTTATTAACAACTAAATCCATCCCTACTTTAATCCAATTTCTTTTTATTTGGCAACATTTTCAATTATATTTACTTCACTAACGATTCAAGCCAAATTTGATTTATAACTTGAATTCTATTTCCAAATTTAAATATTAACTCACGAATTCAGCTTCTATTTAACTACATTAGGTTCCATTTACATATTTCATTAATTAATTTATTATCTAATTAGTTCTCCCCCTATTTATAACCTAATACTTGATTTTTAATCTCAAAAATCACTACATTTAATTTTCTTAAGTTCAAATTTATTTTATAATTCAAGTTTGGATTTTTGTTTTATTTTCTAGAACATCAAACAACATTTATTTTTGGTTTTCTATTCCCTTTTTTTCAATTTTATACATCACAACTTATTATTTTACGTATTTCCTTTCATCCTAGGCTTGAATATATTCATCTTTTATTTTTAACTGAAGATTTACGCTTATTTATAACCTAAGCATATTTTTATTCCATGGACTTTTAATTCTTTTATAAGTTATTCTAATTCATTTATCCCAATCCAATTCTTATCCAACTTACTTTCATTTATTTAAGTAAGGATCTAATTCCATTCAATATCACCCATAACTCAACTGAATTTTATTCCAATTCAATTCTATTTTAACTCGGATTTATTTAATTCAATTTGATTTAATTTTTTTAATCCACTCAATCCACTTGAATTTAAATTAAGTAAGAACTTACTTTCACTTAATATCATCTACATCTCAATTTATTCCTTTTCAATTCAATTTCAACTTTAAATTTGAATTCCAACATTCAAAGTGCATATTTCCTTCCTTATTCAAAAATCATCTCAATTTATAAGCTTATAACCTATCTCATCAGGATTATTAAACATCCGACTTTTGGTTTCAAATCATTTGAAATCACTATTACCCAAAATCACACTTCTCAAAATTTTAAACCAATCCTGGTTTTTATTCCTAACAAATTTCCTTTGAAATTTCAAAAACAAACTAGTTCTCCTGAACAAATCAATTTGGAAGCAATCCGTCACTTAGAAACTCGAAAATGAACAATGATGATGCTGCAGTCATCACCGAAGTTATTTTCCAGCGACTGCAGTGAGTTTAATGCTATATCCCTTCCCAAAATTTTATTTTAAACAATTTTCTTTCAGAAATACTTCTAAAACAATGATGCTGTTATTTGTCTTCAAAACACTTCGAAAAACACGTCCAAAATCTCTGGGATTTTAAATTTTCAAATTTTGACTTAAATCAAATTTTAACTATAATTTATTTGTATAATTTATGCTCATACAAATTTCTTTTTTTTTATTACTCAAGTCATTCCAATTTTTATAATCTTATTTGTTTAAAATATTATCATCCAAACACCAAAGTTATATAATAATTTAAGAAAGTATCTCTTTTATATCAAAATATATTTTGGGTAAAATTATTTCATTCACCCACCTTTAAAACAATACTGTGTCAACTTATCATGTCAGGTGTCTATAAACTCTTCTCGAATAGTGGCCAACTTACTCGATCAGAATTCAAATTTCGCTCAACCAATAAGTCAACAGAATATTAAAACAATTTATATTCACTAACAAATGCGTGCTCATATCTATTAATACGCTCAAACTTATTCTATAGTACTATGGACTCTATTTTCAATGAGTAATCCCCACCAAGGCCAAGGTTATCACCAACTAATGCTCTGATACCAACTGTAATGACCTGCAAATCCATACCCCTTGAGTCAACACTATTCTACATCAACCAACTCAAGATGAACGGAAATACGAACCATTTGGGTTAAAGAAGAAGAGGTAAAAGAAGAAGACAGAAAACAACATCAGAATCTAACCATCACAGCGGAATAATATATAATAGATAATAAATGATCTTTACATAAAAATAAATATATCTTTTTATACATTACATCATCAGAGTACGTCAATCACATAACACACAATTGGACAGTAATCATAACCTGTCCTCACACAACTGAATACACAGCAGAATATAAATCAAGTACGGAAGTACGTATCGCCATCCAACTCGTCTCCTGAGCTCCACAGCAACATATCCTGTATTCTATAATACTCGATCTGGCCCCGAGCATTACAGTTAAATAACACCCGAGTCAGTTTGGAATACCAGCGTGAGAAATCACACTCAAATTGATTATTAAAGTTTCAAAATCCTTTGAAAGAAAAAGCATCTCGTAAGACCACGCCACAAATAAACATTTAAAGTTTTTACATTACGATAGCTAAAACAATTTTTTATTAAAATCCTTTGATATTATAATAGGGTCTATTTCAAATACTTATTAAAATAGCCAAATTTGTTACATCTATTAAATAACAGCTACTAGCCACAATCGTGGGTAATACAAACAAAACTCGTAAAAGGCACGTAGGGAGAATGGATTTCCAACTAATGACTAGGCACTGGGGTACCACCTATCATGGTACTTGGTCTAGATCAGCATACCGAGGATCACTCCCGACCCCCTGCAACACAAGACCGGGACGAACCCTTACTGGATAATCCAGAGTAAGATCACCCCACGATTGTGATCAGCAACCGCACCACTAAGCCAGAATAAAAGGGACATCTAGACAGGGATGACCTCACCCTGAAATGGGTGCTACCCACCTAGCCGTGCTGCATAACCCCTGATTTTCATTCATTCCCGGTTGATGGGGCTTGAGGCTAAGTGTTACCTTTAGAACGTTTCACTTCGAATGCTCATCGTCCAACTGACGATGTTCTGAAAGCATTCATCCATACAAGGCCGTCCCGGGTTCGAACGGAACCGAAGGCACTATTCCTACTACATCCATTTTGGAAACATCCTCATGATTACAGCGACTAGCCCTTGCATTTCACTGCTCCATCTTCGACTACGAACTCGTTTTTCCATGAAAACGTACAAACCGGATCGAAGTGGTTTTCGAGAAATTAATCCCGATCCCAGTCTCTTCGAAACGATCAGCGCATTGGCCAATGTTGATAGTCGGTTATTTAACTATCAATTAACATTCACAAACATCCATCAAACATAAATAATTTCCCTAAATTATTTATTAACCTCAAAATATCTTCACAAGATATATTTCTATTTTCAACCCTTTGAAAATAGTTTCAAACCATACTTTTCTCATAAGATAAATTTCCAAATATTGATTTCACTGAAAATAACCAAACACAAAACTTTAGATTTTTAAAAATAATTTAAATCTCTTTATTATAAATTATCCTTCAAAACATTTAAATTAAAAATTACTTTTATACTATATTAAAATATATACTATAGGAATATTTAAAATGAGGCTACTTTATAAAATATAAAACTAGATTTCCTGTTTTAAAACAAAATATCAAGTCGCCTTCAAATAATTACTAATATAATAGATTTGAAAAATACTTACTTCTGAATTTAAACATTTAGAAATAATTTTTTTTTAAAACATGCTTTTAAAAACGACATTAAAACTTTTAAAAATTTACTTTGAAACGTACTTAGCTATTCAGGGAAATATACTTCTCTTCATATCCTTTAAAAAAATAAATCACTGTTTATTTTCAAACAAATTTTCCATTTCTTTAATAACTTTCCATCGTGGATTTATTTCTTCAAATATCCACTGATATATTACTTTACTTTTATAAACCCAGTTTATAAATTCCAAAGTCCCACTTCTCCTTAAAGTTCCAACTTCAGCCACTTAAATCAATTTTCAAATTGATTCCCAATTTACTCCATTTTGAAATAAATTTCTTTACTTACTCAATTCATTTCAAAATCCATTAATTATATACTTTATTTATTTTTTCTTCATTTTGATTTTAAATCTTTTAACTGAAACATACCAATTTCAGATTTTCCAAATTTCTTCTTTATTCCTTTCAATAATATAGATCTTAAATTTAAAATAAATGCTTTATTCTTTTAAATAATAACACTGAAGTTTAAAATTCATTATCTTCCTGTTTATTCAAAATTCCCTTTCCATATACAGAATTTATTTATTAGAATTTTAAAACCACTAATATTCTTATCCAGTTCATTCTTAATTTATTTAAATTATTCAACTTACAAATTCTCTTCCTTTTATTTTCAAAAATTCAATTCTATATATTTGGATAACTCAGTGTACCGAAATATATTGAAGTAAACCATAGCATTCAAGATTCCGATATAATTCATCACAGAATATCAAATAATTATAACCGAGAATATTAAATAATCTAAATAGGAATCCAGTTGGATCCCTCCAACCTGTTTTCCTGCATCCACAAATGTTAGCATAGTATATAATGCCAATTCCACTTCGAGGTAGAATATCGTGGTATATGGGTTTTAAATACAATATCATCCGCTATTATGCAGCGCATAGGGTCTCATCCGCTATAAAGTGCGGGAAATCAATCATTCCAGATATGTTATATACTACTATAATATTGCACATCAAAACAACTCAATCATTCAATCAATATTTAAATTTAACTATCTAAATTTAACTATTTAAATTTAAATAGTCATCCAAAAGAGTGAGAGTAACTCACCTTATCGTTTTGCAGTCCATTTCCTTTACGACTTGTTCTTCGCGATCATTGACCTTATATAACATTGTATTATTTATTACTATTTGAAAAATCGAACCATAAATTTCAGTTGATGAATTTTATTAGCTAATGGTTTAATCCTTGATTAATAATTTTCCCTTAATACAATCATTTAGTAACTAAAATCGTTTAATAAGTTAATAAAACAGGTTTAAAGTTCTACTTTTTATATGACTCCTATCCTTTTCCCAAAATCTATAAATAAGTTCTGTTTCCTATACATAAATTCAATTCAGTTTTCCTTAAAATTTAAAGAAATTGCTTAATAAGTAACATTTCCTTTTTATTGTAAATAAAAACAATAATACTTTACTGTGTGTATGTATATATATATTCATATATAAATAAATTATCTAATAAAACTTACTGTTATATTTTTTTCTGACTTCTGATCATTCAAATTTAAACTGAAATGGAAAGTGTAAATAAACAAGTTATAAATTTATACATAACAGACTTCCACCGAAACCATCGTGCTTCTCCATAGAGTTCGAGTCGAACTCGTACGCCTTTGCTCCACCATATCGCGGCCCCCTTCTATAGAGTTTCCCCCTTCACTGTCGCCATGAATCCCCATGTCAAACCATCGCGCGCGAACGAGAGTTCACCCCAACCCTATCCGCTGTCGTGCATAAACCAGTCGAGCGTCAGTAACCCTAACCCTATTGATTTCCTCGAACTGGCAGGAGGAGGAAAGAGTATCCGTTCGATTCGAATCCCCTTTTCGGCTCTACCATTACTGCATTTTCGAATTCGATTTCATCCTCTTTTTATTTCTTTTCTTTTTGTACGAACGAATTCGTATGAAGAAGGGAAAAGGGGAAGTAGGGTTTTTGATTTCGTGAAATTGGAAGGAAGGGAAAGAATGTGATTTCGATTTTTAGGCTTCGTCCATAACCTTGAATTTGAACGAGAAGAGAGAGAGGTTTCGTTTTTCTTTTTGCTGAGCGAAGAATAATATCTACTTTTTATTTTTATTTATTTTATCAAATGAAGATGTGTATAAAAGAAGGTAACATGAGCTTTTAAATCTCTATACGTGATGCTAGCTACAGTATTCAACGCAATTTCATTATCCATCTTTAAATTTAAATTCAAATTCAAATTGTTGGGAAAACGAAGCCAAAAGTTCCGATCACCAATCGAGGCGTGCCGCTAGGCGTTCATAATGTTATACCCCTATTCCGAACGCAATGGAAAAGGTTTCAAGTCCTAATTTGATCGTATGGAGAAGATAGCTTTTTTGGACTCAGTTATAATATTAAATTTTGGTATAGATTCCAGCGCATTTATATATTATACGCTCACACAATAACTCCAAATGCTACAAAAATTGAAATCCGATAATAATTCGTTATTACGGATCCAATGGAATTGGTTTCATCGAAATCCGAGACTGCGCCTCGGAAGGCTATTTTAAATATCAAATTTAAACGATATAATTTCAAAACTCAACAAAACACCTCCAAATTCAATTTTACCACTTTTACTATCTCCAGTTCTATCAATATAAATTTTACAAGCCTTTAAAATATTTTTAACACGCTCGAAACTTCAGATGTAATATTGTACCCAATTCCAAATTATTAAATTAAATAGTTATATCATCCAACAAACCGCTATATTAAATTCTAAATCAATTTTATTGAATAAAAACCAAACTTTTCATATTCAAAATCAATTTAAAATCCACATTAAATATTTAAACCCATTTAAATATACCAAACTCAACGATGAAAAATCTGGGTCGTTACAAACTTTATGAAGTTTTCAAAAAGTTCTCCCCAACAAGCGATTTTAATGGTGTTCTCCTAAACTTCCGTTCTATTCGCCTGACATTGTTTCCCATGTTCTTCGTCTCTTTCCTCCTCCTCCCTCCGATTCCGCCTCATCTCTCTTCATGCCGCATAAGAAAATGGTAAAGCCCCCCATTTCTGAGTCTGATCTTGCTTCCACCACTCGTTTTGGTGTTGTTTTTATTTCGCTGTCGGCCTGTGCTTTTGAGATGACATAGTAAGAGCTCCCTTCATCTTCTCTAATCGCGTCTGTCAAAAGCGATTTGTTAGATAAAGCTCCCCAGGTCATTCTACCAAGAATAGTGCGCCTGTTGCTAATCCTTTGGCCTCTCTGTTAACTGATATGTCTTCCCTTATCGCTGTCACCAAGCTTGTCCCTGGCTGTCCTTTGGTCGTTGGTGAGAGCAGTGCAGAAAAATCCTCTTGGACACAAATTGCAGTTGGTTTGAACGATGTATCTAATATTAGTGTTGATGTAAATGAGAGCATTGAAGTTGATATTATTTCGGTCCCTCCTGCCGAAGTGAATGAAAATGTTTGTGCAGTTGGGAATGGAGCAGATCGGACTATGACCTTTAACAGTGGAGCCTTGCCTGGTTGCACTCAAACTGTTTGTGGAAATGCTACACCCGTTACTGCCACTGTTAAATCGCCATCTCCTCGACAATTGCAATATGATAGTTTCGCTGTCCCCTTGGAATCATCTCCACCTAGGTCTGCTCCTTTGTGGTCGCTCTTGTCACCAAATTGCCAAACAACGCTGTATTGCATTGACTTATTTGCTTTGACAATGTTGAGATTGACGGTGTTATGATTCCTCTTAAGGAAGTGACTGAGGCCGGTGTTGATTTCTTGAAAGATTATCTGGTGGGCTTTTTCCTTAACTCCAATCCATCTTATAACATTGTAAAAGCAAGATGCAACCAAGTTTGGAAGCCAAGATGGGGCTTAAGTGTTCATTTTGACAATGAAATGTTCTACTTTAAATTCATGTGAATTGATGAAAGACAACATATTTTGAAGCTGACCCAATTCTTATAGAAGGGAAACCCTTCATTATTACTACTTGGAGTTTTTCTGTGGATAGGGCTCGCTCTCAAGTTTTTTCTATTCCTGTATGGGCCCATTTTTCTCATATCCCTTCTGTTCTTCAGCCTCTTATCGGGTTAGATTGGATAGCAGGCCTAGTTGGTAAGATGATTTGTTATGATGCAAACACACTAGCCAGGAATAAATTAGTTATGCCAAATCTCTGATTGAGATCACCCCGGTCAAGCCTCTTCCTTCGGTGCTTAAGGCCAGAATTGAGGAGGAACATTTTGCTGAGGTCAGAGTGAGATATAGCAGGAAACCAGATATATGTACGGTCTGTCAGCCTTTTGGGCATCTTCCGCAGGCGTGTTCTAGTATGGCCTCTGCCGGCATTCCACTATATGATCAGTTCCTTTGCTTCATCTTCCTATCAGGAGGTGGGTTTCGAAGGTTGCTCCGCCTCCCTCTATGCCTCCTCCGTATGTTTCTCCTACTGATTTGGCTCCTCCGTATGTTGCTCCTACTCTCATTAATCATGTTGTCATTACTGTTGTCGAAACTCCTATCATTGCCTCTCCTGATATAATTGATCCTGTTGGCAAGGCCTGGTCTAAGGATGCCACTTCTGTAATGTTTGATGTTATTACATGGAATTCTGAGGAGCATGCCTGGATTCATGTTCCTTCTGATATGCGATACTCGCCACTTTCTGACACCTGCTATGCTTTTATTAGTGATGTTGGGGTAGAGAGTTGCAGTCTTTTGTATCATATTGAGGGTGAGAGTCTTACTCTTAATAGGACTGGTGATATTTGTGAGGAGAATAAAAGTAAGTTTTATGATGTCACGTGGGATAGGAAATTTATTTACTCACCAGCTTCTGATGGTTATGATCTGAATCTGGCAACTCTTTTCTCTGGGTTTGTGCATGCTATTGGCCCGTCATGTGACGATGGTTCTGGCCCCTCCTCCTCGGAGCGGGAGTAGTTAACTTGTTTTAGTAGTATAAGTTTGTGACGCCCCACCTCTATGCCCACGCTAGCCAAGAAGACTATGGTGTAATGCTGTCAACTAGCGCGGACAATAAGGCTGTTGAGGAGCGGCCATCAGTAGTTAGGCCTTACACTAGTATTGGTTATCTCGATAGGAGTGGTATATATATATTCTTTGATTTTTCATCTCTGATTTATTTACTCCCATCGACATACCCCAATTCCAGTATAAAACGAACTACGATGGTTCATAATAGTTTAGAACAAAATATATAATAACAACACAGATAATATAAATGCGGAACACAGATAAAACAGAAAGCCTTATATATACAATAACTGATGTCAGTTACAATACATTTGACACGGTACATATGATACAACTACAATAGTCGGCTCAAGAAGCTACATATACAAGTACATTAGCGTATATAATATACATGAATACATATCTTCCGATACAATTGTACAGACTACTACAAATGACGACGACTACTCCAAAAGATATGAAAGAACTTCATAGCTCTAGCAGCAACCCAAAGCAGAATATCTACAACCTGAAAGTACTCGGTCTGACCCGAGTATTAAATTCAAAAGAAAATAATACTCGGGTCAGTCTAATTCAAACTCAGTTATTAGTACACAGAAGCAATAATAATTAACTAATGAATAGACGACAGTCACAATAAAACTCATCTATCCGATCCTTAAATAAAGAAATCAGATAATGATAAATATAACACGTAACAGCGTTAAACAACAAATCATCAAATTAAACCAAATCAGAATATTGAATTGAATAAACAAACAGTTCATACCATTGAAATATCAATTAAAATATTAAGTCGAGTAGGGCTGCAGTACACGCACGCGTGTACTACCTCGCCACTACAACATATGGAATAAGCAAAAGATCAATAAATCAAAACAAAATATAATTTCATAAAAGCCATACCATGTGGCTGCAGTTCACACTTGCGTGCACTGCCTTGCCACTACAGTGAGAATGTACCCAAAAACTCAATCCCGTGTGGCTGCAGTTCACGCTTGCGTGCACTGCCTTGCCACTTTAAAATGTTAAACCTGTGAGGCTGCAGTACCCGCACGCGTGTACTGCCTCGCCACAACAGTGTATAAAATCATCACAACACCAAATGTAAATCAGCAAAACGAGGCTACAGAGGTCAAGTTACGACAATCGTGACTCAACACTACTGCAAACAAAATGAATCAGAAATTACAATCCGAAGACTAACAGTCCAAAGAAATGCATATAATCATGCAACTGTAAAACAAACAGTGCAAGCTCCAAAAATATACACATGAAGAATACACTACACAGAGTCGTGAACTAAACATATGTAACAACAACAAGTGATGTACACATGAATGTACTGGCAAGAAATAAGCAAGGCTATGCACCAGCATTTTAAACACAAAACCAAACTCCAAAAGATACAACAGTTATGCCACTGTGAAACTGGACAGAGCATCACATACTCGAAATGAATGGTGGTAGAGTAAGTGCAACAACAAGTGTCACAGCCCCAACAATGATATGGCTTTAAATAACCATATATGAACACTGCAACATAATCATAGTAATAGAGAATGTTTACTGCAAATGAACAATGCAGTGTATCAGTTTCAAATATTTACCCAAGTGCAAATGCAATATGGACTTGACAGTACACAAGTGATACTATCTCGAGGTAAATAGCCTCAAACAACTCAATAAAGCATGGTAAAGACCAAACTATAATAAACAAGTTTGTAAACTGTCTCAATTGGTCGAGACTGCTACACTGAATGATTTTACTCGAAAAATATTTCAACTCAATTGCATAGCAAGTGTGCATGAAAGGCAAGTGTGTATTATGCATGACTACAAGAACCACTCCAGGTGAGCTCAGATGGCAACCTATATATATATATATATATATATATATATAGGATGCAACTGTTAAACTGGGCAATGCAGGAATCAGACTTGATCACAAAGGCATGACAATCAATAGATATACAAGGCAGTGACACCAGAATACAAGACAGCTGAATGAACTCATGTGGATAGTGCGCCAATACTAACCAGAATTACTATGCGAATTGCACTGAAACAAAGAATGGCCAGGCCCACTACAACAAGCTACCAGACAACAACAAATGACCTTGACTATAATGAGCACAGTGAATAGCATAGTTGCAGCATGAACGAAAGATCAGAAAAATACACAAAGTTGCTCAGGGATGAACACAAGGAGCAGTTTAAAGTATTTAAACAACAAAACAATGTTTATGTGTTAAAATGAAGAAAACGAACATTATCTGTCATAGTGGAGTCACTCAAAGGAAAAGAACTGAACAAGTCACAGTCCATATTATCACAAAATGCAATCAAAGCCGTGTTTATCAATAAGGCAACACGTCCAGTTACAACCAAAAAAACTCAAAGCCGTGTATAACACGAATATGAAGAACAAGTCAAAAGCAAAGTTAACCAAGTCATAAATCGTTGCCGTGAATATCAAGTTACAAAATCAATCATCAAAACAAATCGAATGGCCGAAGACAGGTACCAAAAATCACGAATTAAACAAGCCAAGAAATCACGACCGAAGTCCGGTACCAAAAATTCAAGGCCGAAACACAAAATCACCTAACTATGAATTCGAATTAGATGTGAGTATGAATTACTCACCTTGTCGACGAATTTAGATGAAGCCTAGCACACCAGAAATCGAGCGAAGCCAGAGCAACCGAGAGAAGAGGAATGACAAATGAAAAAGGGGGCAGCCATTAATTTTCTTTTGAGGGTTTTAGGTTTTTGAACGAAAAAAATAGAAAAAGGGGGCCGGTCGAATTGAAACAAAAAGGGAACGGCCACATGCCTATGTTAATGGTCACGGCATCACAAAGAAAAATGGGCCACTAACTAATTTTCAAAGCCCATCAATTTCCTTAACAATTTATAACAGAATTTTAATTCAAATTTTAAAAATTTCAATAGGCAATTAGTTAAGAAAAGTTATCGTCCAAAGACGATCATTAATCGGTACGAAATACCGGATTGTTACAGACTCCCCTCCTTAAAGAAATTGCATCCTCGCAATCATAAAGAATAAATGGACAAAAGGTAACAACCATAAAAGCATATCATCACAAAATGACGAAATTTGAAAATAGGAAGTTAACCATATAGAGCATGATAGAGTAAGCCTGAACGTGTTTGCTCGATGAATTCTCTACAAAGTTTAATTATCCAATAGATAATCAGAATACAGAAATCACGAAACAGCAATATCTAATTATCGATACGATAATTAGGAGACAGCAAAATCTAATTATCAACAAAGATAATTAGAAAACAAAAATCACAAATATCTAACTATCAAAAACGATATTCAGGAATTACCACAACGGTAATCAAATTTTCAAATCAACAAATATTCAATTATCAAAACGATAATCAAATCTTAATTCACAAATATTTAATTATCACAAACGATGATTAAATCTCAAATATCTAATTATCAAAAACGATAATCAGGAATTACCACAACGGTAATTAAATTTTCAAATCAACAAATATTCAATTATCAAAACGATAATCAAATCTTAATTCACAAATATTTAATTATCACAAACGATAATTAAATCTCAAATATCTAATTATCAAAAACGATGATCAGGAGTTACCACAAGGTAATCAAATTTTCAAGTCAACAAATATTCAATTATCGAAACGATAATCAAATCTTAATTCACAAATATTTAATTATCACAAACGATAATTAAATCTCAAATATCTAATTATCAAAAACGATAATTAGAAAGATCAAATATCTGATTATCAAGAACGATAATAAAAAATCACAAATCAATGAATATTTAATTATCACAATTGATAATTAAATCTTAAATCGTAAATATTTAATTATCACAAACGATAATCAAAAATCACAAAAAAAAATTCAATTAACGAGTCCGGAATTAACCGAAATAGCAAACGCACATGACCCATAACCACGAGTTTTACTAAATCATTTAATTCACTTCATCGTTTTCTTGAAAGTGCACAATTGTGTATTTTTAAAAATAACATTTCACATTCTCAAATGGACAAGTCCGGAATTAAGCGAATTAATAAAAGAAAGGGGTCATAGTCCTTGATTTTTCTGAACCGTTTAAATCGCTTCCTCATTCTTTTGAAAGCGTAAACTGTAAAACTTCTGAAAACAATTTTCATTTATTTTATAAAAATAATAATAATTTACATTCTCAAACGAACAAGTCCGGAATTAAGCGAATCAGCAAAAGAAAGGGGTCATAGTCCTCGATTTTACTGAAACGTTTAATTCGCTTCCTCATTCTTTTGAAAGCGCAAATCGTAAAAATTTTTAAAACAGTTTTGATTTATATTTTGAAACAATTTTTAAAACACGTAATTAAAGCAGCAACATCCGTAGCAACTTCGTCAAGGAAATTGCACTTCCCAAAATACCGTAAAAACGGAAAACAAAATAAGCATCGCGGGATAACCGCTTGAAAATCCATTTTAAAGTTGACGGTTACTGAAGTTAATACGTCAAAATCTCATCAAAAAAATTGGCATCAAAATATAATACCCATGAATTTTCATTCGTCAAAAATGTCACAAGAATCTTTTCAAAGATAGAAAGGGATATCATACCCTAAATTTGTATTCATAACAAGTCAATGACACAAGAATTCACCAATGCACAAAAATTGATAAAACTTATCAATAGAAATCACGAAAATTGGTGAAGCACAAGTTCCAGAAGACTACACAAGAAATCCAGAAATCACAAAATGAGAGTACGAAAACTCAAATGGGAGTATGGAAACTCAAATGGGAGTATGAAAACTCACCTACACGTGAGCATGAAAACTCGCCAACACGTGTAACGCATATGTGATGGTGAAACATCACAAAAGCGGGGTCTAGTCTCCCTCGCAGACAAAAAGAAAGTATGTGTGAGTGGAATCACACAAATGGTATCTAGGCTAACCAAAAAGCAAAAAGGTATGTGTGAATGGAATCACACAAGTGGTGTCTAGCCTAACCAGAAAGCAAAAAGATATGTGTGAATGGAATCACACAAATGGTGTCTAGGCTAACCAAAAAGCAAAGAGGTATGTGTGAATGGAATCACACAAGTGGTGTCTAGCCTAACCAGAAAAAAAAAAAGATATGTGTGAATGGAATCACACAAATGGTGTCTAGGCTAACCAAAAAGCAAAAAGGTATGTGTGAATGGAATCACACAAGTGGTGTCTAGCCTAACCAGAAAGCAAACAAAGAGACATCACATAATTTCTAGTCTAAATCACAAAGATGATCGTCATAATCATCCAGAGATCAATCAATATCACAGAAAAAGGGAAAGAGGCCTATCACATGACGGTCCGAAGACCATGGGGAGCTACCCCATATGTATGAGTCTGAATCACCCGAATGAGGTCAAGGCTAACCAAAAAGCAAAAAGGTATGTGTGTATGGAATCACACAAATGGTGTCTAGCCTAACCTCGCAAACAAAAAGGTATGTGTGAATGGAATCACACAAATGGTGTCTAGGCTAACCAAAAAGCAAAAAGGTATGTGTGAGTGGAACCACACAAATGGTGTCTAGCCTAACCTTGCAATGAAAGAAACATCGCGCAATTGCTAGTCTAATTCATAAAATGGTCGTCAAGATCAACGAGAAGTTTCAATTACACTAAGCTAGTAAATATAAAAGTTTAGCTTCATGTCCCATAACCACTTGCTTAACTTAAATATTTACGAACAAACTGTAAATCTTCACTAGAAAATTGTCACAAGAGATTCAATCGAATAAGTCCAAGAATTAACCGGCGAAGTAAATGCAAGCGTTATATACCACTCGTTTTACTAAGTCGTTTAACTAGATTTCTCATACGAGTGAGTTAAAGGTTAGTATATACTAATAGATTGGAAAACGGTTTAGGAAAAGAGCTTTGTAATAAAATAGTGTTGAAATAATTTGAAGAAAGAGTTTTGATATTTACTACTAGTATAGAAAACCTTTATATTTTAAAGTGACAAATCATAGAAGTGATTGTAGAAACAATCAATCATAAAAATTCACATATGAAGACGTGAATAAAATCCAAAGAAATCGATACTGTATCCATCAAAAGGTATGTTCACGAAAATCCCAAAGAAAATGTTATCAAAGTTGCTAATAAATGATAGTAACAATCGGGGAATTAACAAGAATCGATTAACAATTGGAAAAACAAAACAGAATGAGCATAAATGCATAAATGACTTCAACAAAAATAAAAATCAAGTCAATGTCGAAGTCAACAATTAATGGCCCTAATAGAGTACAAAACGATTCAACATCATCATCAAAGGATTTAACGGCAAACAAAGTCAGAGTCTTGGAAATCAAGAATTTAGCAATTTCTCAAAAACAAAGTGACCGAAGTCGAAAGGAAATCAAGCCGAGGAAAACATAAAATATCAAGTTCAAAATCGTTGAGATTCGAACAAAATCAATCATCGGCTAAATCAAATCAATGCCGAAAACACAACAATCAAAATCCTCATCATTAAAAACCCAACTTGAGTTCGTAAAGCAAACGGAGGCAGAAGCCAAAATTCTTTCACGAAATCAAAATCAAATGCACATGAATAAGCGTTAGGAATTCATACCTAACAATCAAAGACAATCATATGCAAATATGAGAGATAAAACATCGACAAATAGTTGTATCACATGTTCCATCTAAGTTATGCTTTATATTATGTCCATAAACTTTTGGCTCTGATACCAAGATGTGACGCCCCACCCCTATGCCCACGCTAGCCAAGAACACTACGGTGTAATGCTGTCAACTAGCGCGGAGAATAAGGCTGTTGAGGAGCGGCCATCAGTAGTTAGGCCTTACACTAGTATTGGTTATCTCGATAGGAGTGGTATATATATATTCTTAGATTTTTCATCTCTGATTTATTTACTCCCATCGACATACCCCAATTCCAGTATAAAACGAACTACGATGGTTCATAATAGTTTAGAACAAAATATATAATAATAACACAGATAATATAAATACGGAACACAGATAAAACAGAAAGTCTCATATATACAATAACTGATGTCAGTTACAATTCATTTGACACGGTACATATGATACAACTACAACAGTCGGCTCAGGAAGCTACATATACAAGTACATTAGCGTATATAATATACATGAATACATATCTTCCGATACAATTATACAGACTACTACAAATGACGACGACTACTCTAAAAGATATGAAAGAACTTCATAGCTCTAGCAGCAACCCAAAGCAGAATATCTACAACCTGAAAATACTCGGTCTGACCCGAGTATTAAATTAAAAAGAAAATAATACTCGGGTCAGTCTAATTCAAACTCAGTTATTCGTACACAGAAGCAATAATAATTAACTAATGAATAGACGACAGTCACAATAAATCTCGTCTATCCGATCCTTAAATAAAGAAATCGGATAACGATAAATATGACACGTAACAGTGTTAAACAACAAATCAGCAAATTAAACCAAATCAGAATATTGAATTGAATAAACAAAACAGTTCATACCATTGAAATATCAATTAAAATATTAAGTCGAGTAGGGCTGCAGTACACGCACGTGTGTACTGCCTCGCCACTACAAAATATGGAATAAGCAAAAGATCAATAAATAATAATAAAAAATAGAATTTCATAAAAGCCATACCGTGTGGCTGCAGTTCACTCTTGCGTGCACTGCCTTGCCACTACTGTGAGAATGTACCCAAAAACTCAATCCCGTGTGGCTGCAGTTCACGCTTGCGTGCACTTCCTTACCACTTTAAAATGTTAAACCTGTGAGGCTGCAGTACACGCACGCGTGTACTGCCTCGCCACAACAGTGTATAAAATCATCACAACACCAAATGTAAATCAGTAAAACGAGGCCACATAGGTCAAGTCACGACAATCGTGACTCAACACTACTGCAAACAAAATGAATCAGAAATTACAACCCGAAGATTAGCAGTCCAAAGAAATGCGTATAATCATGCAACTGTAAAACAAACAGTGCAAGCTCCAAAAATATACACATGAAGAATACACTGTACAGAGTCGTGAACCAAACATATGTAACAACAACAAGTGATGTACACATGAATGTACTGGCAAGAAATAAGCAAGGCTATGCACTAGCATTTCAAACACTAAACCAAACTCCAAAAGATACAACAGTTATGCCACTGTGAAACTGGACAGAGCATCACATACTCGAAATGAATGGTGGTAGAGTAAGTGCAACAACAAGTGTCACAGCCCCAACAATGATATGGCTTTAAATAACCATATATGAAAACTGCAACATAATCAGAGTAATAGAGAATGTTTACTGCAAATGAATAATGCAATGTATCAGTTTTAAGTATGTACCTGTAACGACCCGTAAATTTTCGATAATTAAAATAGCTAATTTAATAAGATTTCGTGATTTAATGTTAGAAAAAAAATTTGTAATTCATTTGGAATAATAATAACTGGAATGAATTGCAACGATAATTATCCAAGTAATGAAAAATAAAGCTACTTAGTGAATGCCTTTGCAATCAATAGTTGAATAGGATAATAAATGTTGAATTCATTGGGTATAATAGAGTAATGGATTGATAAGTAAAATCTATTTGGAAATTATTGAACAATTTAATAATGGGGATTTGAATAACCGTATAATGGAAATAGTTGTTCTAAAATTTTAACTCGTTTCAAAAGTTAAATTTTATAAGTTCGTTTTGAATATTTCAAAGGATAGTGATTTAAGAATAATCAAATTTGTTAAATTTAATATTACGAATGTTTGAATAAATTAAATTTCGAATTTGATATGATTAATTGGATATTAAAATTTAATATTTGAAAATAGAGTGAATATTTGAAATTTGATTTAATATGATTCAAATTGGTTTCCAAAATGAATGTAAGTTATATTTGGATTTTAATAGAGTTAATAAGATTTTTAAAACTGGAATTTATTGGATAAATTGAATAACGGGTTTAATATGATATAAAAGGGATTTGTAAAATTTTATTTTATCATATTAAAGTTAGAATGATGTTGTAGAACTTTTAAAATCGAATTAAAAGTAAATTTGTGAAAATTGAATATTTTAATATTTAATTATCGACTGAAAAATAGCCAAATTTTGAACAGTCTCAGAATTGGACGAAACTAGTTCCATTGGATCCGTAATAGTTAGTTATTATCGGATTTCAATTTTCGTAGCAATCGGAGTTGTCGTTTGACCGTGGCAGCTCGAAACGCGTTGAATTTGTTTTAATATCAATTTGGCGAGTTAAAATAGTCATTTTTCAAACGGTCTCGGATTTCGACGAAACAAGTTTCATTAGATCCGTAATGTGATATTATTGTAAGGTTTCAAATTTCAAGTCAAACGGATTTACCGTTTGTCCGGGGCAAGCCAAAACGCATAGAAAATCGTTTAATCGGTTTAATTTAAAATTGATCGTTTATTTCCGTAACTCTCACATATGATCGAATTAGGCCTTGAAACTAGTTCCATTGCGTCCGGAATGGGGGTAAAACCTTATAAACGCCTGGCGGCACGTCTCGATTGAAGTTCGGATGATTTTGGACCTACCTATATAAATACGCACGCAAACCGAGACAGTTTTATTATTATTATAATCCAGAAACCCTAATTCTAAATCATGGCCGCCACCTATTCCATGGCCAGAAATTGCCGATCTTCTTTCCTTAATATCTTTCAATCCGTTCAACGAAATCAAAAAATTCCAAAAGCAAAAGTGTAGATCTCGTCGAGCTCTTCAAATCCATACGGTTGATGTATGCTATTTCTTCATGGATTCGTCCAGATCTGACGTGGAAGTGTGTACGTATTTCCTTGGATTGCGTGCAAACGACGGCGAATGACGGGATGAAACTTGGCGCGTAGGTTGCTCTGGTGAAGGGCTTCGTGGTGGCACTACCTGATCGTCTTCAAGTGGAGCGTGGTGGTCGCGTTAATTCGAAAATTAACGGCGGCTATGGGTTACTGGATTCGCGTGTGAACGAAGAAGAAGGGGAAAGGAGAAGTGCGGCCTGGATTCAATTGCCTGAAATGGATGGCCAGGATCTGTTAGGGTTAGAAATAAAATAAAAGTTGTATATTATTTATATTTCAATTTGTGTAAACTTCTAAAATGCATAACTTTTTCATACGAGGTCGAAAACGCGCGAAACGAGTTGCGTTGGCTTCGTTTTGTCGAGCGCTACGCAATGGAATTGGATGAGAGTCGTTTGGAGCTAGTGGGAATTTCGGGTAAAATTAAACGTCCGTTTAATTTTATTCGAAATAAAGCGCTGGAACTACATTGAAATCAAGGTGAGTGTTTTATAACGCTCACAACGTACTGAATATCTTTATGCTAGTTAAAATTGTCATTATGTAGTGTTATGATTTTATTTGTCGTTGTTTGATAAAAATTTAATGGTCATATAGATTGTCATTCGAATTAATCGTTGATGTTTAAATTTGACAGTTAAATTGAAATTGAAATTGAATTGCAATTTAATCACTCGACATCGATAACTATGAAATTGCCTTGAATTGTATTGCCTATTGGACCATGTATTTCGATGATGTTATTGGTTGATGTTTGAATGTTTGGATGTTTATTTGCTTATATATATCCTGTTATGCATACATATGATACTGTGATTTAATTTAAGTAATATATGCTCATCCCTGACATTTAATTGAAATAAATAATTACTTGGCCATAGGATAGAAAATTATATACGGACACCGAATTGGCTAAATTAATAATTTTTAAAATCGTCGATTTGAAATTTATTTATATGTTTGTTTAAAAGTTATAAATAGACATAAATTTATAGAAATCGAATTTATCGAAATTTGGGTTTGGAATGTTGAAATAAATTTGGTTAAAAGAAATTGTTAAGTAATATAAGTCGAGACTTTGAAATTTAAAAATTGGGATTTGATTTAAATTCGAAAATTGATTTGTTTAAAGATTTAACCCTAATTCGGGCTTTGAATATTACTATGTAAAAGCGATATAAAATGATATTTGAAATGGATTTGATTTTTAAAGCGAACATGATATTTTGATATCAATTATGAATCGATTTGAAATGTAAAAGAGCCAACGGTGTAATAATACGTAGTTATTAAAGAGACCGGGATCGGATATGGACATACTCTCTGTCGATACCGAAAACCACTTTAATAACTATTATACGCGGAGTGTTGATCCAGAATGAAGTGGATGGTTTGGTGAACGCGTTGACTGAAGAAAGAGAACGATTATTGGATGACCCCTGACATGACTAAAACAGGAGCCGCGCCGGGCCATTGAGGTTCGCCACCTCTAGCGGACACACTTCTTCGATACCATATCTATTACATTTGTGATGCGATTTGGGTGCACCCTTTGATTTGGGAGTGTTGTTTCGCGGTGTTGGGGTAGCTGCTGGCTATGCCTAACATCAGTCCGGATCACGCAACTACTAGTATCCTAGTTGGTATTGCCTCATGTACCTTGTCATACTGATTATCCTATTCGCGACCACTACGTTTTGATTTGTACCTTGAGTATATGGATTGCCCTCTGGTGACTTCCGGTTTTGGGGAAACTACGGTCTTGTATATGCTTTTGGGAATATAAAAATGTGTTAAGGGGGATTATGGTAACGCCTTAACGCTATTTTGATACTTTATATTACTAATAGGCATTATCTACTTAGCGTATATTACTACATAGTAGATAGTTTCACGGATCCTTGAGAGATGGAAAATCCCGTAACATCTCTTAAGTTATTGCACGCACGTTGACACTGGATATGAGATGTCAAACCCCGTAAACATCTCTGACGCCGTTACACTCATATTTACTTATGATTGACTTAACTTACATGAGGATATTTAGTCCTGACTCGAGTCTTTGTCTTTTCATTACGCTCGGGTCAGTCCTGAGTTTTCAGTTTAGGTTGAAGATCATTTTCTTGGAGGACGGAGACGAAGATTTGGTATATTATCTACTACTATTATATTCATTCCATTCCGCTGCATTGTTGTATGATATTTGCTGTGTATGTAACTCTGATAAATGTTGTATAATAATAATCAAATGTATTCATTTCAAATGTATTCATTTAATTAACAGCTTCATGAACTGTTATTTTATTATTATACTTTAGCCTTCCGCTGTGAGATTCTGCGTTGTTTCATTTCCTTTATTTCCCTTCCTTTTCTTTTCTTAATTACCCCAATAACTATCTGCCCTTTTAATGGTTTGGAATCGACATGGGTATTTGATCGTCGGTTTAAACTGTCCAAAAAGGCGGGTCGTTACAGTTGGTATCAGAGCTTTGGTTTAGCGATAAACCTTGGCTCTAGTGGGGAATAGCTCATTGAAATAGAGGTAAACTATATGAATGAGTTGAGTGTATATGAGAGAGCGTACTTGTTATTTGATATAAAATGGTTTTATATTGTGTTAATTTGTTCCGTTGAGTATTTATGAATTCTGGTCGATACTTGGGACGCCAAGGCGTCGATAGGAATTTCTAAACACTCGAATAGGACAAACCAACACAATATCATTTTGGAATATATTTTATATAAAAGAATTATTTGAATATTTATTCATTTTTATTGAATTGATTGTTAGGAGATGATAATATTAGATTATTATCGTTATTGTTTGATCAGTCAATATTTACAACAATTGATTAAATAACAATGGATTTAGGAAAATGAAATCTTGTAAACACAATTGATAATGAATATAAATGAATTTTAACTTGGATTTGGGAATTTAAATTCCGGTGTTTGAGATTGACTTACAAGAATTTGAAAAATATAATATGAGTATTATATGATAGTATAATTGAGTTGAAATTGTTTTCGAAGGATTTTTTTTTTTATGATAAGTGTTATATTCCCTTCTCTTGACGCTGGAAAATGATTTCGGTGATGAGTGCACGCATCATCGGCGTTTATTTTCGAGAGTCCGAGTGGGGGAGACCACTTAATAGCTTGTCTAAACCTTGTTTTGATTCAAAATTTATTTTATTTTGTATTCTCTATAGTATGATTTGTTATATAAATTATATAAGTATATATTATTTCAAAACTTGATTTGAAATGAAACCGGGATTGGAATTCTTAAGTCCTTTAATAATTAATGATTTTTTTTTTAAGGATTGAAATGAATTTAGACTTGAACCATTAAGGAACTTCTGAATTGTGAAATGAGAAATGAACCTAAGAGCTAAGTTAAAATATCAAGTGAGGTAGAAATCCTTAGAATTAGGAAATTATGAACTTAAAATAAAAGTGAAACTGTAAAACTCGCGTAGTATTAAAATTCGTTCTATAGCATAGATATAACTTACCAAAATATTTAAGAAGTTCAAAAATGTTATATGAATTGTTAATTGGATAATATACAAGTATAGGTTTGAATAATGGAATATGCATTTAATCAATGGTTTGCAAATATAAATAAAATTGTTAGTAAATAATTGGAATTTAAATTAACCTTTAAGGGTGATTCACAATTATGTTAATATAAAATGGAAATACTATATGTGAATGTAAATGTGAAAAAAAATTATAGTGAAATTTAAGTAATGACTTAAGAATTAATAAATTGAAAATTCAACTTTAAATGGAAAGAAGTTGTATGTTGTTTAACTACATTCTATTTGCATAACTATAACTTACCAAATACTTAAAAGGTTTACAATGCTAATAAGGATAAGTAGAGAAATAATATACAAGTGTGAGAATGAATAATAAAATGTGAAGATCTATTGATAGTTGTAAATATAAAAGAAATTTAAGCTGTAAAATGAAGGATATATATAAGTGAATGAATAAAAATTTAAAATTAATGAAATATAGATTTGGTAAATGGAAACTAATTAAATTTGAATATAACTAAATGTCTATAAGCTTGGAAGTGTATGAAATTAAAATTGACATGGAAATGTATAATTGATTTAGTGTAGATTTTGGATGGATGTCAATGTTTGATATGCGTTGGTTGTTAGATGGATGATAATTGATTAAGTAGAATTCATTAGTGTTAATGGAATTGAATAAACGGAATAAAATTTTAAAATAATTAACTTCAAATTTGAAGCAAAGTGAAATTAAATATAATTGAATTCAATTTAAATTGAAGCAAATTGACTTGAATTAAAAATGTGAATGAAACAAACTTGAATAAATCGGAAACAAATTGATTGTAAACCTATTGTGTGGATGAATAAGAAAATAAATGACTTTGTGTTTATGATTGTTCTTTAGAAAATTTGAAGTTTGATGGTTTGTACTTTGAAATAATAGAAGCAAATTTTTGGAAAAAAATCCAAAATTGTCCAATATATGCTGAAACGAAAACAACCATAACTTTTAAATGGCTGAACGGAATTCGACGCTTTTGGACTTTTCGAAAAGCTTAGAAACTATAGCACAACTTTTATTTAGAGTGTCTTGAGAAATTCCTTCGTCTACTGGGTTAAAAACTTGAATGTTACTTGCTGTCCTGTGTAAAAAAAAAATAAGTAAAATCTGAACCATACAACCTTAGTATTTTCGCCATATCTTTTGACTGGTTTATCGGATTTTGATGATCTTGCCTTTTCTGGAAATCTAAGAACTTAAGCTAAAACTTTTATTTTAAGTATTTTGTGTTTTAATGTCATTTAGAAGGTCTAAAACGTGGGTGAACGTCGCGGACCTGCACAATTCATTGCCCAGGCTGAGGCGTATCCCCTAAGTAAAACGGCCATAACTTTTGAACGGATGATCCGAATTCGATGATTTTGGACATTCCGGAAAACCTGAAATGAATGCAACAACTTTTGTTTAGATTCTGTTGTCAAATTTTACAGTTTAGGTGACCTAAAGCTAAGATTTGTTTGCTGTCCAGAAATTGAAATCTCAGTTTTGAAGCTAAATATGTTATATATATGTTGTGTAGGCTAAATATATCGATCTATCTTTATATGAATGGTTCTAACTTAGTTAATGAGCATTGTAGTAGGTAGCAAAGGGGTTGCGCTTCGTTGTGGAGTTCGCTTCTACGCTAAACGCATAATGTAAGTAAAATGCTAATAAATGCTAAATAAAAGGTACGCTTACGGTTTTATATGATATTGGTGATATTTATATGTTGTTTCCCCACATATGGGATGCCTCATCATTGAGATGAGATGTATATTTATGATATATATGCTATTATATTTTTTCCGATCGAGCCGCGCAAAGGAGACTCTGCCGAAATTTTCCGTAAAATCCGGGTGTTAGAAATTTTTTCAAGTTTTAATTTTTTTTTATAACTTGTTTTGATTACTAACTTTTAATGTTAGGAAGCCGTTTGGAGTAACTTAGTGGAAGCGTAGTTATGACTTTATGAATGGAATTTCATTGTTTTATAAGTGGATAATTTTGAATAAAAATATATCAAATGTTGAATTCTATACTTAGTTCTTTTTCCCTTCTTTTTCCTTTTCGGGGACGAAAAGTTTTGAGTGGGGGAGAGTGTAACGACCCGTAAATTTTCGATAATTAAAATAGCTAATTTAATAAGATTTCGTGATTTAATGTTAGAAAAAAAATTTGTAATTCATTTGGAATAATAATAACTGGAATGAATTGCAACGATAATTATCCAAGTAATGAAAAATAAAGCTACTTAGTGAATGCCTTTGCAATCAATAGTTGAATAGGATAATAAATGTTGAATTCATTGGGTATAATAGAGTAATGGATTGATAAGTAAAATCTATTTGGAAATTATTGAACAATTTAATAATGGGGATTTGAATAACCGTATAATGGAAATAGTTGTTCTAAAATTTTAACTCGTTTCAAAAGTTAAATTTTATAAGTTCGTTTTGAATATTTCAAAGGATAGTGATTTAAGAATAATCAAATTTGTTAAATTTAATATTACGAATGTTTGAATAAATTAAATTTCGAATTTGATATGATTAATTGGATATTAAAATTTAATATTTGAAAATAGAGTGAATATTTGAAATTTGATTTAATATGATTCAAATTGGTTTCCAAAATGAATGTAAGTTATATTTGGATTTTAATAGAGTTAATAAGATTTTTAAAACTGGAATTTATTGGATAAATTGAATAACGGGTTTAATATGATATAAAAGGGATTTGTAAAATTTTATTTTATCATATTAAAGTTAGAATGATGTTGTAGAACTTTTAAAATCGAATTAAAAGTAAATTTGTGAAAATTGAATATTTTAATATTTAATTATCGACTGAAAAATAGCCAAATTTTGAACAGTCTCAGAATTGGACGAAACTAGTTCCATTGGATCCGTAATAGTTAGTTATTATCGGATTTCAATTTTCGTAGCAATCGGAGTTGTCGTTTGACCGTGGCAGCTCGAAACGCGTTGAATTTGTTTTAATATCAATTTGGCGAGTTAAAATAGTCATTTTTCAAACGGTCTCGGATTTCGACGAAACAAGTTTCATTAGATCCGTAATGTGATATTATTGTAAGGTTTCAAATTTCAAGTCAAACGGATTTACCGTTTGTCCGGGGCAAGCCAAAACGCATAGAAAATCGTTTAATCGGTTTAATTTAAAATTGATCGTTTATTTCCGTAACTCTCACATATGATCGAATTAGGCCTTGAAACTAGTTCCATTGCGTCCGGAATGGGGGTAAAACCTTATAAACGCCTGGCGGCACGTCTCGATTGGAGTTCGGATGATTTTGGACCTACCTATATAAATACGCACGCAAACCGAGACAGTTTTATTATTATTATAATCCAGAAACCCTAATTCTAAATCATGGCCGCCACCTATTCCATGGCCAGAAATTGCCGATCTTCTTTCCTTAATATCTTTCAATCCGTTCAACGAAATCAAAAAATTCCAAAAGCAAAAGTGTAGATCTCGTCGAGCTCTTCAAATCCATACGGTTGATGTATGCTATTTCTTCATGGATTCGTCCAGATCTGACGTGGAAGTGTGTACGTATTTCCTTGGATTGCGTGCAAACGACGGCGAATGACGGGATGAAACTTGGCGCGTAGGTTGCTCTGGTGAAGGGCTTCGTGGTGGCACTACCTGATCGTCTTCAAGTGGAGCGTGGTGGTCGCGTTAATTCGAAAATTAACGGCGGCTATGGGTTACTGGATTCGCGTGTGAACGAAGAAGAAGGGGAAAGGAGAAGTGCGGCCTGGATTCAATTGCCTGAAATGGATGGCCAGGATCTGTTAGGGTTAGAAATAAAATAAAAGTTGTATATTATTTATATTTCAATTTGTGTAAACTTCTAAAATGCATAACTTTTTCATACGACGTCGAAAACGCGCGAAACGAGTTGCGTTGGCTTCGTTTTGTCGAGCGCTACGCAATGGAATTGGATGAGAGTCGTTTGGAGCTAGTGGGAATTTCGGGTAAAATTAAACGTCCGTTTAATTTTATTCGAAATAAAGCGCTGGAACTACATTGAAATCAAGGTGAGTGTTTTATAACGCTCACAACGTACTGAATATCTTTATGCTAGTTAAAATTGTCATTATGTAGTGTTATGATTTTATTTGTCGTTGTTTGATAAAAATTTAATGGTCATATAGATTGTCATTCGAATTAATCGTTGATGTTTAAATTTGACAGTTAAATTGAAATTGAAATTGAATTGCAATTTAATCACTCGACATCGATAACTATGAAATTGCCTTGAATTGTATTGCCTATTGGACGATGTATTTCGATGATGTTATTGGTTGATGTTTGAATGTTTGGATGTTTATTTGCTTATATATATCCTGTTATGCATACATATGATACTGTGATTTAATTTAAGTAATATATGCTCATCCCTGACATTTAATTGAAATAAATAATTACTTGGCCATAGGATAGAAAATTATATACGGACACCGAATTGGCTAAATTAATAATTTTTAAAATCGTCGATTTGAAATTTATTTATATGTTTGTTTAAAAGTTATAAATAGACATAAATTTATAGAAATCGAATTTATCGAAATTTGGGTTTGGAATGTTGAAATAAATTTGGTTAAAAGAAATTGTTAAGTAATATAAGTCGAGACTTTGAAATTTAAAAATTGGGATTTGATTTAAATTCGAAAATTGATTTGTTTAAAGATTTAACCCTAATTCGGGCTTTGAATATTACTATGTAAAAGCGATATAAAATGATATTTGAAATGGATTTGATTTTTAAAGCGAACATGATATTTTGATATCAATTATGAATCGATTTGAAATGTAAAAGAGCCAACGGTGTAATAATACGTAGTTATTAAAGAGACCGGGATCGGATATGGACATACTCTTTGTCGATACCGAAAACCACTTTAATAACTATTATACGCGGAGTGTTGATCCAGAATGAAGTGGATGGTTTGGTGAACGCGTTGACTGAAGAAAGAGAACGATTATTGGATGACCCCTGACATGACTAAAACAGGAGCCGCGCCGGGCCATTGAGGTTCGCCACCTCTAGCGGACACACTTCTTCGATACCATATCTATTACATTTGTGATGCGATTTGGGTGCACCCTTTGATTTGGGAGTGTTGTTTCGCGGTGTTGGGGTAGCTGCTGGCTATGCCCAACATCAGTCCGGATCACGCAACTACTAGTATCCTAGTTGGTATTGCCTCATGTACCTTGTCATACTGATTATCCTATTCGCGACCACTACGTTTTGATTTGTACCTTGAGTATATGGATTGCCCTCTGGTGACTTCCGGTTTTGGGGAAACTACGGTCTTGTATATGCTTTTGGGAATATAAAAATGTGTTAAGGGGGATTATGGTAACGCCTTAACGCTATTTTGATACTTTATATTACTAATAGGCATTATCTACTTAGCGTATATTACTACATAGTAGATAGTTTCACGGATCCTTGAGAGATGGAAAATCCCGTAACATCTCTTAAGTTATTGCACGCACGTTGACACTGGATATGAGATGTCAAACCCCGTAAACATCTCTGACGCCGTTACACTCATATTTATTTACGATTGACTTAACTTACATGAGGATATTTAGTCCTGACTCGAGTGTTTGTCTTTTCATTACGCTCGGGTCAGTCCTGAGTTTTCAGTTTAGGTTGAAGATCATTTTCTTGGAGGACGGAGACGAAGATTTGGTATATTATCTACTACTATTATATTCATTCCATTCCGCTGCATTGTTGTATGATATTTGCTGTGTATGTAACTCTGATAAATGTTGTATAATAATAATCAAATGTATTCATTTCAAATGTATTCAT
Organism: Allium cepa; assembly: GCA_030765085.1. Taxonomy (NCBI): domain Eukaryota; kingdom Viridiplantae; phylum Streptophyta; class Magnoliopsida; order Asparagales; family Amaryllidaceae; genus Allium; species Allium cepa. Next base: position 183,796,864 of record CM060945.1, read on the forward strand.
TTAATTAACAGCTTCATGAACTGTTATTTTATTATTATACTTTAGCCTTCCGCTGTGAGATTCTGTGTTGTTTCATTTCCTTTATTTCCCTTCCTTTTCTTTTCTTAATTACCCCAATAACTATCTGCCCTTTTAATGGTTTGGAATCGACATGGGTATTTGATCGTCGGTTTAAACTGTCCAAAAAGGCGGGTCGTTACAGTACCCAAGTGCAAATGCAATATGGACCTGACAGTACACAAGTGATACTGTCTCGAGGTAAATAGCCTCAAACAACTCAATAAAGCATGGTAAAGACCAAACTATAATAAACAAGTTTGCAAACTGTCTCAATTGGTCGAGACAGCTACACTGAATGATTTTACTCGAAAAATATTTCAACTACAATTGCATAGCAAGTGTGCATGAAAGTCAAGTGTGTACTATGCATGACTACAAGAACCACTCCAGGTGAGCTCAGATGGCAACCTATATATATAGGATGCAACTGTGAAACTGGGCAATGCAGGAATCAGAGTTGATCACAAAGGCATGACAATTAATAGATATACAAGGCAGTGACACCAGAATACAAGACAGCTGAATGAACTCAAGTGGATAGTGCGCCAATACTAACCAGAATTACTATGTGAATTGCACTAAAACAAAGAATGGCCAGGCCCAATACAGCAAGCTACCAGACAACAACAAATGACCTTGACTATAATGAGCACAGTGAATAGCATAGTTGCAGCATGAACGAAAGATCAGAGAAATACACAAAGTTGCTCAGGGATGAACACAAAAGTATTTAAACAACAAAACAATGTTTATGTGTTAAAATGAAGAAAACGAACATTATCTGTCATAGTGGAGTCACTCAAAGGAAAATAACTGAACAAGTCACAGTCCATATTATCACAAAATGCAATCAAAGCCGTGTTTATCAATAAGGTAACACGTCCAGTTACAACCAAAAAAACTCAATGTCGTGTATAACACGAATATGAAGAACAAGGCAAAAGCAAAGTTAACCAAGTCATAAATCGTTGTCGTGAATATCAAGTTACAAAATCAATCATCAAAACAAATCGAATGGCCGAAGACAGGTACCAAAAATCACGAATTAAACAAGCCAAGAAATCACGACCGAAGTCAGGTACCAAAAATTCAAGGCCGAAGCACAAAATCACCTAACTATGAATTCGAATTAGATGTGTGTATGAATTACTCACCTTGTTGACGAATTTAGATGAAGCCTAGCATACCAGAAATCGAGCGAAGCCAGAGCAACCGAGGGAAGACGAATGAAAAATGAAAAAGGGGGCCGCCATTAATTTTCTTTTGAGGGTTTTCGGTTTTTGAACGAAAAAAATAGAAAAATAGGGCCGGTCGAATTGAAACAAAAAGGGAACTGCCACATGCCTATGTTAATGGTCACGGCATCATAAAGAAAAATGGGCCACTAACTAATTTTCAAAGCCCATCAATCTCCTTAACAATTTATAAAATAATTTTAATTCAAAATTTAAAATTTTCAATAGGCAATTAGTTAAGAAAAGTTATCATCCAAAGACGATCATTAATCGGTACGAAATACCGGGTTGTTACAAAGTTTTTTTTTGCCTAGCTCATGTTCTTATTATTTCATTTCGGTTGGGCATTTTCCTCCCGCTTAATTGTTATGTGCATGCGCAGAACACCTGTTTTCACATTATTTATACGGTGGCCCCACTTTAAAGTTGGCTAGCTTTGCTAAAAGAACTTCCTATTAATTACAACTTAACTTATTTAATTAAACTATTTATTAACTAAAACTTAACTCATTTAATTAAACTCCATTATTAATTAAAATTTAACTCATTTAAACTTGTATACAGATTTAATTTCCCTTCATAAAGATATACACTTGTATGCTACTATTCATGTATTTTACTATTCACGTGTTTTACTACTCATTTATACTCTTTTCTAACCTAAAATGTACTCTTCTACTTATCTCAAATTTTATAAGTATATTCACAGCTTGTATATTTTTAAGTGGGGAGAAGGTAATTTTTCATTTTTAGATAATTTTCTAACCTGTTTTCCCAGCTTGTATATTTACTAAAAACTCTTTTAAAATGATGTATATATTTATACATATACCAATTTTTTTGTAAGCGAATATAATTAATAAAATTCTAAAATAATTTAAAACATATTATAATACATTAGCTTTTTAATACTTTAATAAAATCTATAACTGATTTTCCAAACACTATATATAACGTTAGAAATACTCATATTAAGGTTTAAAACATTTATTTTAAATATCAGTTAAAAATACTTATTTCATAATTTATTTAGAAACCATGCAAAGCCTGTTTTATAATTTAAAACCCTTTACTTAAAAAATTCATAAATAATTATTAAGATATATATTTAGACTTTGATATTTAGTAATAAGTCTAATTATAGTACTTATTGAAAATGAAAAGGATTCCCTAGGATATCTTTCAAAGTTGACTTTAAAAATCAATGAACATTAGGCATTTCTAAAGTGCATTCATAGCGACCTTTTCGCTTCTAACTTTCACAACTTCCATTCACAATTTCTATAACTTTCCCAAGCCAATTCTTTTATGTCAAACATACCAAAATATGTGCAGAGAACAACCAAATATATATTTTCATAATATGATCAAATTTTAACCAATTGCACATATGTTAAATACAAGAGATTTCAAGGTGCGTTTATAGGGACTATTTCACTTCAAGCATTCATAATACACTTCGATTTCACATACAACAATATCATATATGTAAACAACAAGTCATGGCCACGTTAAATGTTTTAGAGGATTATAATAGAGATTATACTACATATAGTATTGCCACTTGCTTTCTAAAGCATAGAGGGGTCCAAAAGTAATAACTTGCATTGTTTTCAATTGTAACTTATATTCTCAACAGCAACAAATATATGCACAACATATACAAATTAAATGGTATAATTTCACTATGAGTTCTACTACGAAGATAGTGTCTCTATTGGACCCCGTGTGAAGGAGATATGGATTTTATAAAAATGGGGTTAACCAAAATAATTAGTTTACTGATTGTAACACCCTACAATTTTAACGATTGAATGTTTAAAATATTTATTTAAATATTTAATCGTTAAGCAACAAAACGCCTCTTATACTCGATTTTTACAAACAAGCGAACTGGAACTCGATACATCCGTAGTTGAATTTGCTTTTTTAATGAGAGTAACATGAGTATAAACTTGACTATGTTTAGAGTTAGTATTTTCAAGGATGAATAGTGCCAGATGAAGAGAATTGGGCTAAGTCCACTAGCTTACCTTAACTTAGCTTATATGTAGCTAATCTCTTCATCTCATTTTCATTTCACATTACTTTTCATTCCATTCTTTTAATCACTTTCTTAATCTCGCCTTAAGCCTAAACCCTAGATCCAATAATTCTTTCCTAAATAATATTCCTAAATTCAAACTAAAATCAATTCAATTCCTCCTTACCTATTCCTTACAAAAATCGTGAATGAATTGGCTTGGATTGGAGTTTTGGTGTTCACTTTCGAATTCAAAGAAAGCTAAGAAGTGGATTTTGGTGATTTTAGATTGATTTAGGGAAAATCAAGGTGATTGGGATGAATCTCCTATTTAACTTGAGTATTTTACTTCATTAATTCGTAAATTTATGATTGTGAAGCAATTTAGAACAATTTAGAGATTACTATGCTATTGTTTAGGCTTGCATTCATGTTTAAACATGATTGAATTACCTTTTTATTAGTTTGAGAACATATTTCCTATTTTTTGAAATAGTTAGTAAGCTCTAACTTTTATATGGAATAAATATCTGATTTTTAGTGATGTCGTGATTGACTAGAGGTTAATTACATGATATAATTAAGTGCATATCAATGTTTAGCAAAAAAAAAATTAAATAGTTTTAGTGAAAGCAAGCAAGCTAATAAAGTAATATGAAACTTAATTAGTACTTATAAACATTTTTCAAAGTAAAGAAATTATTTATATAAGCGAATGATTTTATTTATAAATATTATTTATATAAACGAATAATTTTATTAATAAAACTGATATTTTATAGGTGAGTTTAAAAAATAGTTTAAAAGTGATATTTTATAAAATAGATGATTTTACAAAATAGTAAGAAAGCGATATTTTTATAAATTATGATTTTTGTAAAATAATACAAAAAAGGCATTTTTTTAATGGTTATAAGATTTTATAAAATGTTTATAAAAGGAATACTTTGTAACGACTCGTAAATTTATCACTTGGATATATGATATTTACTAAATATCGGTTCGAAAGTAAGAAATAATCATGTCTTAAGTGGTAAATAATAATAGATATTTTGTTTGGAAAAAATATTTGTGAACAAATTACCTTGGTGAAATATTGAAAATTTGTAAATATCGTCATAGGTAAAATATCGATAAAATAGTTGGAATTCGTTTTACCAATAAAACTACTTTTAAACAATAAAGATCATGCACGACTCTAGATTCATACATTAATATATGTATTCAAACAAAATTATGAAATAAAATAATTATTTTATTTTTTTGAAAATAAAATGTATTTATGACATCGACTGTTGATATCATCGGTTTTGTATATTTCTTCAGAAATTAAAGTTAAGTTCAAATATTAAATAAATGGGTGTTTATTTACAGATAAACCTATTTTAGTCATTTAATAGTGATGGTAAAATTATTTTGAAATTTTTTTAAACAAAATAGATAGTTCATGCAAAAATAGAAAATGTGACCGAAGAATTTTTCCGGAATTTCGACTTTTTAGACACCGGGAAGTTGTCGGGAATGTTGTATGTCTTTGTGCACTATCTATACATATTGTAACATCCGCCTTTTTAGACAGTTTTAAATCGATGATAAACTACACACGTCAAACTCAAACCATACAGAAGGACGATTGTTATTGGGGTAAATAAGAAAAAGCAGAGAGAAAAAACAAAACAGAATCTTGTAGTGGAATGGCAAAATATAATAATCAAATAACAGTTCATGAAGCTGTTTATAAAACATTTGATTATACTTATACAACATAGAATCAAAGTTACACATATCAGAGATAAATAAATAACAATGCAGCGGAACAGTGTGATTCAGTGGAACAATATAGTAAATAATAATAATATAATTTTCGTCTTCGTCCGCAAGAATTAAGGTCTTCAAATCCTAAAATGCTCGGGCTAATCCGAGCGAATTTAAAAGACAAAACACTCAAGTCAGAACTAAAAGATCTTACGTAAGTTAAATCAAGGTAAATAAGTATGAGTGGAACTTTACATCAGAGATGTTTACGGGGTTTGACAACTCTTATCCAGTGTCTAACGTGAGTGCAGTAACTCAAGAGATGTTCGAGATTCACATCTCCTAAGGATCCGTTAAACTATTTACTATGTGGTACAATACGCTATTATAATAATGTCTGCAGTAAAGTAAAGTATTATAATAGCGTTAAGGCGTTACCTATTTCCCCCTTAACACATTTTATAATGCTAATAGTCTATGTAGTACCGTAACTCCTCGTAAATTGGGGCCTCCAGAGGATACCCCATAGGGACGACATAAAACAAACTCATAGAAGGCGCGCTAGGGTAGGTGACATGGCACAACTAGGCAATGCCAGGGTAGATATACCAATTACGCATCCGGACTATTGGTAACGCGTAGCCGCAACTATCACCCAACTTGAAACACGCTCCCAAGAAAAATCGCAGGTGGCCACCAAATAAATCAAAAGTAAGAATATAGTATTGATGGAATGTGTCCGATCGGAGGAGCTACCTCACTTTGCACGAGAATCACTCCTATTTTAGCCACCTTATGCCAACTCATGGGAGTCGGGTCAACGTAATACCTCATATAGGATCGTCACCACCATCCTACTTCATTCTGGAATCCCCACCGCTTACACAGTTGTTAAAGTGGTTTTCGGTATCGACAGAGAGTATGCCCATATCCAATCCCGGTCTCTTTGACAGTCAATTGCTTATTACATACCAGGTGGTTCTTTTACATTTCCAAAATCATTTCATAATTGATATCAAAATATCATATTCAACTCAAATCATATCACTTTCGAAATTATTGCTTGCTTTCGAAATCATATTCGCCTTTGAAATCATAGTTGGATAATTATATTTCCTTTCAAAGTCAAATTCACCAAATATATCAAAATATCGTATTCTAAAAACTATCACTTTCAAATAATTATCGTTTCCAAAATCATGATTTCTTTCAAAAATCATACTTCCAAAATAGGTAAAATCCTTATTCCAAAATCATTATATTCAATTAGTTATAACTTTTAAATCCTAACTTAAGTTATGACATCATTAACCATATTCACTTTAAAAATCGAGAAATTTGAATGTAAACCCATCCATTTTACTTAGTTTGGAATTTGAAAGAAAATAGTTTAAATAGTTATAAATAATTAATATATATTTAAAAACAGATTAAATATGATTAAAATAGATTAAATAGCTTTAAAACAGATCAATTAGATTTAAAATAAAATAAATAGTTTAATTAGTTTAAACTAAATTAAATTGGTTTAAAATAGATTAAAATAATTCATATAGTTAATATTAGTTAAATAGTTTAATAAATTTGAAAACCTTAATAATTAGAAATTTTAAAGTAATATATTTTTAAAACGGTTTATATTAAAATATGAGTTTGAAATTAATATCAAATTAAACTATTCATTTCATTTCACCATATTTGGACCATTTCAATTTTCCAAATCGAAAAATCAAATTTCAATAAACTATCGAATTTCATATCGTTTCAATCCATGTTCAAAATATCAATACGGATTACTCCAATTTCAAAATATTTCAAAGTTATTTTCAAACAAATTCAATAAATCAATTTCGATAGAATTTCATTTATACATAAAATTTAACTTTAGACTTCCAATTTAATTTCTTAAAGAAATTCCTTTCTAAACCAATTTGAATTTCAACACAAAACTTGATTTTTGTATAATACTTCAATTTATATAAATCAAATTTTATTTCAAAACATCAATTGATTAAATTCAAAAATTTAAGGATTTTAAAATCATTTGATTTAACCAATCCAGCGTCCGTATATAATTTTCTACCTTAGGGTCAAGTAATACGGATATTTATCATTTCAATCTGCAATTTAAAATTTTACGGTTATATATCACTTCAAACCGTAATCTCGAATTAAATAAAAATCCGTAATGAACTTGCATTTTATAACATTATATAACACAACATCCATTCAACCAACATTAACAATCAACAGCCATCACAATCATCATAAAAAAATAAAAAATATCATTATAGAACTGATAATCGATCATCGGTATTTGTTGGCATTTTATATTCAATAATAAGTTAAATAACGATTTAATTCAAATAAATTCAAATTAACTGAGATAATGATTAAAATATACCAAATAGTCATAAATAAATTTCCAATCACATCATACATTTAATTTAACAAACATAAGAAATTTTACAAGTTGTGTGTGGATTAAAACACCCACCTTTGATTATAAATCGAATTTAAATTTAATTTAAGACAAAAATTTGAGCGATCTAAGAATTTTTTCAAACTAGCGTCAAAATGTTTGAAATTTTAATATAATCCCAATGCAAGAAACCGCGCGTGAAACAGACCTTATATGTAAAAGTTATGAGGATTAGAACATTTTGAATTTAAATTTGAAATAAATTAAATGTTAATAAAAGATACTCAAAATCATCACCTTCCTCCATGTGATTCTCGTACCGCTGCCATGAACCAGAAACATGCACGCAACACCGAGCATTGACCGGCCATAACGCCGCCTACAGGCCACCTCCATCAAAGGGACCCCTACCGTTGAGCTCGTCGCATCCGCCTTCCACCTCCAACCAGTCCGATCGCCAGAATCTCCCCACGGCCGCCGCTCCTAACTTGATTTTCGAACCCTAAAATAAGAAATTCCACCGCTACAGCCCACAATGGGCGACACGACCACCACCATACGACTCCATATCACGATCTCTATCCAATCCAGTCAGCACTTTCACGTATTAACACAAGGATTGTATTTGCCCGCATCGTCCCTTGGGTTATGCGATCTGAAACTTTGACCATGTTCGTCGATGATTGATGCACTGTTACGGCAAACGAACACCAGACGCTTACTCCATTCACCGAGGGCTTCAAAACGACAAATAATTCGATAAAGTTTGGAGGGGTTTGATTTTTGAAGTTGAAATTTTGAATTGGAATTGAACTGTGAAATTTAGGGTTTTTTCAGCCATCGAGAAAGAGGAGCAACATAAATTTCTGTACGTATAGAAATGAGAGATAGAAAGGCTGCTAGGGTTTATAAATGGATATATACAGGAAAAGTTGAAATAGAAAGAATGGACCAGATTAATTGAATGATAAATGACTCAAAAAGCCCGTTTTGACTCTAGAACGAAAAAGGGTCAACCCAAATATCATAATAAATGTTTTCAAATATTTTAAACTCAATGCAATAGGTTTCAATTCCTAATTCCATCGTACGATAAAGTTATTTTAAAACCGACTTATTTCAAATTGATTTCAATTAAATTGATTTCTAGCATTTCGAGTCCGTACGATTAAATGACAAGTCTGATCGCTACGAAGTTTGAAATCCTACAATAATTCACTGTTATGGATGCAATGAAACTGGTTTCATCGAAATCCGAGACAGTTGCCAAAATGGCTATTTTTCAGGTTAATCAAATAAATTAACATTAAATTGATTAAATCAAATTTTCAATTTCAAATTTTATCATTTTTGATTTCTTAAACAATTACAATACTTTAAACAATTTAGATATCAATTCAAAGTTAGATAATTTGCCAGTTACAGTATTTAATTTCCATTTTTGTAAATTCATTAATTATCAATTGAAATTCCAATAAGTCCATTTATTTTATTTTCAATCTCTTTATTCAATTAATTGTTATCTCATGGGTACTATCAACATTGGTTTATATCTTAGCATGTTAATATTCTGTCATTTTATCTAAATTTCAAATAACGTTATATTTAATTTCATTTAATTACAATTGATTTCCAGTTTCAATTCAACTAACTAAATAAACAGGTAACTTATAATGATTGTCACTATTTACTTTTGAATTGCCTTTATAAGTTTATTACTTATAACAATTGTTATAATTTGTTTCATAACACAAATTTCGTTCAATTTCTATTAACAATTTTAAATATTTATATTTGTTTCCTTATATTCAATTTATAGCCAAGTAAACATTTTAAATTATTACAATTAATTGGAGTTTCATAAATATTGTTAATAATCACTAACATTAACATTATTACACTTTATTTTAGTGTTCATTTCATTATTAAATTACAGATTTTTATTTCTTCACTATTAAATTATCAAAATCTTATTAAATTAACAAATTTAATTATCGAAAATTATGGGCCATTACACATATATATAAGAGTTAATTAACCAAATAATAATAATAATATACTAGTAGTACATTATCTTATATTAATTATGTTTAGCAAGTGATGTGACAAGTCATGGTATTAGAATAATAACTTATATATATAAGCATACATCATTTTCTCTTCTCATATCTTAGCACTATCATCATCATCCATCATGACCTAGAGGATGTGACTAGAGAGGAGGCGATATGACATGTGAGGTAGAGGAAGGTGGTGATGTGACTTGTCAAAATAATGACATGTTAGGATGCTTTAAAAATAAGGTTAAAATGGTAATTTTCTTACTTTCTTTCATCTATAAATACACATCCCCTTCACCATATTTTTGTTTGCTTCTCTATTTCCATTTCCTTAAAGCTTTCTTCATGTTCTAAGGCTTCTTGTGTTAGTTTAAGTTTTTTTAAATCAAAATATTTAAAAAAATTTAAAGATGCAAATGTTTTTTCAAAATCTTTCTTCTTCATTTTTCCTCCACTTTATTCGGCCATAGCTTCCTCTAATCTACACCAAATCAAGAATTTTTTTAAATTGTATAAAATTTTTGTAGCTACAACTCTCTATTTTGTCACTTTTTCCAGTTTTAAGCTTAGGTTTGTCAAAATTTCATTTCTTTGCAGTGTATTTTTAAAGTCAGAAATTCTGGTCCGATAATAGTTCTCCTTTTCGCCATTATCTCAAAAGAAATCTGATTTGAGTGATTATTTTTTTTCATATAGAAAATAATTTTGTAAAAGTTTTCTTTTGATCATGTTTTCAAAATACGAGAGTAATATGTCCAAAAATCATGAGGAAGATGACATATTTTTGGGGTGGCTTTTGGTGCATCTAAGCCATTTCATGTTTCAAAGGTTTTCGGTGAGTAAAACTGCTTTATTTTAGAAAAGTTTTTGACTTTATTTGATGTGTTATTGTGGTAATAATATAATGAGAAAATTGAGTGGTTATTATGTTGGTCGATGATGATTCGATGGATGTTATGTTTGGCATTGAATTTAAGATTTGAATGTGATGTTATCGAGTTAGTAAGCATACACCTTATTTCTATATGTGTGTTTCATTGTGATGCTAAGAGTATGGTAGTATGGATGTATGGTTATGATTTAAGAATCAAGTATGTTGAGTTGAAACAAAGTTAACAATGTTTTGTGTTGCGATGGACGTGAGATCTGATTTGAAATCAAAGCTACGATTTCTAGTTTCAAAGTTTGGAGACAGTTTTAAGTTTTATCTTGGTTAAATGTTTCAAAAAATTTCTAAATATTATTTCAAAACATGTAGAAGCAAGAATTTAAGTGAAATGTTTCATTTATAGTACGATAGAGCAACTGTTCTCATAGCGATAGTCGTTATGGACGCAGTTCGACAAATCTATCGATTTTTGTGTTAAAATGATTTTCTTTCGGAATATTATCCAAAAGTTTTCCTAACATAATTAGTAACAGAAAAAGCGATTAAATTTAGATTATTTAATAATTTATTTATTTAATAAAATAATTAAAGGTAATTACCAATTAAGTAAGTGATTAGAGGTTAAGTAACACTTATGGAAGGATAATGACTAATTATTGATTAATAAGGTTTTAATTAGTGATTAATGAAGATTAGAAGTAATTAAATGATTAATTATTATATAGGTAGTTAATTTAAACCTTAACTAAGATGCATTAATAAGTTAATTAAGACTTAACTAAGATCATTAAGTTAATTAAAGTTTAATTATAATTTAATCTTGATTTAATTAAGATTTGATTAGGGTTAAGCAAACTAAATATACTTTAATCTTTTCAAAGATTGTTTTAAATCCAATTGGTTATATTTTAAATCAATTTTCTTTTTAAGGTTAATATATTTTTAATCAAAGGATCTTTAGTCTGGCCCATCAAGTAGCCTAATGGTTTAGCGTAGTGATTATAAAACGTTGTCATGTTTATGAAAGTGACTTTTGTTTAACACAAATGTCGAATATCGGTAACGTGACAAACTAAAGGATTTAATTTCAATAAGTAGGCCATGGTAACTTAATCATATAGAAATACTTCTATATGTATGTTTTTTACCGATAATGGATGTATCTATATTGTAACTTAGACATCCACCTATGATTGATTGTATATTGTGTGTGAATCTGTTACATATCAGATGTTAGGCAATACCTATGTTGTAACTTGGATAAGTGAACCCAAATGTAATGATCTATTGTAATCATTAAGCCTCCATTTGGTTTTGAAAAGTTAATATTTCATTTTCTTTTAAAATGGTCTCTAAATTTATTCATTTTGAATAAGATATTTGAAGAATGATATGACGATTGGTTTGAGAAGTTTATGATTAATTTGAGGTATTCACAAAAGAAGTTTTAGAAATATTTTCGAATATTTAAAAAAGATTTTATACATGTGTTTGGATGTCTATAAAGGGATGTTTTATACAAGGTTTGAAAGTTTATAAAGAATTTTTAATAACCGGGTTTGAATATTTAAAAAGAGTCTTATAAATGAGTATGGAAGTTGATAAATGTTTTGTAAACGGGTTTGGGTTAAAGCACAAAGGATTTCATGTGTAAGGGAAATTTATGAAAGGATTTATTGAAGATAATTACAATAGGAATTCATGGTTTGGGTTTCTCAAGACCGACCTCTTATAAATGGTGATATGGAGCGTCCTTTACACCTAAGGAATAGTGCTTAGAGTTATCCTTTTCTCAAATTTAAATAATGTGGTAAAATATAGTTTTAGAGATTTGGTAATGGAAAATCTTACAAATGTTTTTTGAATATACTTATGTCATAAAGATAAGTATATGAATGTTTTTGAAAGAGATTTATTAGACAAAGATATGTTTTGAGGCTTAGTGGTTGCTGTGAACAAATAAATCTCAAATAGAATTAGTTGTTGTTTGTTTATTTGATAGTTAAATAACCGACTATCAAGTTTGACACAATTTGACTTAGGAAGTATGAATGTAAATTCGAGTTCCTCGATGAAGACTCGAAAACGTACTTCTAAAAGAACCGAGAATGAGTCAACCGGAAATTATCGCTTGTTGATACGGGTAACCGAGATCGGATCTATATCCGAAAACCACTCCGAACCAAGATGTGCATTCAAGTGGAAGGCATGTTGAAGATGATAGAAGACCGGGCTCGTTGAAGTGCAAGGGCTATTGCTACTAATCCTAAGGGTGACTCCAAAATGGATGTAGTAGATTTAGTGCCTTCGATTTCGTTCAGACCTAGAATGAATTTTTATGGATGAATGCTGGAATTAAATTGATGCCTGGAGGGCAGTGTTAGCATTCCATAATGGATTTATATTCAGAAAGGTAAAATGTTGTCTCAAGCCTCATCAACCGAAAATGACTAAAACATAGGATATGCAGCAGGGCATGTCGGTCGCACCCATTAAGGTATATCATCAACCTTCTAGATATATACACAATCGTAAATGAATTTGTGTATGTGGCAGCGCTCAATTAAAGGTTGTAAAGCAATCAGGGTGATGGTATATTCGGTACTATATAGTAAGGGGTAGGTCGGTCCTGTGTTGGTAGGGTCGTTAGGTATAACCTCGATACATTTTTCTAGAGGTGTACTGCGGTGAGCGGTACCCAGTAGCCCAGTCATTAGTTGGAATCCATTATCCAATACGTGCCTTACATTTTCGTTTGTGGACCTAGTATTTTGGAATGTAAGATGTCACCATTTCATCTGTTTTTTATATTTACTTTAAACCTAGACACTATGATAATATCACTGGATTTTGATATAAAATGTTTTGGTTATCGTTAGGTAAAAACCTGTTCGGTTTTATGTGCGATATGGTCTTATGAGATACCCTATGTTTGAAAAGTTTTCAAATGTAGAAATTAGTTGGTTACTTCTTGTCGAGTTTTACTCACGCTGGTTAACTAGACTGACCCGGGCGTTATTCCATATAATGCTTGGGTCAGACCGAGCATATTTCCCAGGTTTAGCCGGATACTTTGGAGTTGGAGAAGAGCTGGATGGTCAAGACATATTCACATATATTTTTCTCCCCCAATATTATAGATTCTATATGTTTGTCAATGTAAGGACAAGTTCCTATATCCATCCAAATTTTGGATAAGTCTAGTATACTTTGATTTTGTATATATAAATATATGAATAAAGATGTTTCCTTTCCGTAAAGATCATGGTTGTATTATATATTATTTGCTGCATTGTGAGATTCCATGTTGTTTTAGTTTTCTCTATCTTCTGCCTTCTTCTTTCACCCTAACAGATTGATATTTCCAGCACTTGAATGTTCGACGTGTAATATAGTGGACATATTAGTGTCGATATATGAGGGTTGAAAATCCGGTTCGTTACATTTGGTATTAGAGCTGAAGGTTAAGCGAGAACCTTAGCCCTGGTGGGGTAAACTCATTTAAGATAGAGTAAGTGAGAACCTAGAATGAGCCTGAGTGTATTATAAATATGAAAGCATACTTGTTAATGAGTAAAAATGTTTTATATTGTGTTGTTTGATCTGTTGAGTTGCCTAAGAATTCTGGTCGATGCTTTTCCCAACGTTATCAATAGGTATTTCCTAAACACTTGAACAAGTCTAGTTGACATAATATTGTTTTAAAATTGATATATGAAATAATTTTACCTAGGATATATTTTATGTAAAAAGCAATGATTTTCAAAAGTCTATATAGTTATCGATGAGATGTAGGGTTAAATTGGATTTAGAATAAAATAGGTTTAATTAAAAGAAAACTTTAGATGACCTTATAAAAATGAAAAGGATTGTGAGAATATTAAATCCTATTACTTTGATAAAGATTTAAATGATTTTGGAAAAGTTGTAGTAATTGTACATAAAGAGATTTTATGATATAAATATTTTAAAATGGATTTGAAAGTAAAGTTTCTTTTGGATAGTTCGGGAAGGAGTTTCAATCTGTTTTGTGATAATTGGAATAATCTTCTACGTGACAATCGAATGTTTGCTTAGGCAGACATGATAGTGCACTTACTAAATTATCCTATTTGTCATTGTACAATCAAAACAAGTTCGAATCTGAATGTATCCAAAGCAAGTGGAGGATTTTTTAAAAAACTAATAGTCTATAAATAGTATTGTTTTGAAAGGAATTGGTAAAGGAAGGAATATTTAGTTCTAGTGTCTTGGAAATGACCAAAATTGTGTAAGAGATGTGTTTGGATGATAAGCACTTCTCTTGAATATTTCCCAACACAGTAAAAGGATATACGATACTAATTGGTAATACCCAGTTCCTTGACTTCATTTTGGAGTTACTTGGGCTATATGTATGCTTTCAAAAGGTTTTTTGAAAAAAAAACCTATATATGGTGCTCTCGAATCCCTTAAAAGAATAGAGTTTTCAAACTAAAAAGATGTCTTGATTAAGAGCAGGTTAATAAATAAAGTTTTAAACTTGTTGAACATCCTAGGTTAAGTAAAACAAATTTAAGATTTGAAATTGTATATACTCTTTTGGATATAGAAGGTTATCATACTAAAATGAATTTGAGTTATAGAATATAAATAAATCTAAGTAACATTCTTAACTAAAATGGTGATTCTTTAAAAAGGGTAATTATAATCTTAGGAAATAGGAACCAATGTGATTAGTACGTAGGTTGTACGTATACCATTTCTCCTTTTCATGTAGTTCTCGATCCAAGATTCGAGTACATGACTAGAGGTGTTTCACACCATTTTGAATATTGATTATTGCCGGATTTTTTACGACAAGCGTTGATGAGGGTTCTTATGTGTAATCGAAGGTTGTCTATTATAGTTTACGGCTATGCAAGGAGAATAGAGGGTTCAAATTAAGAAGTCAGATTAAAGTCCGCACTAGGAAGTCGAGCAAAAGATACTAATTCGAAAGGAAAGTTATGTGTTAAAGCGAGTGATCGAACCAGATTTTTACATAGGAATGATGTATGTACATCATACAAATCAATGAACAGTTTAAAATATTCATAGGAATAAGGTTGTGGTATAATTTTGGTCACGAAATTCTTTTAAGGGGAAAGAATGTAACGACCCGCAAATTTATCACTTTGATAAATCATATTTATTTTTTAAATATTTAGATATGGGTTAAAAAGTAAGAAATAATCATGTTTTAAGTGGTAAATAATAATAGTTATTTTGTTTGGAAAAAATATATGTGAAAAAATTACCTAGGTAAAATATTGATAATTTGTAATTATCGTCCTAGGTAAAATATCAATAAAATGGACGGAAATCATTTTATCAATAAAACTGATTTTATACAATAGCGATCATAAATGGCTTTGGGTTCACACACTAATATATGCATTCAAACAAGATTATTAAATAAAATAATTTATTTAATTTCTGAAAATAAAATGTATTTATGACATCGACAGTTGATAACTTCGGTTTTATATATTTCTTTGAAAATTCAAGTTAAGTTTAAATATTAAATAAATGGTTTTTTATTTCCAAATAAACCTATTTTAATCATTTAATAATGATGGTGAAATTTTTTTTTAAATTTTTTTTCCAAAATAGATAGTTCGTAGAAAAATAGAAAATGTGACCGAATAACGTTTTTTAGAATTTCAACTTTTTCTTCATATTTGTGCGTTATACACTTAGATATATAAAAGTTAATTGACCAAATAATAATAATACGTTAGTAGTATAATATCTTATGTTAATTTTATTCAGCAAGTGACGTGGAAAGTCATGGTTTTAAAAATAATAACTTATATATACATAAGTATATATCATTATCTCTTGTCATATCTTAGCATTATCATCATTATCCATCATAACCTAGAGGGCGTGACTAGAGAGTGGGGATACGACATATAAGGGGGATGAAGGTGGCGATTTGACTTATAAATGTAATGACATGTTAGGATATTTTAAAACTAAGGTTAAAATGGTAAATTTTCCTACTTTCTTTCATCTATAATACACAACCCCTTCACAATATTTTCATTTACTTCTCCATTTCCATTTCCTTGAAGCTTTCTTTATGATTCATGGCTTCTTAAATTAGTTTATTTTTTTAAATTTAATTATTTAAATTGTTTTAAAGATGCAAACTTGTTTTTATACTCTTGCTTCTCCATTTTCCCCGCAATTTATTCGGTCATAACTTTCCCTATTTTACACCGAATCAAGATTTTCTTTTTCTTGAATCATATATAATCTTAGTAGCTACAGCTTTATTTTTTACCACTTTTTCTATTTTCAAACTTAGGTTTTTCAAAATCTCATTTCTTTGCAGTGTGCTTTTAAACACAGAAATTCAGGTCTAAAAATAGCTCTCCTTATTTTGACCATATCTATCTCAAACGAAATCTGATTTGAGTGATTTTATGATGTAAAACTTCTTTGTTTTGGAAAAGCTTTTAACTTTATTATAATGTATTATTGTGGTGATAATATGATGATAAAATTGAAAGGTTATTATGTTGGTCGATGGTGATTTGATGGATGTTATGTTTGGTACTGAATTTAGGATTTGAATGTGATGTTGTCGAGTTAGTAAGCATATACCCTTATATTTATATGTGTTTTTCATTACGATGTTAAGAGTATGATAGTATAGATGTATGGTTTTGATTTAAGAATCAAGTATGTTGGGTTGAAACAAAGTTAACAACTTTGTATGTTGCGACGGACCTGAGATCCGATTTGAAATCAAAACAATGATTTCTAGTTTCAAAGTTTGAAAATGGTTTTAAGTTTTATCTTGGTTTAAGGTTTCAAAAAAGTTTCTAAATATTATTTCAAAACATGTAGGAGCAATAATTTAAGTGAAATATTTCACTTAAAATAAGATAGAGGGAACTGCGCTCATAGCGATAATTGCTATGGACACAGTTCGACAAAATTGTCGATTTTCGTTTTAAAATGATTTCTTTTGGAATGTTTTGCAAAAGTTTCCAGACTTCATTAGTAACATAAAAAGAAATTAAGTTTAGGTTATTTATAATTTATTTTTTAATAAAATAATTAAAGGTAATCTAGCAATCAATTAGTAATTAGTAAGTGATTAGAGGTTAAGTAACACTTAAGGAAGGTTAATGACTAATTATCGATTAATAAGTTTTTCATTATTGATTAATGAAGATAAGAAGTAATTAAATGTTTAATTATTTTTTAATTAAGTTAATTAATTTATTAATTATTATTTAATTAAGTGATTATTTAATAAATTTTAAAATAATTAGGGTTTAACTAATAATGAATTGTTTAAACTTTAACAAAGATGCATTAAGAAGTTAATTATGACCTTACTAAGTTCATTAAGTTAACTAAAGTTTAATTATGATTTAGTCTTGATTTAATTATGTTTAATTAAGATAAAATTAGGGTTAAGCCAACTAAATAAACTTCAATCTTTTCAAAGGTTGTTTAAAACCCAATCGGTTATATTTTGAATCAATTTTCTTTTTAAGATTAATTGACTTTAAATCAAAGAATCTTTCGTCTAGACCATTAAGTAGCCAAATGAGATTAAAGTAGTGATTATAAAACGTTGACATGTTTCATGGGAAATAAGTGACTTGTGTTAGCACAATTGCCGGATACTAGTAACATGATAAACACAAGGAAGTTAATTTCAATAAGCAGGTCATGGTAACTTAAGCATATAGAATATACTTCTGTATGTACATTTTTCACCGATCATGGATGTATCTATATTTTAACTTAGACATTTACCTATGATTGATTGTATGTTATGTGTGAATCCCTTACATATCTAATGTTAGGCAATACTCATGATGTAAGTTAGATAAGTAAACCCAAATGTAATAATCCATCATAGTCATTAAGCCTCCATTTGGTTTTGGAAAGTTGATATTTCATTTTTTTTAAATGGTCTTTAAGTTATTTTATTTTGAATAAGATATTTGAAGAATGATTTGACAATTGGTTTGAGAAATTCATAAATAATTTTAGGGTATTCATAAAAGGAGTTTTTAAACAGTTTTGAATGTTTATAAAAAGATTTATAAATGGGTTTAGATGTCTACAAAGGAAGTTTTATACAAGGTTTGAAAGTTTATAAAGAAGTTTATATAACCGGGTTTGAATATTTATAAAGAGTCTCACAAATGAGTATGGAAATTGTTAAATGTTTTGTAAATGGGTTTCGGTTAAAGAAAAAAGGATTTCATGGGTAAAGGAAATTTATAGAAGTATTTATTATAGATAATTACAACAGGAATTGGAGGTTTGGGTTTCTCGAGACAGACATTTTAAAAAAATGGTGATATGGAAAGTCTGTTCCACACTTTACAATGAAGGTATAATGCTTAGAGTTATCGTTTTCTCCAATTTAAATAATGTAGTTAAACATATTTTTTAGCGATTTGGTAATGGGAAATTTTATAAATGTTTTGTGAATATACTAATGTCAAAAAGATAAGTATGTGAGTGTTTTTGAAAGAGATTTATTAAACAAAGATATGTTTTGAGGCTTAGTGGTTACTATGGAAAATAAATTTCAAATGGAATTAGGTTTTGTTTGTTTATTTGATAGTTAGATAACCGACTATCAAGTTTGACCCAATTTGACTTAGGAAGTATGCATGTAAATTCGAGTTCCCCGATAAGGACTCGAAAAGTTACTTCCATAAGAACCAGGAATGAGTCAATCGAAAATTATCCCTTGTTGATACGGAGAGAGCGAGATTGGATCTATATCAGAAAACCACTTCGAATGAATATGTGTGTTCGAGTGGAAGGCATCTTGAAGATGATAGAAGACCAAGCTCTTTGAAGTGCAAGGGCTACTTCTACTAATCCTGAGGGTGATTCCTAAATGGATGTAGTAGATTTAGTGCCTTCGGATCCATTCAGACCCAGAACAAACTTGAATGGATGAGTGTTGGCATTACATTGATGCCAAGAGGGCAGTATTAGCATTCCAAGATAGATTTCTATTCAGAGAGGTAAAACTTAGCATCAAGCCTCAACAACCGGGAATGACTTAAACAAAGGATATGCAGCAGGGCTATATGTGTCACGCCCATTATGGTATATCATCACCATTCTAGATATATACACGATCATTAATGAATTCGTGTACGTAGGAGAGCTAATTTAAAGGAGGCAAAGCTACTGGGGTGAAGATATATTCGGTACTATCTAGCACGGGGTAGGCCGGTCTAATTGTAACAACCCGCATATTTATCGATTTTATATTTAAATATTTTATTTAAATATTTTATCGTTAGTCGGATTTTAGTCTGAAAAGCTACTTTTTGCATACGGTAGAATTAGGACTCGAGACCACCTCCATTGCGTTCAAAATGCCGTTTGCGACCTTTTTGAGTATAAGCATCGATATGTTTGGAGAAAGTTGAATTTTGCTACTTTTTGCTTAGGGTTTTGGTTTGGGCTGAGCCAATTAACCACTTATGTATTCACTCCCAATCCCCCTCTCCTCTTCATTACTTTATTCCAACTCCTCAAACTCAAGCTCCAACTGAAAATGGTGGAGAGGAAAAAGAATTAAAACTCCAAGCCCTAACTTCCTTAGCAAATCCATCTCCTTGCTCCAAACTCAAGAAGAACCCCTTGGTAAGCATCTCCTTCTTCTTCTCCAACTCTTTCTCCATTCAATTTCAGAAATTTCCTAAACCTAATTTTGGGAATGTTTCTCTTTTAAGCTTAGATTCAAGCTTCTAGAGTTGGATTTGAAGAGTGGTTGATTCCCCTTTTGCTTTCAAGCTTCATCTTCATAAATTTTAGTGCAAAGGTGAGATTTTTATCTCACATCTATGACTATAACTATCTTTGGTTGTTGGGTATGAATTCCTAACACTTATTCATGTGCATTTGCTCTTGTTTTGGATTGATTTTGTGAATACTCCAATTTTTGGGTTTTTAAGTCAAATTTGTGTTAAATCCTTTTATGGATGCTTGATCATGCTTTTGGTGATGCATCGAGGAGCATATAGGGCCGGGTTGCCGATTGGCATAAACCCTTAGAGCCAATGTCCGTCCGGTTGCAATTTGGAAGAGTTTGCTCTTCATTTGAATAAGGTTGAAAAACAGCCCAGGCATGATTCAGTCGACTGAAAACTCTGTTCAGTCGACTGAACCTGAAACCCGAGAGTTTCCAGGCATGGTTCAGTCGACTGAAAAACTCTGCACAGTCGACTGAAACTGGAAACAGAAAGTTTCCTGAACCTGGAAAATCTCCAGGTACAGGGTCAGTCGACTGAAAAACTCTGTTCAGTCGACTGAACCTGCTGTTTGAGTCCAATTTGCCTTTTTGGATTGAAATTCCAATTTAAATCGATTCGTGATAATCCTATTTGTTGTTATCATCTATTATGACTTTGATGACTCTTTTTAGGGATTTTTGAATATCCATTTCGATGGATCCTTTATCGATTTCGTTGGATCTTATTCACGTCTTCGTATGTGAATTTTTGTGATTTGATTGTTCTTACAATCTTCTTCGTGATTTGTCACTTTAAAAATATAAAGGTTTTCTATACTAGTAGTAAATATCAAAACTCTTTCCTCAAACGATTTCAATACTATTTTAATACCAAATTCGTTTATAAAACCGTTTTCCAATCTATTAGTATATATAAACCTTTACCTCACTCGTATGAGAAATCTAATTAAACGACTTAGTAAAACAAGTGGTATGAAACGCTTGCGTTCACTTTGTCGGTTAATTCTTGGACTTGTTCGATTGAATCTCTTGTGACAATTTTCTAGTGGAGATTTACAGTTTGTTCGTAAATATTTAAGTTAAGCAAGTGGTTATGGGACATGAAGCTAAACTCATATATTTACTAGCTTGGTGTAATTGACACTTCTCGATGATCATGACGATCATTTTTGTGATTTAGACTAGCAATGTGCGATGTCTCTTGGTCTGCGTGGGAGACTAAACCCCGTTCGTGTGTCAAATTTGTGGGGTAGCAACCCACGGTCTTCGGGCCATTCGTGTGTCAGGTCTTCGGACCATTCGTGTGTCAAATTAATGGTTAGCTAACCTGAGATAGCTTCTCGTTCATGTGTTACAGCTGTTGGTGAGTTTTCATGCTCCCGTTCATGTGATAGGCCTCCCCCCCTTTATTTTGTGTGATTTCTGGATTTCGTGTGTCGAATTCTGGAATTTTCTTCTTCACCTATTTTTTTGTGATTTCTATTGATATGATTTATCAATTCTTGTGCATAGGTGATTTCGTGTGTCATTAACTTGTTGTGAATACAAGTTTTGGGTATGATACCCTTTTTGGATCTTTGAGAAGATTCTTTGATATTGATTAATCGTTTGTTGATTATCATTTACATACTTATAGTAGTATGCCATTATGGATATTATACGCCTATGCCATATCTTATATGTCATTTATTGTGGCTTGTTGAATGAAATTAGGAGTATGACATTCCTTTTTATCTTGAGTAGATTATCGTGATATTGATTAATCTCTTGTTGATTTTCAATTACTTATATATATCACAGCTTGGCATTGTGATTATTATGTGTTTAGTCATATCTCCTATCCTATATCATGTTATCTGATATTTATAGTTAGACTGATCCGTTTATTATTTTCTTATAAATAATACTCGGGTCAGACCGAGATGTTACAGGTGCTTCTGCTTGACTTCTCATCCGGGATTAACTCCTTGACTTTTGGGTTAACTACTTAGATTAGTAGTTATTTTGTTGTATACATTTGAGATATAGACTCCTTAATGTATACTTATTCTTTTGTGTAGTTCGTGTAACTATTCTTTTGTGATATTGTGGATCTTTTTTTGACCACTACTCTGATGTACACTTTCTAGTGTAATATTCATATCTTATTCCGCCTTTGTGATATGAATTGTCTGTGACTGATTTATGTTATGTTTATTTCTATATTTGTTTCCGAAGAAATTATAGCCACTGTGTAGTAGCTTTGAGTTTGTATCGGTATGTCGGATTTCCTCTTGAGATGAAAAGTTATATTTTTATCCGGTATATCGGTAATCGCCCAAAGCAATTATACAGATGGTCGCTCCTCAACAACCTTATTCTCCGTGCTAGTTGACAGCATTCACAGTAATGTTCTTGGCTAGCGTGGGTATAGAGGTGGGGCGTCACACTAATGTTGGCATGGGTCATTAGGTACGACCTCGGTACATTTTTCTAGAAGTGTACTATGGTGGGCGGTACCCCAGCAACCCAGTCATTAGTTGGAATCCATTCTCTAATATGTGCCTCACGTTTTCGATTGTAGAGCCTAGTATGTTGGAATGTGAGATGCAAGCATTTTAGCTATTTTGTCTATTTACTTTAAACCTGGACATTATGATAATTTCATTGGATTTTGGTATAAAATGTTTTGGTTATCATGAGGTAAAAACCAGTTCATTTTTATGCGCGGTGCGGTCTTACGAGATACCCATTGTTCAAAAAGTTTTCAAATGTAGGAATCGGTTTTGGTTGTTACTTGTTGTCGAGTTTTAATCACGCTGGTTTACCAGACTGACCCAGGCGTTATTCCATGTAATGCTCGGGTCAGACCGAGCATGCTTTCTTAAGTTTAGCTGGATACTTTAGAGTTGGAGAGGAGCTGGATGGTCAAGATGTATTCACATATGTTTTTCTTCCATCGTATTATAGAGTCTATATGTTTGTTAATGTAATGACAGGTTTCTATAACTGTCCAAATTTAGGATAAGTCTAGTGTACTCTAATATTGTATTTATGAATAAAGATGGTTCCTTTCTGTAAAGATCATGGTTGTTTTATATATTATTCACTCCATTGTGAGATTCTGTGTTGTTTTAGTTTTCTCTATCTTCTACCTTCTTCTTTCATCCTAATAGATCGGAACTTCCAATACTTGAATGTTCAGCATGTAATACAGTGGATGCATTAGTCTTGATTTTTTAGGGTCGAAAATCCGATTCATTACATAATTATAAATGAAGAGATTTAGCATTTCAAAGGCTTAAATAAATTTATAAGCTAGTATTGTATTTTATAATATAATATGTGACATTACAACAAACTAGGATTTCTATAGTGTTTGAAAAACGCTATTATAGTTTACCATAGCGTTTCAGAGAATGCTTTGGAATGACATGCTATAGTAGCTCATAGGACTGTAATAGCAAAACAAAACTCTATAAAAAAAAAATCATGTTTCTATAGCGTTTGTAAAAGGATATTAAAAGTAAATGCTATATTTGACCATCGTCATGCATTAGCAAAAGCAAAATGCTATAGAATGTTTTGTTTCCATAGGGTTTTGTATTTTACGATAGCGGTATTTTTCTACAGCATTTTCATTCCAATATCATTTTTAAAACGCTATAAAATGTAATATCATTTTTACAATTTTTATTTGTTGTTGTTTTAGCTTTCAAAAGAATCAATTAATTATAGAATATATCAATATTATATATTTCACTTGTATAATACCATTTCTTAATCGCATATAAATATAACAGTTTTCACATACATAACATCATACAAAAACAAAATATATAGATTAAATACATGATATTTCCAACATATTTTTCAAACTGTTCATACATACATTTCATTTTTATTGCATATTTTCAATAAATTCCTAAAAAGAAGGTTTCGTATTTATCTCCTAGCAAATGATGCATCATAACAACTCACCTACCAAAATGATACACTATAGCTATTTGATATTTCGCTCCTTGCTCAATCCTAATACCAGGTGTCAACAAACATAGATGGTTCCTGCATTTCTGTAAAGAACCGTAAATCCGTACTCCTTTGAGCTGGCAACATTCCACAACAACCCAGCCAAAGAGAAACAAATTACGAGTCTTTAGGGTTAAAGAAGAGGTAGAAGATAGAAGAAGAAAGAAAAAAGATAGAACAGAAACAACAAAACAATATCAGAATCTCACAATCGCAGCGGAACAACATATAATAGATAAATGAATAATCTTTAAACAAAGAACTATATTAGTTATTACATTACATCATATTACATTACATTACATCATCAGAGTGTACAACAACAAACAACAACTAACAGCGGAAAAGAAATACTACATACTAGCGAATACGCCATGCCATCCAGCTTGCCTCCAGCAACTCCTAAATTCCAGAATATCCTGATAAACCTGACTCTTGACTGCCCGTGTGGAAATTGGTGGGCACCCAGAGTTTAGGAAGGAAAACAATAAACTCCGAGTCAGTCATGTGACTGGTGTGAGAACTAAAACTGTTTATTTTTAAAAACAAAGAGCACGATAATTTTAAAATAGATTCGCAATGCTTTTTGAAATGAAACTACCATAAGACCTCCCACCACACACACAATGCAAACGCAGACTTGGAGGAGATTTCTTCATATGTTAGTCAAAGATGCTTACTACGCAAAATCAAATCAATTTTGATATTATTATTAGTGCATAGTGTAGAAAACATTTCGAAAGTAGAATATAAATCTTAGCCAGCATAGGTACCATTATATTATGCCCACTATACCTACCATATTAGATGGTAGGTTCTACAAATAAAACCGTACAAGGCTCGTATTGTTTCTTTGGATTTCCAACAAATGGTCAGGCCAAGGAAATTCCTATTGCCACATGGAAACGCCTCTGGAATGACGTCCCGAGAACCAAACCGGATCTCTGCCAACACAAGGCCAGGTTACCCCTAACTGGGTAACTACTGACACGAATATGTCATCCCCCGATCGTAACCGATCTATCCGAGGATCCTCGATTTCCAACAACCACAAAGCAATAAATTTGCAACAACAACATAGGTTAAGTATCTAGGCTCCATACCATGATACCACCTCTATCCAGAAGGAATGACATACACTAAAGGGGCGCTACCCCCTTATAATCTTGCTGCATCATTCCTGTTTTGACCATTTTCGGGGTGTGAGGTCCGACGAAGTCTCGTCCACAAAGCCACGCTTTATACAAAAGCTGCGCTTTGGGTCAACAAATGATCAAAGTAATGATCACCAAGATAAATGATCAAACAAATGATCATATCACAAATGATAAAACAATGATCATCACAGAGCAACACTCAACATGCCACAATACCAAATTAGGAGTATATCACTAATAACCTTCAACTACGTAACATCTGAGCTCGTACATCTCAGAGAAGGGTGTTAAGCTAAGAGAATAAATTCTCCGCCACCAACAGAAATATATTTGAAAGAAATCAGCTTTATATCTCAACTTGTAATGTCAGACATACAATCTATACAAGTCTGTTCCAGGCTCGAACAGAACCGAAGGCACTTACAAAGAAGTCCTTGCATTCCGGATAATTTCTAATCACGTCCAGACTTCCCGTCACTAAGGGTGATAAAACCTCTATATCGGAGATCAGCCGATGCAGAGCAACTCAACGGTAATCCTTCCGTTTTCGAAAATATTTGGTCTTCAACACCGGTCATCGAATGCAAACCATTATGACGTATCACATATTCGGAATGGGTTAGACGACCCCAAGGTCCTTTCCCGGCTAACCCGAATAGTGAGCGCTTATTCAAAAATAAGTGTGGCATTCAAATTCAAGCAATCACAACAAACACCTATTTAAAGGTAAATATTGATAGTCGGATTATTTAACTATCAATAGGCAAGCTCAACATCACCAGATTCCAAATAATTTTCCAAATTATTTATTTTCCAAAATATCTTTACAAGATATATATATATATATATATATATATATATTTTCCACACTTCAACATTTGAAAACTAATTTTCAAATCACTTTTCACCTTTACCACTTTTGAAAACAAATTTCAATCATTTTCCTTATGCGAAATACTTTCATTTCAGCATGGTTCATTTAAACCCATTAAATAAATCCTTAACAATTTACTTTATATTTACGTTCCAAATCCGTAAATTAACTCCCACAATTCAAAAATAAATCAACGTTTATTTTTAAACAAATTCCCCTTTTCATTTATAAATTCCATAGTGAATTTACAATTTTCAAAATATCTATGAATATACGATTCTCAAATCGATTTTTAGTATTCATTTTCAATTTATCTTTAAAAGATAAAATCTTAAAATATTTACTTCATATTGGAAAAACATTTCCATACTTATTTAATAATAAGTAATTCACAAATCTATTAATTTTCAACGCTCGAAAGATATTCAATATACTTAAATCGAAATTAAGTATATATTTCATTCTTTAAGTAAAACATTCACTTAAACACATTTATTTGAGTCAAAACGAATGTTGCGTAAAACACCGTTACGACGACCCAAAATCACTAGTATAGGGATTCAAAATTAAAATAGATATATAAATCCCAATACTATACAAAATATTTCCTTTCGGAAATCATTTACTATAACAACAGTGTTACAGTCCACCATTTCCTTATTTCTATAAAACGTCTATTTCAACAATGAATGTTGAAATCTATGTATTCGATTTATAATACATTTTAAAACATCGTTAAAACATGAACTTCATTTTATAATATTCATTTTCCCAAGCATATCCATTTTATTTGATAATATATTCACTATCCAAAATCGTGAATATACTTCCTTAACCAATTTCAACTTTCAATTTATCAAATTCCATTGATTTCGAATTTATAAACAATGTCTATAAATTCCATTTCTATTTATAAGCTTCGATTTATAAATCTCCTTTATTAATCCAATTCAATTTATATAACTCAATTATATACCAAAAGTCCATATTATAAGTTAAATGCTTATAATCCATTTATTTACAAAATTGTTCTTTCAAAACTTCACAAATTATAAATCTTATTACTTATAAGATTTCATTTATAACCCTATTTTCAACATTAATAGAACTCCTTTTAAAATTCTATTATTTCGATTTATAAAATATATATTTTATAAATCTCAACTATAAACCATTTTTGCTTCATCAAAGATTTCAATTTAAATGCAAAAATCCGATTTATAAGTTAATTCCTTAAAATCTTTTATTTTACAACATCTATTCATTTTATAACTTCACAATTCATAAATCTATAAATTTTCATTCACTTCTGAATCCATTTATACTTCATTTTTAACACTTATAAAAACTCGTTTTATAATTCCAATATTTTTAATTTTAAAATATCAAATTTATACATCTTTCATATAACCATATTTAAACTATTTTATAAAATCATTAACCCCATATTTTCAAAAATCAACGTTTAACTATTATTTCTCAAAAATCATAATTTTTATAACGTTAAAATTGTAACGTTTATTTAAAATGAATCAATTCCAAAAAAATATCTTATAACGTAGACTTTCAAAAATCACTTTAAAAATCCTTTTAAAATTCCAAATTTGGCCCAATGATGCTACACACCAAATAGTCAATCACGACAACAACGACATCATATATCGATATGATAATCAATCAAATATCAAAATGTCTAAAATCAAATAAATACTGTTGAGGAATCCAGTTGAATCCCTCCAACCTGTTTCTCTGCATCCAAAGATGTTAGCACAATACCAATTCCGTTCCAATACGGAATATCGCGGTATATGGGATTCATAAAAATATTATTTGCTTAATAGACGGCGCAATACGGTCTCATCCTCTATATAATGCGGGAAATCAACTCCAAGTACATAAATAATACCAATTTCACTGTACTGTGAAATATTCGCGGTATATGTTTTTAATAAATAACCTCCGCTTACTAACGGCGTATAATGTCTATTTTAACCATCAATAGATAACAATTTATCATCCAGGCATACATTCAAGCAATTTTAAATCTAACTATTTAAAACTATAAATCGAAACTATTCGATTTGAGTGAGAACTTCTCACCTTGATTTCAATTTCGTTTTCGCGTTTTATTTCGAATTACCCAAATATTTCGCTAGCTCCAACCGACTCCAAACCAGCTACATCGCGTAGTGCTCGACAAAATGAATCCAACGCACTTCGTTTCGTGTAATTCCGACCTCGTATGAGAAAGTTACAGCAAATTTAGTATTACACGATTTAATTTATAATTTCATTTACAAATTCTTTTTTTTATATAACCAAATCAAATCATCACCGTACGTTTTCACCTAGAGAATCACGGCCGCACCCCATCTCTTCTCCCTCACGCGTGAAACCTCTAGTGAATGACGAACCCAACATGCCCTAACTAGGGTTAAATAGCGCCACCTCCTCGACGAACTTCACCCTGATCAGATGGTGCCAAATTGAAGCCCTACTCGAGCTCTACCTATAGGCGCCACCACATGAAGCTCGGCCCCCTCATCCTCCCTAACAACGCGTACGAACGCGACCTATACACGGCCAAAATTTGGCGACCACGATGCTCCAATGACGATCAACCCCGTATGGATTTAAAGCTCTCTTCACGCTCTACGATTTGTTAGTTGAGAACATTGGCTAATTATCGACGGATTGGAAGTAATTGAGGAGGAAAGAAAGGAAGTTTCTGGCCATCGATTTGAGAAGTGGCGGCCAGCCATTTATTTCTAGGGTTAGGGTTTTCTTTTGCAAAATTGTGAATGAATGGTCCTTATATAGAAAATATTCAAAACACTATTCATTCCGGGTTTTCTAAACTCCGATTTACGCGCGGTGACCGACGTTCCTAGGGTTTATCCTGCGTTCCAGACACAATGGAACGTGTTTCGGGAGCCAATTCGATCATCTGTGCGAGTTATGGCAATAAACGATCAATTTAAATTAAATCGATTTAAATCGATTTCTATGCGTTTTAGCTTGCACCGGACAAACGATAAATCCGATTGACTCGAAATTTGTAACCTTACAATAATATCACATTACGAATCCGATGAAACTAGTTTCGTCAAAATCCAAGGCTGTTTGAAAAATGACTATTTTAACTCGCCAAATTAATATTCAAACAAATTCGATGCGTTTCGAGCTTCCACGGTCAAACGAAAACTCTGATTGCTACAAAAATTGAAATCTGATAATAACAAACTATTACGGATCCAATGGAACTAGTTACGTCCTTTTCTGAGACTGTTCGAAAATTGGCTATTTTCAGTCGATAATTAAATATTAAAATATTCAATTTTCACAAATTAACTTTAAATTCAATTTTAAAAGTTCACAAACAACTTTCTAACTCCAACATGATTAAATAAAATTTTACAAATCATTTTTAATCATATTTAACCCAATATTCAATTATTTACGTATTTTCACATATTAAATTATCGATTTAATTGTCCAATTAAATCCAATTATTCGAAATAAAATTTATTTGACTGTTTAATTTCACTTGTTAATATTTAAAATCAATTAAATATTCAAATTTTAATTAATAGAAATTCTGGGTCGTTACAAACTTCCCCCCTTAAAAGAATTCCGTCCTCGAAATTACTAAGTAAGAAAAAGTTACAGAATCCATTAACTATCCAAAACAAACCATTCAAATTGGATTTTTCAAATCTCTTAAGTGTTTAACTTGCCCAAAATTCATGGTTAAACTTCTTACAAAATCTTTACTAAGTTTCCAAATCCAAACTTAGTTTTCAAAAAATTTCCAATTTTCTCAAAAATATTCTAACGCCTTAAATTTTCGAAAAAATTTCGCCAGAGTCTCATTTGCGCGGCTCGATCCGGAAAAAAAATGACAGTATATATATCACAAATATACATCTCATCAAGTGATGAGGCATCCCGCAGGGAAAAAAGTGTAAAAGTACGATATTTAATCCGAGATATGTACCTTATATTTTTATCAACGAGCTTATACGGCTAATATAGCGGGAAAGCGAGCTCCAATTGCGAAGCAAACGCAATCCGCACCTACTAAACACTCAACAAACAGATGAGAAACATGTATATAGATAATAGTATCGATATACAACATATAGCAACATAATAACTATATATGCCAACATAGCAAATGCAACAAAACAACAAATGCAACCACCAAAATCAATATAAATTCACTTCTCATTAATATTCATTGAATTGGTTTTCCAATTGATTCATTAACATTGGAATTTTACTAACATTCATTCATTCGATTTCAGTTAGTTTACATTCACTAATTTATTCACATTAATTCGCCTTCAATCCAAATCAAATCCAATTCTATTCAAATTTATTTACTTTCAATTTGGATTCAATCACATAGCTTTTAATTTCGCTAATTCAATTTCATTAACACTTAATGAATTATATACAATCAACTAACATTCACATGACAACCAATGCATATTCAACATAACCAAATTATTTAATTTACATTCAATTTGGTCCAACACTTTTAATTCCAATTGGTTGATATTTAATTGACTTTCATTCAATTTATTCAATTTCCAATAACATTAGCTTTTAATGAATTAACACTTACATTCATTATCCCATATCAATTTATTTTACATTCAATTGATTAATATTCAATTCATTAATTCAATTGTTAATTCCTTTAACAATATAAAGTTGAATTTCATTTATATAACTCAAGCTCAAATTCTTAATGACTTCACTTCATTAATTCACTTATTAATTTATTTCGACACCAAAATCAACTCCACTCAACTTTACTTAAGTTATATTCTCTTTCAAACATCATTTATTTAACTTAACTTAAGTTTCCACTTATAAATTCAATTCAGATTTCAATTCTAAAGTAAATTCCATTTAACTTCCAATTTTATCAATTCAACTTTGTTTAAATACAACTGAATTCATTTTTTTTTCCAGTCATTAATTAAATTTCACATTTTAATCTTAATCCAAGTTAAATTTCATTTTTAACTCCTAACTTTTAAATTTTAATTTCAAAAATTTCAAATCTAATGACTCCCTTGGTTATATAAGCTATTTCAGATTTTATAATCTTATTTGACTATAATGTTATCATTCAAAACATCCAAGTTATATAATAATTTCAAAAAATATTTCTTTTCCCCTTTTTTTTTAATATCAAAATATAATTTTGATGAAATTATTTCATTCATCCCTTTCAAAAACAATATTGTATCGAATTGTGCTATTCAAGTGTTTAGAAACCCCTTCGGCATAGTTGTGCAGACCGTGCTGACGAAGGTTCATATGCCACTCAATAAATCAATCAACACAATATAAAATCATTTTATATTCACTAACAAATACGCGCTCATGTCTATTATTACACTCACACTCATTCTAGAGTACTATTGACTCCATCTCTAATGAGTAATACCAATAGAGCCATGGTTGTCGCTTAACCATATGCTCTGATACCAAATGTAAAGAACCGTAAATCCGTACTCCTTTGAGCTGGCAACATTCCACAACAACCCAGCCAAAGAGGGACAAATTACGAGTCTTTAGGGTTAAAGAAGAGGTAGAAGATAGAAGAAGAAAGAAGAAAGATAGAACAGAACAGAAACAACAGAACAATATCAGAAGCTCACAATCGCAGCGGAACAACATATAATAGATAAATGAATAATCTTTAAACAAAGAACTATATCAGTTATTACAATACATCATATTACATTACATTACATCATCAGAGTGTACAACAACAAACAACAACTAATAGCGGAAAAGAAATACCATATACTAGTGAATACGCCATGCCATCCAGCTTGCCTCCAGCAACTCCTAAATTCCAGAATATCCTGATAAACTTGACTCTTGACTGCCCGTGTGGAAATTGGCGGGCACCCAGAGTTTAGGAAGGAAAACAATAAACTCCGAGTCAGTCATGTGACTGGTGTGAGAACTAAAACAGTTTATTTTTAAAAACAAAGAACAGGATAATTTTAAAATAGATTCGCAATGCTTTTTGAAATGAAACTACCATAAGACCTCCCACCACACACACAATGCAAACGTAGACTTGGAGGAGATTTCTTCTTATGTTAGTCAAAGATGCTTACTACGCAAAATCAAATCAATTTTGATATTATTATTAGTGCATAGTGTAGAAAACATTTGGAAAGTAGAATATAAATCTTAGCCAGCATAGGTACCATTATATTATGCCTACTATAGCTACTATATTAGATGGCAGGTTCTACAACTAAAACCGTACAAGGCTCCTATTGTTTCTTTGGATTTCCAACAAATGGTCAGGCCAAGGAACTTCCTATTGCCACATGGAAACGCCTCTGAATTGACGTCCCGAGAACCAAACCGGATCTCTGCCAACACAAGGCCGGGTTACCCCTAACTAGGTAACTACTGACACGAATATGTCATCCCCCGATCATAACCGATCTACCCGAGGATCCTCGATTTCCAACAACCACAAAGCAATAAATTTGCAGCAGCAACATAGGTTAAGTATCTAGGCTCCATACCATGATACCACCTCTATCCATAAGGAATGAAATACACTAAAGGGGCGCTACCCCCTGATAACCTTGCTGCATCCTTCCTGTTTTGACCATTTTCAGGGTGTGAGGTCCGACGAAGTCTCGTCCACAAAGCCACGTTTTATACAAAAGCTGCGCTTTGGGTCAACAAATGATCAAAGTAATGATCACCAAGATAAATGATCAAACAAATGATCATATCACAAATGAACAAACAATGATCATCACACAGCAACACTCAGCATGCCACACTACCAAATTGGGAGTATATCACTAATAACTTTCAACTACGTAACCTCTGAGCTCGTACGTCTCAGAGAAGCATGTTAAGCTAAGAGAATAAATTCTCCGCCACCAACAGAAATATATTTGAAAGAAATCAGCTTTATATCTCAACTTGTAATGTCAGACATACAATCTATACAAGTCTGTTCCGGGCTCGAACAGAACCGAAGGCACTTACAAAGAAGTCCTTGCATTCCGGATAATTTCTAATCACGTCCGGACTTCCCGTCACTAAGGGTGATAAAACCTCTATATCGGAGATCAGCCGATGCAGAGCAACTCAACGCTAGTCCTTCCGTTTTCGAAAAGATCCGGTCTTCAACACCGGTCATCGAATACAATCCATTACGACGTATCACATATTCGGAATGGGTTGTACGACCCCAAGGTCCTTTCCCGGCTAACCCGAATAGTGAGCGCTTATTCAAAAATAAGTATGGCATTCAAATTCAAGCAATCACAACAAACACCTATTTAAAGGTAAATATTGATAGTCGGATTATTTAACTATCAATAGACATGCTCAACATCACCAGATTCCAAATAATTTTCCAAATTATTTATTTTCCAAAATATCTTTACAAGATGTGTGTGTGTGTGTGTGTTTTCCACACTTCAACATTTGAAAACTAATTTTTAAATCACTTTTCACCTTTACCACTTTTGAAAACAAATTTCAATCATTTTCCTTATGCGAAATACTTTCATTTCAACATGGTTCACTTAAACCCATTAAATAAATCCTTAACGATTTACTTTATATTTACGTTCCAAATCCGTAAATTAACTCCCACACTTCAAAAATAAATCAACGTTTATTTTTAAATAAGTTCCCCTTTTCATTTATAAATTCCATAGTGAATTTACAATTTTCAAAATATCTATGAATATACGATTCTCAAATCGATTTTTAATATTCATTTTCAATTTATCTTTAAAAGATAAAACCTCAAAATATTCACTTCATATTGGAAAACATTTCCATACTTATTTAATAATAAGTAATTCACAAATCTATTTCTTTTCAACGCTTGAAAGATATTCAATATACTTAAATCAAAATTAAGTATATATTTCATTCTTTAAGTAAAACATTCACTTAAACACATTTATTTGAGTCAAAACGAATGTTGCGTAAAACACCGTTACGACGACCCCAAATCACTAGTATAGGGATTCAAAATTAAAATAGATATATAAATCCCAATACTATACAAAATATTTCCTTTCGGAAACCATTTACTATAACAACAGTGTTACAGTCCACCATTTCCTTATTTCTCGAAAACGTCTATTTCAACAATGAATGTTGAAGTCTATGTATTCGATTTATAATACATTTTAAAACATCGTTAAAACGATGAACTTCATTTTATAATACTCATTTTTCCAAGCATATCCATTTTATTTGATAATATATTCACTGTTTAAAATCGTGAATATACTTCCTTAACCAATTTCAACTTTCTATTTATCAAATTCCATTGATTTCGAATTTATAAACAATGTCTATAAATTCCATTTCTATTTATAAGCTTCGATTTATAAATCTCTTTTATTAATCCAATTCAATTTATATAACTCAATTATATACATAAAGTCCATATTATAAGTTAAATGCTTATAATCCATTTATCTACAAAATCGTTCTTTTAAAACTTCACAAATCATAAATCTTATTACTTATAAGATTTCATTTATAACCCTATTTTCAACATTAATAGAACTCCTTTTAAAATTCTATTATTTCAATTTATAAAATATATATTTTATAAATCTCAACTATAAACCATTTTTAAGAAATAAAAACACCTCTAAACATAGAAATATCTCTCGGACGGCAATGGCGGCAAAGGCGTATTCCACTTCCCCCCCGCTCTCCAATTCAACCGCTCGCCCCCCTCCTTCCCCTTCGGCTCCACCTCAGATCTCCTTCGTCCCCAGCTCCTATAAATCCCTTCCAAACTCATTGTCCCACTCCGCACGAAATCCAGCTCACCCCTCCGATCGTAAGCTCACCACCCCTCAACAAAATCCAGCCACACTTAAATCATACGCTCAGGCCCTGGGTACAAGACCCCCGACCCAGCCCAACCCTCCTCAAATTCAGCTCCGACGAAGAGTAATACCAGATTTCATATCCGTGAATACTACAATCGATTTTCTGAAGTTGAAAGGTCGTTGCCTAAGGTGCGCAGGATTGGGACACGTGGCGAAGGCGTGTAGGGATCCAAAGATTTGCTATCTTTGTAGCTTTTTCGGACATGCCAGCTCGCATTGTCCCAATAAAAAGTTCCCTAAACCCAATAAATCAAACCGAAGCTTTTCCACAAAAGACAAGTCCAAATGCCCTTTCAATCCCGCAGTGAAGGTCCCACAGTCATCATTGCATCTCGAAAAACAAAAAGCCCCTCAGCAGCATCCCGATCCTTCTCAACCCCTCACCTCTCACAATCCTCTTCACACTCATCCCATCTCTCATACCACACGGAAATTTTCCATGGTGGACCCCTCACTCTATCTCACTGCCAAGATCATTGACGGCTTCTGGTCCGTTGAGACTCTGCACAACACTCTCTCGGCTACTTTTGGCCATGAAGAGTGGCCTCTCTGGATACTTGCAGATGACCGCTTTATCTTCTGCTGCCCCACCTTCGACATCCGTAACCACGCCCTTCAACTAAAATTCTTAAGAAAGCCTGGTGGTTCGGTTCTTCTTCAAAGATGGGAGGACGTAGATCAAAGAATCCCAGAACTTGAACCAGCATCGTGGGCCAGAATCAGCGACTTCCCTGAATTCCTCCGAGATAACCCGATGGCGGTTCGCGAGGCGCTCAGATCGGTTGGCAGATTTATTGCCTTTGACGACTGTGACTGGGCAAACATTGATCACAGATTTCTCCTTGTCTGTCTGCAATTTTACAAGGGGGTAACCAATCCTTGCTCGTTGATAGTACACCTAAACGACGCGGAATACCTCATCACGGTAGAAAAGTGGGTACATGCCCATCCTACACACAGACCGGAGCAAATGCTCCTGGGAGCCGACTACGACATGGATGTCAGCGTCTTTGACGTTGTCGGTCTCCCAGTCGACTCGAATGAGGACCGACTGGATGCCATGTCCCTGGACCCATCCATCCCACAGCCCCTGCCCGTGGCAGACCTTCAAGCATCCCACGAAGTCGATGGCCCTTTGGGTATGAATTCCGGGCCGTTGGATCCACCAGATGTCCTAGCAGTTATCCCCAACCCAAACACCCAAGCCGCCGTTGATATGTACCGGGATCCTCCACTCTCCCCCTCTGGCCTTTTCAACCCTATCCCTAGTATCCCACCTCCCTCCCCGGCCCTAGTTCCCCACTCTAGCCCAATCGACCATACTTCTCCAGGCATGAATCCCATACCTTCACAACCCTCTGTTGACCCTTCCAATCATAATCCTACGACCATGCTTATCCCTGTTGATGTCCAAGCCCCCGCCGCCATCGCTCACAATTCCAGCCACCAGACCCCTGATCCTGACCAGCTGGGACGCTTTTCGCCTGCCATTGTTCGCCGGAGCTCAAGAATCAGTCGTGCCTCTTCTCTTCCTGGTAGTTTCTATAAAACTGTTATTTTTTCTTCTTCCAATAAAAGTTTAAATAAAAAAATGAGTCGTTGCATGGGTGTGAGTTTAAATGATGAGCAATATCGGGCCATGCAAGCCCTAGAATCAGAGAGAATTTCCCT
This sequence comes from Allium cepa, assembly GCA_030765085.1. Classification (NCBI taxonomy): domain Eukaryota; kingdom Viridiplantae; phylum Streptophyta; class Magnoliopsida; order Asparagales; family Amaryllidaceae; genus Allium; species Allium cepa. The sequence continues at coordinate 183,833,729 of CM060945.1, forward strand.
CTCCCAATGAAAGTGGTCTCGTGGAATGTTCGGGGCTTGGGGGACCCACACAAAAGACATGCAGTTAGTCTTATCCTAACCCCACACAAAGCAGACATCCTTTTCTTACAAGAAACAAAAATATCTGATCCCCCTCAATCTTTCATCTCACACATGGGTGGGCCAACCCTAACGGGTTGGGCCCATATAAACGCAGTGGGTTCTAAAGGAGGGTTAATCACTGCCTGGAATGAAGCAGCTTGGACCCATTGTAACACCTCTTCTCACTCATCTGCTTTACACGTAACCCTACGACACATCCAATCTGACACCGTCTTCTTCTTCACCAACATTTATGGCCCACAGAGTTCACAAGAAAGATGTAAACTCTGGGCGGAATGTTTCTCCTTTGCCTCTTACCTCAACGGCCCTTGGATCGTAGGAGGAGATTTTAACACAACTAGATCACCTTCTGAACGCAACTCGGATAGCTTTTCAGTAGATTCAGACTCCTTCAACTCCTTTATCAACGATTGTTCCCTCATAGACCCTCCGATCAACAACCGCCAATACACTTGGTCCAATCGCAGATCAATCCCCACCCTAGCTAAACTAGATAGATTTCTTTATAATTCCTCATGGGAAGACCTATTCCCCCTTTCCTCGGTCGCCGGTCTGGCCTCATTGATTTCCGATCACTGCCCCATCATTTTAGACACTGGTTCTCGGTCCCCCATCTCTCGTCCCTTCAGATTCGAACGCCTTTGGCTAATGGAACCCTCTTTCGACAATTTCATCCACCAACTATGGTCCCAGCCATCGCCAATTCACTCGGCCTCCGCCAGAATTGTATCCAAACTTCGTTCCCTCAGAAAAATCATCAGACCTTGGGCCAGATCTATCTGGGGATCGATCCGCAAACGAATCTCAACTACCCAGGATGAGATTCTGAAACTCAACATCATGGAAGAATCTAACCCGTTATTTGACTCGAACCGGGCTCGCCTCCTCTTCCTTGAATCAGATCTGGACAGATTGATCAAACAAGAAGAAATAGGCTGGAAACAGAGATCTAAAGAGAGGTGGTTAAAAGATGGAGACAGAAACACCGCATACTTTCATCGAATGGCCAGTGGGCGCCGCAGATCTCTTCTTATCTCAGAACTACTTCATGATAACTCCTCCTTCTCGGACCCGTCCGATCACCTCCGTCTATTTACTGACTACTTCAGAGACATCCTCGGTGAGAGTTCCCCCCCCCCTCCCTGATATCAATTGGTCACTCCTCTACCCAGCCCAACCCAGCATCCACATTGACCACCCCTTTGCGGAAGAAGAGGTATGGGTCGCATTAAATGATATGGCAGATGATAAAGCGCCTGGCCCGGATGGTTTCGGTCCTATTTTCTTCAAACACTTCTGGAATTTGGTCAAGTATGACATTCTAGAAATGTGTAGAGAATTTCAATCTGACCCTTCCACCATCTCAAGATTAAACTACGCTAAAATTATCCTCATCCCCAAGGTCCCTGGCGCCAACTCACTCCCCGACTTCCGCCCAATTAGCCTCCTCAATACAACTTTCAAGATCATCACCAAGGTCCTTGCTAACCGCCTCCAGAGTGTCATCGCCCCTCTAGTCGGCCCTGAACAATCGGCCTTCATTCTAGGAAGGAATATCATGGATTGTATTGCCTCGACCCAAGAAATCATCTCTTTCTGTCACCGCACTGCCACACCTGGAGTTCTTCTCAAGCTGGATTTTACCAAAGCCTTCGACACTGTTAACTGGGACTTCATTCTAGAGCTTATGTCACACAGAGGCTTTTCCTCCACCTGGTGCTCTTGGATTAAACATATTCTATACTCGAGCATCTCTACGGTCTCGATTAATGGTGTATCGGGTGGTCACATCAAATCAGCTAGGGGGTTGAGACAGGGTGACCCCCTTTCACCTTTGATCTTCGTGCTGGTGGCTGATGTCTTTAACAGAATGATGAAATTGGCCTCAGCTAATGGCCTATTCTCAGGAATCTCCCCCCTGGTTCGTCGGTATCAGTCTCCAACCTGCAGTTCGCAGATGACACTATCATATTTGCATCCCCCCAACAAAAATTTATCCATTGCTTAAAAGTAGCACTATACTCCTTTGAAAGAATATCTGGTCTCTCAATCAATTTCAGCAAAAGTTCAGCCATCATGCTAGGTAATTCACATCATCTGGGTCCTCACATTTCCTCTATGCTTAATTGCAAGATATCAGACTTCCCACTGTCATATCTCGGCACAACCCTCCGGCCCACCAAGCTCTTTAGAACTGATTGGCTCCCCCTCATCTCCAAAATTGATTCCAGGCTTTCGGGCTGGAAGGCCCAATCGTTATCCATCGCGGGTCGTCTTGTCCTCGTTAAATCGGTACTCTCTGCCATTCCATCATACTGGATGTCACTCCATAAGCTTCCCTCTTGGGTCATTAATCGTATAGACAAAATCAGGAGAAACTTCTTATGGAATGGGGGTGGTGTTAAAATACTAATTAGCTGGGATACCGTTTGCTTGCATAAACGCCATGGGGGCCTGGGCATCCCTAACCTCAGTGCCCTCAATATTGCCCTTTTAACTAAATGGCTCTGGAAATGTCTCTGCCCTGATCAATACATTTGGAAAGATTTGGTCCTTTCGCAATACTATCGCTCCAAAACCCACCTTATCCTTCACTATCCTCCAAACATAAAACCCTCACCTTTTTGGGCGGGAGTGATTCAATGCCTACCTCGTGTCAAATCTCTATTCCACATAACCGTTGGCAATGGTGAAAACAGCTCCTTCTGGTTTGACACGTGGCTTGATCAGCTCCCCCTCGCCAAAGTCTTACATAATCTCTTCCCCCACTCGACCGATCCTTCGATTTCAGTCAGTGATTGTGTTCACCTTGGCCCTGACTCTCTTTGCCCTTCCTCTCTTTTCAGCCCTGCCACCTTCTCCGACCTCATCTCGGCCTCCATCATCCTTCGATCTACTCTCCTCTCCCCCCATCCTGACCGTGTCATCTGGGCACTTGCACCCTCCAAAGGATTCACTGTAGCCTCATGCTACGCCTTTCTGACCAACCCCGGCTGCTACTTCGGTTTCTCCAGACTCTGGAAATGTCCAATTCAGCCCCGAGTCATTTTCTTTCAATGGTGTCTCTCTCACAACCGCGTCAACACTAAAGATCGTCTCACTCGTTTTCTTACCCAAATCAATCCACTTTGTGTCTTCTGCTCGGAACATAATGAAAGCATCCACCACCTGTTTTGTCAGTGTGACAACACCTACTCGGTTTGGGCCGCCTCTAGCGCCCATACACTTGGTTTTGTTCCTGACAGGCCCATCATTTTCGATCACTGGCAGAACAACTCGCATGATCCCAATCTCGACATACTCATTTCTATCTTCTGTTGGTGTATTTGGAAAGAGAGAAATGCTCGGGTGTTTGGTAAACCTACATCACATCTTGATGGCCTATGCAGGCGTATTTCTCACCTATTCAATCAATATACAGGTTGCAGCCACTCAGCGCCTTTCAGGCTTCGCTTACCCTATCGCAATCCGTCGCCGGCTAGCTCGCAATGCAGTAGTACAGATTTCCCTCCTGGAGGTGCTTGATAGCAGAGGACTTTAACTCCCTAACAGCTTGCTGTTTTGTTTTTGTTGTTCTGGTTCTTTTGCTAGTTCGTAATATGACTTTGGGGTTTTGTAGTACTTTTTATTTTGCTGATGGTGCTACCGATCAAGCATGTTGATCGGATATTATACTGCTTTTTATATATATAATTATATCTCTAACCGGCTATGTAGTCTCGCGCTACATACCCGTCTTTCTCCAAAAAAAACTATAAACCATTTTTGCTTCATCAAAGATTTCAATTTAAATGCAAAAATCCGATTTATAAGTTAATTCCTTAAAATCTTTTATTTTACAACATCTATTCATTTTATAACTTCACAATTCATAAATCTATAAATTTTCATTCACTTCTGAATCCTTTTATACTTCATTTTTAACACTTATCAAAACTCGTTTTATAATTCCAATATTTTTAATTTTAAAATATCAAATTTATACATCTTTCATATAACCCGATTTAAACTATTTTATAAAATCATTAACACCATATTTTCAAAAATCAACTTTTAACTATTATTTCTCAAAAATCATAATTTTTATAACATTAAAATTATAACGTTTATTTAAAATGAATCAATTACAAAAAATATCTTATAACGTATACTTTCAAAAATCACTTTAAAAATCCTTTTAAAATTCCAAATTTGGCCCAATGATGCTACACACCAAATAGTCAATCACGACAACAACGACATCATATATCGATATGATAATCAATCAAATATCAAAATATCTGAAATCAAATAAATACTGTTGAGGAATCCAGTTGGATCCCTCCAACCTATTTCCCTGCATCCAAAGATGTTAGCACAATACCAATTTCGTTCCAATATGGAATATCGCGGTATATGGGATTCATAAAAATATTATCCGCTTAATAGACGACGCAATACGGTGTCATCCGCTATATAATGCGGGAAATCAACTCCAAGTACATAAATAATACCAATTTCACTGTACTGTGAAATATTCGCAGTATATGTTTTTAATAAATAACCACCGCTTACTAACGGCGTATAATGTCTATTTTAACCATCAATAGATAACAATTTATCATCCAGGCATACCTTCAAGCAATTTTAAATCTAACTATTTGAAATTGTAAATCGAAACGATTCGATTTGAGTGAGAAGTTCTCACCTTGATTTCAATTTCGTTTTCGCGTTTTATTTCGAATAAAATTAAACGGACGTTTAATTTTGCCCGAAATTTTCGCTAGCTCCAACCGACTCCAAACCAGCTCCATCGCGTAGTGCTTGACAAAATGAATCCAACGCAATTCGTTTCGTGTAATTCCGACCACATATGAGAAAGTTACAGCAATTTTAGTATTACACGATTTAATTTATAATTTCATTTACAAATTCTTTTTTTTTATAACCAAATCAAATCATCACCATACGTTTTCACCTAGAGAATCACGGCCGCACCACATCTCTTCTCCCTCACGCGTGAAACCTCCAGTGAATGCCGAACCCAACATGCCCTAACTAGGGTTAAATAGCGCCACCTCCTCGACGAACTTCACCCCGATCAGATGGTGCCAAATTGAAGCCCTACTCGAGCTCTACCTACAGGCGCCACCACTTGAAGCTCGGCCCCCTCATCCTCCCTAACAACGCGTGCGAACGCGACATATACACGGCCAAAATTTGGCGACCACGATGCTCCAATGATGATCAACACCGTATGGATTTAAAGCTCTCTTCACGCTCTACGATTTGTTAGTTGAGAACATTGGCTAATTATCGACGGATTGGAAGTAATTGAGGATGAAAGAAAGGAAGTTTCTGGCCATCGATTTGAGAAGTGGCGGCCGGCCATTTATTTCTAGGGTTAGGGTTTTCTTTTCCAAAATTGTGAATGAATGGTCCTTATATAGAAAATATTCAAAACACTATTCATTCCGGGTTTTCTAAACTCCGATTTGCGCGCGATGACCGACATTCCTAGGGTTTATCCCGCGTTCTGGACACAATGGAATGTGTTTCGAGAGCCAATTCGATCATCTGTGCGAGTTATGGAAATAAACGATCAATTTAAATTAAATCGATTTAAATCAATTTCTATGCGTTTTAGCTTGCAGCGGACAAACGATAAATCCGATTAACTCGAAATTTGAAACCTTACAATAATATCACATTACGAATCCGATGAAACTAGTTTCATCAAAATCCAAGACTGTTTGAAAAATGACTATTTTAAGTCGCCAAATTAATATTAAAACAAATTCGATGCGTTTCGAGCTGCCACGGTCAAACGAAAACTCCGATTGCTACAAAAATTGAAATCTGATAATAACAAACTATTACGGATCAAATGGAACTAGTTTCGTCCAATTCTGAGACTGTTCGAAAATGGGCTATTTTCAGTCGATAATTAAATATTAAAATATTCAATTTTCACAAATTAACTTTAAATTCAATTTTAAAAGTTCACAAACAACTTTCTAACTCCAACATGATTAAATAAAATTTTACAAATCATTTTTAATCATATTTAACCCAATATTCAATTATTTACGTATTTTCACATATTAAATTATCGATTTAATTATCCAATTAAATCCAATTATTCGAAATAAAATTTATTTGACTGTTTAATTTCACTTGTTAATATTTAAAATCAATTAAATATTCAAATTTTAATTATTAGAAATTTTGGGTCGTTACAAACTCTCCCCTTACAAGAATTTCGTTCTCGAAATTACCAAGTAAGAAAAAGTTACAGAATCCATTAACTTTCCAAAACAAACCATTCAAATTGGATTTTTCAAATCTCTTAAGTGTTTAACTCGCCCAAAATTCATGGTTAAACTTCCTACAAAATCTTTACTAAGTTTCCAAATCCAAACTTAGTTTTCAAAAATTTTCCAATTTTCTCAAAAATATTCTAACGCCTTAAATTTTCGGAAAATTTCGCCAGAGTCTCCTTTTCGCGGCTCGATCCGAAAAAAAATGACAGTATATATATCACAAATATACATCTCATCAAGTGATGAGGCATCCCGCAGGGAAAAAAGTGTAAAAGTACGATATTTAATCCGAGATATGTACCTTATATTTTTATTAGCGAGCATATACGGCTAATATAGCGCGAAAGCGAGCTCCAATTGTGAAGCAAACGCAATCCGCACCTACTAAAAACTCAACAAACAGATGAGAAAATGTATATAGACAATAGTATTGATATACAACATATAGCAACATAATAACTATATATGCCAACATAGCAAATGCAACAAAACAACAAATGCAACCACCAAAATCAATATAAATTCACTTCTCATTAATATTCATTGAATTGGTTTTCCAATTGATTCATTAACATTGGAATTTTACTAACATTCATTCATTCGATTTCAGTTAGTTTACATTCACTAATTTATTCACATTAATTCGCCTTCAATCCAAATCAAATCCAATTCTATTCAAATTTGTTTACTTCCAATTTGGATTCAATCACATAGCTTTTAATTTCGCTAATTCAATTTCATTAACACTTAATGAATTATATACAATCAACTAACATTCACATGACAACCAATGTATATTCAACATAACCAAATTATTTAATTTACATTCAATTTGGTCCAACACTTTTAATTCCAATTGGTTGATATTTAATTGACTTTCATTCAATTTATTCAATTTCCAATAACATTAGCTTTTAATGAATTAACACTTACATTCATTATCCCATATCAATTTATTTTACATTCAATTGATTAATGTTCAATTCATTAATTTAACTGATAATTCCTTTAACAATATAAAGTTGAATTTCATTTATACAACTCAAGCTTAAATTCTTAATGACTTCACTTCATTAATTCACTTATTAATTTATTTCGACACCAAAATCAACTCCATTCAACTTACTTAAGTTATATTCTCTTTCAAACATCATTTATTTAACTTAACTTAAGTTTCCACTTATAAATTCAATTCGGATTTCAATTATAAAGTAAATTCCATTTAACTTCCAATTTTATCAATTCAACTTTGTTTAAATACAACTGAATTCATTTTTTTTCTAGTCATTATTTAAATTTCACATTTTAATCTTAATCCAAGTTAAATTTCATTTTTAACTCCTCACTTTCAAATTTTAATTTCAAAAATTTCAAATCTAATGACTCCCTTGGTTATATAAGCTATTTCAGATTTTATAATCTTATTTGACTATAATGTTATCATTCATAACATCCAAGTTGTATAATAATTTCATAAAATATTTCTTTTCCCCTTTTTTTATATCAAAATATAATTTGGATGAAATTATTTCATTCATCCCTTTCAAAAACAATATTGTATCGCATTGTGCTATTTAAGTGTTTAGAAACCCCTTCGGCATAGTTGTGCTGACCGTGCTGACGAAGGTTCATATGCCACTCGATAAATGATTCAACACAATATAAAATTATTTTATATTCACTAACAAATACGCGCTCATATCTATTATTACACTCACACTCATTCTAGAGTACTACTGACTCCATCTCTAATGAGTAATACCCAACAGAGCCATGGTTGTCGCTTAACCATATGCTTTGATACCAAATGTAAAGAACCGTAAATCCGTACTCCTTTGAGCTGGCAACATTCCACAACAACCCAGCCAAAGGGGAACAAATTACGAGTCTTTAGGGTTAAAGAAGAGGTAGAAGGTAGAAGAAGAAAGAAAAAAGATAGAACAGAACAAAAACAACAGAACAATATTAGAATCTCACAATCGCAGCGGAACAACATATAATAGATAAATGAATAATCTTTAAACAAAGAACTATATCAGTTATTACATTACATCATATTACATTACATTACATCATCAGAGTGTACAACAACAAACAACAACTAACAGCGGAAAAGAAATACTATATACTAGTGAATACGCCATGCCATCCAGCTTGCCTCCAGCAACTCCTAAATTCCAGAATATCCTGATAAACCTGACTCTTGACTGCCCGTGTGGAAATTGGTGGGCACCCAGAGTTTAGGAAGGAAAACAATAAACTCCGAGTCAGTCATGTGACTGGTGTGAGAACTAAAACTGTTTATTTTTAAAAACAAAGAGCACGATAATTTTAAAATAGATTCGCAATGCTTTTTGAAATGAAACTACCATAAGACCTCCCACCACACACACAATGCAAACGCAGACTTGGAGGAGATTTCTTCTTATGTTAGTCAAAGATGCTTACTACGCAAAATCAAATCAATTTTGATATTATTATTAGTGCATAGTGTAGAAAACATTTGGAAAGTAGAATATAAATCTTAGCCAGCATAGGTACCATTATATTATGCCTACTATAGCTACCATATTAGATGGCAGGTTCAACAACTAAAACCGTACAAGGCTCGTATTGTTTCTTTGGATTTCCAACAAATGGTCAGGCTAATGAACTTCCCATTGCCACATGGAAACGCCTCTGGAATGACGTCCCGAGAACCAAACCGGATCTCTGCCAACACAAGGCCGGGTTACCCCATAACTGGGTAACTACTGACACGAATATGTCATCCCCCGATCGTAACCGATCTATCGGAGAATCCTCGATTTCCAACAACCACAAAGCAATAAATTTGCAGCAACAACATAGGTTAAGTATCTAGGCCCCATACCATGATACCACCTCTATCCATAAGGAATGACATACACTAAAGGGGCGCTACCCCCTGATAACCTTGCTGCATCCTTCCTGTTTTGACCATTTTCGGGGTGTGAGGTCCGACGAAGTCTCGTCCACAAAGCCACGCTTTATACAAAAGCTGCGCTTTGGGTCAACAAATGATCAAAGTAATGATCACCAAGATAAATGATCAAACAAATGATCAAACAAATGATCATATAACAAATGATCAAACAATGATCATCACACATCAACACTCAGCATGCCACACTACCAAATTGGGAGTATATCACTAATAACCTTCAACTACATAACCTCTGAGCTCGTACGTCTCAGAGAAGCATGTTAAGCTAAGAGAATAAATTCTCCGCCACCAATAGAAACATATTTGAAAGAAATCAGCTTTATATCTCAACTTGTAATGTCAGACATACAATCTATACAAGTCTGTTCCGGGCTCGAACAGAACCGAAGTCACTTACAAAGAAGTCCATGCATTTCGGATAATTTCTACTCACGTCCGGACTTCCCATCAGTAAGGGTGATAAAACCTCTATATCGGAGATCAGCCGATGCAGAGCAACTCAACGGTAATCCTTCCATTTTCGAAAATATCCGGTCTTCAACACCGGTCATCGATTGCAATCCATTACGACGTATCACATATTCGGAATGGGTTATACGACCCCAAGGTCCTTTCCCGGCTAACCCGAATAGTGAGCGCTTATTCAAAAATAAGTGTGGCATTCAAATTCAACCAATCACAACAAACACCTATTTAAAGGTAAATATTGATAGTCGGATTATTTAACTATCAATAGGCATGCTCAACATCACCAGATTCCAAATAATTTTCTAAATTATTTATTTTCCAAAATATCTTTACAAGATATATATATATATATATATATATATATATATATATATATATATATATATGTATGTATGTATTCCACACTTCAACATTTGAAAACTAATTTCCAAATCACTTTTCACCTTTACCACTTTTGAAAACAAATTTCAATCATTTTCCTTATGCGAAATACTTTCATTTCAACATGGTTCATTTAAACCCATTAAATAAATCCTTAGCGATTTACTTTATATTTACGTTCCAAATCCGTAAATTAACTCCCACACTTCAAAAATAAATCAACGTTTATTTTTAAACAAATTCCCCTTTTCATTTATAAATTCCATAGTGAATTTACAATTTTCAAAATATCTATGAATATACGATTCTCAAATCGATTTTTAATATTCATTTTCAATTTATCTTTAAAAGATAAAATCTCAAAATATTCACTTCATATTGGAAAAACATTTCCATACTAATTTATTAATAAGTAATTCACAAATCTATTTACTTTCAACGCTTGAAAGATATTCAATATACTTAAATCGAAATTAAGTATATATTTCATTCTTTAAGGAAAACATTCACTTAAACACATTTATTTGAGTCAAAACGAATGTTGCGAAAACACCGTTACGACGACCCAAAATCACTAGTACAGGGATTCAAAATTAAAATAGATATATAAATCCTAATACTATACAAAATATTTCCTTTCGGAAACCATTTACTATAACAACAGTGTTATAGTCCACCATTTCCTTATTTCTCGAAAATGTCTATTTCAACAATGAATGTTGAAATCTATGTATTCGATTTATAATACATTTTAAAACATCGTTAAAATGATGAACTTCATTTTATAATATTCATTTTCCCAAGCATATCCATTTTATTTGATAATATATTCACTGTCCAAAATCGTGAATATACTTCCTTAACCAATTTCAACTTTCAATTTATCAAATTCCATTGATTTCGAATTTATAAACAATGTCTATAAATTCCATTTCTATTTATAAGCTTCGATTTATAAATCTCCTTTATTAATCCAATTCAATTTATATAACTCAATTATATACCAAAAGTCCATATTATAAGTTAAATGCTTATAATCCATTTATTTACAAAATCGTTCTTTTAAAACTTCACAAATTATAAATCTTATTACTTATAATATTTCATTTATAACCCTATTTTCAATATTAATAGAACTCCTTTTAAAATTCTATTATTTTGATTTATAAAATATATATTTTATAAATCTCAACTATAAACCATTTTTGCTTCATCAAAGATTTCAATTTAAATGCAAAAATCCGATTTATAAGTTAATTCCTTAAAATCTTTTATTTTACAACATCTATTCATTTTATAACTTCACAATTCATAAATCTATAAATTTTCATTCACTTCTGAATCCATTTATACTTCATTTTTAACACTTATAAAAACTCGTTTTATAATTCCAATATTTTTAATTTTAAAATATCAAATTTATAAATCTTTCATATAACCCGATTTAAACTATCTTATAAAATCATTAACCCCATATTTTCAAAAATCAACTTTTAACTATTATTTCTCAAAAATCATAATTTTTATAACATTAAAATTATAACGTTTATTTAAAATGAATCAATTCCAAAAAAATATCTTATAACGTATACTTTCAAAAATCACTTTAAAAATCCTTTTAAAATTCCAAATTTGGCCCAATGATGCTACACACCAAATAGTCAATCACGACAACAACGACATCATATATCGATATGATAATCAATCAATATCAAAATATCTGAAATCAAATAAATACTGTTGAGGAATCCAGTTGGATCCCTCCAACCTGTTTCCCTGCATCCAAAGATGTTAGCACAATACCAATTCCGTTCCAATACGGAATATCGCGGTATATGGGATTCATAAAAATATTATCCGCTTAATAGACGGCGCAATACGGTCTCATCCACTATATAATGCGGGAAATCAACTCCAAGTACATAAATAATACCAATTTCACTGTACTGTGAAATATTCGCGGTATATGTTTTAATAAATAACCTCCGCTTACTAATGGCGTATAATGTCTATTTTAACCATCAATAGATAACAATTTATCATCCAGGCATACATTCAAGCAATTTTAAATCTAACTTTTCAAAATTATAAATCGAAACTATTTGATTTGAGTGAGAAGTTCTCACCTTGATTTCAATTTCGTTTTCGCGTTTTATTTCGAATAAAATTAAACGGACGTTTAATTTTACCCAAAATTTTTGCTAGCTCCAACCGACTCCAAACCAGCTCCATAGCGTAGTGCTCGATAAAACGAATCCAACGCAATTCGTTTCGTGTAATTCCGACTTCGTATGAGAAAGTTACAGCAATTTTAGTATTACGCGATTTAATTTATAATTTCATTTACAAATTCTTTTTTTTTATAACCAAATCAAATCATCACCGTATGTTTTCACCTAGAGAATCATGGCCGCACCCCATCTCTTCTCCCTCACGCGTGAAACCTCCAGTGAATGTCGAACCCAACATGCCCTAACTAGGGTTAAATAGCGCCACCTCCTCGACGAACTTCACCTCGATCAGATGGTGCCAAATTGAAGCCCTACTCGAGCTCTACCTACTGGCACCACCACTTGAAGCTCGGCCCCCTCATCCTCCCTAACAATGCGTGCGAACGCGACCTATACACGGCCAAAATTTGGCGACCACGATGCTCCAATGACGATCAACCCTGTATGGATTTAAAGCTCTCTTCACGCTCTACGATTTGTTAGTTGAGAACATTGGCTAATTATCGGCGGATTGGAAGTAATTGAGGAGGAAAGAAAGGAAGTTTCTGGCCATCGATTTGAGAAGTGGCACCCGGCCATTTATTTCTAGGGTTAGGGTTTTCTTTTGCAAAATTGTGAATGAATGGTCTTTATATAGAAAATATTCAAAACACTATTCATTCCGGGTTTTCTGAACTCCGATTTACGCGCGGTGACCGGCGTTCCTAAGGTTTATCCCACGTTCCGGACATAATGAAACGTGTTTCGGGAGCCAATTCGATCATCTTTGCGAGTTATTGCAATAAACGTTCAATTTAAATTAAATCGATTTAAATCAATTTCTATGCGTTTTAGCTTGCACCGGACAAACGATAAATCCGATTGACTCGAAATTTGAAACCTTACAATAATATCACATTACGGATCCGATGAAACTAGTTTCGTCGAAATCCGAGACTGTTTGAAAAATGGCTATTTTAACTCGCCAAATTAATATTAAAACAAATTCGATGCGTTTCGAGCTGCCACGGTCAAACGAAAACTCCGATTGCTACAAAAATTGAAATCCGATAATAACAAACTATTACGGATCCAATGGAACTAGTTTCGTCCAATTCTGAGACTGTTCGAAAATTGGCTATTTTCAGTCGATAATTAAATATTAAAATATTCAATTTTCACAAATTAACTTTAAATTCAATTTTAAAAGTTCACAAACACCTTTCTAACTCCAACATGGTTAAATAAAAATTTGCAAATCATTTTTAATCATATTTAACCCAATATTCAATTATTTACGTATTTTCATAGATTAAATTATCGATTTAATTATCCAATTAAATCCAATTATTCGAAATAAAATTTATTTGACTGTTTGATATCACTTGTTAAAATCAATTAAATATTCAAATTTTAATTAATAGAAATTCTGGGTCGTTACAATTTCAAAAAATAAATAAGTGGATATTATCATTGTAACTTGAAATTATGCTGAATCTATGCATTTACGGATATTAACAAGTATGAAAACATTGTGAACACATTCACATATATAAACATAGTGAACACGTTTACAGACACATAGATCGATATTAACAAGTATGAAAATATAGTACACACATTTACTGATATAAATGTAGTGCAACATCTACAAATAAACCAAATCAATTAGTATGAAATATTATCGATATTGAATAACCATGACTATAAGCTAATCAATCGTATGTCACCGATTGATTGTATAAGATTTATGCAACACAATGCATGCATATATTGAATAATCATCTAGTAACATTAGCTTGAAATGGTAAAATATTGGAAAACATATCAGCATAATATATGTACATACATCACTTAAGATCGGTACGTCAACCAGTATTGTAGCTAAACATTGCACAATACAAATAGGGAGAAAATGAATTGAAATAGGTAACTAAAATCATGAATTTATTTGAAAATGAATAGATAGGATATTCATGCTCAGGTAGGTTATAAGGTCAAATATATAGTTTAATTCACTATCAATTGAGAAATTGAAAAGGTAAGCGAAAAAAGGTAAAGATTTAAAGATTTTGGATGCCAGATATATAGATGTTGTCAAAAAAGCACAATATTTATATTTAAAAATTTTAGAGATCTAAAACCTTCATATTATCTCTCTTCACACTAAATCATATAAGTGTTGCTACATACCCAAAAAGAAAAAAGATCTAATAAAATATATGGTCAAAAAATGTACCATAGTATTTCTTCCATCGAATACAAGCCTAACACTACTTTCAACACCGCTCTATACCAAGCTGCAAATTCGATCCTTTGAATGTAAATGGAATATGTAGGAAAAATATAAAAATGTAAATATATAATGCTATCAGCAGTTATGGTAACAACAATCTTAGAGTTTCACCTCCTTACTAATCATTGGACCAAGATCTGTTTCGGGCTCAATGTTTGCATTTACTTTAAGTGATTTGGCTCGTTTTACTAATTCATCCTTTGACAAGACCAACTATATCCAAATACAAGATATAAAATCACATACTGAATCCAATGCACTCTCAAAACTATATAAATATATATTACTAATGGTACACATAAAATGACATTGAAAAAATACCTTCCTCCCTTTAAACCCTTTTCCTTTACATGTAGTAGTTATGATTGTAAGACTGTCAATATCTTCTTTACTCTTTTGAGGAAGCATTTTACGCACCTCTTTCAAATTCATCGGTCAAGCCAGCCATTCTTGTGCAAGACAAACAAAGTACATTTGATTTGAAGAAGGCACGTGCATTTGTTCTTAAAAAATCCATTGATTTGTTTCATATGCAGATGATAGTACTTACCATTTAAAAGCCAAACATGAGACTAAATCCTACCTTTTAAGTGTTAAAGAAGTGGAAAAGGCTTATTATAAGAGTGATAAAAATGGATGTGGTGTCGAGAACTAAGAATTACTTATATTTTTACGCGAGTCTCTGAATATATATATATATATATATATATATGTATGTATGTATGTATGTATGTATGTATGTATGTATGTATGTATGTATGTATGTATGTATGTATGTATGTATGTATGTATGTATGTATGTATATGTATGTATGTATGTTATGTATGTTATGTATGTATGTATGTATGTATGTATGTATGTACGTACGTATATAATGGAAAGATTCAACAAAAAACACTAGAAATGATAGTTTAAATTAAAGGGAATAAATAAAAGGGTGCATGTTTCTCTTACTCAGGAGAAAAGGCCAGAATTGTGTGCATCGGTTCTCATAACTTGGAGCAACAAGAAAGCACAATATTGCAATACTAATATGTTTTGTACTTTAAAATTGAAGGTAGAATAATTAAGTTACCCTAGTTCTACTAAAAAGGAAAAAGCACAATGTGTATGGTACAAAAAAAAAGTATGCAAAGATTAAATTATACAATGATATGGTACTAAATAACCGTGTATGATATGAACAAATATGTAACAGCCGTGGTAAGAGTCAAAGTGCATATAATACTGTCAACCATTCTTAGCATCTTTTCAAAAGTGGTATTAGATTTGTGACGACCTATATTTCGGAAGGTTGAAATCAAAAATAATCCACACATGTCCAACTTAAACAATCCGGGTTAATTAAGAAAAATAAGAGCAGAAGAAGAAAACAAACACAGAATCTCGCAGTGGAACGATACAATATAATAATCAAATAAACATTTCATGAAGCTGTTTATATAATACATTTGATTATAATATATACAAAATTTCTCAAAGTTATATATACATCAGGGATAAATACAGTAATGCAGCAGATAACATGACGCAGGGAATACTAATAGTAATAATATACCAAATCTTCATCTTCATCTTCCAGAATAAGTCTTCAATAAGCTGAAAAACTCAAGATTGACCCGAGCATAATGAAAAGACAAAACACTTGAGTCGGGACTAAAATATTCTTATGTGAGTCGAATCGATGTCACAAAAAATATGATTGTCATGGCGTCAAAGATGTTTGTGGGATTTCACATCCCCTATCCGGTGCATATCGTGCATACAATAACTCAAAGGATGTTATAGGATTTTCCATCTCTTAAGGATCCGTCAATATATATATATATATATATATATATATATATATAGTAGAATATGCTACATATATAATCTCTAATCAGTATACTAAAAAAATTTCTTAGCGTTAAGGCTTTACATTGATCCCCCTTAATGCGATTTTAAGCATTGTCATACAGTTTTCATATAAAACACCAGTTAAATGGTCAGTGGATAGGGACATGCCATGATACGACAACACTAAACCAAAATCATAAGGGTCTCGTTTAGAGATAAAAGTATGACAAGGCACGTTAGGCAATGCCCAAGGTAGGATACTACCAATTTACCCTTCCTGGCTGGTGACAATGCATCATAGCTATGATCACACCACAGCGTCCAATACTCACATGATTCAAAGGGTGCGCAACAATCAATCACAAAGTAAATGATGGTAATACGAAGAAGTGCGTCCGCTCAGGGTAGCTAACCCACTTGGCTGGTACGGCTCCTGTTTTAGTCATTTCAAATTGGCACAAGTGCCATTCTAATCCATCATCTTCTCTTTCTTCAAATTCAGCAACGTATGCCAAATCCAACCTCTTCATTCTGGATCATCACTCCACATACACAGTTTCTAAAGTGGTTCCGGTATCAACAGAGAGTATGCCCATGTCTAGCCTCGATCTCTTTAACAACCAAACGTTATTTTACACACTGGTTGGTACTTTTACATTTCGAAAACAGTTCATACTTGATTTCAAAATATCATATTTGCTCCAAAATCAAACCTATTTCAAAATCATCATATTTACTCAAAATATAACATTTCGATTTAAAATCATTTTCTCCTTAATATCTCGGTTTTAGTTCCATAATCATTTCGAATTTCAATTTGAGTTATAACTCGTTTAACCCAATTCATATTTAAATCCACGATTTAAATATAACAAGTCCTACCTTAACCAGTTTGAAATTTAGAAAATTTAAATTGTTTAAAATAGTTAAATAGTTAAAATAGATTAATAGAAAATAGTTTGAGTATTAAAATGGTTTATATAGTAAAATAATTGGAAAATCAAAATAATTTGAATATTTAAAGAATATAGATTTAAACAGTGCATACTAAATAATTCATTTGAAAAATAGTTTCAAGGTCAAACTGATATAATTTTCAAATCTTCTCAATTCAAATCAATCCAATTCTAATTTCCATTTATATCGATTCAATTCCGATTACAATTCGAATTAAATTCGATTCCAGTTTATATTCAAATCCAATTTCGATTCCAAACTAATTCAATTTCGACCTCAATTCCAATTAATTCAATTCAATTCCAATTTGAATTAATTTCAATTTTATTCTTAATTTTTAAACAATTTCAATTTATATAAATTCGAGTTCAATTTTCAAAATATCGATTTAAATCACTTAAGTAAATTTAACTTCAATATCGAATTTAAAATCCAATTTTCAAATATCATTCAAATCCGAGCTCAATTTTGAACTATCGTTTTATATCACTTTTACTCAGCAATATTCAAAGTTCGAGTAAAATCCCATCTTTTAAAAACAATCAATTCATGAAATTCAATCATATTCGATTATAACTTCAAAATCTCCACTTCAATTATTTAAACAATTTCGGTTACCAAATTGAAGCTATAATGTTTCGAGCTCAAGTTTGAAAATAATTCGATTTCTATAAATTTGACTTTTATTTCTTTTAAATAAAATCATTTGAATAATCTCAAATTAAAATTTCAAAATCATTTAATTTAACCTATTCGGTGTTCATATATAATTTTCTATCATATGGCCAAGTGTTCAGTTATTTCAATTTAATTTCAGGGATGGATATATATCATTTCAATCCAAATCAAAGTGTCATAGGTAAATATTGTATCAACCTACTTCTTAATTCTTTCGAAATAATTCGATTTACAGTTTTATATTCTATAGATAATTTACCAGGTGATGACGTAATATATATAAAAATAATTAAACATCTGATCATCCAAATATCAATCAATTGGCATCCATCAGAATCAATCTTCCAAACAGTTAGTAATCACAACAATTACCCAATTATCTATAATTGGGAATTTTGCTAAACAACCTAATTCACATTCTATTTAACCATAAATTTAAATGTCAACTAAATTAGATGTCAATTTAAATGTCAATTAAAATTATCAAGCAACAATCAATCAATTCATATCGCTTCATAATTTCAATTTAGCTAGCATAACAATATTTTAGTACGTGTGAGCGTTATAACACTCACCTTGACTTTCTGTTGAAGCCGAGACAATCCGGTTTGGAACTAAAACTGGACGACGTCCGATTTTAGTCTAAATTTTGACTATTTCCAAATCCCTTCAAACTAGATTCATTGCAAAACACTCGTCATCGCGATTGCAACGCAAATAGTCTCGTCCTAATCGGACCTCGCATATATAAGTTATATAATTTATAAGTTCATCGATTAATATAAATTAAAACAATAATTTATTATTTTCAAACCCATTACCTAAAAGCCAAAGCTCAGCCTAGACAGAAGCTCTTCTTCCCTAAACTCTTCAGCCTGTGCACAAGAATGAACAAATCTGTAACATCCCACTATTTTGGTCAATTCAAATCGACAATAAAACCACACATGTCGGACTTGAATAATTCAAAACAACAGATTGTTAATAAATTTAGAGCAAATAAAATCAATCACAGAATCACAGAATATCAGAATAACTCGCAGCGGAATAAAATAAATATAGTAGTTCATGAAGCTACTAGATACAAAGTCTCAAAACAAATACATAATAGCAGAGTCTGAAAGGAAATACAAATGAAAATCCAAATACATAAGTCCACTAATACATAAGCAAAGGCTGAATGGAAATGGAAATAACAGATAGATAGCTAAATCTCCAGTAGATCTCTAGCTCCAAAAGATGAATCCAAGCTGTGATGCTCAGGCTGACCCGAGCGTAAAGCAAAACACAAAACACTCGAGTCAAGCCATGCATACATATAAAATTTAAATCAACTCAAGTGAACTGTAAAAGAAATGCATTAGTAAATTAAAGTATGCTTGGGAACTCCCATCCTTTAAGGATCGGTTAAACTATCTACTATGTAGTAAAATATGCTATTATAATATGTCTACAGTAAGATAAACTATTAAAATAGCATTAAGGCGTTACCCATATCCCCCTTAACACATTTTTATATATTCCCATAGAATATACAGTACCGTAATCCCCCCATAATGGTCATCGTTAGAGGGAACTCATAGGTATGGTACAAAAAAAACTCGTAGTGTAGGTTACACGACATAAATAGGCAATGCCAGGGTAGATGTACCAATTACACTTTCGGGCTGGTGGTAACGCGTAGCCAAAACTACCGCCCACCTCGATCCACACTTCCAAATCAAAGGTGCGTATCAAATCAATCACAAAGTAATAGAATGACAATAGAAGAAATGTGTTCGATCGGAGGAGCTACCTCACTTAGCCCATCAATTTCTCATGTTTGAGCCACCTTAAGCTAACTCATGGGAGTCAGGTCCACGTATATACCTCAAATAGAACATCATCAATCACCTACTTCGTTCTGGAATCTCCACCGTATACACAGTTGTTAAAGTGATTTTCGGTATTGACAGAGAGTATGACAATTACCAATCCCGGTCTCTTTAACAACCAAACGTTATTATAACCCATGGTTATTTCATTTTCAAATGATTTATATTTCATATCAAACATATTCATTTCAAAACCATATAAACCTGATATCATTATTCTTTAAAATAATATTCATTACCAAAGTCGTAACACTTTAAAATTTATACACTTAACTGTAACACTTTAAAAACATAATATTTTAGGATCCATAACCCTTTAAAATGTAACCTTTATAACCATAACATTTCGAATCATAACCTTTTCGAAATAATAGCATTTTGGGAATGTAACCTTAAGAAATCATAGCAATTTGGAATTGTTACCTTAAGAAATCAGGCATTTTAGAACCGTTGCCTTAAGAAATCATAGCATTTTAAAATTGTTACCTTGAGAAATCATAGCATTTAAAAATTGCTATCTTAAGAAATCATAGCATTTTAAAATGTAATACTTCCCACTCTAACATTTTATACAATCAATATATTTATATACTTACACATTTTAACATGGTCATTTTATAATTTCTATTTTATTATACAAATTATTCATTTGGATATTAAAATAAATCATGATTTTAGATAAACAAAATTTATTACTATAATATCCAATTCAAAGCTGAAATTTCTTATATTAAGTTAAAAGTATATTATTAACTTACATTTCATTATTAAAGTAAAGAATATTTATTTTATTAATCATTAAAAACATACCATTACATTAATTAATACTTGCATGTTAAAATACATTATTAACTTACATTTTATTATTACAGTAAAGAACATTTATTTTATTAATCATTTAATAGATACCATTACATTAATTAAAACTCACATGTTAAAAGTACATTATTAACTTACATTTTATTATTACAGTAAAGAACATTTATTTTATTAATCATTTAAAACATACCATTATGTTATTAAAACTTACATGTTAAAAGTACATTATTAACTTACATTTTATTATTACAGTAAAGAATATTTATTTTATTAATCGTTTAAAATATAACATTACATTAATTAAAACTCACATGTTAAAAGTACATTATTAACTTACATTTTATTGTTACAGTAAAGAACGTTTATTTTATTAATCATTTAAAATCTACCTTTACATAAATTAAAACTTACATTACTAGGATAGAATAAAATACCATTTTTAAGTCAAATTGAATCATCAGATTTCAGTTAACTTTTATGTTATAGATTAAATTCCAAAAATTACATTTTCAACCATTTATTTTCTTATAAATTTTAACACATGTAATAAATATATAAAATTACATAAAAATCTTAATTTTAATTTTAGTTGAAATTCATATATTAAAAATGAAAAATACTTAATAATTTTTAGAAAATTATTTTAAAACCAAACACGTAGTCTGTATAAGATTTTCTAAACTATGAATTACGGATATATGTCATTTCAATCTGAATTTATTAAATTTTTGGGTTTATGTCATTTCAAACCCGCAATCCCAGGTCAAATAAAAATTGCTAAGGCCTATCATTTCAGCCTACAACAAATTTTCCTTAATCTAAAGACCGTTCGGGTATGTATCATTTCAACCCATAGTGAAGGAACTTGCAGTGTTAGAACAGAACATGAAATAAATAGAACATAAATAACATATCATGGCATATGATCATAACAGGTATAACACAAGGTGGAATAACATAACAAAATCATATAAGAAACTACTAACTTGCATATATTTATATATATATATATATACAAAATTCAAATGACATCAATTCACAAAAATGTAAGTATATAGTCAAGCGTGATTACTCACCTTCTTTAGCTAGAGAAAATGATTCCAAACAAACACAACTCGAAAAAGCGCGACAATCACGTACAAGATTGAGTGTGAGGAGAATTCAAATCCAAAGCTTCGAAAAATAAATAAAATTCATAGGTAAACAAATAAATTTGCATAGAAAAATAAAAGTAGAAAATTTTATTTTGTAAAACACATGAAAGAGCTAGGCTAAGGGGCAAATAGACTCGGCCAAGATAGGGTTTGGCTCAGCCTAAGCAAGGTTTGGGTTCAGCCTGGGTAAACTAAGTGGTTCGGCAACTATCTTTGAATGAAGGGTTCAGTTTGGTTCAAGGCAAGGCTAGGATAGGGTTTGGATGGGTTCGGCCATGGTTTTGTCACGGCTAGGGTTTGGCAAGAGGGAAAGTGGATGGTTATGGATTGATTGGTTAAGGTTTTGGGAAGAGGGGAAGTGGATGTAGCCGAGGCAATTAGAAGGGGAAGGAAAAGGAGGGGTTTGGCTAGGGTTTGGGAAGTGGTGGTCACGGCCTAGGTTTTGGGAAGTGGTGGTGGATGGTCGGCTATGGGAGGAGGAGGTGAAGGTCATATGGTATGGCCGAAATTTGAAGGAGGATGGAGGAAAGTTTTAGAGAAAAATAAAATAAAATTTCTGTGAGGGAAGAAGAGAAGACGTACTTTAATTTCTGAGCAGGAAAAAAGAGAATGATAGATGAGAAGGCATAAATAAATTTTGTACGTACTTTATTTCTTAACTGATGCCTCTTCAATGAACACACTACAGGTGACTTTTAGAATACCCTAGCCCATTAGCCTAAGCCTAATAGCTAAAGACAAAATAAAACATGAAAACAATTGCGTGTAATAAGCTGAAAACAGCAAATTTTGAGAAGTAGAAACCAAAATTTTACGAAACGAAAATCAGAGGAAAGGTTAAAATCAAATCCATCTTCATAAAAAAAGAATAAAATTTCAAGTTTACGATTTTCAACAGGAAGTCAAACTTTGACCAAAGTCGATCAAAAAATAAATTTTCAGAAAAAACTTTATTTCATTAAATTTGGAAGAACATTTCACCTCAAATCCCAAAATTTTACATTAAAATTCCAAATTTATCGTTTTTAAAGTAATTAAAAGCAAAGTTTAAAGAACAATTCCATTTAAAATATTTACTGAATTCTTGGGTTGTTACACTCCCCCCACTCAAAACTTTTCATCCTCGAAAAGGAACGAGACATAGGAAAACAAAGAAAGATAAAATAGAATAATGAATAGTAGCTGGAACAAACAATTTTAGATTCGAAGCACGTATGCTCTCCTCTATCTCCCAGGTACAATCCCGATCATCAGTACTCCACTGCACTTTGACCAGGTTGATAGATTTCCTTTTCAGCTGCTTCGTACCTCTATCGATAATACGAAGTGGCTTCCTCTAGACAGTAAGGTTTGGCTCAACATCCAAACTCTCGAGAGCAGAAGGTTGACAAATAAAAATGGATCGTGAAGATACTGACGAAGGTGCGAAACAAGGAACAAATTATGCACTCTAGAAAGCTTCTCAGGCAAATCCAAACGATAAGCTAAAGAACCAACTCTCTCTAAGATGCGAAAAGGCCCAACGAACCTACAACAAGCCTTCCTTTTCGACCAAACCGAATCATATTCTTCAACGGAGAGACCTTAAGGAAAACCTGATCACACATAAAACTCCAGACTCCTCCTACGCCTATCAGCATACTTTTTCTACTTATCCTGAGAAATTCTTACCTTCCTCCTAATCTCCTCAACCCTCTTGCATGCCTCAAGAATCATATCAGGACCAAGAACCAAACGATTACTGGATTCAATCCAACAAGATGGTGATTTGCAAGGTCGTCGATAAAGAGAAGGAAATGGAGCCATTTCGGTACTAGCCTGAATTCAAAAGATGGAATAAGATAGATAAATATTTAAGACAACCTTAAATAGAACATTTGAGATTATACCTGATAACTGTTGTCATAGGTGAATTCAACTAGATGGAGATGATCTTTCCAAGATCCTCCATAATCAAGGACACAGGCACGAAGAAGATCTTTTAGAATCTGATTCACTCTTTCTGTTTGACCGTCGGTCTGTGGATGGTAAGTAGTGCTCAAATTCATATGAGTACCTAAAGCTTCCGGAAAAGCTCTCCAAAACTGACTGGTAAAGATGAGATTCCTATCACAAACAATATTGACTGGAACACCAAGACGAATAACCTCTCTCATAAAAATCTCAACTAAACTCAAAGCAGAATAGTTGGACCTAACCGGAATGAAATGAGCTGACTTGGTCAATTTATCAACAACTACCCAAATACTCTCATTACCTCTCTTAGTCCTTAGTAATCCATCAATAAAATCCATAGAAACCTGTTCCTATTTCCAATTGGGAATCATAAGGGGTTGCAATAATCCAGCGGTCTTTTAATGATCTGCCTTGACTTGCTGACAAGTCGCACACCTACTAACAAAATGGGAGATATAATGCTTCATATCACTCCACCAATACAGCTTCTTCATATCCTGATACATCTTCGTCACACCTAGATGAATAGAAAGTCTAGACCAATGATTTTTCCTGAAATAACACTAGACTCAATCCATCGACATTCGAGACACAAATTCCATTATTAATCCTCAAAATCCCTTTAACATCAATCTAAGCTCTACTACCATCTTGGCTACTACTACCTTTTCTACGAACATTCTCCTTAATAAGCCTAATCATCCTATCCTCATCCTACTTAGCAAAAATACGATCCATAAGAGGAGAAGAAACAACAAGCCGACACAACATCGCCTTCTTCCGACTTAAAGCATCGACTACAACATTAACTTTTCCTAGGGTATATTTGATGTCGAGGTCATAAGAAGCAAGAAACTCAAGCCATCTAACCTGCCTCTGATTCAAATCCTTCTAGGTGAAAATATACTCTAAAGACTGATGATCCGTAAAGAGCTCAAACTTAGTACCCAAAAGATGATGTCTCCAAAGCTTCAAAGCAAAAAACCACGGCAAGCAATTCCAAATCATGGGCTGCATAATTGGCTTCATGGGTCTTCAACTGACGACTGGCATAAGCAATAATCTTCCCATCCTACGTCAAAACAGCTTCCAAACCATCACGAATAGCATAAGTGTATACTGTAAATCCCTCATTTCCACTTGGAACGGTAAGAACTGGTGTGGAAGTAACCTTGCGCTTTAACACATTAAATGCAGCTTCACACTTATCATTCCATATAAATTTAGCATTCTTACAAGGAAAAGTAGTGAGAGGTGCAACAGTCTGAGCAAAATTCTCAATAAATCTCTGATAATAACCAACAAGGTCCAAAAAGCTACGGATATCAGATGGAGTCCTAGGAATTTCCCAATCCTAAAATAGAATAGGGAAAAATAAGAATTATAGAGAATGATAGAATAATCAAATGAGAAGATACACTCACATTGATCGCAGTGATCTTAATTGGATCAACAGAAACTCCATTACCAGAAACAATATGCCCGAGAAATCGGACTTCATTTTTCTAGAAATGGCATTTTAAGAATTTAGCATTCAACTGATGACTCCTAAGAGTCCCAAGAACAATGCTCAAATGAGATTCATGCTCCTCCATAGACTTAGAAAAACAAGAATATCATCGACGAACACTAGAACAAATTTGTTTGGAACATCACGAAAAACCCGATTTATAAGATCAACAAAGAAAGCTGAGGCATTGGTCAAACCAAAAGGCATAACTAACCATTCATAGAAACCATTTTTAGTACGGAAAGCGTTTTTAGGAATACTTTCCTCTGCAACTCTGAGCAGGTGGAAACCTATGGCAAGATCGAGCTAAGAAAATACCTTAGCTCCATAAAGCTAATCGAACATATCATTAATGCAAGGCATAGGATATCTGTTTCTCATAATGAGCTTGTTCAGCTCCCTATAGTCAACACACATCCTCGAAGAACGGCTAGAATTAGTGACGAAAACCACAGCTGCTCCCCATTTGGAATGACTAGGTCTGATCAGACCTTTGGAGAACAAGTCCTTAGTTTGCTTCCTCAAATCAACCTTTTCACGGGGTGCCATTCTTCTAGGAGGTAGAACTATAGGTCGAGCTCTAGGAATAAGATCAATACAGAATTCAATTTCCTGCTTAGGAGGTAAAGAAGTGATTTCACCAAATACATTGGGATAGAGTTGAACCACAATAGTTGAATCGAGATCACCAAGACAAGAATCAGGACAATAAATAAAGCTGCCGGCATAATTTTGAGGCATACGGCACTGAATCACCAAAGGATTACCCCCATCATCAACAAGAGAAACAGTTCGGGTTTTACAAGTGTAAGGACCCGAAATTTTCGATTTCGAAATTTCAAATAGTTATGAAAAAGAAGAAAGAGATAGAAGAAGAAGAAGATCAGAACATCAACATCTCACCTTCGCAGTGGATAAAATATAATAATAAATATTATGAGTTTACAAAAGAATATTATATCTGTCGATTACATTTTAATACATCATAGTGACACATATATAAAGACACTGGATATACACGATCATCTTGTCTCATATATACAACAATATAAATACATCGGAAATACTCTATACGTTCTTGCCACCCAGCTCGCTTCCTGAGCTCCAGAACGCCCCTACCAGAAAATCTATAATACTCGGTCTGACCCGAGCATTACATCAACTAACACCCGGGTCAGGCTGGAAACCAGCGTGAGTAACTCGTCCAACAGGGAATACAAAGCATAGAACCGGGGCAACTCGAATCAATTTACAAATTCACAATATGTTAAAGAGATCATTTATTTCACACATAAGTTTTCTAAGTACCAAAAGATTTAGATTTAAACTAGTCCAATTCCTTTAAAACACTTCATTCCAGCCTATAGATTTCACATATCAATCTATAATAATTCGAAGTGGTTTCGGGTATTTCCTAATACCCGACCCTGGTCTCTTAAAGTCTCATGTCATCCAAATCCAAGTTATCCAAATGAAACACACAACATTTCATATCAGAGATATCAACTCATTTCAAGGCATCCAATACCATTTAGTCATCCATAAGCAAAGCTTAATCACATACAAATTTAATTTAATTAATCCTGATTGAATTACTAACCTCAACCACTTAGATTTCTTCATTTAACATTAATTAGTTTCAAATCAATTAATCAATCATCCCTTCATTATTCATCTTAATTAATCACCCGAGATTAATTATCCTTCAATCACATTCAAGTAATTAATTTTAATTAATTTTACAATATTAATTATTCTTAACCAAAATCAATAAGAAATCTTAATTACTTCGTGAATTAATTGACTATTTTAATTACATTAATCCTTAATTACTTATATTAATTAATTTCTCATAAGTCACTTATTATTGATTAATTAATCTTAATTAATCAAATCTTTAATTACATTATTAATTGTACAAATTAATGATTTCCAATTATATTTTAATTTATCCTAATCTAAATTAATTACTTTAAGCGATTAACCATTAATTAAACCCCAAATATTAATCATTCTTGATAAATCTCAACTAGTAATTAACTACCCATTTATTTACTTCACTAAATAAATTAATTACTCTTTAATTAATTATCTTAATTAATCTCTTGATTTATTACACAAAGTAATTATATTTTATTAATTATATTAAGTAATTACCTATCGAACTACCCAATGATTATTCTAAATTAATTAAACTTAGTTAATTAACTTAAATCTTAATTAATTAATTCAAACCCTCAATTTCTAAATTAATTAACCCAAATCATTAATCAATTGAGTTAATTAATTATCCATTTTAATTACCCTACTAACTTAATGAATCATAAATCATTATGTTCTTATTAACATTAAAATGAAAATATTATTTATTTATTTATTTATGATTTAAGTTTAAAACAATTTAAAACTCGAATACTTCGAGTCAAGAAAAAATTAACTCGAGAACCAACCAAAACTAAAGTCACCAGATCATCAGTTCACAGTGCACATTAAATCAATTCAATCATGCAACCAAATACATAAATTTAACCATTTAAATTAAAATAAAAATCCAACAGAGTGAGATTTACTCACCTTTGCTTTTACTGTTTTCAATCCATTCCAACTGGCTGGTTCCCTTGATTTTAAACCTTGTATGACCATTTACAGTTTATTAAGATTCCAAATAGATCAGAAAATAAATTTCCATTTATTTATCTAATTTAAACTAAAAATTAATTTATCTAAAAATTAAATTTTTAAACTAACTTTATTTAGATAGTTCAATGTCTAAAACCCCTATATTTTCCTGATTTACATAAGTTTAACACAGCAACCTAATTTTTATAAATTCATTTCCTATTAAATCTAAGATACAAATTCAAATTAAACTAACAAAATATAGAAGGACCCATACCTGCTTCCCAAAACAATTGAAACCGCAACCAACTCGCGCTTGAGAATAACCTCTGTTCCACAACCATCTTCTTCCACTACAATCACGACAATTACCAATAACTCAAACTCGAAATCGCGTCAAACTCCGCCGAACCAAATACCAATACTTTTGAAACTTCACCAAACACACAGGCAGCATCGAGCAACCCCAATCACCAAACTTCATCATGAATTCCTCCTCACCCACCAATTACCAGCAATTCGAACTCGCACCCCGAACCTGGCTCGCGTCCACTTCACGGCCACAACCCTGAACACGCTGCACCCCTAACGGTCTCAAATCCAATTCTCGAGCAACCGAATCGCCTCCTTCCCAATCGCACATCTCCACCGCCGAGTAGCTCACCACTTCCTCCATCCATGCGCACGCGAGCCTCCCAGAACGTCACGCGATTTGCTGTCGACCCCGATTCCACGAGAATCAAAGTACACCCTAGAATCGCGACCGACTTCCCATATTTCCTAGTTTTTTAATTTTATAAAGTCGATGTCGAAAAAATTGAATTAGAGGGGAGGAGAATGAATTTCGAATAAAGGAGGAGATACGACTTTAAGAAGAGAGAGTGGCGTGCTTGGAAAGGAAGAAACGACGTATTGAAGAAGGTTGCTGTTTATTTTATTAATATTCTGAAATTTTACAAACTTTTCGAACGAACTTCGAATCAGACAAGCCACCAGGCGTTTATAAGGTTTTACCAGCGTTCCAAATACAATGGAACGTGTTTCGGAGGCTAATTTGATCTTATGTGGAAGTTAGCTTTTTAAATCGATTTGAAATATTAAATTATCGGTTTTAATTTCAACGCGTTTCTCACCCGTACGAGCAAGTGGTAAATCCAAACGCTATGAAATTTACAATCCGATAATAACTAACTATTACGGATCCAATGGAACTAGTTTCGTCGAACTCCGAGACTGTGCCTCGGAAGACTATTTTTAAATGTCAATTTAAACGATATATTTTCAAAACTGAGCAAATCACCTTTAAATTAAATTTCAACCGTTTTATTATTTTCAGTAACATCATTACAAAGTTTACAAGCCCTTTAAATTATTTTTAACAGTCTTAAAACTGAAGAGTCAATAATTTACCCAATTTCGGTTTATTAAATCCAATAACTTAATTGCTATTAATAATAACATTTGAATTCAAGTTAAAAATTAACTTTTAAATATTTAAAATAAATTAATTATTCCATTTTAAATTGTTAAACATTTTGGGTCGTCACATTCCTCCCCCATTAAAAGAATTTCGTCCCCGAAATTACTAATTAGGAAGAATGGTCCAAAACCCGTTATAATTTTTTCAAAACCAAA
Organism: Allium cepa; assembly: GCA_030765085.1. Lineage (NCBI taxonomy): Eukaryota > Viridiplantae > Streptophyta > Magnoliopsida > Asparagales > Amaryllidaceae > Allium > Allium cepa. The sequence continues at coordinate 183,863,492 of CM060945.1, forward strand.
TAGTTTTATCAACTTGCCATAACATATCTTTTATTAAAGACCCACTATTACTTAAACCAACTTCCCAAAACCTTCCATAGTTTTCAAATAATACCCTTTTTCTCAATTATTCAAATTTCAATTTAAAACCGAATCTTGAAATATCAAAATTTTCTCAAATTTTTTCTAACTTACTAAATTTTCGAAAAATTTCGCCAGCGTCTCCTTTGCGCTGCTAGCTCGGTACAACTACAAAATGCCTCTACAGGCTCGCAAATTTTAAAAGAAAACAAAAGGCCAAGTGGCTAGATCAAAAACCTAATCCAATTTCATATAGAAATTTAAATACATGCCTTTTAGTCGGGCAATTCAAATTTATCTTCTGAAATCAAAACTAATTTTCCTTTTCCTTTATAATACCTGCATAACTTACTTAGCAATAATATCCAATCATAGCCTTAAAAATTATTTTATACATTTCCTTGTAGAAGTTTTCATATCTATTTCAAATTAGTTTTCCCATTTCCATATGATTTCAATTTGTCTTCAATTCTGAATATTGAATTTTATCTTCCATTTATAACTGATTCATATCATTATTTTGAATTAGTTTCATCTATTAATTTATTTCAATTTCCAATTTGAAATTGTTTTGTCGTTAACAAAAATTTCCAAAAATTTTCTAACTTCCAAAATTTTCGGAAAATTTTGGCAGAGTCTCCTTTGTACGGAGGAGCTTTTGCAATTTGACAAGAGATATAAATATATATACATCGAGCCACCCAGTCGGAAAATTAAAAACAGTTCATATTTCCTATTTTTATTGCGTGGGCGTACCTTTATTTAGCATTTTAAGCAAGCGGCTTATTATTTTAGCAATTAGTGCAACCAAACCAGCCAAACGGCCTTCAAGTACCTGTACTTACTCAATTTAAATATGTAAGTTCCATATATAGAAAATTTATTAGCATTTCACTTCCTTTCAATGGCTAAACACATGCATTTCATAAGCAACAAGCACCAAACGCTTTCCATAAGCGATTTACATGATTTAAAGCTAATTCAATTTGTTTTTAATCCAAACAAGCTCATAATCACTTCAAATGATTCAAAAATCAATTTTATTAGGTTCTATTAATTCATAGAATTTCTTTACCTTCGTTTACGTCAAACGACAACTATTTTAATGCAAATTCGGCGATACTCGCTTAATAGAGTATCCATTTTAGTTTATAACTACTTCAAATTAATTTCAACTCATTCTGTATTTAATTTCATTTCATTTATAATTTATTCACCCACCATACGTTTGCATTTCATTTCATCTCTGCATTGGTTTCATTCTAAAACTATTTCATTGAGCTTGACAACATTCGATGCTTATATTAATATCCATTTTCCAAATAAATTTAACCCAAACGTTTATTTTTTGGACTTCCATTCTACTCGAAACCAAGCTTTTATTGACTTAAGAAATTTTACTTAAATTTAATTGTAACAACCCGGAAATTTTCAAACCCGAAAATTCCAGATAGTTATGAAAAAGAAGAAAGAGATAGAAGAAAAAGAACAGAAACATCAACATCTCACATTTGCAGCGGATAAATATAATAATGAATAATAGTTTACAAAATAATATTATATCTGTCGTTTACATTTATAATACATCAGAGTTTCACATATACACAGTCACTGAACATATACAAATCAACATGTCTCAGATTTACAATATTATAAATACAGCGGAAATACTCTATACACTCTTGCCATCCAACTCGCCTCCTGAGCTCCAGAACGTATCTACCTGAAAATCTATAATACTCGGTCTGACCCGAGCATTACACCAAGGTAACACCCGGGTCAGGCTGGAAACCAGCGTGAGTAAACCCAACTAACATGGAATACCAAAACAAACAACTTATATAAAACCCGGGTAACAAATATCAATTTAACAAATTCGCAATTTGCTATAGACAACACTTATTCCACACATCAATTTCTAAATACCAAACTCAGATAAAATAAATCCAATTTGCTTAAATCATTTCATTCCAGCTTTTTGGTTTCACAAATCAATTTACAAAGTCACAATGTGCCATCGTCATAACTTATTTTCAAAATAAGTATTCTACGTGCCAATATCTAGATTAAATAATCCGATTCATTTGAATCCATTTATTCCAACCTATCAATTTCTCATATCGATTTATAAGAAATTCAAAGTGGTTTCGGGTATCTTCCCAATACCCGATCCCGGCCTCTTCGAGTCTTGTGTCATCCTAACCCAAGTTATCCAGATGAAATATGCGACATTTCATATCAGAGATATCAACTCATTCAAAGCAACCAATACCAATAAATCATCCATAAGCAGAGCTTAATCACATACAAATCAATTCAGTTGATTCTAATTAAATTTCAATCCTCAATCGCTTAGATTCTCTCATTAATTAATTCCAAATCAATCAATTAATTAATCAGCTCTTCCATATTCATTCATCTTAATTAACAACCCTGGATTAATTATCTTCCAATTCCATTCAAGTAATTTTCTTTAATTAATTTCACGATATTAATTTTCTTACCAAATCAATAAGTAATCTTTAATTACTTCACAAATTAATTAGCTGTAATCAATTACACTAGTTCTTAATTACTTATATTAATTAACTTCTCATAAGTCATTTATTATGAATTAATTAGTCCCAATTAATCAAATCTTCAATTACTTCATTAATTATATAAATTACCGATTTCCAATTATATTTCAATTTATCTTAATCTAAATTAATTACATTAATTAAAAACTATCCATTTAATCATCTTAATTAATCTCTTGTTTAATTACATAGTAGTTGTATTTTATTAACTTCATTAAACAATTATTTATCAAACTATCAAATGATTATTCTGAATTACTTACTCTTAATTAATTAACTTACAACTTAACTTATTAATTAGTTCAAACCCTTAATTACTAAAGTAATTAACCCAAATCATTAATTAATTAAATTAATTATTTATTTATTTTAACCACCCTTATATTTCTTTCAAAAATCCAATTTATATATTTCGATAACTCAGAGTACCGAAATATTCAAGCAAACCACAGCATTCCGCATTCCAATTACCAAAAATATTCATCACAGAATATCAATCTTTCCAGTATATACTACATAGTACTATATAATATAGCACATCAGTCCAATTCAACCATTTAACCAATCATTTAAATTTAACCATTTAAATTTAATTAAAAACCCAGAAGAGTGGGTTTTACTCACCTTGATTTTTGATTTGCAAATCCGATCCAATCTCGACTTGGCTTCACGGTTTCAACCTTGTATAAACATTTTATAATTTATTAATAATTTGATCTAATCTGATAATTTATTTTTAACATTAAATAAATTTTAATTAACTAGTTTTAAATAATGGTTCTCATCATTTATTTTTTTATGAAATGAAATCTACTGGGATAATAAAACCCTAAATTTAACTTTACTATTAGATTTTGATAACCAATTTATTTTATCGAAACTACATATATATTTTAAAAAAATCTACACAGATTAAAAATCTATAATAATCTTTGTTATCTACCTAAATTAACTAAATAGGTAAGGGTATATTTATTTATACATATTTATACTTTAGATATTAAATTGAAAAACGTAATTTAATTATACCTCGCTGCCAAAATCTCTTCGAACCTTGGCCAAAGATATAATCGCAACTCCAAATCATTTGCCAAGCTCGATCCTGTCCCACTGCCGAGCACCACTGTAACGCCCCAGAAATTTTCGACTTTCGAAAATTCAACATCGATACTCACTTTATCGACTGCCGAGAAATCGAAGGCCGGAAACCCGAAATGTTATGGGTTTAAGAAAGAAGAAAAGAAAAAAAAAAGTGAGAAGATAGAAAAGATAGAGAAAAGAAAACAGAAAATAGAACGGAACAGAAAACATCAGAACAACATCAGAATCTCACAATTCGCAGCGGGACAACATATAATAAATAAATGAATAATCTTTAAACAAAGAACTATATCAGTTATTACATTACATTTCATTACATCATATCATCAGAGTGTACAACAACAATAACAAACAGCGGAAAAGAAATACTATATACTAGTAATACGCCATGCCATCCATCTTGCCTCCAGCAACTCCAGAATATCCAGAATATCCTAATAAACCTAACTCTTGACTGCCCGTGTGGAAATTGGTGGGCACCCAGAGTTTAGGAAGGAAAACAATAAACTCCGAGTCAGTCATGTGACTGGTGTGAGAACTCAAAACAGTTTATTTATCTTTAAAATCAAAATAGAGGAATATTTTTAAAGTCAATTCGCAATGCTTTTAAAAATGAGACTACCATAAGGCCTCCCGCACACACACACAATGCAAACGCAGAATCGGAGGAGATTTCTCCTTATGATAGTCAAAGATGCTTGATACGCATTTAAAAGAACATTTGATATTATTATTAGTGCATAGTGTAGGAAAAAATTCATTTTCGAAAGTAAAGATATAAATCTTAGCCAGCATAGACATCCCACACTTATGCCTACTATAGCTACCATGTTCAATAGCAGGTTACCGCCACATTCCATGGCAGGTTATACAACTAAAACCGTACAAGTCTCGTATTGTTTTTTTGGATTTCCAACGAATGATCAGGCCAAGGAACTTCCCATTGCCACATGAGAATGCCTCTGGATGGACATCCCCGAGAACCAAACCGGATCTCTACCAACACAAGGCCGGGTTACCCCTAACTGAGTAACAACTGACCGAATATGCCATCCCCCGGTCCTTTGGGACCTTTCACCGAGCGCTCGTAATCAATTCACACAATCATAAAGTGTTTTCAACATGAGTAAGTATCTGGGCTCCATACCATGATACCATCCTTTTCCAGAAGGAAATTCACATATCCTAAAGGGCGCTACCCCTCATAACCTTGCTGCATCTTTCCTGTTTTGACCATTCCCGGGTGTGAGGCTCGACGAAGTCACGTCCACAAAAACATACTTTATACAAAAGCCATGCTTTGGGTCAACAAATGATCATAGAAATGATCACCAAGATAGACGATCAAATAAATGATCCTATCACAAATAATCAACACAATGATCATTTCACAGCAACACTCAGCATGTCACATTACCAAAATGGGAATATATCGCTGATAACCTTCAACTACATAACCTCTGAGCTCGTACGTCTCAAAAAAGGGTGTTAAGCGAAGAGAATAAATTCTCCGCCACCAACAGAAATATATTTGAAAGAAATCAGCTTTATATCTCAATTTGTAATGTCAGACATACAATCCATACAAGTCTGTTCCGGCTCGAACAGAACCGAAGGCACTTACAAAGAAGTCCTTGCAATCCGGATAATCTCTAATCACGTCCGGACTTCCCATCACATAGGGAGTCTCTATACCGTAGCTACTCGGTGCAAAGACAATCGACGAGTTGTCCTTTCGCTTTCAAAAAGATCCGGTCTTCAACACCGGTCTTCAAATGCAATTCATAACGACGATCACATATTCGGAATGGGTTATACGACCCCATGGTCCTTCCCCGGTTAACCCGAATAGTGAGCGCTTATTCAAAAATAAGTGTGGCATTCAAATTCATACAAATCACATCAAATACCCATTCAAAGGGAAATATTGATAGTCGGTTATTGAACTATCAATGGATATGCACAACATCACCAGTTTCCAAATAATTTTCCAAAATATCTTTACAAGATATATAATTTCAATACCTCAAAAATAAATCAATATTTATTTTTAAACAAGTTCCCCTTTCTTTTATAAATTCCATAGTGAATTTATATTTCAAAATATCCATGCATATACGATTTCAATTATTCATTTCAATTTATCTTCAAAAAGATAAATTCTCAAAATATTCACTTTATATTGGAAAACATTTCCATACTTATTTAATAAGTAATTCACGAATTTTATTTATTTTCAACACTTAGAAAATATTCAATATACTTAAATCGAGATTAAGTATATATTTCATTCTTTAAGGAAATCATTCACTTAAACGTATTTATTTGGGCCAAAACGAATGTTGCGTAAAACATCGTTACGACAACCCAAAATCACTAGTATAGGGATTCGAAATTAAAATAGATATATAAATCCCAATACTATACAAAACATTTCCTTTCGGAAATCATTTACTATAACAATAGTGCTATAGTCCACCATTTCCTTCTATTTCTCGAAAACGTCTATTTCAACAATACATGTTGAAATCTATGGTTTCGAATCTCAACACATTTTAAAACATCGTTAGATCATTTTAATTCTATTTAAAACATCAAATCTAAACATTTTCTTTAACATATTATTCACTATTCAAAAACGTGAATATACTACGTTAATCAATTTCATCCTTTCTATACATTTTATTTCAAAGGATTATTCACAGTTAAAAACGTGAATATAACTCCATTACTAGGTTTCAACAATTTACTTATCAAAATAAGTCGTTTGCGAATTTATAAAACAACGTTTATAAATTCTATTTCTATTTGTTTTATAACTACTTCCTTTTTATACATCTCCTTTATTAACCTATTCGATTTATAACTCAATTATATAACAAAAGTTCATATTATAAGTTAAATGCTTATAAAACGATTATTTTACAAAATCGTTCCTTTAAACTTCATAATTATAAATCTTATAACTTATAAGATTCAATTATTTATCCAAAACCATTCTTTTAATAACTTTATAAATTTTATAAACCTACTGCTTATAAAATTCCATTTATAACTTCACCGTTTATAATTCTATAAATTTCATTCATTTATGAAATTCATTTACAATTCATTCTAACACTTATAAAAACTTGTTTTATAATTCAAATATTTTCATTTATAAATTATCAATTTATAAATCCTTTATAAAATCAATTTATACTATTAGTTTAAAACATCTTTAATCTCCTTTATAATTTCATCATTTTGATTTATAAAATAATTAAATTTTATAAATCCTATTTTTAAACTTTTTATAATAAATTCAAAAAACCAATTTAATTATTTTATAAAAACATTAACCCATATTTCTCAAAAATCAATCTTTAACCGTATTTCTCAAAATCATAATTTTTTATAACTTTAAAAATTATAACGTTTATTTATTTAAAATGGATCAGTTCCAAAAATATTTTATAAACGTATACTTTCAAAAATCACTTTGAAATCCTTTTAAAATTCCAAAATTTGGTCCAATGATGCTACACACCAAATAGCCAATCACGACAACAACGATATCATATATCGATATGATAATCCATCAAATATCAAAATATATAAAATCAAATAAATACTGTTGAGGAATCCAGTTGGATCCCTCCAACCTGTTTTCCTGCATCCACAAACATTAGCACAATACCAATTCCGCTCCAGTACGGAATTATCGCGGTATATGGGATTTATAATATTATCCGCTTAATAGACGGCGCAATAGGGTCTCATCCGCTAAAAAATGCGGGAAATCAATAACTCCAATATATACATATGCCAATATATATATTGCTATTGTATATAATACCAATTTCACTATTTATGAAATATTCGCGGTATATGTTTTTAATAAATAACATCCGCTTACTAACGGCGTATAATGTCTATTTTAACAATCAATAGATAACAATCATCATTCAAACATGCATTCAAATATTTTAAATCTAACTATTTAAAATAAAATCGAAACCGATTCGATTGAGTGAGAAGTTCTCACCTTGATTTCAATTTCGTTTTAGCGATTTATTTCGAATAAAATTAAACGGACGTTTAATTTTACCCGAAATTCTCACTAACTCCAAACGACTCCAATCCAATTTCATCGCGTAGTGCTCGTCCATACGATTCCAACGCAACTGGTTTCGCGCGTTTTCGACCTCATATGAAAAAGATATGATTTTTACAAGTTTACACGACTTATATTCATAAATTTTACAACAAAATTTAATTTTTTAACCTTCATCTAAATCCTAGCCCTTGGATCCAAACCCCCCCCATCAGGACCGTGCGTTCCTTCCATCTCCCTCACGTTCATCTACAGGCCGTATATGCATATGAACCCAACACGCCGCCCCCTAGGGCTCCAAATCGCCACCTCCACGAGCAATTTCAAGTCGATCAGGATACTTCATTCGAAAGCCCAACTCCCCCTCTACCTTCGGCCACCACCCTATGCGACTCAGCGCCCTATTCCCCCTCGATAAACGTGAGCAACTGACCCCAAACGCGGCCATCCTGTTGACGATCCTGGCAACGAAACTCGATCACAACCGTACAGATCGATAGAGCACGAGATGCTCTACAATGTTGTAGTTGACAACATTCGCTAATCGTTTATAAATTGGGAGAGATTAAGGGGGAAAGATCGAACGTTTCTGGCCTTTGGTTCTGGAGACGGCGGCTAGGATTAGGTTTAGTTTTTTTTTTATTTGTGAAGTAGATGGTCTATTTATAGGAAACGAACGAAACACTATTCATTCCGGAAATTCCGAACTCCGATTCACGCGCCGTAACCAGCGTTTCTAGGGTTTACCCCGCGTTCCGGACACAATGGAACAGATTTCGAAAGCTAATTCGGACATCTGTGCGAGTTATGGCTATAAACGTTCAATTTAAATTAAACCGATTTAAACGATTTTCTAGGCGTTTTAATTTGTACCGGACAAACGGTAAATCCAATTGACACGAAATTTGAAACCTTACAATAATATCACATTACGGATCCGATGAAACTATTTTCGTTGAAATCCGAGACTTTTTGAAAAATGGCTATTTTAACTCGCCAAATTAATATTAAAAACAAATCGATGCGTTTCGAGCTGCCACGATCAAACGATAACTCCGATTGACACGAAAATTCAAATCCGGTAATAACTAACTATTACGGATCCAATGGAACTGGTTTCGTCCAATTCTGAGACTGTTCAAAAATTGACAATTTTCACTAGTCGATTAAATACTAAAATATTCAATTTTCACAAATTAACTTTTAATTCGATTTTAAAAGTTCCAAAATATCATTCTAACTCCAATATGATAAAATAAAATTTTACAAATCATTTTCAATCATATTTAACCCAATTTTCAATTATTTCCATAATTTAACATATTAAATTATTGATTTAATCATTCAATTAAATCCAATTATTCAAAATAAAATTTATTCGACTTATAAATTCACTTATAAATATTTAAAATTAATTAAATATTCAAATTTTAATTACTAAAAATCCTGGGTCGTTACAATCTTCCCCCCTTAAAAGAATTTCGTCCTCGAAATTAACAAGTAAGAAAAGTTATAGTATTTATTAACTTTCCCAAAATCCATAGTTAAACTTCTTACAATACTTTACTAAGTTTTGAAATCATACTTAGTTATCTTTTCAAAACAACTACCATTGTTTAACTTTCAATTCCAAATCAAAGTTATAGTTTTCAAAATTTTCCAATTTTTCTCAAATTTTTTCTAACGCCTTAAATTTTCGGAAAAATTCGCCATAGTCTCCTTTGCGCGGCTCGATCCAAAAAAAATGACAGTATATATATATATCACAAATATACATCTCATCAAGTAATGAGGCATACCGAAGGGAAAAAGTATAAAAGTACGGTATGTAATCCGAGATATGTACCTTATATTTTATTAGCGAGCATAGACGGCTAATATAGCGCGAAAGCGAGCTCCAAATGCGAAGCAAACGCGATCCGCACCTACTAAACACTCAACAAACAACATGAGAATCATGAATATAGACAATAGTATCAGTATACAACATATAGCAACATAATAACTATATATGTCAACATAGCAATTGAAACAAAAGCAATATATTCAACCATCAACCAACTAACATCCAACTATCATTCATAACCAATAAATATTCATTCATATTCTCATTCATATTCAATGAATTGGGTTTTCAATTTAATCACATTTGATTCATTAACAGTGGATGTTCTTACTAACATTCATTTTCAATTAGTTTATATTCACTAATTCATATTCAAGTTGGTTCACTTCCAAATCAAATTCACTTCTATTTAAGATTCACTAAACTTCCAATTGAATTTAAATTACTTTAGCTTTCAATTTCATTAACTCAATTTCATTAATACTTAATGAATTATATACAATCAACTAACAATCATATATCAACCAATGTATATTAATTACAACCAAATTCCTTTGCTTACAATTGGTTTAATTAAATTGATTTTCATTCAACTATTCAACTTTCAATAACATTAGATTTTAATGAATTAACACTTACATTCATTATTCCATATCAGCTTTATTTGCATTTAATTGATTAACATTCAATCCATTAATTCAATTCAATTACAAAAGTTGAATTTCTTTTACATAACTTAAGTTCACATTTATCACTTCACTTTATTAATTTACTTTGATACCAAAATCAACTTAATTCAACATTTCTTAAGTTAAATTTCATTTTTACAAACATTACTTGGTTTTACATAACTTAAATTCCAACTTATAAATCTATTCAGATTCCAATTCTAAGTAAATTTCCATTTAACTTTAAATTCATTTTTATTTACAACTCATATTCATAAATATATTCATATAGTTTCACTTCTCATATATATAAGTTCATTTCACAATTGTAAATTACTTTAATTATAATTTTATACTTATAATTCTTTTGCTTATACAATTATTCTTTTACTTAGATTATTCAAACAACTTAACAATCCACTTATATACACTTTAATAATTCTGAAAAATTATTTCTTTATATATAAAATATACTCAAGGTAAATTATTTCATTTACCAAATTTAAAACAATATTGTGTCGAATTGTTCTGTACAAGTGTTTAGAGATCCCTATCAACAACGTTAATTACTCGTATTAACCAGAATCCATATACCACTCAACAAACCAATCATCACAATATAAAACAATTTTATATTCACTAACAAATACGCTCTCATAGCTATTATTACACTCAAACTCATTCTAGAGTACTACTGACTCTATCTCTAATGAGTAATACCCAACAGAACCATGGTTGTTGCTTAACCATAAGCTCTGATACCAAATGTAACTCCCCGGAAATTTTCGACTTTCGAAAATTCAACATCGATACTCACTTTATCGACTGCCGAGAAATCGAAGGCCGGAAACCCGAAATGTTATGGGTTTAAGAAAGAAGAAAAGGAAAAAAAAGAAGAGAGAAGATAGAAAAGATAGAGAAAAGAAAACAGAAAATAGAACGGAACAGAAAACATCAGAACAACATCAGAATCTCACAATTCGCAGCGGAACAACATATAATAAATAAATGAATAATCTTTAAACAAAGAACTATATCAGTTATTACATTACATTTCATTACATCATATCATCAGAGTGTACAACAACAATAACAAACAGCGGAAAAGAAATACTATATACTAGTAATACGCCATGCCATCCATCTTGCCTCCAGCAACTCCAGAATATCCTGATAAACCTAACTCTTGACTGCCCGTGTGGAAATTGGTGGGCACCCAGAGTTTAGGAAGGAAAACAATAAACTCCGAGTCAGTCATGTGACTGGTGTGAGAACTCAAAACAGTTTATTTATCTTTAAAATCAAAATAGAGGAATATTTTTAATGTCAATCCGCAATGCTTTTAAAAATGAGACTACCATAAGGCCTCCCGCACACACACACAATGCAAATGCAGAATCGGAGGAGATTTCTCCTTATGATAGTCAAAGATGCTTGATACGCATTTAAAAGAACATTTGATATTATTATTAGTTCATAGTGTAGGAAAAAATTCATTTTCGAAAGTAAAGATATAAATCTTAGCCAGCATAGACATTCCGCACTTATGCCTACTATAGCTACCATGTTCAATAGCAGGTTACCGCCACATTCCATGGCAGGTTATACAACTAAAACCGTACAAGTCTCGTATTGTTTCTTTGGATTTCCAACGAATGATCAGGCCAAGGAACTTCCCATTGCCACATGAGAATGCCTCTGGATGGACATCCCCGAGAACCAAACCGTATCTCTACCAACACAAGGCCGGGTTACCCCTAACTGAGTAACAACTGACCGAATATGCCATCCCCCGGTCCTTTGGGACCTTTCACCGAGCGCTCGTAATCAGTTCACACAATCATAAAGTGTTTTCAACATGAGTAAGTATCTGGGCTCCATACCATGATACCACCCTTTTCCAGAAGGAAATGCACATATCCTAAAGGGCGCTACCCCTCATAACCTTGCTGCATCTTTCCTGTTTTGACCATTCCCGGGGTGTGAGGCTCGACGAAGTCACGTCCACAAAAACATACTTTATACAAAAGCCATGCTTTGGGTCAACAAATGATCATAGAAATGATCACCAAGATAGACGATCAAATAAATGATCCTATCACAAATAATCAACACAATGATCATTTCACAGCAACACTCAGCATGTCACATTACCAAAATGGGAATATATCGCTGATAACCTTCAACTACATAACCTCTGAGCTCGTACGTCTCAAAGAAGGGTGTTAAGCTAAGAGAATAAATTCTCCGCCACCAACAGAAATATATTTGAAAGAAATCGGCTTTATATCTCAATTTGTAATGTCAGACATACAATCCATACAAGTCTGTTCCGGGCTCGAACAGAACCGAAGGCACTTACAAAGAAGTCCTTGCAATCTGGATAATCTCTAATCACGTCCGGACTTCCCATCACATAGGGAGTCTCTATACCGTAGCTACTCGGTGCAAAGACAATCGACGAGTTGTCCTTTCGCTTTCAAAAAGATCCGGTCTTCAACACCGGTCTTCAAATGCAATTCATAACGGCGTATCACATATTCGGAATGGGTTATACGACCCCATGGTCCTTTCCCGGTTAACCCGAATAGTGAGCGCTTATTCAAAAATAAGTGTGGCATTCAAATTCATACAAATCACATCAAATACCCATTCAAAGGGAAATATTGATAGCCGGTTATTGAACTATCAATGGATATGCACAACATCACCAGTTTCCAAATAATTTTCCAAAATATCTTTACAAGATATATAATTTCAATACCTCAAAAATAAATCAATATTTATTTTTAAACAAGTTCCCCTTTCTTTTATAAATTCCATAGTGAATTTATATTTCAAAATATCCATGCATATACGATTTCAATTATTCATTTCAATTTATCTTCAAAAAGATAAATTCTCAAAATATTCACTTTATATTGGAAAACATTTCCATAATTATTTAATAAGTAATTCACGAATTTTATTTATTTTCAACACTTAGAAAATATTCAATATACTTAAATCGAGATTAAGTATATATTTCATTCTTTAAGGAAATCATTCACTTAAACGTATTTATTTGGGCCAAAACGAATGTTGCGTAAAACATCGTTACGACAACCCAAAATCACTAGTATAGGGATTCGAAATTAAAATAGATATATAAATCCCAATACTATACAAAACATTTCCTTTCGGAAATCATTTACTATAACAATAGTGCTATAGTCCACCATTTCCTTCTATTTCTCGAAAACGTCTATTTCAACAATACATGTTGAAATCTATGGTTTCGAATCTCAACACATTTTAAAACATCGTTAGATCGTTTTAATTCTATTTAAAACATCAAATCTAAACATTTTCTTTAACATATTATTCACTATTCAAAAACGTGAATATACTACGTTAATCAATTTCATCCTTTCTATACATTTTATTTCAAAGGATTATTCACAGTTAAAAACGTGAATATAACTCCATTACTAGGTTTCAACAATTTACTTATCAAAATAAGTCGTTTGCGAATTTATAAAACAACGTTTATAAATTCTATTTCTATTTGTTTTATAACTACTTCCTTTTTATACATCTCCTTTATTAACCTATTCGATTTATAACTCAATTATATAACAAAAGTTCATATTATAAGTTAAATGCTTGTAAAATGATTAATTTACAAAATCGTTCCTTTAAACTTCATAATTATAAATCTTATAACTTATAAGATTCAATTATTTATCCAAAACCATTCTTTTAATAACTTTATAAATTTTATAAACCTACTGCTTATAAAATTCCATTTATAACTTCACCGTTTATAATTCTATAAATTTCATTCATTTATGAAATTCATTTACAATTCATTCTAACACTTATAAAAACTTGTTTTATAATTCAAATATTTTCATTTATAAATTATCAATTTATAAATCCTTTATAAAATCAATTTATACTATTAGTTTAAAACACTTTAATCTCCTTTATAATTTCATCATTTTGATTTATAAAATAATTAAATTTTATAAATCCTATTTTTAAACTTTTTATAATAAATTCAAAAAACCAATTTAATTATTTTATAAAAACATTAACCCATATTTCTCAAAAATCAATCTTTAACCGTATTTCTCAAAATCATAATTTTTTATAACTTTAAAAATTATAACGTTTATTTATTTAAAATGGATCGGTTCCAAAAATATTTTATAAACGTATACTTTCAAAAATCACTTTGAAATCCTTTAAAAATTCCAAAATTTGGTCCAATGATGCTACACACCAAATAGCCAATCACGACAACAACGATATCAAATATCGATATGATAATCCCTCAAATATCAAAATATCTAAAATCAAATAAATACTATTGAGGAATCCAGTTGGATCCCTCCAACCTGTTTTCCTGCATCCACAAACATTAGCACAATACCAATTCCGCTCCAGTACGGAATTATCGCGGTATATGGGATTTATAATATTATCCGCTTAATAGACGACGCAATAGGGTCTCATCCGCTAAAAAATGCGGGAAATCAATAACTCCAATATATACATATGCCAATATATATATATATATTGCTATTATATATAATACCAATTTCACTGTTTATGAAATATTCGCGGTATATGTTTTTAATAAATAACATCCGCTTACTAACGGCGTATAATGTCTATTTTAACAATCAATAGATAACAATCATCATTCAAACATGCATTCAAATATTTTAAATCTAACTATTTAAAATAAAATCGAAACTGATTCGATTGAGTGAGAAGTTCTCACCTTGATTTCAATTTCGTTTTAGCGATTTATTTCGAATAAAATTAAACGGACGTTTAATTTTACCCGAAATTCTCACTAACTCCAAACGACTCCAATCTAATTCCATCGCGTAGTGCTTGTCCATATGATTCCAACGCAACTGGTTTCGCACGTTTTCGACCTCGTATGAAAAAGATATGATTTTTACAAGTTTACACGACTTATATTCATAAATTTTACAACAAAATTTAATTTTTTAACCTTCATCTAAATCCTAGCCCTTGGATCCAAACCCCCCCCCCCATCAGGACCGTGCGTTCCTTCCATCTCCCTCACGTTCATCTACAGGCCGTATACGCATATGAACCCAACACGCCGCCCCCTAGGGCTCCAAATCGCCACCTCCACGAGCAATTTCAAGTCGATCAGGATACTTCATTCGAAAGCCCAACTCCCCCTCTACCTTCGGCCACCACCCTATGCGACTCGGCCCCCTATTCCCCCTCGAAAAACGTGCGCAACTGACCCCAAACGCGGCCATCCTGTCGACGATCCTGGCAACGAAACTCGATCACAACCGTACAGATCGATAGAGCACGAGATGCTCTACAATGTTGTAGTTGACAACATTCGCTAATTGTTTGTAGATTGGGAGAGATTAAGGGGGAAAGATCGAACATTTCTGGCCTTTGGTTCTGGAGACGGCGGCTAGGGTTAGGTTTAGTTTTATTTTTATTTTTTATTTGTGAAGTAGATGGTCTATTTATAGGAAACGAACGAAACACTATTCATTCCGGAAATTCCGAACTCCGATTCACGCGCCGTAACCAGCGTTTCTAGGGTTTACCCCGCGTTCCGGACACAATGGAATAGGTTTCGAAAGCTAATTCGGACATCTGTGCGAGTTATGGCTATAAACGTTCAATTTAAATTAAACCGATTTAAACTATTTTCTAGGCGTTTTAATTTGTACCGGACAAACGATAAATCCAATTGACACAAAATTTGAAACCTTACAATAATATCACATTACGGATCCGATGAAACTGGTTTCGTCGAAATCCGAGACCTTTTGGAAAATGGCTATTTTAACTCGCCAAATTAATATTAAAAACAAATCGATGTGTTTCGAGCTGCCACGATCAAACGATAACTCCGATTGACACAAAATTTGAAATCCGGTAATAACTAACTATTACGGATCCAATGGAACTAGTTTCGTCCAATTCTGAGACTGTTCAAAAATTGACAATTTTCACTAGTCGATTAAATACTAAAATATTCAATTTTCACAAATTAACTTTTAATTCGATTTTAAAAGTTCCAAAATATCATTCTAACTCCAATATGATAAAATAAAATTTTACAAATCATTTTCAATCATATTTAACCCAATTTTCAATTATTTCCATAATTTAACATATTAAATTATTGATTTAATCATTCAATTAAATCCAATTATTCAAAATAAAATTTATTCGACTTATAAATTCACTTATAAATATTTAAAATTAATTAAATATTCAAATTTTAATTACTAAAAATCCTGGGTCGTTACAACCACGCAGCGACCCTCGCTCCTGCCTCGCGCCCACAGCCCTTCACCTTCGTTCGACTGCCCATGACTCAAACCATAATCGCGTGACCGCGCACATCACTTGAAGACGTCGTCGCACCACCCTCAAAGTGCGACTACCTCGAACGCGACCGCACAACACCCATTCCCTGAGCACCGAAACCCTAGCTTTGCCCTAAACTGCGCGACCTGCATCACCGTGTCGAACACCCACTAGTGTCGCGCTTCTCCTTACTGCCAACATCGCCGCGCCGACCTGCTGCCATGAAATCGCGATTTACTAATGAAGAGGCTTCGGTGGATTTCCCCTTTTATTTTTTCGATTTCTAATTGAAAGGAGAGGAGAAGAGCGGAATCAACTTTAATAGAAAAGGGAGAGAAGGCGGCAATCAATTTATTTTTGTTTGATTTTGGGAACGAACTGATTTGGTCCCCATTTTTTTTAAAAAAGGCGTTCGATTTCTCTTCCAAATTAGAGAAGGGACGGGAATAAGGTATAGGGTTGGAGAAGCTTCTTGCATACGCTTGTTTACTAAAAAATATCTCTATCTAATAATGTACTTCAGATTTTATTATATAATTAAATAGTGAAAATATCTCGCGTTTTATAACGCGAAATCCCGAACCCCGAATCATACATGCCGACAGACGTTTATAAGGTTTTATCCGCATCCCGAATATAATGGAATGTGTTTCGGAGACTAATTTGATCGTATGTGCGAGTTACAGAAATAAACGATCAATTTAAATTAAATCGATTATAATAGTTTCTAAGCGTTTTGAGTTGCCAGGATCAAACGACAACTCCGATCGCTACGAAAATTGAAATCCGACAATAACTAACTATTACGGATCCAATGGAACTGGTTTCGTCTAATTCCGAGACTGTGCCTTGGAAGGCTATTTTTAAATAACGAGTTAAACGATATATTATTAAAACCGAACAAATTACCTTCAAATTAAATTTCAACCATTATATTATCTTTAGTATCCTTATTATAAATTTTATAAGCCTTCAAATTATTTTAACAGGCTTAAAACTGAAGAATTCAATAATTTATCCAATTTCATTTATTATATCTAATAACTGAATTGCTATTAATAATAATATTTGAATTGAAGTTAAAAATTAACTTTTAAACATTTACAAATCAATTTATAATTCCATCTTAAACTGTTAAAATTCTGGGTCGTCACATTAATACGCCTCATAACTTAAGTTCATTCTGATAACCCAATTCCAATTAAAACTTTGATTTAATTTTTTTTATTCAATCAGACTTCATCCATTTATTATTTAATTCGATTAACCCATTTTTAGTTTTTAATTCACCTGCTTAATTCGTTTTTCAAATTTATTTTACTAATACAAAGCCCTTCTCAATTTATTTCTACTCACCTGAGTTTTGTTTGCAACTCAAACCATTTCTATTATAATTCATTTTCATTTCATTCGACAACACTTCCTTATATCTAATTTACTAGCAATTTACGTCAAATATTATTTATAACTCACTTGAATTTTATTTTCACAACATCTCCACTTATTTTAATTCATTATTAAATCCAAGTTAAATTCTATTTATAATTCGAGTTCATTTCGAAACCCCATTATTAACTTACAATCCATTTTATTTAACCGAGTTAAATTTATTAATATTTCTAATCAAATAATTTATTTAGCTGATTAGCTTACTTCCAACTTTTATTTCAATATTCAAATTTATTACAAAAATCAATTCATTAAATTTTCCCGAATTCAATCTTTTTTTTTCATAATTCCAGTTTGGATTTCTTTCATTTTCCAAAATTCCAACATTTTTATTTTAAAATTTTAGAAATGCTTTTAAATTCACATAATACTATTAAAATAGATTTTTATAAAAATACTTCTTATAACTCGATGTCTCAGCCAGTCCATCCTCGTTCTCACAGAAATTCAGTCATAAATTGATCGGGCGTAGAACTAAAAATCTATAAGTACTTGGTAAACCCGTTTTCAACATCCAGTGAAAATACTGGAAAATAATTTTATTGAAAATATAGAAAAAAGTTTTTGAAAATAGAGGAAATATCTTTGTGAGAATGCTCTGGAAATCATCACTCCCATCCATGGTCGTAACTACATCCTGGGATACGTTGCCATCGCAGCAAAAGTCCATGTAACTGTAGGCACTCCGCGCCCCTCGATTACGCCATGGAACCCACAACAGATCGCCGTTACATTCCAAGGTTACGTTGCCATCGCAGCAAAAGTCCATGTAACTGTAGGCATTAGCGCCCCTCGATTTTCGCTGTCAAAATGAAACTTCTCAAATCCTGCATAGGTCGCAGTCTACCGATATAAAATCAAACGTAGATTGTTGGCTCTCAAGAGCACACACGACATTCGCTATGTTACCATAGGTCGCAGTATACCGATATAAAATCAACCGTAGACCGTTGGCTCTCAGCGGCACACATGACTTTCGCTATCGTACACACTACTCATAATCCTCAGGAACTAGTTTTGTCCGGACTCCTCACAGGATCAACTTTAGAACCCCCCCCCCCCCCCGGGGGCTCAAGGCAGCACCACCTGGTGGCACTCCTGAGAAGTTCATTTCAAGGGAGCGCCTTTTTCCCCAGAGCCATCATCAAAACACCTTATACTATACACATAGAATATCTTTCTAATCATATACCTAGTATGATCTCATATAAAGCTCCTTTACACAAAATCGATTATCCAAAAATCAATAATTCTCAAACTAGGCTTTCCAAATTTAATTATTGATTTTACCTAAAAATCAAAAGCCTTTCCAAATCCAAAGGTTCCCAAAACCCTTTTCCAAAATCCTCATAAGATCCTTTGTATATATATATTCAGATGTATATATTTTTTTAAAACTTTGGATCATTTCAAACTTGAATAAAACTCCTTTTATGCTTCAAACATCTTCAAATCTATTTTCTTCTGGCTATAGATTCAACAAGGGGAGTTTTATCCTATATAATAATAATATATAACTTTGTTTATTCAAAATCAAATATTCAAATTTGATTAATCTTTCCAATATCAATTTCATTCAAAACTGAACGATGTACACTTATCATCCGTATGCTATACAGATCTGATCGCTCACTCGACCACACAGATTCACTTCCGAACAAGTATCGTCCACCCGACTTCCTAGTGCAGACTCAGATCTGGTTTCTTGATTAGAAACCATCATTCTCCTTGCATAGCCACAACTATGATAGAGAATATCCAGAACCAATCAATAATCCATATCCAGGTTCGCCGTCGAAAATCGAGTGAAAACCCCCAACTCGGATCGATATAACCATCTCGAAATTCTGTGCTCAAATCCGGATCAAATCACTATGCGAATAGAATAATATACGTACATCCTACATATTAATTTTCATTGATTATTGGCTAAATCAATTTCCTTCTATTCATCCTCACATTGAACTTTATTCACCTAATCACATTTGCCTTAATTCTCATTTGGATTATATCTTCAATTCTTATCTCAGTTGGGTATTTAATCAATAACAGTTTGAACCCAGACAAGTTTGTTTTTATAAAAATAGCTTGAAATTATTTTTAAAAAATAGATAAGTAGTTGAAAAATAATTATTAGTTTGCAAAATAGCTGTGAAATAGTTAACTAATTGTAAAATAGTTGGAAAATAGTTAAATAATTATAAAATAGTTAGATAATCGCAAAATAGTTTAAAATAGTAGTTAGTTATAAAACAGTTGAGAAACAGTAATTAGTTTATAAAACAGTTATAAAATAGTTAAATAACTCCAAAAGTAGTTGTAAAATAAGTATAAGATAGTTTTGGGTTTAATAAGAAAGGTTGTATATATAATAAATAACTTGGAAAAATAGATTTGTACTAAAACAAATTATTTTAAAAATAGTCTAGAGTCAAACTGTTCAATTCCCAATCTCCATTCACATCAGTTCAATTTAAATTTCCATTTCCTTTAAAATTGACTCAATTCCAATTTGAATAATCTTAAATTTCCCTTGAAATTGATTTAACCCCAATTCAAGTTGAATCAATCCTGATTTCTTTCCCAATTTAAATCAAATTCCATTTGATTTTAAACATATTCAACTTTAATTACAATCCCAAATTATTCCAATCAATTTGGACTAATATCAATTGAACCCACTTCAATTTCAAATCACTTTAATTTAATCCTATCTAAATTTTCCATTTAAATTTTTAAACTTATACATCTTCAATCTTAAATCCAATTAATTCGATCAGATTCAATTTGAATGAATTCAATTCCAGTTTCAAAATTTTAAACCATCTCGAATTATATAAATTCGATTTAAATTCTCAAAGGTTGGTTTAACTTTTTAAACCAAATTAACTTTGTTCATTTAAAGTTTTTAAACAATTTAATTTCTGAGTTCTAATTCTAGAATTTCATTTTCAATTAATTTAATTTTAATTTGGTTGTATTTCTGTTACCACTTAATTTAATTCCAATTCAAGATTTCAGTTTGGTTGTATTATATGACTTCTTAATTTAATTCCAATGATTTAACAACCAATATATTCTAATATTTATTAGAAGAAAATATTGCTTTATATATCAAAATATATTTTTATATAAAATCATTTAAAACCTTTATATAAGAAAATAACAAGTACGCACTTATATATATACACACACACACACACACACACACACACTCAACTCATCCTAGAGTACTACGGACTCTATTTAATGAGTAATCCCCACCAGAGCCAAGGTTCTCACTTAACCTTTCAGCTCTGATACCAACTGTAACGACCCGAAATTTTCAATTCCGAAAATTTCAGATAGTTATGAAAAAGAAGAAAGAGATAGAAGAAGAAGAAGATCAGAACATCAATATCTCGCATTCGCAGCGGATAAAACATAATAATAAATATTATCAGTTTACAAAAGAATATTATATCTATCTTTTACATTTTAATACATCAGAGTTACACATATATACAGACACTGGATATACACAATCATCATGTCTCAAATATACAACAATATAAATACAGCTGAAATACTCTATACGTTCTTGCCACCCAGCCCGCCTCTTGAGCTCCAGAACGTCCCTACCTGAAAATCTGTAATACTCGGTCTGACCAAGCATTACATTAAGAAACACTCGTGTCAGGCTGGAAACCAGCGTGAGTTACTCATCCAACATGGAATACAAAGCATATAACTTATATAGAACCCGGGGCAACTCGAATCAATTTAAAAATTCACAATATGTTAAAGAGATCATTTATTTCACACATAAGTTTTCTAAGTACCAAAGATTTAGATTTAAAATAGTCCAATTCCTTTAAAACACTTCATTCCAGCCTATAGACTTCACATATCAATCTATAATAATTCGAAGTGGTTTCGGGTATTTCCTAATACCCGACCCCGGTCTCTTAAAGTCTCATGTCATCCTAATCCAAGTTATCCAAATGAAACACACAACATTTCATATCAGAGATATCAACTCATTTCAAGGCATCCAATACCATTTAGTCATCCATAAGCAAAGCTTAATCACATACAAATTTAATTTAATTAATCCTGATTGAATTACTAACCTCAACCACTTAGATTTCTTCATTTAACATTAATTAATTTCAAATCAATTAATCAATCATCCCTTCATTATTCATCTTAATTAATCACCCTGGATTAATTATCCTTCAATTACATTCAAGTAATTAACTTTAATTAATTTCACAATATTATTTATTCTTAACCAAAACCAATAAGAAATTTTAATTACTTCATGAATTAATTAACTATTTTAGTTACATTAATCCTTAATTACTTGTATTAATTAATTTCGCATAAGTAACTTATTATTGATTAATTAATCTTAATTAATCAAATCTTTAATTACATCATTAATTGTATAAATTAATTATTTCCAAATATATTTTAATTTATCCTAATCTAAATTAATTACTTTAAGCGATTAACCATTAGTTAAACCCCAAATATTAATCATTCTTGATAAATCTCAACTAGTAATTAACTACCCATTTATTTACTTCACTAAATAAATTAATTACTCTTTAATTAATTATCTTAATTAATCTCTTAATTTATTAACAAAGTAATTATATTTTGTTAATTACATTAAGTAATTACCTATCGAACCACCCAATGATTATTCTAAATTAATTAAACTTAATTAATTAACTTAAATCTTAATTGATTAATTCAAACCCTCAATTTCTAAATTAATTAACCCAAAACATTAAATAATTGAGTTAATTAATTATCCATTTTAATTACCCTACTAACTTTTTGAATCACAAATCATTAAGTTCTTATTAACATTAAAATGAAAATATTATTTATTTATTTATTTTTTATGATTTAAGTTTAAAACAATTTTAAACTCGAATACTTCGAGTCAAGCAACAATTAGCTCGAGAACCAACCAAAACTAAAGTCATCAGATCATCAGTTCACAGTGCACATTAAATCAATTCAATCATGAAACCAAATACATAAATTTAACCATTTAAATTAAAATAAAAATCCAACAGAGTGAGATTTACTATCCTTTGCTTTTACTGTTTTCAATTCATTCCAACTGGCTTGTTCCCTTGATTTTAAACCTTGTATGACCATTTACAGTTTATTAAGATTCCAAATAGATCAGAAAATAAATTTCCATTTATTTATCTAATTTAAACTAAAAATTAATTTATCTAAAAATTAAATTTTTAAACTAACTTTATATAGATAGTTCAATGTCTAAAACCCCTATATTTTCCTGATTTACATAAGTTTAAAACAGCAAGCTTATTTTTTATAAATTCATTTCCTATTAAATCTAAGATACAAATTCAAATTAAACTAACAAAATATAGATTGACCCATACCTGCTTCCCAAAACAATTGAAACCCAATTGAAACTACAACCAACTCGCGCTCGAGAATAACCTCTGTTCCACGACCATCTTCTTCCACTACAAACACGACAATTACTAATAAGTCAAACTCAAAATCGTGTCAAACTCCATCGAACCAAATACCAATACTTTTGAAACTTCACCAAACATACAGGCAGCATCGAGCAACCCCAATCACCAAACTTCATCACGAATTCCTCCTCACCCACCAATTACCAGCAATTCGAACTCGCACCCCGAAGCTGGCTCGCATCTACTTCGTGACCATAACCCTGAACACGCCGCAACCCCAACGGCCTCGAATCCAATTCTCGAGCAATCGATTCGCCTCCTTCCCAATCGCACACCACCACTGCCGAGTAGCTCACCACTTCCTCCATCCATGCGCACACGAGCCTCCCAGAAGTCACGCGATTTGCTGTCGACCCCTATTCCACAGGAATTGAAGTACACCCTAGAATCGCGATCGACTTCCCATATTTCCGAGTTTTTTTTATAAACTCAATGTCAAAAAAAATGAAATAGAGGGGAGGAGAATGAATTTCGGATAAAGAAGGAGATACGACTTTAAGAAGAGAGAGTGGAATGTTTGGAAAGGAAGAAATGGCGTATTGAAGAAAGTTGCTGTTTATTTTATTAATATTCTTAAATTTTACAAGCTTTTCGAACGGACTTCAAATCAGACAAGCCGCCAGGCGTTTATAAGGTTTTACCCACAATCCGAGCACAATGGAACGTGTTTTGGAGGCTAATTTGATCGTATGTGGAAGTTAGCGTTTTAAATCGATTTGAAATATTAAATTATCGGTTTTAATTTCAATGCGTTTCCCACCCATACAAGCAAACGATAATTCCAAAAGCTACGAAATTTGCAATCCTATAATAACTGACTATTACGGATCTAATGGAACTAGTTTCATCGAATTCCGAGACTGTGCCTCGGAAGGCTATTTTTAAACGTTAATTTAAATGATATATTTTCAAAACTGAACAAATAACCTTTAAATTAAATTTCAACCATTTTATTATTTTCAGTAACATCATTATAAATTTTACAAGCCCTTCAAATTATTTTTAACAGGTTTAAAACTGAAGAGTCAATAATTTACCAAATTTCGGTTTATTAAATCCAATAACTTATTTGCTATTAATAATAACATTTGAATTCAATTTAAAAATTAACTTTTAAATATTTAAAATCAATCAATTATTCCATTTTAAATTGTTAAAAATTCTGGGTCGTCACAACAAGAGATAACGGCTCCATGATTCTTTAGCCAATCTCCTTCAAGCAACAAATCAAAAGCATCGAAACCAAGAACATAGAAATCACTACAAAACCAATGGTTGAAATAGAAGTGTTTCACTTCGTTACAAATCATACTGAGGTTTGTGGTACCACTAATCCTAGTAACACACAAAGGTACAACTGCCAACTTAGGTGAGAGGATATGCTCAAATTTATCACAAAGATCCACAGAAATGAAACTTTGAGAAGCTCCAGTGTCAAATAGAACACGAACAGGAAAATTAAACAAAGGTGCCCTAGAGAGTACCTTGGCTATCACTAGGAGTAGATGGAGTAGATGATGTAACTGGAAAGATAGCAAATGGCTTGCCCTTCTGCTGAGTAGGACAATCCTTCTTGAAGTGGTAAAGGCGCAAACAAATATGGCTAAGATCACACCTAGTCATATGAACTGGAGGAACAGAAGCTCCAATTAAAGTAGGGCAACTACTGGCATAATGTCCATTCTTGTCACACTTGAAGCAAGTGATGGAAGAAAGATCAATAGGCTACCACTGAGAAGAAGATCCCAAACCTAGGAGGTCTTATGCCAATTCTTCCTCTACTGATGGAAATTAGGCTTTCACTTCTTAGAGTTACCAGAAAAAGGATGAGATGAAGGTACATGAGAAATGGAAGAATCCTTAGAAGTGGGGTTCTCAAATCAAATGGCCATATCCATCAATTCAGTAAAAGGGCTATGCACATGAGAAATCAGACAATCATAAAACTCTGGGAGAGCTTCAGTTATAAGTTCTCATTCTTCTTAAGAAGGGTATCAATCGGGCTAGGACCAAACTTGGAAAGTTCGTTGAACTTCCGCTCATACTCAGAAAATGACATACTTCCCTGCTTAAGATCCATAAACTCCATGTATAGTTGAGACATCCCAGCTTCAGGCATCCACTTTGCCACCAAAGCCTCCCTGAAATAAGATATCCAAACTTAAGAAAGATTCTGAAGAAAAAACTGATCAAATACTAAACTAACTCAAGATAATACCTAAACTGCTCCCAAGAAATATCTGCCTCAATAGTGTGAGCTGTAGCAGACTCGCAACAATCTTGTCCTACCTCCTACAACTGCCAAGCTGCTAACTGACGCTTCTGAGCGTCGGTGATCTCTAGACCAGAGAAAATCCACTCCAAACTCCTCAGACACTGCTGAGCCTCTATGTTTTTCTTTGCTACGGTAAACTTGGTACCACCAATCTGAGTGAATTCCTTACAGAGAGTGGTGAACCTAATGGGTGCAAATGATTCTGGAACTGGGGCAATACCACGACCCCGACCTCTGGCATTCCTACGATTCATCCTAGAAATCCAAAAATGAATTTAGGACAAATATATAGGAAAAGATAAAAGAAAAATTCAACTAGAATAGAAATCCTAATCAAAGAATTCTATTAAACAAGGTGGATTTGAAAAGAAGGAAATTCTAAGAAAATTTTGAATTTAAAACAAGAAAATTTTTATATCCAAAATAATCTTTAAAAATCATTTTAAAGTCATTGTATACTTAAAATACATTCTCTCACAAGGAATGATTCTAAGACTGATTTCACTCATTCTAGGGTATTTCTACCCTATCTCTAATGAGTTTTCACCCCATGGGCTAAGGTTTGCCTAAAACCAAAGCTCTGATACCAAATGTAACATCCCACTATTTTGGACCAATCAAATCGACAATAAAACCACACATGTCGGACTTGAATAATTCAAAACAACATATTGTTAATAAATTTAGGGAAAATAAAATCAATCAATGAATCACAGATATAGAATATCAGAATAACTCGCAGTGGAATAAAATAAATATAGTAGTTCATGAAGCTACTAGATACAAAGTCTCAAAATAAATATGTAACACCAAAGTCTGAAAGCAAATATAACTGAAAATCCAAATATGTAAGTCCACTAATACATATGCAAAGGCTGAATTGAAATAACTGAAATAGAAACAACGGATAGATAGCTAAATCTCCAGTAGATCTCTAGCTCCAAAAGATGAATCCAAGCTGTGATGCTCTACTGGCTCGAGCGTAAAGCAAAACACAAAACACTCGAGTCAGGACATACATACTTATGAAATGTAAATCAACTCAAGTGAACTGTAAAAGAAATGCATCAGTAACTTAAAGGATGCTTGGGATCACCCATCCTTTAAGGACCCGTTAAACTATCTACTATGTAGTGCAATACGCTATTATAATATGTCTACAGTAAGATAAACTATTAAAATAGCATTAAGGCATTACCCATATTCCCCTTAACACAATTTTATATATTTCCACAATCTATACAGTACGGTAATCCCCCCGTACTGGGCATCGTCAGAGGGAACTACATAGGTATGGTACAAAACAAACTCGTAGTGGTCTCGATAAGGTAGGTAACATGGCACAACTAGGCAATGCCAGGGTAGATATACCAATTACACTTCTAGGCCGGTGGTAACGCATAGCCGCAACTACCGCCCACCTCGATCCACACTCCCAAATCAAAGGTGCGCACCAAATCAATCACAAAGTAATAGAATGGCAATCGAAGAAATATGTTCGATCGGAGGAGCAACCTAACTTAGCTCGTCAATTGCTCTTGTTTTAACCACCTTAGGCTAACTCAGAGGAGTCAGGTCCATGTATATACCTCAAATAGAACGTCATTAACCACCTGTTTCATTTTGGAATCTCCATTGTGTACACAGTTGTTAAAGTGGTTTTCGGTATTGGTAAAGAGTGTGACAATTATCGATCCCGATTTCTTTAATAAACAAACGTTATTACAACCCGTGGTTATTTCATTTTCAAATGATTTATATTTCATATCAAACATATTCATTTTAAAACCATATAAATCCGATATCATTATTCTTTAAAATAATATTCATTTCTAAAGTTGTAACAATTTTAAACTTATACACTTAACTGTAACACTTTGAAAACATAATATTTTAAGATCCATAACACTTTGAAAATGCAACCTTTAGAACCATAACATTTCGAAAATATAACCTTTTCGAAATAACAGCATTTTGGGAATGTAACCTTAAGAAATCATAACAATTTGGAATTTTTCCCTCAAGAAATCATAGCATTTTAAAATTGTTACCTTAAGAAATCATAGCATTTAAAAATTGTTACCTTAAGAAATCATAGCATTTTAAAATGTAATACTTTCCACTCTAACAATTTATATAATCAAAATATTTATATACTTAAAATTTTAACATGGTTATTTTATAATTTCTATTATATTATACAAAATTATTCATTTGGATATTAAATAAACCATGATTTTAGGCAAACAAAATTTATTACTATAATGTCCAATTCAAAGCTGAATTTTTTTATATTAAGTTATAAGTTTATTACTAACTTACATTTCATTATTACAGTAAAAGAACATTTATTTTATTAATCATTTAAAATATGTCATTACATTAATTAAAACTTACATGTTAAAAGTACATTATTAATTTACATTTTATTATTATAGCAAAGAATGTTTATTTTATTAGTTATTTAAAATATAGCATTACATTAATTAAAACTTACATGTTAAAAGTACATTATTGACTTACATTTTATGATTACAGTAAAGAACATTTATTTTATTAATCATTTAAAATATACCATTACATTAATTAAAACTTACATGTTAAAAGTACAATATTAACTTACATTTTATTATTACAGTAAAGAACATTTTATTTTATTAATCATTTAAAATATACCATTACATTAGTTAAAACTTAAATGTTAAAAGTAAATTATTAACTTACATTTTATTGTTACAGTAAAGAACATTAATTTTATTAATCATTTAAAATATACCCTTACATAAATTAAAACCCTTACATAAATTAAAACTTACATTACTAGCTTAGAATAAAATACCATTTTTAAGTCAAACTGAATCATTAAGTTTCAGTTAACTTTTATGTTATAGATTAAATTCCAAAAATTACATTATCAACCATTTATTTTTTTATAAAATTTTAACACATGTAAATAAATCTATAAAATTTCATAAAAATCTTAAATTTAATTTTAGTTGAAATTCATATATTTAAAATCCAAAATACTTAATCATTTTTAGAAAATTATGTAAAACCAACCATGGAGTCTATATAAGATTTTCTAACCTATGGTAAAGTAATTATGGATACATATCATTTCAATCCGAATTTATTAAATTTCTGGGTTCATATCATTACAAACCCGCAATACCAAGTCAAATAAATATTGCTCAGGCCTATCATTTCAACCCATAACAATTTTTCCTTAATCTAAAGACCGTTTGGGTATATATCATTTGAACCCATAGCGAAGGAACTTGCAGTGTGAGAACAGAACATGAAATAAACAGAACATAAATAACATATCATGGCATATGATCATAACAGGTATAACACAAGGTGGAATAACATAATAAAATTATATAAGAAACTACTAACTTGCATATACATATAAATACAATTCAAATGACATCAATTCACAAAAATGTAAGTATGTAGTCAAGCGTAATTACTCATCTTCTTTAGCTAGAGAAAACGATTCCAAACGAACACAACTACGAATAAGCACGACAATCACGTATAAGCTTGAGTGGGAGGAGAATCCAAATCCAAAGCTTAGAAAAATAAATAAAATTCATAGGTAAACAAATAAATTTGCATAGAAAAATAAAAGTAGAAAAATTAATTTGTAAAACACATGAAGGGGCTAGCCTAAGTGGAAAATAGGCTCGGCCTAGATGGGGTTTGGCTCGGCCTAAGCAAGATTTGGGCTCGGCTTGGGCAAAACTAAGTGATTCGGCCACTATCGTTGGATGAAGGGTTCGGTTTGGGTGAAGGCAAGGCTAGGCTAGGGTTCGGATGGGTTCGGCCATGGTTATGTCATGGATAGGGTTTGGCAAGAGGGAAAGTGGGTGGTTATGGATTGATTGGTTAAGGTTTTGGGAAGAGGGGAAGTGGATGTGGTCAAGGCAATCGGAAGGGGAAGGAGAAGGTAGGGTCGGCTAGAGTTTGGGAAGTGGTGGTCATGGCCCAGGGTTTGGGAAGTGGTGGTGGATGGTCGGCTATGGGAAAAGGAGGTGAAGATGATGTGGTATGGCCGAAATTTGAAGGAGGACGGAGCAAAGTTTTAGAGAAAAATAAAAAAAATTCTGAGCAGGAAGAAGAGGAGACATACTGTAATTTCTGAGCGGGAATAAAAATGAATGAGAGATGAGATGGCAGAAACAAATTTTGTACGTACATTTTTTTCTCAACTAATGTCTCTTCAATGAACAGACACTACAGGTGACTTTTAGAATACCCTAGCCCATTAGTCCAAGCCCAATAGCAAAAGAGAAAATAAAACATGAAAACAATTACGTGTAATACGCTGAAAACAACAAATTTTGAGAAGTAGAAATCAAAATTTTCTCAAAATTTTACGAAATTAAAAGCAGAGGAAAGGTTAGAATCAAATCCAGCTTCATAAAAATAGAACAAAGTTTCAAATTTCAAGTTTAAAATTTTCAACAGGAAGTCAAACTTTGAGCAAAGTTGACCGAAATTTAAATTTTCAGAAATATCTTTATTTCATTAAATTTGGAAGAATATTTCACATCAAATCCAAAAAATTTACATTAAAATTCCAAATTTATCATTTTTAAAATAATTAAAAGCAAAGTTTAAAGAAAAATTCCATTTAAAATATTTACTGAATTTATGGGTTGTTATAAAACCCCTACGAACTATGCACATTTTGCTAGTGATATGGGGATAGAGAACTCTGTTCGATGAACCGCTTTCGCCTGCAGCTCACTCTCAACGAACCGCATCTGCACATACCTAAGTCATTAAGCTCGGCCCTTTATGCTTTATGCGACATGATGGCCTTGACCCCTGTAGCTGCTAGACGCGAATCACCACACCACGTCGCAAGCTCTCGAACTTGGCGACCGGCTGCCCTCTTTGATGCCAAACTCGAATACGAACTCCAAAATCCACATCGATGCACGAATCACCACAAACCCAAGCCCTAGCTCAGCCATGACCACGGCCATCTTCCAACC
Organism: Allium cepa; assembly: GCA_030765085.1. Taxonomy (NCBI): domain Eukaryota; kingdom Viridiplantae; phylum Streptophyta; class Magnoliopsida; order Asparagales; family Amaryllidaceae; genus Allium; species Allium cepa. The sequence goes on from CM060945.1 coordinate 183,894,454, forward strand.
CACTACCACACTTTGCAAATGACACACCAGATTGAAGCTTTGGCTATAACTAAATTTTTAAAACTAGTTTTAGGATTTTTTGTTGCATATATTTCAAGATATAATTTTTTTGAACTTTGGATTTTTCCTTTTCATTTCACTATAATCGCCTGTGATTTAAAAAAGGGAAGAAAGATGACTTGCGTGTTTGAATGGGTCAAAGGTATAGTGAAAAGATATAATAACAGCTGAAAGGAAGTTTGACTAATTAATATATTAATTTAATTTCAAAATGTCTCGATTTATGTAACTTAAAATCTTAAACTCCTACCGAGGCGTGCTGCTGGACATTTATAATGTTATACCCCTATTCCGAATACAATGGAAAAGGTTTTGAGTCCTAATTCAATCTTATGGAGAAGATGGCTTTTTGGACCTAGTTATTATATTGAATTTTCGATATTAACTTCAACATATTTATATTCTGTTTGACTAAACGATAACTCCAAACATTACAAATTTTGAAATTCGAAAATAATACGCTATTGCAGATCCAATGGGACTAGTCTCATCAAAATCCGAGATGGTGCCCCAGATCGCTATTTTGACATCTCGATTATAATATAAAATTTTTAATTTTTAATTGTTCACTTTTAAATCCAATTTTAAATGTTAACAAAAATTTAAATCAACTTCCAACATTAATTTCAATCATATTAAATTCAAAATTCAATTATTCAAATAATTGCAATATTATATTTAAACAATTTTGATTATTCAATAAATCACTATCTTTTGAAATATAAGTTAAAGAACTTATAAGATTTGACTTTTAAAACAAATTCCAATTATCGAAAAACTATTTCAATTTTAAGGTCATTCAATCCTCAATATTCAATTATTCAAATAATTTCCCAATATTTCAACTTAAACAATTTAATTGTCCAATATTGAAACAAATTCCAATATTAGACTTTAAATGAATTTTAGTTATCAACATCATTTTATTTCTATCTAAATATTTCACAATTATTATTCAACTTTAGTTATTGATTAAAACACAGTTAATATATATAATTTCATTTCAATACTCATAATCGCCAAATCTTCGAAATTAGTTTATTTCAAAAATTTATTCAAGTTCATTTCCAATAACTTACAATCAAAACCATTGAATTTTATCTTTAACCATTTTTATTTAATAATTATATTAAATTTAATAATTTAAGAAAAGCTAAAAATACAGGTTATTACAAGATTCCAACAAACATCAACCATTAGACACAGATTCTTAGTTAAATCCTCAAAACAAAGGCAAACAAAGCCAAACAAATAGCAACTGGATATGAATCTAATAGAGCTGATAAGTAGGATGTAGTTATTTAGAAATTGAAATCTCAGATATACAAAAAATAATCTCCATTATGCAAAACTCAATAAACACAATAGTGACCAAGCTTGATTCATTAATCATGTCATATAAAGAGCCCACACCATGATCTAGAACTCAAACCATGCCAAAAACTTCACAACCGTCACCTATGCAACACGTTTCCTTTATTACCACATCTATAAACCAAAGCATCTTGAAACTATCATATCAACAACCACTCTTTACTACTTATCAACTTCAAGCACACACATGAATATTTCACCACAATACGTCAATCTCACATCTACACACACATGAATATTGGTTTTTCCACCATCATCGTCAACAACACAACAATCGTGACCATTCCAAACAGCATAATGTAATACTAATACTACTAAGAGAAGTGTTATTATATGATTTCAAAAATGTTTGACGTTCAACCATCATCAAGGTACATAAATATTTTTCAGTTGTGAATATTCTCCCCAGTTTCAACATCGTAAATGAAGTTAATTACTTCATTTGGAAAATATCAAATACCTTGTGCGTGCACACACGTTGTAGGTGTCAATACACACACATTATGGTCTATATTAATGGTTGCAACAATGTCGTTGTTGCCAGCAGCACTAGCTGCTGGCATTGCAGTTTACAATAGCAGCATCAGAGCTGCTGTGACAACAGCGCCGCTGGCACTACTATTTACAGCAGCTCTATGGTTACTGCTTACAGAAGTAGCAATAGAGCTGCTGTAATAGCTGCATGGACGCTGCTACAAACAACGGCTCTTTGGTTGCTGTTTACAGCAGCATTATCGCTGCTATTAGTAGCCGCAACAGTGCTTTTGTAAACAGCAGCAACAAAGCTGGTGTTTACAGCAGCGACAGTGATGATGTTGCAGTAAGCGCAAGTCAAGTGCTTACCATGATGCTTCAGATATGATAACATCTTTACTTACCCTGTTTGATTAACCTTCAATTATGATATCAACTGCCCTATGTTAGTGAACTTATTTATTTATTTATGTAGTTGAATTACTTCAATATTAATTTCAGACAAGCTCAATTCAGTCTGCTAAAGTTGAAAAAAGCTTATAGATGATTTTAGGTTTAACGACCCAGTATTTCAGCATTTGAATTTAGAATATTTAATTGAATTTGAACAAAGTAAATTTTACAAGTTAAATAAATTTTATTTCGGATATAGTGATTTATTTTGATAATTAAGTTGCCTAATTTAATTTTTGAAATTGTGTAAATAATTGAAATTTGAATTTAATTTGAATAAAAATGATTTCAAACATTGTTTTAAATTCTATTTGGAGTAGAATAGAATTGGTAAAATTTTAAAATTGAATCAAAAGTTAATTTATAGAAATGGGAAATTTTAGTATTTAATTAACGTGTAAAAATAGTCATTTTTGACACTGTCTCGGATTTCGACGAAACAAGTTTTATTGGATCCATAATATTATATTATTACAGGATTTCAAATTTCACGTCAACCGGACTTACGGTTTGGTCGTGGGAAGCTGAAACGCGTAGAAATTTGTTTAAGTAAATTTTAATTAAAATAATTAGATTCGAAAACCTATCTTCCAAATATGATGGAGTTGGCCTCCGATATATATTCCATTGTGTTCGAAATAAGGGTAAAACATTATAAACGTCAGGCGGCACGCTTTTTTTGGAGTTCGAAAATTTTTCGGAGGAATAGTGTCACGAAATTTTCTATAAAAGCCTCTCATTTTTTTCATTTGTTCACAAACCCTTGGGTTTCAAGCCAACCGCCACTGAACTAATATATGGCCAGAAAAATCCAATCTTTTCCCTAGATTTTCTTCCAATCCATGCACTATTTCCAAAAACCTTCAACTACAACATTGTAGAGATCGACGAGAGCTGCAAATCCAACGGTGGTGATCATCTCTAGCGTGTCACGTTGGCCGAGATCAGCCTCCGTTCATCTTGTGTTTGGTGGTAGTTTTCACATGGATGGAGCGCAATGGAGTTGTCAACCTTTGGCTAGAGGTTCATGGGAGCGGAGACTTCATCGTAGTAGCATTAGATCGTCGTCTCAAAGAGCGTAGGAGGGTGTGGCATCGAGTGAAGGAGGCGAAGTATGGATTTCGTTGCATGCAAAGTCCTGGAGCATGAGCACATAAGGAAGAAAGGAGGATGCGGCTCAGATCTACAAACGAAGAAATCAAAGGCCCAAATCATTTGTAAGTTTAAAAAAATTTATAAATTATATTGTTTTAAATACGTGTAAACTTATAAAATGTATAACTTATGCATACGAGGTCGGATTTGCACGAAACAAATTACGTTGGGTTCATATTCGTGAACACTACGCAATGGAGTAGGATTAGGATTTATTGGAGCTAGCAAAAATTTAGGTTAAAATTAAAGCTCGTTTTTTAATCGGAATAAATCGCTATTACAACAACTACAAGCAAGGTGAGTACAACTCACTCTTTCTGACTCGCTTATATTTTTATATAAGTGAGAAAAAAATTATTTTGTATTGTTTGATGACTGTTTGGATGAGATATGATATATTATATATGTATTGATTGGTTTGGATATATTCCTGCATATTTTAGCGGATGAGATACTATACGTTCCCGTGTATGAGTGGATGAACCTTTATACGCGCGTCTGCCTCGAAGCGGACATTGTACATATTTTCTAATATGTATATTTGTTACAGGTTACGGGTTGGAGGAATCCAATTGGATTCCTCACTGTTGTTGATTTTATTTAGAGATATTGTTATATATGTTATTATCGTGTGATATATGAAATTTGGATGCCATGATTGATATGATGGATGTGAATTCACTTATTTAGCGCTTTTGCAGCATTGGACCATATTTTGGAAATTTAAAAATATTAAAATGATGATTTCAATTTAAAAAGGATTTCAAAGTGATTCAGAAAGTATATATGTTTTAATAAAATTCAAACTATTAAAGAAATATATTTATTTTAAATAAATAAAAGTTATAATTTTTATGTTATAAAGATTATGGCCTTGTGAAATATAATCAGAATATGATTTTTGAAATGTGAATTTAACTATTTTGTTAAAATAAGTTAAAATGAGAATTTTGAGCTTATTATAAATGGTTTATATATATGAGATTTATAAAATTGATATTTTATAATAAAAAGGTAATGGCATTATAAACGAGTTTTGTAAGTGTTAAAATGAAGTTATAGTTTAATCTTATAAGTAAATAATATTTATAAATTTATGAATTTATAAAAAGAATGAATTTGCAAATAAAAGAGATTTATAAGTAAATAACTTATAATTACATTTTGACTTATAAATGAGATAGAAATGTAAATTTGTTAAAAATAAATTTTACATATGGAAGAGTTTATAAAATATAAATGGAATTTGTAAACATTGTTTTATAAATCTGAAATCAATTTAAGTTGATAAGTTAAATATGGAAATTAGATAAAGGAATTATATTCATGATTTTGGACAGTGAATAATCCTTTAAATTAAATATGTAGAAGTATTAATTTGGTAAAAGGTGTAATATTTACGATTTTGGAAAGTGAATAATCCTTTAAATTAAATGTTTAGAAGTAATGAATTTGGTAGGAGGAATTATATTCACGATTCTGGACGGTGAATAATCCTTTAAACTAGATATGTAGAAGAATGAATTTGGTAAATGAATTATATTCATGATTTTGGACAGTGAATAATCCTTTAAACAAAATGTAGTTTAAATGGTTTGAGAATAAAATGACTGGTAAATTTACTTATTATTAAACTAAGTATATGGAAATGTTTTTCAAATATCCAATAAGTGAAATGGTTTTGAACATTATCTTTATAAAGATATTTTGAAGAGAATAGTTGGAAAGTGATTTGATTATAAACGATGAAGAAAATCAGGCCCAGTGATTACTTAAGTGCAAGATTTTATTTGTTGCTTTGATAGTTAAATAATCGACTATCAAATTTGGCCATCTTAGTTTCTCAACTTGATAGAGAAACTAATTAGGCGTACACTTAGTACGTAACTAGTTTTCTAGGGTTGATTATTATTTTTGTTGACAATGTTGATTCGTGTAGTGCAGAATGATTACTCCAATCTATCGAGCTTCCTTCTTGGCTAAAGGATTGCAAGTTTAAACTTGGAGACATGATAAGTCTATGAGACTTAGTTTCTACATGAGATTGAGAAATGCTTTCGCATTGTTGGTGCGAATAGACTGGGATCAGATTTATCTGAAAACCACTTCGGACCAACATTTATTCGACGTTTGTGCTAGTCGGTCGATGATATTTGTATTTAGGATTTTCATAGTGAAGGACTGCTAATTGATCAACTGGGATTAAAATCCTAATGTACATATAGTAGCAGTGGTCTCTTCATTATGAAATATCCAATGCAAGGACTATTCACTACTAATCCTAGAGATTTCTTGACAGGTCATGGTAGGAAAGCACCTTCGGTTTGTCCTGTTTCTGGACAACTTGTATGGAATAGTGTCCGATATTGCATTTCTAAGATTACGTACATTGATTTTTACAAACGTACATCATGTGGTGGCGGAGAAGGCGACTTCTCTTAGTTTAAAATCCTACTTGAGACGGACGAGCTCAAGGGATGTATTTTTGTGGAAGGCAATTAGTAGTCAACGGAAATAGCAATATGGCATTCAAATATGATGTGATTTGTGATATATGATATGTGAAAGGTAATCGATGCCTCTTTTGCCTCACTCCCTAGAAAATGATTGAAACAGGGATAAAAGTAGCAAGGCTAAAATGGGTCGCTTCCATTAGGAGATGTCATCACTCTTCTAGATATATCTTTACACTCTATGACATCGTGTATTTGATTATTGTTGTGTATGCTTGTGGCTATGGATTTTAGGTCGGTAAGGACCGTAGTGATGACATATTCAGTACTATCCAGTGTGAGGGGTAGGTCGATCTTGTGTTGGTTTAAGCGGACAGTATCTGCTCTCTTGGTATATATTTCTAAAGGTGTGCTGTGTTGGTTTGGAAAGGTAGTCCCTTTACCTAGTCATTTGTTTGGAAATCCAAAATCTAATACGTGGCTGACATTTTTTTTGTAAACCTATTACGCTAGAATTTAATAATGTAATGATTTCAGCTATTTAATTTATTATATGTGCAATAGACACTATTATAATATAAGAGAATTTGATATGAAATATTTTGGTTATCGTAAGGTAAAAACCTTATTGGTATTTATTTTTGACTCGGTCTTACGAGATATCTTTTGTTTTGATAAAAGACAAGTTTTGATAACTTAATAAATTAAGTTAAGGAGGTTTTTCCACGCTAGTTTACAAGATTGGTCCAGGCGTTCTTCCCTTTCAATTCTCGAGTCAGACCAAGTATATTTACAGGTTTAGATTTGGTGCTTTTGGAGCTTCAGTACGTGAGTTGGAGATCTTCATGTCGTATGCACATATCTGTTTTTTATTTTTCCGCCGCATTGCATTGTTGTTGTTGTAAACTATCAGCATTTGAGAGGATAGGTTATTATGACTGTCCAATCTGATGGTTACTAGTTGTGTACTCTGATATTGATTTATGTATATTACAGTTTCTCTTTGAAAAGATTATTGATCTATATTATATGTTATTCCACCGCGATGTAAGATTCTATATTATTTAGGTTTTGCTTCTCTCTTCTTCTTCTCTTCTTCTTTATTCTCTCTTTCTTCTAACCCTCTCTTTTCTTTCTCATGATCATTTGCACTTGATGTGTTCTGGGTCGGACATGTGTGGTTTATTGTCGGATTCAAAGCGTGCCGAGTGCGGATCGTCACAGCGTGGTATCGGCTTACGTTTAGTATATTCCTAGGCTTTGATGTGTACTCGGTATAGAAAGGGTTGGTAGCAACCTAGATTGAGGTTGGGTGTATTATATATGAGCGCATATTTGGTAGTAATATAAAAATGTTTTATATTATGTTGATTGAGCTGTTGAGTGGCTTATGAGTTCTGATCATTGCGTCTAGCTAGCGTTATCAATAGGGATCTCTAAACACTTAAACATGGAGATTAGACACGATATTGTTTTCGAAATTTGGTAATTGAAACAATATTACCTTGATTATATTTTATGTAGTAGTATATAAATTTATTGATTGTGGTTGTTAATGAATGGTGATAGTTGATTATTATCATTAGTTATTTGTTGTGTTTAAATGAAAGTTGTTATTGTTATATATCTAAATAAGATATATAAATTTGGAATGAATCTTATAAAAGTAAAGTGAATAGTGAAATTATATAAGTAAAAAATTATAAATGTGATTTATAAATAAATCGATTTTAAAAGAATACAAAGCACTGAATTCACTAACGTTGCTAGATAATAACAAGGGTGATGACTCCAGCATCATCAGTTTCATTTTAGAGTTTCTATGTGATTGATTTGCTACTAAATTAAAAAGTTAAGTTTTGTTGTGATAAATAAATTTGAATTTAAAACCCAAGTTTGAAATGGATAAGTATAAGTAAAATGAATTTGGACTTATAATATGAAATTAAAATTTAAAGTAAGTAAGGACAAATAAATTAAGTTAGTAAAATGAATTATAAGAATTGAAATCTAAGTTAAATGAAATCGAATTGAAATCGGAGTAAATTTGATACACAACTAAATTTAATTGGATTTGGAATGAATAAGATAGATATTTAAAATGAATCAAACAAATATGAATACACACTTAAGATATAAAGTGATCGTATAACTATGAATTGAAATGTAGCATGTGAATTGGCTTAAGTAAATATTCATGAACCTTAAGTAAATAAGTTTTTAAATTATAATTTGAGAGATAGAAAGTAAAACAAATTTCTATTCGATTGAATAAGAGGGTTAAGAAATGAAATCTAAATTTGAATTATAAGTTGGAAGTTAAGTTAAATAAAATGAATGTTGTAAAGGAAGTTAACTTAAGGAAGATTAAATAAAGTTGAATTTGATATCAAAACGAATATGAATTTGAGTTATAAAATGTAATTCAACTTTAGATGTAAATGAATAAATGAATTGAATTAGGCTAATGAAATAAAGTAGTAATTGAATATTAACCAATCAGAATTAAATGTGTCAAACCAAATTGAATGTAACAAAGTGAATATGAATGTTTGAGTGTAAATCTAATAAATTTGGTTGTGTTGGATATGCACCGGTTGTTAGTTGAATGTTGGTTGATTGAATAAAAATTCATTAAATATTAATGAAATTAAAAGTTAAATAATTGAATTCAAATTGAAAGTAAAGTAAATATAAATACAATAAAATTCGATTTGAATGGGAAGTAAACTAACTTGGATGTAAATTAGTGAATGTAAATTAATTGAATGTGTAAATCAATCGAATCTAATTGAATGTGAATAAATTAAAAACCAAATCAAGTGAATGTTAGCAAAATTTAGAATGTATATTGATTTGGTTATGAACCAATTTGGTTGTAAATTTGTTTGATGGTTGTTAGTCGTTTGATGATTACTTATGTTGCATGTGTTTCGGTTCCATATGATGGTTGTATAGTATATGTTGTATATGTTGATGTTACATTCCACATATATGTTCTCATTGTTTTTGAGTGTTCAATAGATGTGTATGGCGTTTGCTTCGCATTTGGAGCTCGCTTTCACGTTATATTAGTCGTATATGCATGCTAATAATATATAAGGTACATATCTCGGATTACATATCGTACTTTTATATTTTTCCCTATGGGATGCCTCATCCTAGAAGGTGAGATGTATATTTCTGATATATATATATATATATATATATATATATATATATATATATATATATATTGTGATTTTTTTGGATTGATCCACACACAGGAGACTTTGGCTAATTATTATGAAAATTTAAGGCATTAGAAAATTTTTGGGAATTTCGAAAAAAAATTTGATAACAAAAATGTGTATGTGTATTTTTGAGTTACAATTTGAATGAGATTTGTTGGTTTTTTGAAATGATGTTAGTTGATTTATGGAATGGTATTAGCAAATGATTAAGTATGAATTTAGAAACTTAAGAATTTTTTTATAAAAATGTAATAACAAAGTTGTGACTAAATGATTTTCTAAAGTTAAGCATTTAAAAGAATTAATAATCTAGTTCAACTAATTGGTTTTGAAATTTAATAGAGTTGTAGCATCTTTCCTTACTTAGTAATTTTGGGGACGAAATTACTGTAAGGAGGGAAGAATGCAATGACCCAGTTTTTCAGTCATTAGAATTTAGAATATTTAATTGAATTTAAATATTAAAAAGTAAATTTTACAAGTTAAATAAATTATATTTCGAATATAGTGATTTATTGGGATAATTAAGTTGCCTAATTTAATATTTGAATTGTGTAAATAATTGAAATTTGAATTTGATACGAATAAAAATGATTCCTAAAGTTGTTTTAAATTCTATTTTGATTAGAATAGAATTAGTAAACTTATATAATTGAATAATAAGTTAATTTACAGAAATTAGAAATTTTAATATTTATCGTGTAAAATGTAAGATTCCTGAAATTTAGCTAAGATTAATTCGATAGTTAATTTGATCTTTGGAATTAAACTTTGAAATATTTGATAATTAATATAAGATTTTGAATTAAATTGTGAGATTAATTGGTAAAATTTATTTGAGTTTCTCCAAAAAAAATTAAAATGTGGGTTTTATAAATAGATTGTGAAAATAGGAATTAATAAAAGATTAAAAATTTATATATATGTATATAAATGGATTTTTAAATTGAATATGGAATTTGAAATTAAAGAATAAATATTCTGAGAAATAAATTGGATTTAAGAATTTTAAAAACTAGTAGAGATTTGATTTCTATTATACATGCATGAATGTGAATATATACATTGTGATTGGGAAGATAGGATTTAAGATCAATATAAGAATTATTTTCTTAAGGATGTATAAATAGTTATAAAAGAAAATATAAATTGAAAATAATATAAAGATATTTGAATTTAATTTTATGAAATGGATATTAAAAGTTGTTTGAAGTTAAACCTTTATTCTAAAGACTTATATACATATATAATCTATATATGTGTTTATTATCAAAATACAACTAAACTTTGTAACCAATTTCTTACAAAGTTATGATTTGTGCAATGACTTGAATTTAAGATTTAAAACAAGAATGAATATAAAATATTTATCTTTTGAAATTTAATAGAATATATTGTAAATAAAATGTGATTTTGAAATTATATATATATATATATATTGGAAATAAAAATTGATTTAATAAATAAATTTACAAAAGCTTTATAAACTAAGAAATATATATATATATATATATGTATGTATAGAAATCGAGAATAGAAGTTTTAAAACTCCCCTATATGTATACATATCTTTTGAAAACAAATATAGTTTGTAAATAAAGTCAAGACAATTATATAAAAAAATAAAACTAAACATAGGGTCTAAAACATAATATTACTTGTTTTGAACAAGTGTAAACCATGCATAAGAAATTAAACAAGTGTAATAATTTTGGCATGCAAACGAACAAGTGGCAAGGCTGTTTTCTTTTTGAATAATAATGTAAACAAATAAAGTATAAGAGAACATAGTCAAGCCATTCTCAATTTTCTCAAAAAAAAAAAAAAAACTGAAATTAAACTACAGATCAAAAGAAAGAAAAATAAAAAGAAAAACCAGATTTCAATCATCAGCCTGAGAAAATGAATTCAAAGCAAAACCAAGCCTGGAAATTAAATCTTGATCAAAGAAAAAGGTCATCTAAAACCTGAAGCAGTTCAAAATCAAATAAATTCAACTCAGAAGTAAATCAAAGCAGAGATCAAAGCTCAACATCAAAAATCAAGTATTAGAGCAGATCATTTTCCAGACTTCAAAAAAATTCTGGTTCTCAACTTTCTTCAAAGCTTAGGTGAGTAAATTCAAGCAAACCCATAAGTAAAATTAAAGTTTAAGATCTGAAGCAATTAAAACCATAACTAACTTTAGTATTTTCAACCTGAGGAAATGATGATCAAAACAAAGATAAAAAGGCAGAGCAGTTTAAAAATTACATGTTCCAGATTTCAAACTCAAAGCTTGCCCTCTGTATAACCATTACAGGTGAGCAAACACTTGAATCTATATGAATATCTTCTAGTTTGCATATGATGATCTATGATTTGTATGCTTGTGTGAATATGAACTTCTGTATAGATGGATATACTAGTGCATGTCTGTACACAAAGCAAATGTCTCTGTTCCAGGTTAACAGGGTTCCAAACCTGTTTTCAAAAATTTATATCTTCACTTCTACCCTCTTTAGACCTTAAGATTCAAACAAAATGTGTTTGTTAAATCTTAAGCTAGTTCTTAATAATATTTTTAAGAAAATCTGAAAGTAAATTTTGAACTGGAACAAGAATTTACAGTGAAACTCAAATAAATACAAAAACCCAAGTATCTTAATTTCTTGAATCAATTATATTGTATGATTTGTTCTTGGAAATAATGATTTTTAAAAGAAAAATCATGATTTTTAATTTGGTAAATTTCGAGAATTGGTAGGTTGAACGTGAAATGGGTTTGGACGAAATTACGGTGATCGGTGGGTTTCTGGCTCTCGTGATTGAAGTCGAAGACAGCTGGGAGGATGTAGATGTGAGGAAAAATAGTTGAAGTGTTTTGAGATGATCATGGTGATGGATTGACGTCGATCTAGGGTTCGATAGTCACTTTTGGCTATTGGAGTTCTCGGGGAGATTGCGACTTCGTCATGGTGTTTGGGCCGATCGCACTAATCGGGAACAGTGCGTTGGAGTTTGTCGAAGCTCCGACCAAAATTGCATGGTCTCTGGTGTACTAGATCGATCGGACGAGGTGTTTCCAGGTGATGGGTTCCATGCTTTGGTGTTCGAGTTGCTGGATTTTGATCGGTTCGGTTGAAGCACGATCTGAGTGGTCGGTTCGTCTAAGAGGATGTTCGGCGACTTGGTGAAGGTCGGAGCGTTGATCTCTGATGGTCAGCTTAGATTTACACGTGCACAAGTTGATGTTTGTGTCTGAGTTGAAGGGAGTAGGTGCTCGAAGCGTGCCTCGGGAAGAAGAAGACTTGGCCCGAGTTGTCGTTGAGTCGTTTGCGCGTAACAGGGTTCAAAGGATTTAATTTAAAAAAACGAAATCGGGTTTTAAAAATAAAAAGGGGAAGAAGAGGGTTAGCCTCGGGTCGAACTTGAGAAAATGGTGAAGATGCTCGGGATTTCAATAATTGGGCTCGAGTTTGTTAATTTACACCAGGTTTCAGCTTTTAAAGTTTTGAAAATTAATTGTACCAGGTTTAAAAAGAACCAGAAAATGAAATTTAAATTTTAAAGTAAAAAGTGTTAATCACATTTTCATGTAAATTTATTTAAACAAGTTTTTTTCAAAGAAATGTAAACTATTTTTTTCGAAGGTGATATTCATCAAACAAGATATTTTTAAGTTATTAAAATGATTTAAATTTCAAAGAAAAACTGTTAAACCAAGTTTTCAAACAAGTTTCAAATTTATTAACAAGCTTTATAAACAAGTAAAAAGGTATGATAAATGGGATATCATCGATTATCCAAAGTTTTAAATAATTAAAGAACAATTACATAAAAAAAGTAATTAAAAGATAATGGAAGTAATTTAAAGGGAAATACTTGATGGAGTTAATTAAGGAATTTCTTAATAAAAGTAAATTAAAGCTAGTTACTTTGTAATTAATTTAAAGCTAATTACTTTGTTGAAGGTTAATCATTTTGTGTAATTATAGGGTTTATTAACTAATAAAATTTATTAAGGATTAACGAAGTAATTAATTGAGGATAATTAATTAAAGAATAATTAAATGATTAAAGGTTATTTATTTAAAGATTAATTAATTTATTAATTAAGATTAGTTAATTAATCATTAAAGGTTAATTAAATAATTAAAGGATAATTAATTCAAAAGGTTTATTAATTAATGAAAGTGATTAAGAAATGATTATTAATTAAGGATTAATTAATTAATTATTGTAATTAATTAAGGATAATTAATCAAAGCATTAATTATAATTAAAGGTAAATTAATAAATGATTAGAGAATAATTAATCAAATTAATTTGTAATAAATTAATATTAATTAACCAGGATTAGTAGATTATTCATAAGAAATTAATCTGATTTAAATTAATTAGTTTATTAATAAATTTTACTTATGAATGTTTGGATCTATTAAATGTTTGAATGATTTGATATTCCTTATATGCGATGCTTTGTGATACAAATTATTTTTATTTGTGCTGTAAATTGTGATGTAATTTATTCATCTGTAATGTAATTTATTCATTCGTGATGTAACTTATTTATCTATGAATATGTGTATATAGATAAGCGTTATTAGAATATACCGCTTATCGATATTGATATGACTGAATCTGTGATGATTGATGATGTTGCACTATTGTGTGAAACCCCTGGACTATACCTTACACACACAAATATGGATTGCACGAGGAAATCGGTTAAGTCGCAGATTTTTTTTTTTTTGATTTCAAAGATTGAATTTTTGAATCCAAAATAGTTTTGGAATTGGAATAGAAAGCTTTGAAAATGAGTTTGAAAAATAAAAGTTAGTTTGAATAACTTGATTGAGTTTTAAAATTTAAATAAATTGATTTAAATTTGAATTCAATATTTGAAATTGAATTCTATGATTTGGAAACTATCTATTACTTTATAATAAAGCAGGAACTTCCACCTGCTGGCGTATATTACTCCACATTCCTCATTTCAAAATGCCAGCCTACTGTTCGCTTCCCTTTTTTTCCCTGTCTCTAACGTGCTTTTCGTTTTCCCGTTTTCTCCTTTCCCTTACCTCATCGTCTACAACTGCTCCATCACGTGTTGTGCCCACTTCCTTCGTTTTTCATTTCGTCACCTTTACTCCTCCCCAACAACCATGCTTCCTCTTTCTACCCTCCCCGCAATACCCGCCACGGAATCGTCGCCTACTCCCACACCTCCACGTCGGCCAACTACGTTTTCCTCTCTTCTCCCTCTCACGGGCTGTCTTCTCCCACTTAGTGCTGTCATTCTACGAATCTCCCTCCTCAGTGAGTCGACAACTACTCCCTCCTCAGTGCATCGACAACTGCTCCCTCCTTGGTGCATCGACAACTATGGCATGCCTTTCTCCCCATCCTCCTCCTTTCCACTGCGTAGGCTATACAGGTAATTGTTTGCTTCGTTGTTGTATCCCAACTTTTAATTTCTTCTGCTCCCATTGATTCCAACTTACTGTACATCTTCATTTGGTTTAATAGATTATGTTTATTTCCTGTAATACGTATTGTTTACCAACATTTTCCATCCTAAACGAAAAGCCATTCTTTTTTAATCATGCTGAACGCTTTTCATCCCACCATTTCGTTGACTTCTGTTTATCTATCATTGTTGAGAAGGTATATCACATGTTTGTATGAATGACTGATTCATATTAGCTTACTAATATTTAAGTTCCTACTTGCAAAAATGGATATTGTATGATAGCTTCTTCATGTCCTGTTTGGTTCTTCCTCGCTTACTACTGTTTAAATTCCTGCTTGCATAAATGGATATTGTATGATAGCTTTTTTATGTCATATTTGATTCTTGCTAGCTATTGGTACACATTTTGATCTTAGTACCTGAAATTTTTTATGATTTTTTGGATTCATATCCACAGTAAACCTGCAGAAATGTTGACAGTTCATGTATTTAACTTCAGTTCAGACACTCCCGCAGTAAGCACTTGGTGTTCGGGAGTCATTCACTACAGATATGACAGTAAACGTGGCCATACGACTGATTGACAGGTCATGATTTTAATTTAATACTAGCCGCAAACCGGTCCAACTTCAGCAAGCCAACGGTGTGGTGTTAAAAACATGTAAGAAGCTAAAACAAAGTTAACCACCTTTGAAGCCCATAGACTTTGATTACAATGATGCTATTCTGGATTTCCCTAACTAAATGTCCTTACAGTGATTACATTTATTTCCCCACATATTCCTCTACTAACTGCTTTGAACTGGATTACACTCTAAATTAGACGTGTTATGATCTCTAATTCTGTCTGCTTAATATACTTAAATCACACGACCAATTTGATATATGTTTTGAATGTGCTGTTTTGCATCGCAAACTTAAATAATTAACCTATGGAATCCTTCCTGACCCTTTCTTGATATTGTATGTTTATTATTACTGTTGAAAGGTTTGTACACATTTAGTTTGCTATTAGTATGCCCTTATCGGTTTCCTCTCGTTGATATGTGGGAGTTTTTTTAATGTCGATGGATTGCTATAAAATTGGACCAATAGTATGTGCTTACTGTCCTTTAAAACTGAACAACTCCATGTATTGCTGAACTGTTGACTTTCCACTTGCTTTGCTAAAAAATGGTGTGCTTGATTAGTAACCATATATTTTTAATTTTATTCTACCGTTGATGTGTTACTCGTGTGTATAGGTTTAAGCTGTAATAGAGATAATCACTTTCCCATTCACATCAACATAATACAAAGCATCAGCATAATGAATTTAATCTATTCTTTTAAATATACTAAAAAAATGACAGCACTCTATGTTTAGAACAGTTAAAATAGTTTAGTTATATTGAATTAGCCATTGTACTCACATTTTCATGAAGCCAGTAGACGTTGAATAATTTGAATGACAAAGCGCGTTGATCGGTAATTTTAGGAGACAAGCTACGATTGTTAGGGCAGTTTTAAGAGCGGCTGCATAATGATGACACACTTTAATGACACTGCAAACTGTTGTGCAAAGAGAATTCTTTTTTTCACTCATGAAATGTTGAGATTTCATGTATTTAACTTCAGTTCAGACACTCCCGTAGTAAGCATATGCTGACATTTCATGTATTTAACTTCAGTTCATGATTTTAATTTAAGTTTGGTTTAGAATTAAGTACATGTACATATGCCGATAATGTGCACATCGACTGTAATTAAGTAATGAAGTCAGTGAATATTCACAACGAATGCAGCCTTTGAAGCCCGTAGACTTTGATAAAGTGATGCTATTTTGGATTTCCCTAACTAAATGTTCTTACAATCTATCTATTTGGAATCATCGACTGTGTTATCGATAATGAAACAAATTCCAGTACAATTATTTCCCCACATATTCCGCTACTAACCGCTTTGAAGTGGATTACACTCTAAATTAGATGTGTTATGATCTCTAATTTTGTCTGTTTAATATACTTAAATCACACGACAGTTTGAAATATGTTTTGAACGTGCTGTTTTGCATCGCAAACTTAAATAATTAACCTGTGGAATCATTCCTGACCCTTGCTTGATATTGTATGTTTATTATTACTGTTGAAAGTTTTGTACACATTTAGTTTGCTATTAGTATGCCCTTATCGGTTTCCTTTCAATGATATGTGGGAGTTTTTTTAATGTCGATGGATTGCTATAAAATTGGACCAATAGTATGTGCTTACTGTCCTTTAAAACTGAACAACTCCTTCCTTGCCGAACTGTTGACTTTCCACTTGCTTTGCCCGTTTTCGACGGGACTGCGCTATTCGTGCTGAACTACATCCCATCTGCTCCGACTGAGGTCCACCTTCTGTTGTACGGTGTGAAGTAGGAAATATTTGTGATTCTTTTTTTGTTCCCATTACTCATAATTCCCCGGTTTATTTTTCGGTTGGATTTTAGCTTCCCCCGGTTGCCACTTTTTCTTTTACCAACTCGTGGATCGTCATGTCCTTCCATATTTCTTCTTCAAAACACAGTTGGTCCTTAGCATTTGACCTCAACTCAAGTCAATTGTGTGTGTATCTTTATATTTGTACACACACACACACACATATATATATATATGTATTCATATCATTATATACCTATAAACATTGATATCTAATTGCCGTAAAATGGTATGACTGTTTTAAGTTTTTTCATTTATTACTAGACACTTACCGATTGCAAGCTGAGTTATTTACAGTAGTTAATCTATCAAAGTGCCATGTATTTTACCTGTATAATTTTCTATCACCATAGTTATTAACGACTTACAGACTATTGAACTATGGTCTAAATTTATGTACCAGGTGTTCTGCTAAATTGGTGGATTTGGTGTACTATATATCCATTATCCCGAACAAGGTAATTTGAGATTTTTGTTCACTGTCCGTCCGTAACCGTCGTAAATGCACTACTTGGGTACATACATGTATGTATGTATGTATGTATGTATGTATGTATTTTGTGTGTCTATCTGTGTCTACAGATATTAAGTGTGTATCTATCTACGTTTATGAGCATAATTTTTTCGGTTCAAAAGGTGTGATGCGTAGAGTAGTCCCAATACATGTGTTACTCATGTGTACATATTTAAGTTGTAATAGAGATAATCACTTTCCCATTCATATCAACATAATACAAAGCATCAGCATACTGAATATAATCTGTTCTTTTAAACATACTTTAAAAATGACAGCACTCTATGTCCGTTCTTGATTCGCACTACTGACGTCTGCTATATTTTTGGTGCATTTTGGATACAATTCAGATTTTTGTTCGACTGTTTATCCACAGATGCCTTACCCATATTTTCTTCATTTATATGTTTATGGTGTATGTAAGGTGTACTATTACTGGTACCAGTTTTGGTATATGTCACCAAGGATCATCATTTTTTTCGTTACAGATTGTTTGCACCAATTAAACGCTGGACTTTGGTTATGCAGGCAACGCCTCTCTGTACGGTGGGGGTGTTTCTTGGCACACAAAGTTTCTGATTTCTCAGTCCACGGGTCGACAGAAATAACGTTTACGAGTACACAGTCTACGACCGACTGAAGTACGTATATGTTTCATCTTTTTCATGGTTTTATTCATTTTGAACATGCCTGTTTTTACTGACTACAAACATGACAGTTTTCTTTTATGTTTCTAATACTCCTTTCGACCTCCGCCTACTTTATGGTCTTAATGCAAACTGGATGAATGTTGCATAGGTTTTTGTTTATTTATCACCAAACTGTGGAAGGCTGATGGTTGGTTTTGCTGTCGGACATTAGCATGTTGCACACGCGTGCATGTCAGCAGTCGGTGCGCATGCTTTTCATACTATCTTTGAACACATTGTTGTGCTGTTTGCAAGCACATTAATGTTTCTTTCAGTTCTGCATGTTGTCATATTGATGGTGCTCCATTTGCCCTGAGGCTGGATTAATCTGTATACCCAAGTATGCAAGTCTGCTAGAGCGAGATACAGACTGCTACTGAGATGGAAACGGGCAACAAAATATCATACAAATAGATGGATGAGGTGCAACAACTGCTGTCCACATTTCATAGACATGTCCCTGCATAATTTCTCCGACTTTATTTGTCGACGACATGAGGAGGAAGCTATCAAATTGATTTCTATCGATCGATCTTGCCGTCGACAGAGTTAGTATCCTTTTACTACCCTTTTTTCCCATCTGGTTATGCATACTATACACGACCATTAATGAATTGTTGTTTTTTGATTGCAGTCTGTTGGATAAATCGCCATAACAGGCTTCAAAAACTGAGGCACAAAAAATTAAGGACAGCGGCTATGGGTAAGAGTGATTTTATTCTTCATCTGCTATGGGCGTCTGACGGAACAACAAACGTCTACTGTACAGTATGTCCATTGCAGGTTATTCCGTGTTTTCAATGTTCTTAGCATTGTTATATGTTGTTGCAGAAAACCACCAGCTAAGAGGGCGTCCCCTCGACTCATTGCCGGCATCGTTTGACTTGGCTTAACGTGGGAACGACATACCTCTGTCTGCTGCATCACAGTGTACCCGTCTTCCCGTAGTTGAGAATTACGGACGGCGTATGTAGTGTACATTAACTTGGTTGGTATAAAATGCATTGACTGTGCAAAAAGTTTCAATTTTTTTTGCAAAATATGCAAGTTGAGTGTTTTCTGCTCACAGTTTTGGCCCACCCTCATATACATGTTCATTCTGTGGAGCATTGCTTTGGTTTGAAGAAAGATTAAAGAAAGGGAGTACAAAGTCAAACCCAAAATTTTTAATCTACTGTCAGAAGGGAAAGGTCCAGCTTCCGTCCTACCAGCCATCCCCAGTTATTTAATAAACCTTCTGGACTACAATGGAGGATCTATTTCAAAAGAATTTAGGCGAAAAATACGAGTTTATAATTCTATTTTTGCTTTCACGTCAATGGGTGGGAATGTTGATGGCTCCATCAACAAAAATCGTGGTCCGTATGTTTTCAGACTGAATGGGCAAAACTACCATCGAATTGGCTCGCTTCTTCCGGTAACGGGTAAACCAAAATTTGCTTAGTTATATTTCTATGACACTAGTGATGAAGTCAATAATCGGGTTTCGTCGTGTGGCGAAAGTGTGGCGTAAAATTTAGATGTGCGTATTGTCAACAATTTAATATGCATGTTCAACAACTGTAGCGATTTGGCGAAAGTGTTCAAAATGGCTAGAGAAAGATTTCATGCGTTGGAATACCAGCCTACTACCGTCAGACTGTTGGAGAGACGTTGTAGGGACGGACAACAATACAATTTACCTACTTCATCAGAGATTGCAGCATTGATTGATAACTCAAATGCGAATTCGTGTAGCTGTCATGATATTGTGATTGAATACAGGAACGGGGTACTGAAAAGGATTAGTGAAAACACCCTTCTTTTATGTCAATGCAATATCCGCTTTTATTTCCTTATGGTGAGGATGGTTTCAGGTGTGGCATACAATATAGAGAATTTTATGTATAGTTAGAAACTAAAAGAACAACCGTGACAATGCGTGAATATTACGCGTTCGTTATTCAGTGCAGAGTAGAAGATGGCTCCGTTCTGTTGTTGGCTGGTAGGCTCTTCCACCAGTTCATTGTAGACGGTTATACATGTATTGAAGAAGATAAACTAACGTGGGTAAAGAGTAACCAAAGTACATTACGATGTGAACTGTACTAGGGTCTGCAAGATGCTATTATAGCTGGTGACACAAGTGCACGCGCAATAGGAAGAAAAATTGTTCTACCCTCCTCTTTCACAGGAGGTCCTAGGTACATGGTGCAAAACTACCAAGATGCTATGGCCATCTGTCAATGGGCGGGATTGCCAGATTTTTTTGTAACATTTACGTGCAAGCCAAAGTGGCCTGAGATAGAAATGGCTTTACTCAACATTCGCGGTCAGAAAGCTAAGGATAGACCGGACATTGTTTCCCATGTTTTCTATATGAAGCTTATGGAGCTATTGCGAGACATAAAGACAAAATGTCATTTTTGTAAAGTCAAAGCATGTAAGTCTGACAAATTCTTACTATTTTCACACTGTAACATTTCTGTTTTTAAATCAAATTGAAATTGGAAATAAATTTAATTTTTGGAATTAAATTATGGATTAATCTGGTATTTTCCAAAGTTTAATAGATATTTGTTTGTTTATTAAAACAAATGAATGTGAATATGATTTTCAATAGAATTTCTAATTGGAAATTCTGAAATAAATATTTTGAA
This sequence comes from Allium cepa, assembly GCA_030765085.1. Lineage (NCBI taxonomy): Eukaryota > Viridiplantae > Streptophyta > Magnoliopsida > Asparagales > Amaryllidaceae > Allium > Allium cepa. The sequence goes on from CM060945.1 coordinate 183,915,411, forward strand.
TAATATATTAATTTTAAATTTAATTGTGAATAAATCAGAAAATTCCTAGAATAAATAAATAAATAGAATTGGATTGTAAAATATAAACAAGATTTAATAAAATAGTTAGTTTTATAAGTGCATAAATATTCCAGATTTGACATAAAGATATCTTTTAAAGTATAATATTTAAAAACTACATAATATATATATGTAAAATAAATAGAATAAAGGGGTTTCAACAAAATTTATAAATTGAAATCAAATAAGGGCTAAAAACATGAAATGTAAATTAATTTAAAGAAAGGATTTAAACATAAAAAGTTTATATTATAACAAGTGTAACCATTTCGAATTATATTAAGACATTTGTAAAATAAGTGATAACAAGTGTTTACAAAAGATGAACAAGTGGAAAGGATAAAGAAAGAGAAAAAACAACTTTTATTAACATGTATTAAAAGAAACAATTAGGTTTCTTATTATTTTTTCTCAGTTCATACTTCTCAAAACTGACAAACAAAACGTAAATCAAAATCTGAAAAGCTCTTAACCTCGAATTTTCAACCTAGAAACACAAAAATCAAAACCAAATTCAAATGTTCAAAAGCTTCAAAACCTGGAAACAAGAAACATTATCAAGCTTGAAAACCAAATCTTCAACAAAACTGGAATAAGATCAAAGCAAGGCAATTCAAAAATATAGCAGATTCAGGAAAAAGAAAATCAAAAGGGAAGTAAAAAGCCTGGAATCAAAAAGTAAGCATCAAAGAAAATTGGGAGTTAAAAGCAACTTCAAACCTATAAGTTCAAATTTTAAAAAAAGCATGCAAGATCAACTACCTACTCAAACAAATCAAAAATGCAGATTGAAAGTGAAAATACAAGTTCCAGTTTTGAGAAGCCTGTCCTCTGTCTTCATTCCTGGTGACAAAACTCACTTTTCCCTGATATCATCTTGATGATTCACGAAGTATGACAATGAGATGTGTTTGAATGATGTGCATACTGGCCTGCATGTTTGTATATTTGCAAATGACTGAGTGCATTTATCTGTATATAGGAAAGTGGTTCTGTTCTAGTTCACTTCTTAGTTATAGGGTTCCAAATCTAAGCTTTAAATTCAAATTCACTTTGTGTAATAAATATTAAGCTTAGAACTTTGAAGAGAAAATGTTTATAATAACATAAACTTATTTTTAAAAATAATCATCAAGTGGTTTTACTGTAAGGCAAGAATATAAAGTGAAACAATGAAATTTGTCAAAATTTAAGTGTTTTAAATTCTTGATTCAATTATATAATATGGTTTGTTTCCGAAAGTTATGATTTTAAAAGGAAAAATCATGATTTTTAAGATTTGGAATCAGGAGCAGTTGCGAGTTGAACGTAGAATGGGTTTTCGCATTTTTCTGATGATCGACAAATTTTCGAAGAATGAATTTTGGCATAGAGGTGCTAGCATGGTCATGGATTATAGAAAAAATATAATAAAAATTTTAAATTCATTATAGTTTGAGAATTGAATCAAAATAAAGTTTAAACCCTACGTTTTGCAAATGTTAGTTACGAGGAATTTTCGTCATAACCACGACGATTTGGGGGATCGCACCTGTGGCGAAGAGCTCGGGGTGGATCGGTGTACGCATGGACAGAAGCGCGGGGGTGATGGTGCTGTGTAACGGTGGAGCGAGGGGTGTTTGGGTGAACTAGGTTGGTTTCCAGTTCGATATCAATAGCTCGATTTTGAATTCGAGCTCGCTTTGAGTTTTGGGTTGTTCGAATCGAGGCGGGAGCATGGGTGACGTTCTGGCGAGTTCGTCGTTGATCAGCGATGGTTAGCGTTGTTGTGCACGTATACGTACATCAACGTGTGTCAGTGAATTTTTCGTTTGGGGAAGAAGAAGAACGCGACTCGAAGGGTGTCTCGGGAGGTTTGCGTGTTAGCTCGGGTTTTAACTTGAAGAGAAATTTGGGTGCGAAAGTGAAATTACTTAGAAATTTTTTTAGGTTGGACTATTGGGGGCTCTTTGGTTAATGGTTTTGAAACCTCGAAGCAAGGCACGATTTTTTTTTCAGGGTTTAGCTCGGGTCATTGATTTTGGGACAGGAGCAGTTTCAGTTTTAAAAGAGAAATCAAGTTCACTTTGAAAACAATTTAAGTTAAACCAATTTCGAGTTTTTGGTCAAAATTTAATGTTAACCAGTTTTAAATTAGTTAAGAAAGTTTTTTTTAAAGTCAAATTTTTTTTAAATTACCAAGTTTTAAAAATGATTTAAAATAAATACAATCTTTATTTTGAAAAGTTATTTTAACTTAATAATATTAGAATGTTTTAAATGATTGATAAACTTTATTTGTTTGGGTTAAATAATTAATGTTTTAATGGTTAGTAGATTTTATTTGTTAAAAAGATTAATGACTTGAAGTAAATTAATTAATGTAAGAAATTAAAGTAAATTAATTAGTAATTTAAGTTAATCAATCAAATAATTAATGAACTATTTAATAAATATAGTAATTACTTGGTGAAAGTAATTAAGAGAAGATAATAAAAGGTTAATTAACATAAGGTGATTAAGAAATCATTATTTATTAAGGAGTAATTAATTATTATAATTAATTAAGGAATAAACCTATTAATTAATCAATGAAGAACAATTAGTTATAATTAAGATTTAATTAATAATTAAAGGTTTGTTAATAATTAAAGTAATTAATTAAGGAATAATTAATTAATAAAAGTAATTAAGATTTAACTAAATATAATTAAGGGTTAATTAATTAAGATGATTAATTAAAGAAATAATTAATTAATGAAAGTGATTAAGGATAATCACTCATTAAATTTTATTAATTAAATGGTAATTAATTAAGGGTTAATTAATTAAGATAATTAATTAAAGAAATGATTAATTAATGAAGGTGGTTAAGACTAAATCAATTGTAGTTAATAGTAATAAATCATTGATTTAAAGATTACTAATGAAAGTAATTATGTGAGTAATAAATTTAAAACCACACGATTTATTCACCTTAATCAAAGATGTTTGATTGTTATTGAATGTTGTGTCACGGATTGATATATTTGATATGTGATGTAATGCTATGTGGTGCTTTGTGCTGAGCTGTTATATCTATGACGTATATACTGGTGTACGAACATAAAAACCTTTGACCCGTAGTACGACATTTGAATTTCGATGCGACGGGGAGTCGGACTCCAGTTGGTAATCCGAAACCCAGATCGAATCATAATGATGAATCTTTGTGATTGATCATTTATTTTATCTATAAATCTATGAATAAAGGTAAGCGTTATGGGTTATACCACTAATCGATATGATTGAATCTGTGATGTGATGATTGTTGTCGTACTATTGTGTTAAACCCCTGGACCACACTTATACACACACAAATAGGGGTTGCACGTGGAGATTGGTTAACTCACAGATTTTTTTTGAAATGATTTTAAAAGTTGGATTTTTGAATCTTTGAAAATGGAATTGGGTTAAAGGTAAAAACTTTTGAAATGGTGTTTTAAAAATGAAAGTTATTTTGAATAACTTAATTAAGATTTTAAATTTGAATAATTTGATTTAAATTGGAATTCAATATTTGAAATTGAATTATATATTGGGTATTTATGACATAAAAAGGTTATACAAACCATAACTGCGTTTATATGGGTTTTTAAACGATTTTAAAGGTATGGTTTTGAGAATTTGAATTTAACCCAACTTTATATTTGAAAGGCCTTAACTCGTACAGTTATAATCGAGTTTTCCGAAACAGAAACAAGTTGTTTTCAAATAATAATAGTTTTTATACAAGGAAAGAATTTTCCAAATTATGATGAAAAGATTTCGAATTTGAAATGGGAATTGTTTTGAAAACTATGAAATAAGTCTTTGATTTAAAGACCGGATGAGTTAATCCAATTTGAAATGGAATTGTTTTGAAAAGCTATAAATGAATCTTTGTTTAAAAGATTGGTGAACCTTGATAGGGGTCTTAAAATGGATCTTTTATTTAAAAGATTTAAATGTGGAAATTTTTTAAACCACTGATGGTTTTTAAAATGAATCTTTTTGTTTAAAAGATTGGGAATGGTAATTTGTTTTAACCATTTGAATGAAAGGTTTGGGCTTTAAGCTGTGATTTAACTGAGTTCCCATTATCCATATATTTTTAAATAGTGCGCTCATTATTCGGTTTAGCTGGGAGAGGACCTTGTGTCATATAACCCATTCCGAATAATGATACAACGTTATGGATAGCATTTGAAGACCGGTGCTGAAGACCTGCTATTTGCGAGAATGATAGGATGACCTATTGATTGTCTCTGCACCGAGTAGCTGCGGTATAGAGATTCCCTAAGTGATAGAAGGTCCGATCGGGATTGTGGATTCCCGGATTGCAAGGGCTTCTTCGGAAGTGCCTTCGGTTCTGTTCGAGCCCGGAACAAACTTGTATGGATGTGTGTCTGACATTACACTTCGTGATGTAAAACCAGTTTCTATCAAATACATTTCTGTTTTGTGGCGGAGATTTATTCTCTTTGCTTTACACCCTTCTCTGAGACGTACGAGCTCAGAGGTTATGTAGTTGATGGTTACCAGTGATACATCCCCAATTTGGTAATGTGGCATATGAAGCGATGTTGATCATTTGTTGATCAAAGCATGGATTTCGTGAGAAGCGTGGCTTTGTGGATGAGACTTCATCGAAATTCACAACCCAGAATGGTCGAAACAGGAAGAATGCAGCAAGGTTATTTGGGGGTAGCGCCCCCTGAGGGTATGTTCATTTCGTTCTGGATAGAGGTGGCATCATGGTATGGAGCCCAGATACTTAAACTATGTGGTTGTTGCAAATTTATTACTTTGTGGTTGTTGGTTAATCCCGGGATAATGGTTGGTTACGACCGGGGGATGGCATACTCGTGTAGTAGTTACCTAGTTATAGAGGTAACCCGGCCTTGTGTTGGCAGAGATCCGGTTAGGTTCTCGATGCGTCCCTCCAGAGGCGTACCTATGTGGCCTAGGAAGTTCCTTAGCCTGACCGTTTGTTGGAAATCCATTCTTCAATACATGCCTTGTACGGTTTTAGTTGTAGAACCTTCCATCTAACATGGTAGCTATAGTAGACATACTATAATGGTACGTATTGTTAACGCTTAAATTTGAACGCTAACACCCCGGTGTGTGAAGTGTAGTTGTGAAAGCACCACCCGATAGATCGGGAAAGAATTACAAGCAAGTAATAGCGGAAAAGCAGTAAACGACAGCAATTTTATAGTGGTTCGGCTTATGGGTATAGCCTACGTCCACTTTAAGTACTTTTATTGATGATCACGTTACAAGTTGATACAAATCTTCTCAAGTACAATACACTTTGAATTACAAAAGACTTAGAACAAGTAGCTCAAACTTCGATGTTGACAAAAATCTTCAAATCCATGGTGGATGTAGATGATTTCTTTATAAAGTTCTTTTAGACGTTCTTTGAATCTCAAAAGTTTTAAGTGTTGAAGTAGTCTGGAATTCGGCAGAGTAATGGCGCTTGAAATTGATCGACCAAAAGTCCCTTGAATGTTGGTGATGGTCGTGTATTTATAGGGGCTTTCGGTGTTTGGTCGGAGGTAGTGGCCGAGATGGGTTAAGTCGTAGGTCGGCTCCGGGTCAGGCTGAGTTATATGTCGCCCTCCTTCTCTCAGGCACGGTCTCCGGTCTAAGTGAAAGACGCGCGCTTCTCTAGCTCCAAACCTTAAGTGTTGGGTCGCCGCCGAGTTAGTGTGCCAGGTGCTAAACTATTTCGCCACTTCATCCTTCACACCCTTAGACCGGTTACGACTTACCATAACCCATAAGTCGGTCACAACTCATAGGTGGGTGAGTTTGTGCTTAACAGTTAGGTCGGCATCCATGCTAAGGCATTAGGTCGGCATATCAGTTAAGTCGGCATCCATGTGAAGGCATTAGGTCGGCATATCATTTAAGTCGGCATCCATGTTAAGGCATTAGGTCGGCATATCAGTTAAGTCGGCATCCATGTTAAGGCATTAGGTCGGCATACTTCTTAACCAGTTAGGTCGGCATCGAGTTAGATCAGATCCTTCCCTGCATCCTTTAGGTCGGCAATACTCTTTGAGATGCTAAGTCGGCCCGCCTTTATCCATTGGGTCGGCAAGTAATGCGAATGGTTAGGTCGGCCTTCCTTCCAAGCTTTAGACCGGTGAGCCATAACCGAGATAGGGTTAACATTTGCCCCTCGAAGTACATGCCTTAAGATTAAGTCGTGTGCTTCGACACCTCTTAGCTCGGCTCCTCCTAGGTCGGTAGGTCGCGCACGACCTATCAGTTAGCGCCGTTTCGCATCTCTTCACCGTGGGATATAAACTGGCTCTCTTCCTTCTTCTTCTTCACTTAATTTCCTGCTCAATTCCGCCATTAAAGCACTCTCAGATCCATAAAGGCGATTTCCTCCCAATCGATCATTGATAATCCTTGCTGTTTGTCACGTAAGTGAATCTACCCTCGATTCCTCGTTGTCATTGATTCACGAATTCCATTCGAGCCTAACTCACCCCTTTGAGCATTGCATTATTACGAATCTCACTTCACCTGTGTTTGATGAAGCTTGAGTTGCTCGGTTTTTAGCTTTAAATGAACAACGAAGCGACGAAGATGGTTTATTGCTTTAAGATAGCCGGTTGGGATTGCGAGGTGTTAGATTCGTAATAGTTTCGAATTGGTTTAGTGGATGATCCAGTAGAATGAAGTATCATGAATGGGATAGGGGTTTTTGTGGGTGGAGTGGTTATTGGGCTAACGGGTTGAGCGAGATACCGGCTTGGACGTGATTTTAGGTGACCTAACTTATGGCCGATCTGATTGGGTGCGACATGAATCTTGAGTCTGTACCAAGCCAATACTTGGGGAAACTTACCGACCTAACCTTTGAGGCCTGAACCGCGACCGGGTTAATACTTGGAGAAACTTTTTTCCTTTTGAATCAGGGCCTGCTTCCCCACCTCTCTCTTGCGACCTAGGGAACTGCCGAGTTAAAGGAGTAGGAACCCTACATTAATGTGTGGGAGATTCTTAAGGCATAACCGAGTTAGCACTTAAGCATTTAACCAAGCTTGCCGAATCGAATTGCTATGATTTTGGCCAACTTCAGACTTAGCCTTTCTCTTTTTTTTTTTTAGGTTGTAGCCGAGATACGACTTAGGCTTTGGACATGCTGACACTTGAGAGTGTTAACTAACTTTAATCATTTTGACTTGGACTGCCAAATTAAGTGGAATAAACTTTGAACTATGATCAAACTTTGAACAGGGATTAAACTTTGAGCTGCCCCAACTTTAAATTTGTTTAAACACATTATGTCACTTCACAGATCATCCTCACTTTTAAGCTACCAACCTGTTGAGAATAACAAACAAACAAAGGAAAACAAGGCGCACATACTGCCATTGACAGCCCATATCAAATGGCAGATTAGTCAAGACAAGATAAGCATCATGAATATAATGCATGAAATGTTGTGAATTAATCGACTAAAGTAGAATATTAATGCAAAGTATCAACAATTTGAACTGATTTGTTTGCATCAACATTATATTTGCATATTCAAACTTAAAACAAAGATTCCTGGTCTTTATAACTAACAAATGTTTGTTAGGTTTTATTCCAGTTGCCTTTGCTTATTGTTTGATTGATACTTGTACAACACTTCACACACTTTAGGAAACGTGCACCTTCATGTTTGAATACCCAGTTGTTTATGTAGAATGACTTCCCTCCAACAAGAAGAAATGGTAGCTCAAGAGGAAGAGACTTTCCCGGTGGCTGTTCCCATAGAGAATCCTCCGGAGAGAACTTCGACCATTCTAACCCCAAGAATGTTTATTCAGATACGCACTCAATTCGGCTTTGCTGAAAGTGATGTCTTATTGCCCGGGCCAAGCGACACTGCTGATAATCCTCCTTACGGTTTTGTTGCAGCCAATCGCCAAATGTGCTTAAGTGGGACAATTCCCCCTTTCAATGACTTCCTTCGAACTCTTCTTCTCCGGTTGACGATCTCTCCATTTCAACTTCATCCTAATGGTTATGCCATCTTGATGGGGTTGTGTGTTTTGTTTAGAAGAACTCTTGATCGCCTACCGAGTTTTGAAGAAATTCGTTATCTGTGCTCGTTTACAAAGAGTAAAGATCATCCTTCACTCATTATTGTGAGAAGTGCTAGAAACCGCAAGCTCCTTTCCGATCTCACTGAAAGTGTTCATGGATTTTTGAACCAGTTTTTCTTTGCTCGCTGCCCTCCAGGGTTTTATGCCATCTGGAGAATAGGAAGTAAGACTAGTGTTTCCATTTTTTCGTTTTTGAAACTTTTTCCGAGATCCGAACTTTCAGTTGCTAACTTCATTCTTTGCTCTTTTCAGCACTTCCTCTCCCTTCTAGAGATCCGATTCATAAACAAGTTTTCGAGAGGTTGAGTGCCGTGGCTGCGGAAGAAAGGAGCATAAAATTTCTGCTGAAGGATGAATTTTTACACCAATACGGGCTTCTACACGCTTCTCGTTCTACGCATGCTCATGAAGTTCCAACAGAAGTTCCCGATTCTCCGACGAAAACTCCTGACGCCCCGGTTACTGTCGAACAACTCACATCAAAAGAGTCTAATATTGAAGCTTCATTGGTGAAGTGTTCCACTTCTACCGACATTATGGGGTCATCCAGTAAGACGGTGCTTGCCCCGATCGAGGAAGAAGAAGAACCTTCACGGCCTCTCGGGGGATTAGCTGATGTAGGAATTGAGAAAACAAGTCCCACCAAGCATGATGGTGACGATGTTTACGAGGGGTTGAGCGACATAATAGTGACTTCGCAGGAGCTTTTTAGAGATGACGTATCTAAAACTATCTCTCCTGTAATTGAGGCGACGTCTCTTCTTCGACAAACATCAACACAAACATCAACTCCTCATACCCAAGCTTTCATCACCTCTGCACCAAAGAGTGGTTTGTAGCTTAATGCGTGTAGCTTGCACATCACACAACACTTAGGATTTTCCAGCACATTTATGCACTTATCTTCTTGTACTTTAAAGACTTCTAAAGCTTATCTTTTCTTATTTCAGATTCTTCAATGACACGCGGCAGATCATATTATCAAGATTTCCAACGCTACGGGGGGCGTGGTCAATATGATTATCGGCGTTACTTTCCCTCCTATAGAGAGTCTGACGAAGAGAGGGCTGCTCGAAAGGCTCGTGAAAGGAGGGATGCAGAAGAGCGTTATGACAGAAGGGATAGGGATGAGCACCATGATTCTCTGCAGAGGAGTGATGACTCGCACAAAAGGAAATCTCACGACGACCGAGGAAAAGGTCATGTAGCTGAAGATTCAGGCAAACGAGCCCGACATGGTGAGAGACATGTTTCCACTATTCCCGAAAAGCCTACTGCCCCTGCCCCTCTTGATATTACTTCTGACTCTCCTGCTCTTGGGAAGGAGGACATCCAGACAATAATAAGCAGGCCTAAATTTCAAGTGGGACCTGGCCCGGCCACTTTACAAAGTCGTTTTCCACAATGGTGCTTAAAGGGCGTGAGATTCGACCTAGACTTGGTCCCCATTGACAAGTCTGCTATGTTGCGCAATCTTGATGCAGTCAAGCTCGATATCGAGAGGATGTCAAACTGGCAGAAGCTTGTTGATGAGCTTCAAAGAGTTAACCGTGCCAACTTAGAGGCCATGCTCACCATGGAAAATGATAAGGCTGAGTGGCAAAAGGTGCTTGAGCAGCACGACACCGAAATGAGGAGCATAACTTCCTATAACGAGGAGCTCGAAGCAAAGGTTGAGAAGTTGAAAGATGAGCTTGCTGCTTCCTCTACTTCATACTCTCAAAAAGAAGAAGTGCTTCTCAGACAAGTTAGAGATGCTCATGCCAGTCAGAGGGATGCCGAAGATAGGCTCGAGGCACAAAAAAGAATCAGTGAAGGCTATGTCTCTGATATTGCTGAGCTTCGAAAGAAAAACAACTCCCAGGAGGCGGAGATACAAATGCTTAAGCTTCAGCTTGCCAAAACTGAAAGGGAGCGCGATGAGGCTGTCGCCGGCAAAATCGCAGCCGAAGAATCTCATGAGGCGACCAAAAACAGCTTCGGCTCAACACTATTCGACTTCTACTTGCATAGCGTCTTGGGGCGTGGAAGCCTCGCCTTTCTTGGTCCCAAGTATGAGATTACTTTAGCTGAGGTGTGGGAGGCCGCCCTCGATATGCTTGGTGCTGAAGGTGCTGGTTATGACGAGTCAGCCCTGGAAAGGCATTATTTTGATGAAGACGCTCGCGCTGCTCTTGCCAGGGGAAAGGAACAACTTGCCAAACTAAGAACCGAGGTGACGGAAGGGGACCAGCTGGGGAAAACCACTTCAACTACTCTAGTCCAGCCACCTTCTTCGTCTGAAGTCGACATTATTGGTTCCAGTTCCCATCTCGCATCTCCCACCAAAGTTACCGCTGATATTACAAGCACACAAGGCGGAGACGAGGGTGAAGAGAGTGCTGATGCGCAAGCTTACGAAGTCGATATCAGGAAACCAGCTTCTCCAGGTAACTTCACTGTTAATCTCGCTACTGTCAATTCTGCTCAAGCGGGTTACTCGTTTATTTCACATGAGTTTCACGAGCTCCTTGGCTATTTTCTCAACCTTGACGAGCCTTCATCTCCTCTCTTTACTGACTTCATTGGTGAACCTTCATCTCCTCTTTTTACTGACTTTAACCTTTTTTCTTCTGTAGAGAAAGTACCAAGCACTGCTCAAACTTCTACTCCTCCGGTCATCCTTCCTTCATCTCTTCAGGCGGTGCCTCCTTCTGCCTCGCAACCTGGATCACAGGAGGAACAAATAGAGGCTCTTCACGGCTTGGATGATCCCATCACTTCGCAAGAGCAGAAAGATGAGAGACCTGAGGGAGGTGACATATCCCCGGAACGGACTCCTTCTGACGACATTGTTCTATCAAAACTTGTCACTCCGGGGAGTGAGTCTTCCTCACAAAGGAGAGAGAAGCGTGGGATATCAAAGAGGAGGGGGAAGAAAATCACCGCCACTGAAGAGGAGCCGGAAGTTGAACCGGTTACACCTACCTCTCCTACTTCCCTTATACCCACTGGCCGACCTGGAAAGCTGGTCATCCGACCGGGTAAAGGGTCCAAAGGAGGGAAGAAGAAGTGAAGATTTTAGCTTTTTGTCTTTTATATGAACTGGCCGAGAGTTGTGCGGGTATCGGCCCCCGCTTTTATCTTGAAAACCTGTATCTGCATTATAGTTGAATAAAATGATTCTTCGTTTGTACAAACTTCTGTTTGAATTTGAGAATGCATTTACTATTTATTTTTGCACAATTTTGTTTATATAACATTGCAGCGGGCTTATGGTATGTTGTTTGAGTATTACTTTACTGATGCAGCCATACTACTATACCATGTTGCCCCCATACCTTAAGCTTGTTGCAATATTTTATACTTCGAGGGGACTTGCACTCTTATTTGTTAAAGAATAATTATTTTATTCTTTAAAGAAAATTTTTATTGAGTACAACTCCCTTCGTATAAGTTTTTACGCTTTGTCGTTCGAAGAAATCACTTTTCTCTTTTGCTTATGTGCATATTTTACCAAGTGAATTCCTCTATGTGGTAAAGCGGACCTCTGAAGGGTACTTTAACTTCTTTTCTTTTTACGATCATTTTCCATTTGAAAGTTAAAGTACGCTTTTGATGAGGATTTTTTTTATATACAAAATTGTACCTCTGAGGAGGGATTTTTCACGTTTCAACACTTGGAAGTTTTATTTCAATCTCGGTGAAACGTGTACCCCCAAAGAGTTGTGCCTTCGAAGAAAGCCTTTTCACGTTTCAACACTTGGAAGTTTTATTTCAATCTCGGTGAAACGTGTACTTCCAAAGAGGTCTTTTTTCTTGATTGTGTCCCCGGGAGGGGGTCGTACCTCTAAGGAGGGATTTTTTACGTTTCAACACTTGGAAGTTTTATTTCAATCTCGGTGAAACGTGTACCCCCAAAGAGTTGTGCCTTCGAAGAAAGCCTTTTCACGTTTCAACACTTGGAAGTTTTATTTCAATCTTGGCGAAACGCAGGCTTTCAAGAAGGTCTTTGTTTTTGCATTTCAACTTTGGTGAAGTGAAATTCCGAAGAGCGGTTGCTACACTTCAACTCCTGGCGAAATGTGCCTCCGAAGAGGGCTTTTATTTTGTTTACATTTCAACTCTGGTGAAGTGAAATCCCGAAGAGCGGTTATAACACTTCAACTCCTGGTGAAATGGGCCTCCGAAGAGGGCTTTTATTTTGTTTACATTTCAACTCTGGTGAAGTGAAATTCCGAAGAGCGGTTATAACACTTCAACTCCTGGTGAAATGGGCCTCAAAGAGGGTTTTCATCGCCTGGAAGTTACTCTCTCATGGTTGGAGGGTCATGACTCCTCCAATCTTTTTTGTTGAGTAGAGAACTTTCTTTTTTGTGGCGTATGACCCATTAGAGGTCTTTTATCCTCCGAAGAGTTGCGCCTCCGAAGAGGACTTGTGCCGCTTATGGTAGCTTTGGTTGTTCCTCTGTTCACTTGCTTATGCCTTTCTAGCGATCCTCTTTTTTTTCTTTTCAAGTTTTCATCCCCCTTTCTCTCACAAGTGGCTTGTTTAATCCAAGGAAGTGTACTTCATTGCCAGGCAAGTTCGTGAGAACGGGCACTAGCTTCCTAATTGGATGTTTGTTTGTTCAAACAATCTCAATTTATCAGCAAGGGCTCGTTTCTATCGAAATCATTAGCCGTTCAATTGAAGTATTTCCTATCTAGGATTTGAATTCGGGGTCTTTGTGACTTGAAATTTTTTTGTTGAATGATGGTGAGAATCGCTCGGTCTTATTATGCGCAAGTTTTATTTCCATTGTCTGCAAAAATTTAAATCGACATTTTAGCAATACATTTTATGTATTTTTATATCGAAAACAAAGCAAACATATAATGATAATAAGGAACACAAGATTTATAGTGGTTCGGCCATGAAATTGGGCCTACATCCACTTTATATTCTTTCATTATTTACTTGCATCAGTTTCACAATTGCTTTCAATTACAAGAATCATACATTCATAATTCTTTTTACAATTTTTCAACAAAATTTTCAAGTAAAGTATGGACGCAAGTGGTTGCTGTTCCATGCCCTTGGAATTTGATCTCCATCAACAGTGGTGAGCTTGAATGTGCCGTCAAGAAGCTTCTGACCTATTACATATGGTCCTTCCCAATTTGGCCCAAACACACCTGTCGCGGTCATAATTCTTTTCAGGACTAGATCTCCAATTTCAAAGCTGCGTTGACGAACTTTGGAATTGAAATGTCTGGCTATCCTTTGCTGATGAGATGCAACTCTGAGGTTAGCTTCATCTCTTTTTTCATCAAGGAGATCCAGCGCTTCAAGTTGCAGCTTTTCATTTTCTGCTTGATTGAAATGGATTCTTCTGTGTGAAGGGACCTCTGCTTCAACCGGGATCATTGCTTCCGATCCGTATGCTAACGCAAAAGGAGTATGCCCAGTTGCAGTTTTGTGAGTAGTTCTGTATGCCCATAGTGCAAGTGGTATTTTATCGACCCAACCACCTTTTGCTCTTTCGAGTTGCTTTTTGACGGTTGATTTGATGATCTTGTTCACTGCTTCCACTTGCCCGTTTGCCTGCGGATGAGCTACTGCCGAAAAGCTTTTCTGGATTTTGAATCGCTTGCAAAAATCCTGGAATTCCTCGCTTTCAAACTGAGTACCATTGTCTGTGATTATTTTCTGAGGCACACCGTATCTGCAAATGATATTCTTGGTCACAAAGCTTATCATTTTCTTTGAAGTGATCGTAGCCAATGGTTCAGCTTCAGCCCACTTAGTAAAATAATCAACTGCAACAATAGCATATTTAATCCCTGATTTAGCTGTTGGTAGCGGCCCAATGAGATCCATTCCCCAAATTGCAAATGGCCATGGACTGACCATCTGTGTGAGTTCGGTAGAAGGTGCTCTAGGAATTTTGGCATATCTTTGGCACTTGTCACATTTTCGGGAGTAATCTGCGGCATCCCGATTAATTTCTAGCCAAAAATATCCGTATCGGAGAATTTTCTTTGCTAGTGTTTGACCACCTGAATGATCACCGCATTCTCCTCCATGCACTTCAGCTAGGATTGTTTTGGACTCTTCCCGGGATACACATCGAAGCAATGGCATTGAGAATCCCCGTCTGTACAATCGGCCATCCTGAATTATATAGCGAGAGGCCTTCCTTAGAAGCTTTCGTCTTTCTATCGAGTTTTCTGGCAGAGAACCCCTGAGTAGGTAATCCAGTATTGGAGTCATCCATGACTCTTGTTCTTGAGATACATCCATGATCCAGTCTATATCCATCTCGTCTATACTTGGTGCTGAGAGGACTTCTACGGGAACCAACCCCAATAGTTGAGCCTCACCAGAACTTGAATACTTTGCGAGGGAATCTGCCTTCGTATTCTCTTCCCGGGGAATATGGCTTATTGAATAATGATCGAGTTCACATAGGAGTTCCCAAGCCTTTGACAGGTAGGAGGGCAAGTTTCCACCTTTTGTTTGAAATTCCTTCTTGACTTGGCATACAATAAGCTGAGAATCACTGAAGATCTGTAATGCTCGAATGTTTAGCTCTTTAGCGATTTTCAGACCTGCAATAAGAGCTTCATATTCTGCTTCATTGTTTGTTGAAGGAAATTCCAGTCTTAGTGCATAACATAATGATCGACCTTCAGGAGTTTCAAGTATCACTCCGGCTCCTGAACAGTAGTCATTTCTTGCGCCATCCACATACATCTTCCACTGGATTGGGGAATCATTGACCGCTTTTTCCTCACCATTATCTTTCTCTGTGAATTCTGCAATGAAATCAGCTAAAGCTTGTCCGTTGATTGCTTTTCGGGGATGATAAGTGATGTCATATTGACTGAGTTCAATGTTCCATTTTAGAAGGCGCCCCGAAGTTTCTGGGCGAAATAGGACTTGCTTTAGAGGTTGATCAGTGAGTACTTTGATAGGATGAGCTTGGAAATATTGCCTCAGTTTCCTCGATGCAATTAGTAGGCAATAGGCGAGTTTTTCCAACTTGGAGTAATTCAGCTCTGCCCCAGTGAGTCTTTTGCTGATATAGTAAACTGGATGTTGAATCCTTTTGTCTTCCCGTATCAGCGCTGCACTTAGAGCATGAGATGATACTGCCAAGTATATAAGAAGATCCTCACCATTGCCTGGCATAGAAAGCATCGGAGGCGTTTCCATATGACGGATCAACTCTTCAAAGGCTTTTTGGCATTCGGGAGTCCATTCAAAGTTCTTCTTTCCTTTTTTCAGGGCATCGAAGAATGGGATGCATTTATCAGTAGCTTTGGAAATGAACCGACTCAAAGCGGCGACCTTTCCGTTGAGACTTTGCAATTCCTTCTTCGTTCTAGGAGCTTTAACTTCTTTTAAGGCAGTAATTTGAGCTGGACTGGCCTCAATGCCCCTAGCACTGACGATAAAACCTAAGAACTTTCCGGATTCGACCCCAAATGTACATTTCAGAGGGTTAAGTTTCATTCTGTATTTCCGGAGGACTGCGAACATTTCTGCTAAGTGTTCAATGTGACCCACTGCTTTCCTGGACTTCACTAACATGTCGTCGACGTAGACTTCCATAGTTTTGCCCAATTGCGGTGTGAACATAGCATTAACAAGTCTTTGGTAGGTTGCCCCTGCGTTTTTCAATCCGAAGGGCATAACTCTGTAGCAATAAAGTCCAACATCTGTGATAAAGCTTGTATCCTCCTGATCCGGCTCATGCATCATGATTTGGTTATAACCGGAGTAGGCATCCATGAAGGATAACAATTCATGTCCCGCAGTTCCGTCTACCAGTTGATCGATCCTGGGTAATGGGAAGCAATCTTTGGGGCAAGCCTTGTTTAGATCAGAAAAATCGATGCACACTCTCCATTTTCCATTAGCTTTCTTGACCAACACAGGATTCGAAACCCAATTCGGATATGTAGATTCTCTGATGAAGTTATTTTCCATGAGTCGATCAACTTCTTCTTTTAATGCTGCTGACCTTTCTGGACCTTGGGTTCTCCTTTTCTGTTTAACTGGTGTAAATTTTGGGTCAATATTCAGAGCGTGTACTGCAACTTCTGGAGATATCCCACACATATCGGCATGAGTCCAAGCAAAGACATCCAGATTTGCCTTCAGGAAAGATATCAAGATGTTCTGAATTGACACATTAAGCTGTGAACCCACATTCAACACCTTATTTGGATCTTTTGGGTCAACAGGTACCGGAACTGTCGTTTCCACCGGTACTACTCTATTCTCCCCTGTACTGGCTTTTCTGGGATCCATTTCTTTCCGTGCCCCGCTGTGCTCGCCAGTGCAGGGTCCACTCTGTAATTGCTACAAGGCTGGTTCCTTGATGCGGACTGGGGTTGCCGCACCCTTTCCCATTTCTCTTTTTCTTGACTCTCGCAGCTCTGTCAAATAGCACTCTCGCGCAGCATTCTGATCCCCTTTTATAACTCCTACTCCATTGTCAGTAGGGAATTTAATAGTGAGGCACCACGGGGCTAGGATAGCTTTGAATGCTGCGAGTGTTGGACGGCCAAGAAAAGCATTATAGGCAGAAAACTCATCGACAATCACAAATGTTTGCTTTCGGACCACTTTCCTTTCTCCTTCCCCAAGTTCTACAAACAAATCGATGGTTCCTACTGGTTGCTTTGGCTCCCCAGTGAAGCCCACGATTTTCTGTGATGAGGCTTGCACATCGATCATAGGGATTTTCATCTGGTCAAATGTCTTTTTGAAGAGGATATTACATGATGCTCCGCAGTCAATGAGGACTCTTCTGACAATGGCTGGTCCAATACCAGCCGAGATGACCAAGGGATCTAAAGTAGGAGCTTCAACACCTGTAGAATCTCTGGCTCTGAAAATAATATCATCACTGAAAGTTTTCTGTTGTTTAAGGGGCGTAGTGTCTTCTAGAACAAAGACGTTTTCTTCGGCTGGAGCATATTTCAAAGCCCTGGAATATCTCTCCATCTCACCCCAACTCTTGCCAGCTGGGTGAGGTCCTCCGGAAATGACATTGATAACGGGCCTTCCAGATTCATGCCCCGTAGCTTTCTCACCTGCCCCAGGCTGATGAACAGGAGCCCGCTGCCCCTGACTCGATGATGCAGGATTGTTGCTATTCTTTTTCACAAATTGCTGCAACTTGTTTTCTCTTAGCAACTCTTCAATCAGATTTTTCAGCTGGCGGCATTCATCAGTTTCATGACCTGGTTGATTGTGGAAGCGGCAGAATTTCCCACTTTGTATGGCTTTTCTCCCAGTTCTCAAAGGGATAGGTTTAGGGAAATCGACGGAATCTTTAGTGGCGAGGTAGATGTGCTCCGGCGTATGTGATAATGGAGTATATTCTGATGGCTTGAAGGACCGGGGCTTTTTCAGATTACCCTGTTTCTTTCCATTATTATTCTCCCTTTTCTGCCCCACCGACTCATTCTTGCGTGGAGCGACAATGTTGTCTTCAGCTTTTTCCAACACTGCCTTTACTGGCAAAGGACGACTTTCCAAGCGAATGAATTCGTCTGCTTTTTTGTAGAACTTCTCGAGAGAGGTTGGCTCCTTCATATTTAACCATTTCCCAAATTCGCTTGACTTATCAATAGCCCTCATCAGATAGGTCAATATCATTCGTGGTTCAGCATTGTCCACCTCAGCCAATGCTATATTGAAACGGTTCAAGAAAGATCTGATAGACTCACCAGGATTCTGCTCTAAACTGGACAATGACATGATATCCTTGGCCTTCGAAGCATATAGCCTAAACTGCTCCTTAAATTTTCTGGTCAAGTCTGAAAACTGATCGATAGATCGAACTGGCAACTTGGTGAACCACAGTAAAGCCACGCCTTCCAGGTATACGGGGAAATATCGGCACTTTATTTCGTCGGAGGCCCTGGCACCTGTCATGTGCCAATCATATTTATACAAGAACTCATTCGGATCACTTGTCCCTTTGTAAGCTGGAATAGTTGGAGGGACAAACTTCCTTGGAAATTCCGCCTTCAAGATTTTTTCAGTAAACGGAGTTTTACTTGGAGCGAAACCCCATTCCTTCTCATCTTCGACCCTTTGCATACTTTCTTTCATGATCTGCCGGACCATTCCAGAAAGATATTCTTCATCATGTCGAGTTCTAGATCCACCGGCCTCAGGTACTGCCTGCTCAAAGGGACTAGTAGGCCTTTCAGGAGCATTTCTTTCATTAACATCATGAATGTTGCCAGCATAGTCCCTTTCATTACCAGCCGGTTGATTGTTTGCCCCAAGTAAGTCGTTCAACTTATTCAGAATCAGAGCATTCTGGGCACTTTGAGCCTCTAGTTGTGCATTTTGGGCGTTTATCTGCTGGTTTAGCCCTAGAATCACAGCATCCAATTCCGCTTTCGTAACTCCAACAGATGGAGTGGGTAGATTAGGTACAGGGGAAGCGGAGGTTCCCTCTTGAATGTTCCCAGATCTGATAGATCTACTCTTCCTTCCAGGAGCCATAATCTCAGATATACTTCTGGTTTTTAAGGAAATTCTTTCTTCAAATCTCTGCGAAGCAATGATGACAGCTGTCCTGAGTTCAATTCTCAGTGAAAGCACCAAAAATGTTAACGCTTAAATTTGAATGCTAACACCCCGGTGTGTGAAGTGTAGTTGTGAAAGCACCACCCGATAGATCGGGAAAGAATTACAAGCAAGTAATAGCGGAAAAGCAGTAAACGACAGCAATTTTATAGTGGTTCGGCTTATGGGTATAGCCTACGTCCACTTTAAGTACTTTTATTGATGATCACGTTACAAGTTGATACAAATCTTCTCAAGTACAATACACTTTGAATTACAAAAGACTTAGAACAAGTAGCTCAAACTTCGATGTTGACAAAAATCTTCAAATCCATGGTGGATGTAGATGATTTCTTTATAAAGTTCTTTTAGACGTTCTTTGAATCTCAAAAGTTTTAAGTGTTGAAGTAGTCTGGAATTCGGCAGAGTAATGGCGCTTGAAATTGATCGACCAAAAGTCCCTTGAATGTTGGTGATGGTCGTGTATTTATAGGGGCTTTCGGTGTTTGGTCGGAGGTAGTGGCCGAGATGGGTTAAGTCGTAGGTCGGCTCCGGGTCAGGCTGAGTTATATGTCGCCCTCCTTCTCTCAGGCACGGTCTCCGGTCTAAGTGAAAGACGCACGCTTCTCTAGCTCCAAACCTTAAGTGTTGGGTCGCCGCCGAGTTAGTGTGCCAGGTGCTAAACTATTTCGCCACTTCATCCTTCACACCCTTAGACCGGTTACGACTTACCATAACCCATAAGTCGGTCACAACTCATAGGTGGGTGAGTTTGTGCTTAACAGTTAGGTCGGCATCCATGCTAAGGCATTAGGTCGGCATATCAGTTAAGTCGGCATCCATGTGAAGGCATTAGGTCGGCATATCATTTAAGTCGGCATCCATGTTAAGGCATTAGGTCGGCATATCAGTTAAGTCGGCATCCATGTTAAGGCATTAGGTCGGCATACTTCTTAACCAGTTAGGTCGGCATCGAGTTAGATCGGATCCTTCCCCGCATCCTTTAGGTCGGCAACACTCTTTGAGATGCTAAGTCGGCCCGCCTTTATCCATTGGGTCGGCAAGTAATGCGAATGGTTAGGTCGGCCTTCCTTCCAAGCTTTAGACCGGTGAGCCATAACCGAGATAGGGTTAACACGTATGCTGGCTAAGATTAGTATTCTACTTTCGAAATGTTTTCCACTATGCACTAATAATAATATCAATAGAGGATTTTGCGTAGTAAGCATTTTTGACTATCCTAAGGAGAAATCTCCCCCAAGTGTGCGATTGCATTGTGTGTGTGCCGGGGGGCCTTATGGTAGTTTCATTTTCCATAAAGCATTGCGGATTTCAATATTTTTAAATTCTTTTGTTTGTTTTATAAGATAAACTTTATTTATTTGCTCATACCAGTCCCATGACTGACCCGGAGTTTATTGTTCCCTTCCTAAACTCTGGGTGCCCACAATTTTCCACACGGGCAGTCTAGAGTTGGGTTTTTCAGATATAGATATCGATTTGATACCCTTTAGCTTTCTCTTTGGAATTCTTTGGAGTCTTCGGATTCATGGACTGGACTTGCTTAGCTTGGTGCAACTTGATGGTGATTCGAGCTATCTATGGAGATTGTTGATATTAGTTTCTTCTGGAGTTTTAAGTTCTAGTTATTTCCGCTGTTAGTTCATTGGGTCTGCTGTAGCATTTCTTTTATCCCAGATACTGATCATTGTTGTATATCATTGGATATTGTATTCATTAGAGTTGTATATGATATTAATTTCCTTTTCTTCCGCTGTATTGTTATACTTGATGTGTTATAAGCTCCGGCACGACTTGAATTTCAACGTTAGGATCTGCGACATTTAAGTACAGTGGAGTACGGATGTCGATTTTCGAACGCTGGAATTTGGATCGTGAAACATACATTTTTTAAATGATCTCTCGCCGACTTATCTTATATTTTATTTCTATTTGTTTTTTTCCAGTTGTTTACACAATTGAATTTCAAAAAAGGGGACTACCGCATGCTCATATACTTATATTTCTGTTTGGCGATCAGAGACCAAGAACTGTTAGCCAAGTTGATGCAGTGGTTAGTGCTGAGATACCAGATAAACATGCAGATCCGTTTGCTTATCAGTAGGTGTGTCAGTACATGATTCACGGTCCATGCGGTTACGCAAATCCTGGATGTGCTTGCATGGTGGAAGGTCGTTGCTCCAAGAATTGTCCTAAACAGTACAGGTGTGAAACCTGTAACAACCCGCATATTTTATGATTGAGTATTTAAATATTTCATCGTTTCCGAAATGCTACTTTTTGCAAACAGTTGAATTAGGACTCGAGAGCACTCCCATTGAGTTCAAAATGACATTTGCAATTTTTTTGAGTATAAACTTTGATATGTTTGGAGTTAGTGGAATTTTGCTGCTTTTTCACTTAGGGCTTTGGTTTTGCTTCAGCTCATTAGACCCAAGCTCCACCCCCCTTCTCTTCATTACTTCATTTCTATTAACTAATACTCAAGCTTTAGCAACAATGGAGAGAGGAATGGGAAATTAAAACTCCAAGCCCTGGTTTCCATTTGCAAATCAAGTTCTAGCTCCAAATTTATAGAAGAAGCTTTGGTAAGCCTCATCTTCCTCTTCTCCATTTCATTCTCTTACCAATTTCAGAAATTCCAAAACCTAGTTTAGGAAATGTTTCTCTTTTAAGCTTAGATTCAAGCTCTTTAGGTTGGAATTGATGAGTGTTTGACCTTGTCATTGCTCTATTGCTTCTTCTTCATAGTTTTGGGTTTAAAGGTGATATTTTTATCTCACATCTACGTCTATATCTATCCTTGTTGTTAGGTATGAATTCCTAACACTTATCCATGTGCATTTGCTTTTGGTTTGGATTGCTTTGGTGAATATTCCAATTTTTGGTGTTTTGAAAGCAAATTTATGAAAACCCTTATATGGATATTTGGACATTGATATTCGAAGCGTATCGAAGAGCCTTTAAGGCTTGGTTGTCGCTTGGCATAAATCCTTAGACGTTGTTGCTCGTCCGATCATTCCGATAACCGTTTTGGCCATCATTGGCCTAGGTTCAGGGAATGCCTGAACTTCAGTTTCAAACGTCTGAAACGAAAGATTCAGACGTCTGAATATTATACTGAGAATTTTTATTCCCCAGTATTCAGACGTCTGAATCCAAACCTACAGACGCCTGAATTGGCTCGAATGCAACCAGAAAGAAAATAGGCTAAAATTGCCTATTTCAGATGTCTGAAATATGGGGTCTAGACGTCTGAATTGTGTTTTGGAAAACTTTTATTTTTCCAGATTCATACGTCTGAATCCTTGATTTCAGACGTCTGAATCTGCTGTCTAGGCTCGATTTTGCCTATTTAGCTTGAGTTTCCAAATTTAATCGATTCGTGTTGTTTCCCTTTTGTTGTTATCACTTATTATCGACTTGGATGACATTTTCTTGGAGATATTTGGGAATATCCATTTTGATGGATTTGGTATCGATTTCTTTGGATCTTATTCACGTCTTCGAATGTGAATTTTGGTGATTGATTGTTTCTACAGTCATTTTTGTGGTTTGTCACTTTAAAATATAAAGGTTTCAATACTAGTAGTAAATATTAAAACTCTTTTATCAAAATGATTTCAACACTATTTTATTACAAAGCTCGTTTCTTAAACCGTTTTTCAATCTACTAGCATATGCAAACCTTTATCTCACTCGTATGAGAAATCTAGCTAAACGACTTAGTAAAACAAGTGGTATGAAACGCTTGCGTTCACTTCGTCGGTTAATTCTTAGACTTGTTCGATTGAATCTCTTGTGACAAATTTCTAGTGGAGATCTACAATTTGTTCTTTGAATATTTAAGTTAAGCTAGTGGTTATGGGACATGAAGCTAAGCTCACATATTTACTAGCTTAGTGTAATTAACACTTCTTGATGATTGATGATGATCATTTTTTTGACTTAGACTAGCGATATGCTATGTTTCCTTGTCCACGTAGGGGACGGTACCTCGTTTTATTGAGTTTCGTCTCATTTCTTTTATAGGCTAACGACCTATGTATTATTTGGAGTTTCGTCTCATTTCTTTTATAAGCAAACGACCTATGTATTATTTGGAGTTTCGACTCAATTTTTGTGGGCTAGCGACCCATGTTATTTTATGGAGTTCGGTCCATCGGACGTACCTTTGTACTACGTTGTTGCACCATCTTATCAGGATCATCGGGCGTACCGTTGTACTATGTCGTTGTTCCGAATTATTCGAGTTTCTGGTTCCTCGGTCGTACCGATATTGTACTACGTCGTTGCACCGGCTCTATGGTTAGCGACCATGGGATAATGTCCCGTTTGTGATACACATGTTGGTGAGTTTTCATGCTCCCGTTTTGTGATGGGCCTCCCCCTTTTTGTGATTTCTGGATTTCTATTGATGATTTCTAGAATTTGTGATCCACCGGCTTTTATGATTGGCATCGATATGATGTCGATATTTGTGACTTGTTGAATAAAACTAAAGAGCATGACATCTTTTTGATCTTTGAGAAGATTCTTGTGATATTGATTAATCTCTGGTTGATTTTCAATTACATACTTATCATAGTATGGCTTTATGGTTGTCTTACGTTTTTGTCATACCTCTTATTCTATATCATTTTATCTGATATTTATAGTTAGACTGATCTGTTTATTATTTTCCTATTAAATAATACTCGGGTCAGACCGAGATGTTACAGGTGCTTCTGCTTGACTTCTCATCAGGGATTATTATCCTCACTTTTGGCTAACTACTTAGATTAGTAGTTTTTGGTTGTATACATTTGAGATATAGACTCATTGAGTATACTTATTCTTTTGTGTTGCACTTGTAACTATTCTTTTGTGATATTGTGGATCTTGTTTGACCACTACTCTGATATACACTTTCATGTGTAATATTCATATCTGTTTCCGCCTTTGAGATATGAACTTCTGTGACTGATTTGTATTATGATATTTCCATATTTGTTTCCGAAGATATTATAGCCACTGTGTAGTAGCTTTAAGTTTGCATCGGTATGTCGGATTCCCTCTTGAAGTGCAAGTTATATTTTCATCTGGCATATCGGTACTCGCACAAAGCAATTACACGGATGGTCGCTCCTCAACAGCCTTATTCTCCACGCAAGTTGACGGTATTACCCTGTAGTGTCCTTTGCTAGCGTGGGTATAGAGGTGGGGCGTCACAGCTTGGTATCAAAGCCAAACTTTGGAACAATGTAGAATAATCTAGCAAGGATCATCGTCCTAAGTCCATCTTAGGAGTCGTGCCTTAGGATTTTATTCGGGTTTTCGAACTGTTCTATCCTATTTTCTTTGTGATGCCTTGTTTTATAAATCATGATTGTTTGATAATTATTTTGTGAATAACCTTTTTCTTCTTTCTTTCTTTCTTAAAGAAGAGAAATGGTTAGACCTGGCCGTCCTAGCGTCGGTCAATCTATTGCTACTCCCCAGGATGGAGTATTTATGTCTGCCCAGTAGCTTTTAGATCTCGTGAAGAATGCTTAGGCTGCCGGACCCAATCCAAAGCCTACTCACCCTAAGTCGGGATTTGCACGTTTGTGCATTGACTATACCAACTTGGGTGGGAAGCCATTTAAGGGTTCTAGAAGCGTCATTCAAGTCCAAGCTTGGCTCAAAACATGCGATCGCATCTTTACTCGCATGAATCTAATTGATCTTCACCGTGTCCAAGTGGCTTCAAGTATGCTCCAAGAAAGAGCATTAGATTGGTACGAGCTTCTTATTTCTGAAATTATTGAAGCGGATCTTACATGGAAGAAATTCTAGGGAAGATTCGAGTTAAAATTTATGCCAAAAGCTGAGAAGGTGACATTGGCTCGTTGTTTCATAGACCTTGTTCAAGGTGAATCCTCCGTGGCAGACTATGTCGCATCATTCGAGTCACTTTCTAAATACGGGGTCGAATATATAAACACCACATTGAAGAAGAACCAAATATTTGTCTATGGCTTGAACAAAAATCTCAAGAGGCCATTACTTCTAAAGTTAGAAGTTTCTTTTGATCAACTTGTTGATATCGCTCTTCGACTTAAAGAGGCAGATAAAGAAAGTGATGTTGAAGTTGTGGGTGCCAAACCAAAATTCAACAACAAGAAGAAAAGGCCTATTAAATTCAAAGGTCCTTACCCCAATAAGAAAGGGAAGCAAGCAACTCCGGTGGCAAAGACTCCTACCACTAGTAGTGGGCAATGCTACAGTTGTGGTTCTAAAGACCATTATGCCAATAGATGTCCGAAACCTCTCTTTTGTCGCTATTGCAAAAGTTCGGGTCATCTTTTATCTTCATGTCCCAAACTTCAAGGCAAGAAGGAGGGAAAGTTAAATGTTGCACAAGCCCCTAGCAACATTTCTCGTGGTCAAGGTATTTCTCATTCTATCCTTGATGGCATTATTTTATTTCGTGATCAACCTATTCGAGTTCTTTTTGATACGGGTGCGTCCCATTCTTTTATATCAAAGGAACTTGTTGATACTTTTTCTTTAAGTATTGTTGCTTTAATGACTTCTTTGAGAATCACGAATCCGGTTGGTGGATCCGCAACAATTAGTTTACTTTGTAAAGATGTCGAGATTATTTTGTATGATTTTTCTTTCCGAGCCGATTTGCATGTCATGCGTTATTTAGGCTTTGGAATGATTTTGGGAATGGATTGGCTTAACCGCTATGAAGCTCAAATCCTATGTCCTGAGCGGACTATTCATCTTCGACATCCTCAATCTGTTAAGTAGGTTTCTATTGATCTTAAAGATTCGGATTCCAACTTGGTTGCATCTTTATATTCTTTAAATCCTCATGATGACGATAATGATGATGAGGAAGATGTCATTTCTCTTATTCACGTTGTTCGTGAATTTTTTGACATATTTGAGCCCATTTTAGGATTACCACCTAAGCGAGCAATTGAGTTTAGAATCAATCTAGTTCCTGGAGCTTTACCTATTACTCGTCCTCCTTATCGTTTGTCCAATAAAGAAAGTGAGGAGATGCGCAAGCAATTCATTCGCTCTAGTTCCTCTCATTGGGGAGCTTCTGCTATTTTTGTGAAGAAATCCGATGGTACACTTAGGCTTTGCATTGACTACCGCAAGCTTAATGATCTTACTATCAAGAATAAATATCATTTACCTCTGACTGATGATCTATTCGATCAACTTAGTGGTGCTAGAGTCTTTTCACAATTAGACTTACCGGTTTTCATCAGCTTCGTATTGCAGAGGATAACATTCCTTTGACATCGTTCCGTATGCGTTATGGATCTTACGAATGGCTTGTTATGCCATTTGGTTTGACGAATGCTCCGGCTTATTTCGTTGACCTTATGAATAGAGTTTTCAAAGACTTCCTCGATCGATTTGTTCGCATCTTTATTGATGATATTCTTGTGTATTCTAAAACCGAGGAGAAGCATGAAAAGCATCTTCGGATTGTGTTGGAAACTCTTAGGAGCAATCAATTGAAAGCAAAATTTTGTAAATGCCACTTTTGGCAATCTCGTGTGAAGTTTCTTGGTCATATTATTTCCGAATCCGGAATTTTCGTGGATCCTTCAAAGATTGAAGCGATTCAAAATTGGGAGAGACCGGAGAGTGTGACGGAGATCCGTAGTTTTCTTGGATTGGTAGGTTATTACCGCCATTTCATAAAAGACTTTTCCAAATTTTGCATGCCTCTTACTAGTTTGACAAAGAAGGGAGTTAAATACATTTGGTCGGACAAATGTGAAGCTTCTTTCTAGAAATTAAAAGAACTCCTTTCCGATGCTCCTAATTTTTTTATTCCCAAAGAGAATCAAGATTTTATTGTTTATACCGATGACTAGTCGTGTCGGTTTGGGTGCCGTTCTTATGCAAAGAGAATGTGTTATTGCTTATGCTTCTAGGCGATTAAAGCCAGCCGAGACTAGATATGTCACTCATGATTTAGAGCTCGCGGCTATTGTTTTCGCCCTTAAAATTTGGCGTCATTATCTTTTGGGAGAGAAATTTGTTCTCTATACCAATCATAAATCTTTGAAGTATTTATTTTTCCAAAAGGAACTTAATTTGGGTCAACAACGTTGGCTCGAGTTTCTTGCATTTTATGATCTTGATATTCTTTATACTCCCGGAAAGGGAAATCGTGTTGTCGATGCACTTAGCCGTAAGCTACAAGCGGTTGTTTCCATGATGATATCTGAATGGAATGATCTCAGAATTTTATCCACTTGTGAGATTCGAGATCGTGAGTCCAATTTATGTTCATCTTTGGCTTTATGTAGCCTTGAGGCTCATCCTTCTCTCTTAGACCGCATTCTTGAAGCTCGAAGCTAGATCCCGAATTGGCTATTCTTAACCAAAGTTGTGGGGATGAAATTGGTATTGAAAGTTTGAGAGACTTTGACATTGATTCTCGTGGAAGTATTCGAAAATTTGGTAGACTTATCGTGCCAAATATTAGTGATCTTCATAAAGATATTTTAGAAGATTCTCATCGTTCTAAATTTAGCATTCATCTCGGTAATAGTAAAGTGTATGCGGACATGAAGCGACTTTATTATTGGGATGGAATAAAATCTGATATTGCTAACTTTGTTAAGCGTTGCATGACTTGCTAACTTGTCAAGGCCGAGCATCAAAGGCCCGGTTGGTTATTGCAACCTTTAGAAATTCCAATTTGGAAGTGGGATCAAATTTCCAAGGATTTTATAGACGGCCTTCCCCGTTCTCGTTCGGGTCATGATAGCTTATGGGTGATTGTTGATAGACTTACTAAATCCGTCCATTTTATTCCCGTTCGGTCTAACCGAACTGTTCCTCTTTTGGCCAAGCTCTTTATTAAAGAAATTGTTAAATTGCATGGAGTTCCTACTTCTATTGTTAGCGATCGTGATCCATTGTTTACTAGTGGATTTTGGAAGAGTCTTCAAAAGGCTTTGGGAACGAAGCTTAATTTTAGCACAGCTTATCATCCTCAGCCCGATGGATAAACCGAGCGTGTGAATCAAACTCTTGAAGATCTTCTTCATGCATTTGTTCTTGATTTTGGTGGATTGGGAAGATCATATTTCTCTTGTTTAGTTTTTCTATAATAATAGCTTCCAATCTAGTATTGGTATGGCACCTTTCGAGGCACTCTACGAAAGGCCATGCCGATCTCCTTCTTGTTGGCTTGAGGCCGGTGAGAAGCTGGTTTTAGGTCCAAATTTCATTCGTGATTCCACAGAAAAGATTGACCATATTCGTCATAGGATGAAAGAAGCTCAAAGTAGGCAAAAATCCTATGCCGATAACCGAAGAAGGAAATTAGAATTTTTTGTGGGAGATTTTGTGTTTGTTCGTGTTTCACCATGAAGGGTGTTGTGCGTTTCAGTCGATCGGGAAAGTTAGCACCTCGATATATTGGTCCATTTCCCATCACCTAACGTATTGGTTCCATGGCTTATCGCCTTTCATTACCGGCTCAGTTTTCTGCTATTCATGACGTGTTTCACGTTTTTCAACTACGGAAATGCCTTCGAGATTTCGATTCTATTCTTGAGCCCGGTGTTGTGGAAGAAATTGAAGTTTTGCCTAATTTAACTTATGTGCAACATCCTATTCGTATTATTGCTTCGGAGATCAAACGCCTTCGAAATAAAGATGTCTCGCTTGTGAAAGTTCAATGGTCCTTAAATCCTAAGGATTGCTCTTGGGAATCTAGAGGATTCATTGAGCGAACACATCCGGACTTACTTTCTCGTGCTCTTTGAGGTGAACATTTTATTTCAAATTTCTTTTGTTTTGAATATGTTTTTATGGTTGTTACTTTATATTTTCTTCTTAAATATTGCAAGGACGCAATTTCTTTAAGGAGGGGAGTCTGTAACAACCCGCATATTTTACGATTGAGTATTTAAATATTTCATCGTTAGTCGGATTTTTGTCCGAAAGGATAATTTTTGCAAACGGTCAAATTAGGAGTCGAGAGCACTCCCATTGAGTTCAAAATGAAATTTGCGATTTTTTGAGTATAAACTTTGATATGTTTGGAGTTAGTGGAATTTTGCTACCTTTTCACTTAAGGCTTTGGTTTTGTTTCATCTCATTAGACCCAAGCTCCACCCCGCCTTCTCTTCATTACTACATTTCTATTTTCTAATACTCAAGCTTTAGCAACAATGGAGAGATGAATGAGAAATTAAAACTCCAAGCCCTAGTTTCCATTTGCAAATCAAGTTCTAGCTCCAAATTTATAGAAGAAGCTTTGGTAAGCCTCCTCTTCTTCTTCTCCAACTCATTCTCTTACCAATTTCAGAAATTCCTAAACCTAATTTAGAAAATGCTTCTCTTTTAAGCTTAGATTCAAGCTCTTTGGGTTGGAATTGAAGAGTGTTTGTCCTTGCCATTGCTCTATAGCTTCTTCTTCATAGTTTTGGGTTTAAAATTGAGATTTTTATCTCACATCTATGTCTACATCTATCCTTGTTGTTAGGTATGAATTCCTAACACTTATTCATGTGCATTTGCTTTTGGTTTGGATTGCTTTGGTGAATATTCCAATTTTTGGTGTTTTGAAAGCAAATTTATGAAAACCCTTATATGGATATTTGGACATTGCTATTCGAGGCATATCGAAGAGCCTTTAAGGCTGGGTTGTCGCTTGGCATAAATCCTTAGTCGTTGTTGCTCGTCTGATCGCTTCCGATAATCGTTTTGGCCATCATTGGCCTAGGTTCAGGGAATGCCCTGAACTTCAGTTTCAGACGTCTGAAACGTGGGATTCAGACGTCTGAATATTATACTGGGAATTTTTATTCCCCAATATTCAAACGTCTGAATCCAGACATCAGAATTGGCTCGAATGCAACCAGAAAGAAAATAGGCTAAAATTGCCTATTTCAGATGTCTGAAATATAGGCTTCAGACGTCTGAATTGTGTTCTGGAAAACTTTTATTTTTCCAGATTCAGACGTCTGAATCCTTGATTTCAGACGTCTGAATCTGCTGTCTAGGCTCTATTTTGCCTATTTAGCTTGAGTTTCCAAATTTAATCGATTCGTGTTGTTTCCCTTTTGTTGTTATCACTTATTATCGACTTGGATGACATTTTCTTGGGGATATTTTGGAATATCCATTTTGATGGATTTGGTATCGATTTCTTTGGATCTTATTCACGTCTTCGAATGTGAATTTTGGTGATTGATTGTTTCTACAATAATTTTTGTGGTTTGTCACTTTAAAATATAATAGTTTCAATACTAGTAGTAAATATTAAAACTCCTTTATCAAAACGATTTCAACACTATTTTATTACAAAGCTCGTTTCTTAAACCGTTTTCCAATCTACTGGTATATACAAACCTTTATCTCACTCGTACGAGAAATCTAAATAAACGACTTAGTAAAACAAGTGGTATGAAACGCTTGCGTTCACTTCGTCGGTTAATTCTTAGACTTGTTCGATTGAATCTCTTGTGACAATTTTCTAGTGGAGATCTACAATATGTTCGTAAATATTTAAGTTAAGCTAGTGGTTATGGGACATGAAGCTAAGCTCACATATTTACTAGCTTGGTGTAATTGACACTTGTTAATGATGATCATTTTTGTGATTTAGACTAGCGATATGCTATGTTTCCTTGTCCACGTAGGGGATGATACCTCATTTTATTGAGTTTCGTCTTATTTTATTTATAGGCTAACGACCTATGTATTATTTAGAGTTTCGTCTCATTTCTTTTATAGGCTAACGACCTATGTATTATTTGGAGTTTCGACTCAATTTTTGTGGGCTAGCGACCTTTGTTCTTTTATGGATTTCGGTCCATCGGACGTACCTTTGTACTACGTTGTTGCACCAGCTTATCAGGATCATCGGGCGTACCATTGTACTACGTCGTTGTTCTGAATTATTCGAGTTTCAGGTTCCTCGGGCGTACAGATATTGTGCTACGTCGTTGCACCGGCTCTATGGTTAGGGACCATGGGATAGTGTCCTGTTTGTGATACACGTGTTGGTGAGTTTTCATGCTCCCGTTTTGTGATGGGCCTCCCCCTTTTGTGATTTCTGGATTTCTATTGATGATTTCTAGAATTTGTGATCCACCAGCTTTTATGATTGGCATCGATATGATGTCGATATTTGTGACTTGGTGAATAAAACTAAAGAGTATGACATTCTTTATATCTTTGAGAAGATTCTTGTGATATTGATTAATCTCTGGTTGATTTTCAATTACATACTTATCATAGTATGGCTTTATGATTATCTTACGTTTTTTTCATGCTCTTATTCTATATAATTTTATCTAATATTTATAGTTAGACTGATCCGTTTATTATTTTCTTATTAAATAATACTCGGGTCAGACCAAGATGTTACTTGTGCTTCTTCTTAACTTCTCATCAGGGATTATTATCCTGACTTTTGGCTAACTACTTAGATTAGTAGTTTCTGGTCGTATACATTTGAGATATAGACTCATTGATGTATACTTATTCTTTTGTGTTGCACTTGTAACTATTCTTTTGTGATATTGTGGATCTTGTTTGACCACTACTCCAGTATACACTTTCATGTGTAATATTCATATCTGTTTCCGCCTTTGAGATATGAACTTCTATGACTGATTTGTATTATGATATTTCCATATTTATATCCGAAGATATTATAGCCACTGTGTAGTAGCTTTGAGTTTGAATTGGTATGTCGGATTCCCTCTTGAAATGCAAGTTATATTTTCATCTAGCATATCGATATTCGCACAAAGCAATCACACGGATGGTCGCTCCTCAACAGCCTTATTCTCCACGCTAGTTGACGGCATTACCCTGTAGTGTCCTTGGCTAGCATGGGTATAGAGGTGGGGCATCACAAACCATTTTTTACAAAATTGGATTTCCTATGTACAGACGAAGCAACAATGGGTTGTCAACCGAGACGTCAAATGGGTTTGTCCAGGACAATGGTTGGGTTATACCTCATAATGTTAATTTAGTTGTCAAATATCAGGCACATATCAATTTAGAGATATGCAATAGAGCAAGGTCTGTCAAATACTTATTTAAGTACATCAACAAGGGGCATGATAGAGCAACTGTTGTTATTGAAGATAGTGTAAACAAAGAATGCACGTTAGTCCGGGAAGTTGATGAAGTGAAAACTTATTTGGACTGTAGATATATTCCGGCTTCAGAAGCGTCGTGGCGAATTTTTAAGTTTGATGTTCAGTACCGCACTCCGCGGTGTAGAGGTTAATGTTTCATTTGCCAGGAGAGCAAAATGTGTATTTTGATAAAACAGAACATTTGAATGACGTACAAGGCAGCCATAATCTATGCAAAACTATGTTCACTCAGCGGTTGGAGACCAACAGAATGTGTCACGCAGCTCGCCGACTTACTTATGTCGATTTTCCTACTTAGTGGGTATGGGATAAGTCTACTAAGGACTGGAGGATGATTCAGAAAGGAGAGTGTATAGGTCGGATTTATTATGCACATCCTACGTCGGGAGAGAGGTTTTATATGCGTATGCTTTTAAATGTTGTTCGTGGCCCTACATGTTATGAAGACATTAAAGCAGTAAATGGTGTTGTTTTCAACACCTTCAAAGACGCATACCTTGCATGAGGTTTGTTAGACGATGACAATGAGTGGGATGAGGCATTGACCGAAGCTGCTTCATGGGCTACTCCGAACTGTATGCGTGAAATGTTTGCAACATTGTTGTGTTTTTGTGAGGTATCAAATGCAAAGCAACTGTGGGATAAACATTGGCAGAAGTGTAGCGAGGATATGGAATGGATTACTTACACAGGATGTAACATTCCTGAAAATTTATCAAGTTTAAATTGGCAATTAAATTTATTTTTGAAAATAAATTGTGAATTGATTAGGAAATTTCTAGGATAAATAAATAATTTTGATTATAAATAGAAATTTATATTTGAAATTTAAGAATAAGTGATTTATAAAACAAGTATTGAACTTCAAAATAAAATGTATTAAAAATATAATGGAAATTAAAAGCCTGAGATTAATAAAAAGAGAATGATAGTTGTTTTCTAAAATATTAAATATATTTTGTAGATGTAACAAATTTCAAACAGATTTATTTTAAGATTTTAATTCTCTTATATAAATAAATATAACAATTGTTAATATGAAATCAAAGTGTTTAAATCCATTCTTTTCTTTTTATAAAGTTGTATAAAATAAATAATAAAAAAAATATGAATGTAAATTGTGTAAATATAAATTTTTAAATAAATGTATGAACTAAATTAAAGATTGAGTGTGAAAATAATAAAAAGATTGCGATATATATGTTGATAAATGTTTACAAAAGTAAATATGATATAAAAATAAAAATAAACATTCTTTTGTCTTTAAGAATTTAAATGTAAACATATGCACACAATCACATGGATTTGAAGTAAAGAGATGGAGTGTAGGAGTTAACAAAATCTAAAGGTTATAATGATTTCTTACAAATGGCATTCCATATCATTACTTTTATTAAATTTTCAAGAAAACTCTCCATTTTCCCATATTCAAATCTAATAACATCAGCCAAATCTGAAAAGAAAATAGTAAAAGAGATTTGGTATCTTAAAAAACTCTACAACTCCAAAGAAAAAAAAGGAAATCTGTTAAGCCATCTCCACATCAATTCAAATAAAAAGAGAGAAACAAGTAACAGATCAAAGTCTTCAACCTGGGAAACCAATTTAATCTTCAACCTGTAACAAAACAATAATGGCAAATTGGATTCAAAGTTTAAACTGGAATGCAAAACAGAATCAAAGCAAGGTTCAAGATTTCAACTAAGCAATTTCTGCAATCTGGGAATAGGCTCTGCATGCAGTTTCAAAATAATCTGAAGCAAGTATTCCAGTTTAAGCAAAGCAAAGGAATTCAAAGATCTGGAAAACAGAGTGAAAACAGAAGAAGAAATGGCAGTTTAAAATTCAAGAATGCAAAGGTTTTCAATCTGAAAGCAAATCAACTCAAAGGCAAGTAAATTTCCTTTTAAAAGAATTTGAGTTTAATGTTGAAATCAGTAAATAAAACAAAGATTTAAAACAACCTTGTAAATCAGTTGTAGAAAAAAAAGGGAAATCAAGTTTCAAATACTAGGCCAAAACTCAATCTTCAAGCAGCAGACCAAAGTGTTTCTCTGTTGCACTAGTACAATACTTTGCAGATAGAAATTTCAAGATTCAAAGTAGAAAAGAAAAAAATATACACAGGCTCAAAAAGAAATTCTTCTCTTCCTTCCTCTGTTCTTGTTTCTGCTGCCAATATACAGGTGAGCAACCCTTTAATCTTAAAGCCTTAGGTTTGTTTGAATATCTGTTGCATGTGATGATTTGATTATTATGATGTTGGGTTATGCCTGTGTGTATATATCTTCTTTATGCATAAATCTGGAAATAGATATTAAGGCCTCTGATAAAAAAAAAAAAAAGAAAAAAAAAACTGTGAGCAAAACTACCCTTTTTAATACTTAAGTTTGTTATATCTGGAAGTGTGTGGAAGTCTTTGAAGCTATGAAGTGAAATAGGCTTGTGTGATTGTGCAAATGTTCCTGCATGTATGTATACTTGTCTGCAATTTTGTAAAAGATGCAGATAGCCTCTGTTCAACATTTACAGGCTTTAAACCTGTTTTAAAAAAAAAAAGTTCAAATCCCAATTCTAATTGCTCTGATCCTTTTAAATCAGTAATACAAAAACAACATAGGTTCAAAAACATCAGAATTTAGTTTTGAAAATAAAATTTTGATAGGACATGGAATGGTTTGTCTGGGAATGGAATATTCAGTGAAAATTTAAGGTTTACCCAAAATTTTCGAATTGCATGGATTCTAGATTGGATTGCACCACCTAAAAAATATTTCAAAATGATGATTTTTAAGACAAGAATTTGAATTTTTAGTTGTGTATTAGGGTGGCATTTGCGAAGTGAACAAATTTGGGTTTTGTATCAAATTTTGGTGATCGCGTTGTCGATTCACCTCGTGATTGAGACTGAAGCTCGCTGGATGATCGTAGACTTAGGGAAAAATAGCAGGAAAATTTACCAAATCGTGTTGGAGGGGGGCGAAGGGAATTTGGGTCGGCAACCCTAGTTTTACTGGGTTGAACATTTTTTTTTTCTTTCTTCCCAAGTGATCGAGTGCTTTAAGATTTGGAGTAGTGGAAGTGTGGTCATTAACGAGGGAGTGGCCGGAGTTGCGCAGTTTTAGATGATCGGAGACGTCGTCACGGTGAGGTTTTAGGTGAACTGTTGGTTCCAGATGGTGATCTACAAGCTCGATTTCAATTTTAGTGGTAAACAATGGTGGTGGATGGTCGTTTGGGTCGAGGTGATCAACGTCGACATGTTGGAGACGGCGAGGTCAGCTGGAGTTTGTTGGAGCATTGGTACATGTGCACGAGGAAGAGATTGTGTCAGTGTTTTGGTTTGAAGCAGAGGGCAAATTACTCGTGTTTTTCCCGAGTCGATATCGTGAGAGACTCGAAGTTTTGGGGTGTTTTACTCGAAGTAAAGCAGGGGCAACTCGGGTAAAATGTTGGTTCAGGTTTTCTTTTAAAAACCTGTCTGTTCAAATTTAAATCAAAGATTTTAAATCCAGAAATTAAAAATGATTCGTATTTGGGTTTGGAGATTTATGAGTTTTCAAAATTTAAATTGTTTGACAATTTTAAATATTAAAGTATGATTTAAAATGGTTTGAGAAAAAAAATTGTTTTTAAATTTTCTTTAAACTTCTTTTAGAAAATGAGTATTTCCTTAACTTAAGATTTCAAAATGTGTTTCAAATTGTTTTAACTTTAAATTGTACCCATTCTAAATCAATTTGAAAGAAAATGGTTTACGATACTTTGTTAATGATAAATTAAATCATTAATGAGGATGATGTTTTTCTTAAAATTTAATGAGGATTTAATAATTTTAAATTCATTAAATTATTAAGTTAATTGAAGTGGATAATTTATTTATCTAATTAATTATTGATTCGGATTAATTAAATAAGTAATTAAAGGCTTAAATTTATTTAATTAAGATTTGAGATTAATTAATTAAAAGATAATTAATTAAAGTGATTAAGAAGAGAAAAAAATTATTTATTAAAGGTTAATAATTTGTGAAAGTAATTAAGGGATGTTATTAATTAAAAATTAATTTATCTTGTGATTAACTTAAGGTTAATAAATTGTTGTAATTAAATAAGGATAACTAATTTAGCGATAATTAATTAATTTAGGGTTAATTAATTAATTAAAGGTAATGTATTTAACGGTGAATTAAATAAATTATGATTAATTACTAAATAATTAAAGGTTGATAAATTACAATAAAAGGTTAATTAATTTACTATAAATGGTTAATTAATGATTAAAGAAAAGTTAATCAAAATGATTTGTAATTTATTAATGATAAATTAACCAGGATTAGTAATTATTCCTAAGCAATTAAAATTGGTTTGAATCAAACAATTAACTGATCTTACTTATGGATGTTTGATTGTTAGATGATATGTGATGGATTGATGTATCTGTTGTGTGATGTGATGCCATGTAATGTTTTGTGCTAGACTATTATATCTGTGATGTATATATTGTTATATGTATATGTAACCCCTTGACCCATGGAACGACATTTGAATTTCGATGCGACAGGGAGTCGGATTCCAGCTGGTTATCCGAAACCCACATCGAATCATAATGGTAACCTATGTGATTGATAATTTATTTTATCTATGAATCTGTGAATAAAGATAAGTGTTATTGATTATATCGCTTATCGATATTGATATATCTGTGATGATTGATGTTGTGCACTATTGTGTGTAAAACCCCTGGACCACACTATACACACACAAATATGGATTGCACGTGGAAATGGGTTAAGTCGCAGATTTTGAAATTGGTTTAAAATTGAATTTTTGAATCCAAAGTAGTTTTGGAATTGGAATTGAAGCTTTGAAAAATGAATTTCAAAAATAAAAGTTATTTGAATAACTTGATTGAGTTTTGAAATTTAAATAATTTAATTTAAATTTGTACCCAATATTTGAAATCGAATCCTATGATTTGGAAACTATGGTTTAAAAAAGGGTATTCAACTTATAAATGTGTTATATAGGTTTTTAAACCATTTTAAAAGCGTTGTTTTGGGAACATTAAATTTAACCCAAAATTTTTAACTTGTAAAGATGAAATTGGATTTTTCTGAAACGAAAACTATTTGTTTTCAAATGATTGAAGCTTTCACATAAGAATGAATTTCCAATTTGTGTTAAAGGATTTCAAGTCTAAAATGAAAATAGTTTTCCAAATTATAGATAAATCTTTGGAAACGTGTTTTGAAAGCTATAAATCTTTAATTTAAAGATTTAATTGGGTTGATCCAAATTGAATGGGAATTATTTTGAAATCCACGAATAGATCTTTGTGAAACTGGGTGAACTTTGTGAAATAAAATCTTTTTGTGTAAAGATTTAAAATGGTGATTTGTTTAACCATTTTGAAAGAAAAAGTTTTGGATTTTTAAGTTGTGACTTAACTAAAATCCCATATCCATATGTTTTTAAATATTGCGCTCACTATTCGGTTTAGCCGGAAGAGGACCTTTGTGTCATATAGCCCATTCCGAATATGTGATACGTCGTTATGGATGGCATTGAAGACCGATGCTGAAGATCGGGTATTTGCGAGAACGATAGGATGACCTATCGATTGTCTATGCACTGAGTCGCGCCGGTATAGAGATTCCCTAAGTGATGGGAAGTCCGATCGGGATTGTGAATACCCGGATTTGCAACGGCTTCTTCGGAAGTGCCTTCGGTTCTGTTCGAGCCCGGTACAGACTTGTATGGTCGTGTGTCTGACACTACACTTTGAGATATAAAGCCGATTCCTTTCAAATACATATATGTTGGTGGCGGAGAATTTATTCTCTTAGCTTAACACCCTTCTCTGAGACGTACGAGCTCAGAGGTTATGTAGTTGAAGTTGTCAGCGATATACTCCCAATTTGGTAGTGTGGCATGCTAAGTGCTGCTGTGTGTTGATGATCATTTGTTGATCAAAGCATGGCTTTGTGGAAAAGCGTAGCTTTGTGGTCGAGACCTCATCGAGCCTCACAAACCGGTAATGGTCGAAACAGGAAAGATGCGGCAAGGTTTCAGGGGTAGCTCCCCTAGGGTATGACCATTCCTTGTGGAAAAGGGTAGTATCATGGCATGGAGCCAAGATACTTACTCATGTGGACACACTATTATTGTTACTGTGTGATGTTGTTGTTGGAGAGCTCTCGGATAAAGGTCCCAAAGGACCGGGGGTGGCATATCTCAGGTTTTATTCCCCGGGAAGGGGGTAGCCGACCTTGTGTTATCAGAGAACAGGTTGGTTTTCGGGGCGTCCCGCCAGAGGCGTTCCCATGTGGCAATAGGAAGTTCCTTAGCCTGACCATTTGTTGGAAATCCATTCATCCAATACGTGCCTTGTACGGTTTTAGTTGTAGAACCTGCCATTTAACATGGCAGCTATAGTAGGCATAGCATCATGGTACCTATGCTGGCTAGGTTTAATATTATACTTTCGAAATTGTTTTCCACTGTGCACTTATAATAATAATATCAAAGAAATTTTCACGTATCAAGCATTTTTGACTATCATAAGGAGAAATCTCCTCCAATTCTGCGTTTGCATTGTGTGTGTGGCGGGAGGCCTTATGGTAGTTTAATTTTTCAAAAAGCATTGCGGATTTATTTAAATTCTTTTGTTTGTTTTAAAAGACCAAATGTTTTGTTTGCTCATACCAGTCCCATGACTGACCTGGAGTTTATTGTTCCTTTCCTAAACTCTGGGTGCCCACTATTTTCCACACGGGCAGTCTAGAGTTGGGTTTTTAGATAATCCTGTAATAGATATAGATTCGTTAGCCTTCGAAGCTCTTTGGATTTATGGATCGCGTTTGCTACACTTCAGCACCACACCAGTCTTGCTCATCTAGGTGGAGCGTTATGGGGGTTCGAGCTAGCCTTGGTGTTTTGAAGATGAAGTCCTTGAAGTTTGGCATTTGAAGACGTTATCTTTCCGTTGCTATTCTTTGTATCTCTGATAGTGTTGATATCTATTGTATCTTTCTATTGTACCATCATGTTGTATCAATCTGTTGTATCTGATATTGTATAAAATATTGTATATCAGGTATTTATGATATATGTTATTCTTTTTCTTCCGCTGTGTTGTTATACTTAATGTGTTATAAGCTCCGGCGAACCAGATTCGACGTTTGGATCTGCGGCATTTGAATACGAGTGTCATATTTGGTGCCGATTTTCGAAGTTCGAGTCAGGATCGTTACAATGGTATCAGAGCTGAAGGTTAAAACTTTAGCTCAGGAGTATAACACATTAAGTAGCTCATTAGAGATAGGGTGAAATATACCCTAGAATGAGTATATCCCTAAGATATCCGTTCGAATGCCTCAGTAAATTCTCTTACTATCCACTGATAGTAAGTATGAGTGCGAGAAGAGGACGAGATAGGGGGACAGGGGAATACCACTACCGATGGTCAATACCCCGCAATGGCGGAAACAACTTTTCTCTATCAATCTCCTTTGATTCGATTTCGTATTCTTTTGATTGCTTCGTAGCTGCTCCAGAAAGAAGTTTCGGTGTGAAGATGGCCATACGAATCGTTGCAGGAAAATTCTTACTTCGTTTCTTCATCGGTTTCTTATCAGCTTTTCGTTCTAAACTCTAATGAATTTGAAGACTTAAATTAAATAAATTGAAAATTTTAAATTGAGTTAAATTGGTTAATAGAATGTAAGGCTAAATTTGAATTGTATAAATAAAACGATATCGGTTAAAACCAAATTTAAATTTGTAATTCCGTGTGTATATCAAAGTCCATATACTTTGGGGTATTCCGACCCGAATTTGGTATCCATATCTAGCATTTGGGAATTGTTGAAAATTAAGTCCATCTATCTTTTCTCTGGGATCCGATATATTCTACGAGCGATTAGTTATCCCTTCGAACTAATCAATGCCCTTACATATTCGTAGACCGGTGAGCCCGAGTATCTTGTGAAATAATTGTATGAGGTTGTTCTCATATTGTCGATATTCTGATTTGGTAAGCCGAATGCAGAATAAATATTTCGATCTGATGCGATCAATAATTTCTTTATCTATTATCTTTTCTTTCTCGTCTTTCTTGCAATTTCGAGGACGAAATTCTTTTAAGGGGGGAAATCTGTAACATTCCTGAAAATTTATCGAGTTTAAATTGGCAACTAAATTTATTTTTGAAAATAAATTGTGAATTGATTAGGAAATTTCTAGGATAAATAAATAATTTTGATTATAAATAGA
The DNA here is from genome assembly GCA_030765085.1 of Allium cepa. Taxonomy (NCBI): domain Eukaryota; kingdom Viridiplantae; phylum Streptophyta; class Magnoliopsida; order Asparagales; family Amaryllidaceae; genus Allium; species Allium cepa. The sequence continues at coordinate 183,955,585 of CM060945.1, forward strand.
AATTTATATTTGAAATTTAAGAATAAGTGATTTATAAAACAAGTATTGAACTTCAAAATAAAATGTATTAAAAATATAATGGAAATTAAAAGCCTGAGATTAATAAAAAGAAAATGATAGTTGTTTTCTAAAATATTAAATATATTTGGTAGCTGTAACAAATTTCAAAAAGATTTATATTAAGATTTTAATTCTCTTATATAAATAAATATAAAAATTGTTAATATGAAATCAAAGTGTTTAAATCCATTCTTTTCTTTTTATAAAGTTGTACAAAATAAATAATAAAAAAAATATGAATGTAAATTGTGTAAATATAAATTTTTAAATAAATGTATGAACTAAATTAAAGATTGAGTGTGAAAATAATAAAAAGATTGTGATATATATGTTGATAAATGTTTACAAAAGTAAATATGATATAAAAATAAAAATAAACATTCTTTTGTCTTTAAGAATTTAAATGTAAACATATGCATACATTCACATGGATTTGAAGTAAAGAGATGGAGTGTAGGAGTTAACAAAATCTAAAGGTTATAACGATTTCTTACAAATGGCATCAATATAATTACTTTAATTAAATAATGAAATTTAAAATTTCAAGAAAACTCTCCATTTTCCCATATTCAAATCTAATAACATCAGCCAAATCTGAAAAGAAAATAGTAAAAGAGATTTGGTATCTTAAAAAACTCTAAAACTACAAAGAAAAAAAAGACGAAATCTGTCAAGCCATCTCCACATCAATTCAAATAAAAAGAGAGAAACAAGTAACAGATCAAAGTCTTCAACCTGGGAAACCAATTTAATCTTCAACCTGTAACAAAACAATAATGGCAAATTGGATTCAAAGTTTAAACTGGAATGCAAAATAGAATCAAAACAAGGTTCAAGATTTCAACTAAGCAATTTCTGCAATCTGGGAATAGGCTCTGCATGCAGTTTCAAAATAATCTGAAGAAAGTATTCCAGTTTAAGCAAAGCAAAGGAATTCAAAGATCTGGAAAACAGAGTGAAAACAGAAGAAGAAATGGCAGTTTAAAATTCAAGAATGTAAAGGTTTTCAATCTGAAAGCAAATTAACTCAAAGGCAAGTAAATTTCCTTTTAAAAGAATTTGAGTTTAATGTTGAAATCAGTAAATAAAACAAAGATTTAAAACAACCTTGTAAATCAGTTGCAGAAAAAAAAAGGGAAATCAAGTTTCAAATACTAGGCCAAAACTCAATCTTCAAGCAGCAGACCAAAGTGTTTCTCTGTTGCACTAAAACAATACTTTGCAGATAGAAATTTCAAGATTCAAAGTAGAAAAGAAAAAAATATATACAGGCTCAAAAAGAAATTCTTCTCTTCCTTCCTCTGTTCTTGTTTCTGCTGCCAATATACAGGTGAGCAACCCTTTAATCTTAAAGCCTTAGCTTTGTTTGAATATCTGTTCCATGTGATGATCTGATTATTATGATGTTGGGTTATGCCTGTGTGTATATATCTTCTTTATGCATAAATCTGGAAATAGATATTAAGGCCTCTGGTAAAAAAAAAAGAAAAAAAAATCTGTGAGCAAAACTACCCTTTTTAATTCTTAAGTTTGTTATATCTGGAAGTGTGTGGAAGTCTTTGAAGCTATGGAGTGAAATAGGCTTGTGTGGTTGTGCAAATGTTCCTGCATGTATGTATACTTGTCTGCAATTTTGTAAAAGATGCAGATAGCCTCCATTCAACATTTACAGGCTTTAAACCTGTTTTAAAAAAAAAAAGTTCAAATCCCAATTCTAATTGCTCTGATCCTTTTAAATCAGTAATACAAAAACAACATAGGTTCAAAAACATCAGAATTTATTTTTGAAAATAAAATTTTGATAGGACATGGAATGGTTTGTCTGGGAATGGAATATTCAGTGAAAATTTAAGGTTTACCCAAAATTTTCGAATTGCATGGATTCTAGATTGGATTGCACCACCTAAAAACTATTTCAAAATGATGATTTTTAAGACAAGAATTTGAATTTTTAGTTGTGTATTAGGGTGGCATTTGCGAAGTGAACAAATTTGGGTTTTTTTATCAAATTTTGGTGATCGCGTTGTCGATTCACCTCGTGATTGAGACTGAAGCTCGCTGGATGATCGTAGACTTAGGGAAAAATAGCAGGAAAATTTACCAAATCGTGTTGGAGGGGGGCGAAGGGAATTTGGGTCGGCAACCCTAGTTTTACTGGGTTGAACATTTTATTTTATTTTTTCTTTCTTCCCAAGTGATCGAGTGCTTTAAGATTTGGAGTAGTGGAAGTGTGGTCATTAACGAGGGAGTGGCCGGAGTTGCGCAGTTTCAGATGATCGGAGACGTCGTCACGGTGAGGTTTTAGGTGAACTGTTGGTTCCAGATGGTGATCTACAAGCTCGATTTCAATTTTAGTGGTAAACAATGGTGGTGGATGGTCGTTTGGGTCGAGGTGATCAATGTCGACATGTTGGAGACGGCGAGGTCAGCTGGAGTTTGTTGGAGCATTGGTACATGTGCACGAGGAAGAGATTGTGTCAGTGTTTTGGTTTGAAGCAGAGGGCAAATTACTCGTGCTTTTCCCGAGTCGATATCGTGAGAGACTCGAAGTTTTGGGGTGTTTTACTCGAAGTAAAGCAGGGGCAACTCGGGTAAAATGTTGGTTCAGGTTTTCTTTTAAAAACCTGTCTGTTCAAATTTAAATCAAAGATTTTAAATCCAGAAATTAAAAATGATTCATATTTGGGTTTGGAGATTTATGAGTTTTCAAAATTTAAATTGTTTGACAATTTTAAATATTAAAGTATGATTTAAAATGGTTTGAAAAAAAAATTGTTTTTAAATTTTCTTTAAACTTCTTTTAGAAAATGAGTATTTCCTTAACTTAAGATTTCAAAATGTGTTTCAAATTGTTTTAACTTTAAATTGTACCCATTCTAAATCTTAAGTGTAAAAAATGGAAATTTGAAAGTAAATTTGAAAGAAAATGGTTTAAGATACTTTGTTAATGATAAATTAAATCATTAATGAGGATGATGTTTTTCTTAAAATTTAATGAGGATTTAATAATTTTAAATTCATTAAATTATTAAGTTAATTGAAGTGGATAATTTATTTATCTAATTAATTATTGATTCGGATTAATTAAATAAGTAATTAAAGGCTTAAATTTATTTAATTAAGATTTGAGATTAATTAATTAAAAGATAATTAATTAAAGTGATTAAGAAGAGAAAAAAATTATTTATTAAAGGTTAATAATTTGTGAAAGTAATTAAGGGATGTTATTAATTAAAAATTAATTTATCTTGTGATTAACTTAAGGTTAATAAATTGTTGTAATTAAATAAGGATAACTAATTTAGCGATAATTAATTAATTTAGGGTTAATTAATTAATTAAAGGTAATGTATTTAACGGTGAATTAAATAAATTATGATTAATTACTAAATAATTAAAGGTTGATAAATTACAATAAAAGGTTAATTAATTTACTATAAATGGTTAATTAATGATTAAAGAAAAGTTAATCAAAATGATTTGTAATTTATTAATGATAATTTAACCAGGATTAGTAATTATTCCTAAGCAATTAAAATTGGTTTGAATCAAACAATTAACTGATCTTACTTATGGATGTTTGATTGTTAGATGATATGTGATGGATTGATGTATCTGTTGTGTGATGTGATGCCATGTAATGTTTTGTGCTAGACTATTATATCTGTGATGTATATATTGTTATATGTATATGTAACCCCTTGACCCATGGAACGACATTTGAATTTCGATGCGACAGGGAGTCGGATTCCAGCTGGTTATCCGAAACCCACATCGAATCATAATGGTAACCTCTGTGATTGATAATTTATTTTATCTATGAATCTGTGAATAAAGATAAGCGTTATTGATTATATCGCATATCGATATTGATATATCTGTGATAATTGATGTTGTGCACTATTGTGTTTAAAACCCCTGGACCACACTATACACACACAAATATGGATTGCACGTGGAAATGGGTTAAGTCGCAGATTTTGAAATTGGTTTAAAATTGAATTTTTGAATCCAAAGTAGTTTTGGAATTGGAATTGAAGCTTTGAAAAATGAATTTCAAAAATAAAAGTTATTTGAATAACTTGATTGAGTTTTGAAATTTAAATAATTTAATTTAAATTTGTACTCAATATTTGAAATCAAATCCTATGATTTGGAAACTATGGTTTAAAAAAGGGTATTCAACTTATAAATGTGTTATATAGGTTTTTAAACCATTTTAAAAGCGTTGTTTTGGGAACGTTAAATTTAACCCAAAATTTTTAACTTGTAAAGATGAAATTGGATTTTTCTGAAACGAAAACTATTTGTTTTCAAATGATTGAAGCTTTCACATAAGAATGAATTTCCAATTTGTGTTAAAGGATTTCAAGTCTAAAATGAAAATAGTTTTCCAAATTATAGATAAATCTTTGGAAACGTGTTTTGAAAGCTATAAATCTTTAATTTAAAGATTTAATTGGGTTGATCCAAATTGAATGGGAATTATTTTGAAATCCATGAATAGATCTTTGTGAAACTGGGTGAACTTTGTGAAATAAAATCTTTTTGTGTAAAGATTTAAAATGGTGATTTGTTTAACCATTTTGAAAGAAAAAGTTTTGGATTTTTAAGTTGTGACTTAACTAAAATCCCATATCCATATGTTTTTAAATATTGCGCTCACTATTCGGTTTAGCCGGGAGAGGACCTTTGTGTCATATAGCCCATTCCGAATATGTGATACGTCGTTATGGATAGCATTGAAGACCGGTGCTGAAGACCGGGTATTTGCACGAACGATAGGATGACCTATCGATTGTCTCTGCACTGAGTCGCGCCGGTATAGAGATTCCCTAAGTGATGGGAAGTCCGATCGGGATTGTGAATACCCGGATTTGCAAGGGCTTCTTCGGAAGTGCCTTCGGTTCTGTTCGAGCCCGGAACAGACTTGTATGGTCGTGTGTCTGACACTACACTTTGAGATATAAAGCCGATTCCTTTCAAATACATATCTGTTGGTGGCGGAGAATTTATTCTCTTAGCTTAACACCCTTCTCTGAGACGTACGAGCTCAGAGGTTATGTAGTTGAAGTTGTCAGCGATATACTCCCAATTTGGTAGTGTGGCATGCTAAGTGCTGCTGTGTGTTGATGATCATTTGTTGATCATTTGTTGATCAAAGCATGGCTTTGTGGAAAAGCGTAGCTTTGTGGTCGAGACCTCATCGAGCCTCACAAACCGGTAATGGTCGAAACAGGAAAGATGCGGCAAGGTTTCAAGGGTAACTCCCCTAGGGTATGACCATTCCTTCTGGAAAAGGGTAGTATCATGGTATGGAGTCCAGATACTTACTCATGTGGACACACTATTATTATTACTGTGTGATGTTGTTGTTGGAGAGCTCTCGGATAAAGGTCCCAAAGGACCGGGGGTGGCATATCTCAGGTTTTATTCCCCGAGAAGGGGGTAGCCGGCCTTGTGTTAGCAGAGAACAGGTTGGTTCTCGGGGCGTCCCACCAGAGGCGTTCCCATGTGGCAATAGGAAGTTCCTTAGCCTGACCATTTGTTGGAAATCCATTCATCCAATACGTGCCTTGTACGGTTTTAGTTGTAGAACCTGCCATTTAACATGGTAGCTATAGTAGGCATAGCATCATGGTACCTATGCTGGCTAGGATTAATATTATACTTTCGAAATTGTTTTCCACTGTGCACTTATAATAATGATATCAAATAAATTTTCACGTATCAAGCATTTTTGACTATCATAAGGAGAAATCTCCTCCAATTCTGCGTTTGCATTGTGTGTGTGGCGGGAGGCCTTATGGTAGTTTCATTTTTCAAAAGGCATTGCAGATTTATTTAAATTCTTTTGTTTGTTTTAAAAGACCAAATGTTTTGTTTGCTCATACCAGTCCCATGACTGACCTGGAGTTTATTGTTCCTTTCCTAAACTCTGGGTGCCCACTATTTTCCACACGGGCAGTCTAGAGTTGGGTTTTCAGATAATCCTGTAATAGATATAGATTCGTTAGCCTTCGAAGCCCTTTGGATTTGTGGATCGCGTTTGCTACACTTCAGCACCACACCAGTCTTGCTCATCTAGGTGGAGCGTGATTGGGGATCGAGCTAGCCTTGGTGTTTTGAAGATGAAGTCCTTGAAGTTTGGCATTTGAAGATGTTATCTTTCCGCTGCTATTCTTTGTATCTCTGATAGTGTTGATATCTATTGTATCTTTCTATTGTACCATCATGTTGTATCAATCTGTTGTATCTGATATTGTATAAAATATTGTATATTAGGTATTTATGATATATGTTATTCTTTTTCTTCCGCTGTGTTGTTATTTAATGTGTTATAAGCTCCGGCGAACCAGATTCGACGTTTGGATCTGCAGCATTTGAATACGAGTGTCATATTCGGTGCCGATTTTCGAAGTTCGAGTCAGGTTCGTTACACAGGAACAATTGTGGGTCTTAAGAGATGTCTTTGAATAAGTTCCGATCAGAAGCATTAATTGCTTTGGAAAAGCTTATGCTCAGAAACAATAGATCGATAGCCGAATTTTGGTCCGTAACGGAAGTCAACCTTGGCAATTTTCATTCGGTGGATAACACTCTTCTACACGACGAGGTGGACTACGACTGTGATTTCTTACGCATGGAAGCGCAACAATCAGTGCCACTACTAAATTCCGAGCAGAGAATGGTTTTTGACGCTATAGTTTACTCTGTTCGTAACCGTATAGGAGGCTTTTACTTTGTCTACGAAAGTGGAGGGACTGGGAAGACGTTTTTATGGAATACTTTAGCCTGCACTATGCGAGCGGAAAGTAGAATTATATTGGCGGTAGCATCTTCTGGCATTGCATCGCTTTTACTTCACGGAGGACGAACTACACATTCAAAGTTCAAAATTTCCTATAAACGTCGATGACATGTGAACCTGCAATATCTCCAAGCAGTCGTGTTTGGCCGATTTGCTTAGACGTACGGATTTGATTATTTGGGATGAGACTCTTATGGTTCACCGAAATGCACTTGAGGCGTTTGAGTAGTCATTGTCAGATATAACTTCTTCCGGCTCGAATAGTGAAGTTGGTCAAATATTTGGAGGAAAGACAATTGTACTAGGTGGAGATTTCAGGCAGACCCTACCTGTTGTTCGTAAAGGCACCAGAGAGATGATTGTACGCTCCACTATAAGTTTTCGCCATTGTGGAAACACTGCAAATTTTCACTCTAACAATAAACATGAGATTGAAAAATAACAACATATCGGATGATGAAAAATCAAAACAGTTATTTTAACACGGTTGGTATCGAATATTTCAGACTATTACTCTAACCTTTTGCTGCATTAGGTATGATTTGTCGATTTTGTTTGGCCTTCTGAGCGAACTGCATCTGATGATGGTTGAACGAGATGAACGCAAGCATACCTACTCCAGTGCTCATTTGACCTCTAATCCTGCAGCAAATAGCACGTTTCAGTTATACTGCATGTCCGATGGGTATTACCACACTTTCTGCCCCCTATTGTCTACCATTTGTTTTTATTACGAAGGCTTCATTCTTATCTTCTACGTCAATGCGACAATACTGTAACTGCAGGATGTTTCTAGACTGCTCTGACGTAGTTTTCTGAGTTTTTTTGCTGCCTCCGTTCCTATGTTGTATGCGTCAGTTCTGTACTTACTACTATGTACTATTAATTTAACGGACTGATCGTGTTGTCCGCTGTTTCAAGTGGTAATTTTACTGTAAGTATAAAGGTTATGCAAGTTAAGCTGCTGACATTGAACAGTTTATGTATCTTCCTTTTCTGCTGTAAGGTTTGTGTAATTTTTTCTCAGCAAATTTGGATGGCCATACAGCCTACATAATTGATTATAACCAAATAACGTATTTTACTGCACACTAATATCCTGTTTGTTAACACATAACTTTTTTGGATTTATACATCTTGCGACTGTTGATTTATACTACTTACTAACAGACTACCTGCTATATATAATCACTACATATTCAACGGTACTATCCGTTTAATATACTAACAGGCACTAGCATAGTATTAATTTATCTCTCATAAGTGACAGTATGAAAATGATGTAGGATAACATGTTTGTTTCATATGCACCAAATATATAGGACAGATCAAACACCTTTAAGACCTGTCAGTTCTCTCTCTTTGCTGGATTTGCAACAAAACAAGTGATGTACGTGTAAAGAAGTTTTTCAAACATGTATATGAACGATTTCTTCATCAATATGGACCTGAACTTTTACACTTTTTTTTATTTTTAAAATGTTCTACCAACGTAGGAGTTTTCAGTTATATTAGACTGTTAATAAAATGAGGTTTGTTAAACTGTGTACATAATGCATATAACCAAATGTTCAAAAACTAATGCTGAATAGATTGTATCTTACATGATGCGTGAGGGTGCAACGTAATTTCAAGCCATATGCAGTATGTTCAAATGCCTTATCTGTGTTACTACTCATTTCCACAATGTACAAATTCACTTTCACTCTGCTACACTATACAGGAATCATTAACTTTACACATCATAAATACTTACTCCATGATATTTATTTATTTTTTAAAAAAGAAGAAGATATCGCCAGTTGAAATGCATGTATATAATGTTAGGCATTTAGCTTTGAACAAACATAGGTGGAAACTGTGAATTTTAGTTCTTATTGACTAAGAACAGAATAACAGAAAAGGTTACCTAGCTCCTAGCAAATCTGGCAAAAATACTTGGCTTTGTAAATCTTTGTTCTTAGTAACGGTGAAATGATTGGTACACAATAGGGGATAGGTAACCGTAAGTAACCAAATCACATTGCTTCACTATACAATTGCCGTGCAAATATTTTTTGCTATACCAAATTACTCAACTACTCAGGTTGTATCACTTGTGCACGCACGCAGTTAACATCAAATTCAACCTCATGTATATTAGTGCTTAATTTTTTTGTGTGGCTGTGTACAACATTAACTGATTATTCTTTTTTAACACCACATCTTAAGTAATCCTTTTTCAGTACAACTGTTGCATGACGTAGCGCAAACCATGGATTAAAATCCAACATTTATATACCGAATCGAATTAACTAAGCACACATTTGTACCTATTTGTTGTACGTTTGTGCTGACTGGAACCAATATTCTATAAGCATATGTATTTCATCGTTCGAGATGACAGCACAAACACTTGTTTTTTATTTACTTTGAACGTGTGGATGATACCCAATATCAGCAGGAAATTAGAACAAACTAAATAGCAGTTTCCGCATAAACTGGAACGACGTGAGCATGGTACTAGCAGTTTATCCACGTTCCTTTGGAGCACGGTTTCTTACTAAGATGGTCCGAAGTCTTCCTTCTGCCTGACATATTCCATAAAAAAATTCTACCTTTCTTCTTAAGTGGTTTTCTACAATGTCCGCAAACAGCCTGTTGCCGTCAGAAGTGGTGTTTGGTACAAACTGGAATATTGTCCGTGTCCGGGTGGCTAGGCTATGGAAATTGATCAGTCAGGGAACGAACGAAGTTTACGCATTAAACATGCAGCTTATCGACATCGAAGTATGTTGCTGTCTACTGTTATTATTCAGTCGCTTAGTGTGCTTCCTTTTTGGTACCCCTCCCCTACCTAGGCTAATATCCATCAGCTTGAGTGAATGCGTTTTAGGCGTCCCATGCACTGTGAGTGGTTTTAACTTTGATTATACTTCACGTTGGTCCGCTGTACCACTGCGCCTACTCCACACTTACGCACCGGCAGTTGTTCATATTCTTCCACGTACCTCCATTTCTCCCCTGCACTTGCATTTTCCACTTTGACCGTTTGTACTGCACAGTTAATACATAGGTGCAAAAAAATTATTTCGCAAGCTGTTTGGTCCCATTTCTCATGTTTGATGTGGAATGTGATAGGCAAATGAGAAGGTTGGCACGGTTCGAAAGCATATACTTCGTCGGTTCGAAGACGTGTTTGAAGAACCTTCGGTGTACGACGTGACACGGTTCAACGTTCAAAACACCGAAGCAACATACAGAACCGTACACGACGAATGGATAATAGTTCTACGAACAGATACCCGAGCAGTGAAGGTGGAAGATGCGATGGATTAAATACCACGGTACAAGTTTGCCTTTACTGATGAAGGCACGCATATAACCTGACTGTGCCATATAGACAATCTTACAGGTACTCTTTCTCCCCACCGTAAATATCATATGTTCCCGTTATTTAATCTATGCACTCTCGTGTTGTTGATTTGTGGCTTATTACAGATTTGGGTGGTCTGTTACGGGCTGTGACTAACGTATTTCCTATAACTTTTAAAAATGGTACACAAACGCTAAAACGAGAGTTGCACGTGGAAAGCAACAGGTGGCGCCATTTCATTTCTTTTTACTTAACCGAAGTCTACCAAACACTATACTAATCTTATTTATCACATAGTGGGAATACAAGTGTCGTATCGCTTTGGGCGAGCCAAAGACATTTACTTGACCAATCTGTGGTAGACAAGTTTATGAATTCGCCTATCGCTGTTGTCACCTCCCTGACAGTCGCTACCTACGGCCGTAAGCTTACGATCTCTGTACTTGCCTATCCCCGCGACAAAACAACTGCCCTCTAACTAATATTTCTCTTTTTCAAGTGCATTTACTTTCAGCTCTACTAAAGCAACAAAAATATATTTGGACATTGATTTGCCAGAACCGGATGTCATTAAGACCAGGTATTAATTTTTAACATGCTCTGCATTTGTTTGACCGTTTCATTTCATATGTCTCTATTACTTGACCTGCATAGATCGAACCAACATGCTGGGAAAAAAAATGAGTACATAGACTACTCCTCTGGTGGCCATTCTACTGTACTGGAAAGAATAAACAGCACACTCGCCCAGCTGTTGACTAACGTCAGGACTGCTGCCTGTCGGGTACGTTGCTCTTGCATGTAACGCACGCATAATAATAAACTTTGATCACCACCGTCCATCCCCTTTCATTGATTGCGCATAGTTCTTTTATCCCTGCCAATCATGTTCAGTTTGAATCCTGGGCATGCACCAGTTTTCCTCACTGCACATAACATCTGTTTCCATCCAAATCTTGATGCTTATCTTTTACATGCAACTATTTTGTTGCATGGCAGTAACGTTGTCGTTGCAATACTTTTATATACTACATTCCTTAATTTGTGTATTTGTCTGTATTGCATTTGTACTTACAGTTTGTTAACTGCTATATTTATACCAATCTTTTTGTACATATTACACTGTTGATTGGAAAAAAGGTACTCACGTAGGTGTACATATTTCTAGGTATGTTGGAAATTATAAACGTCCCATCTATGCGATGCTTATTATTATTATTATTTTTGACCATGCCTGCGAATTTTTAACCGTTGCAAGATTAAACGACATACCCTTCACCACCTTTTTCTTTCTCAACAAAAATCATTGCTGCTGGGATAAAATAAGTTAAATAATATTTTGAAAAGTTATACCTGAAGAAGTTTACACTTATTGCTCAACAAAATTAGCTCCGTGCGTTACACGCTTGCAAAACGTCTTCATTTCAGTCGATCGTGCTTAGACAAACAGTTATGCAAATGTATCTCTAAATATATGCCAACAACACTTTTGTTCAGGGTAAAATATATGTCGTGCCAGCAACCATTGTGCATTTGAAAAGTTCTTCGTGGAGCTATCTTTCATACGCGGTTTGCAAGTCTACAGCTCACTTTGAGGGCACAAAATATTTCTGCTCCGGATGCCATCGAATGGTAGCTCATCCTGTAAACAGGTACCGTTTGTCGGATTCTTTGTTCTGCAGTTTTCCATTTTTCCTTGGAAGAAAAAGATAAGTACAACTGCTAAAAACTTTTTTGTTAGGTACTGTTTAAATGTTGACATATTGGACTCCACTACATCTACTACTATCACCGCTTTTGACAAGGAGGCGGAATGGCTACTTGAAAATAAGGTTGACGACATGCTTGTCGTACTTAACTCGGTAAGATATTACAACTATGAATTTTATTTTGCAGTTTCTATAACTATGCACGTTGTAATCAAAAGTGAATGTATGTGCATGTAAGTTTATCATATTACACTCTCGTTGCTTGCGTTGGAGCAGTAATCTTTGGTCATGCGTTTTTTACATGGTTAACTGCACAACTGCCTACGCATACTAAGCGGTTTGTAAATAATATTACCCAGTTGCACAATAGCCGTACTGTTATGTCACTATGGGTTTCAACCTATTCCTTAAGATGTACGTACTCCAATTTAGCTTAAATATGTGACCATTACTACCCACGCAAATGCTCAACCATACAATCAAATGTTGCTATCCATTGTCTCCCAATGTTGTGGACTACAAGTTCTGGCCATCATGAATTGTTGCTTCCCCACGCTTTACAGCATACCACTGCTCACCCACAGTAGTTTGCTCATCTTGGACCGTCTATGTGGTGGACACCCCATCTACATGGTAGCAAGTACTAGTTCTGAACTCACAACTATGTGAGTATTTACTGTTTAAACAACCGTTACACATCTACGCTCTTTCCTTTTCAAACTGTACTGCCTCATTTATATCGTTTTTTCTGCCCTACTCATTTCTTCCCAAGTAGGCGTGGTGTCATCCATGGTGGCAGTAGGTTGCTCTGCTTCATTTTTTATACCATCTACATTATAAAATCAAACGCATGTACATTGCTATGCTTTGAACCTTGCCGACTTGACGTTACTAACGGCATGCTACAGCCAATGTGGTTTAAATCACTGTTTCATTCTGCAGGAGAATGGGGTCCAAAAAATTGAGAAGATTTTCCGCAACCTCTCGGGGACCAAAGCGATGTTTGAATTTAGACCAAACAACTATGAGATGAATAATCCAAATGCTTACCTCACTGTCAGAAAAATCACCAAAAACTTATCTGTGACCGAGACGGTTTGTTCTCAACCATGCTTATACATTAACCTATAATTTACATACTTAATTTCTCGCTTACTGACGTTTTCCTATGTTTCGAAACACTTGAAAATTAAATCTCACTCCACCTAGCGATCAAAGTTCTAACTTAGTTTCTCCTTCGATAGCGGATAAGTAGGAGACAATGTCGGACGCAGATATCAAAGGGAAGAAACGTATTGATCAGGTTTGATATACAATTATTAAAATTATTTGTCTGTCCAACTGGTATCTCAGAAAGGACGTTCATTTGTTTTGCTAGGACAACGATGGTATCATTCATCCAGTCGTGCATGCTTCTACTCCACCAGTCACCAGAAAGACAATGCTAAGAGGAAATTGTAATTAGGGTGCAGTTTTTTAACCTTTTTTTTCACCACTTCATGTTGATAGTACTTAGTTCTACTAATTTGTTCTTTCCTTCTGGAAAGTAGTACGATTACCGACAATTACTATATCTCACACACAATGCTTAACTGATCCTCCTATGATGCATTCTTCGATCGGTTCACATCGCACATATTTTCCTATATCGAGCGATGCTTGAGTAATGTATATATGAACACTCATTCCTGTAACTGTTTCACCTTTCAAAAAATTAATATGCCACTTCATATTCAGTTAATATCATCACCATCTGCTACAAATACATTTTTTTGCTTCTAAACTTAAGCCATGTTTTTTTTCCCTTATCTACAGGATGTTGATACAGAAGATCAAAATGTAGTGCTTTCTGCAACCAAGATTCGAGAGAAGAAGCAACGGAATTAATTTGTACCATTTCATGATTTCACCACTGTAGTGCATTCACATTTTACCAGTCTGTACCTGCTGCTTCTCCTTTCCATGTAGTCATCAACTCTTTTTTATCCTTTTTCTGATACCTTTTTTCCCTGTACATCGTGATGTATGACATTAACTTGGTTTTCTTTCATATGCGTTACATGTGTGTATTTTTTACAACACCCTGCTCTGACTCTAACTTACTATGTATGATTACCGTTACTGTATAGATTACCATTGCAAGTGCACACCATGTTTGCCCTGACACTTGAATTTGATTTGCATTGCACATTAACATGCATTTGCAGTATATGCTAACTACTCCGATGTATCATTACATATCCACTGCTGGTACTATGATTCACGTGTTATAACAATGCCCGTGTGCGAAGCACGGATCACTCACTAGTGGTTTAAAAACGTTATACAAGTTATAAAGGTGTTTATATGGATATTAAACCATCTTAAAAATATTGTTTTGGGAATTTGAATTCAAACCCAAGTTTTATACTTGAATGGCTTTAACTTATGTAAATATAATCAGTTTTTCCCAAAACGAAAACTATTTGCTTCAAATAATAATAGCTTTCATAAAAAGAAAGGATTTCCAATTTGTATCGATGGATTTCAAGTTTGAAATGAAATTGTAAATAGTTTTGAAAAACTATGAATTAACCTTTGTGAAAGACTATTGAACCTTGTTTTGAAGTCTATGTATAAATCTTTGTGAAAGAATTATAAACTTGGTTTCCAAATTGAAAAGAATCTTGAGGGTGTATCTTTATATAAAAAGACATGGAATTGTAAATAGTTTTGAAAACTATGAATTAACCTTTGTGGAAGATTGGTAAACTTTATGAAATAAATCTTTTTGTCTAAAAGATTTAAAATGGTAATTTGTTTAAACCATTTGAAAAGAAAGTTTTGGGTTTTAAGTTCTGACTTATTTGAAATCTCATATCCATATGTTTTAAATATTGTGCTCATTATTCGGTTTAGCAGGGAGAGGGCCTTGTGTAATATAACCCATTCCGAATAATGATACGACGATATGAATAACATTTGAAGACCGGTGGTGAAGACCGGGTATTTTCAAGAATGAAAGGATAACCCGTCGATTGTCTCTACACCGAATCGCGTCGGTATAGAGATTCCCTAAGTGGTGGGAAGTTCGATCGGGATTGTGAATAACCGGATTTCAAGGACTTCTTTGGAAGTACCTTCGGTTCTGTTCGAACCTGAAACAGACTTGTATAGATGTGTGTCTAACATTACACTTTGAAATGTAAAGCTCATTTCTATCAAATACATTTCTGTTTGGTGGTGTAGAATTCATTCTCTTAGCTTAACGCCCTTCTCTGAAACGTACGAGCTCAGAGGTTATGTAGTTGATGGTTACTAGTGATACATTCCCAAATTGGTAATGTGGCATACGAAGTGCTGCTGATCATTTTTTGATCAAAGCATGGCTTTGTGAAAAAGCGTAGCTTTGTGGATGAGACTGCATCAGGACCTCACAAACCAAAAATGGTCGAAACAGGAAAGATGAGGCAAGGTTATGAGGGTCGCACCCTTTAGGGTATGTCATTCCCTTCTGGAAGAAGGTGGTATCATGGTATGGAGCCTAGATACTTAACCTATGTGGTAGCTGCAATCTCATTACTGTGTGGTTGTTGCTTTGTGATTGAGGGCCCTCGGATAAAGGTCGCAAACGACCGGAGGGTGGCATATTCGTGTAGTAGTTACCTAGTTACAGAGCTAACCCGGCCTTATGTTGGCAGAGAGCTGGTTAAGCTCTCGGGACGTCCCTCCAGAGGCATAACCATGTGGCAGTAGGAAGTTCCTTAGCCTGACAATTTGTTGGAAATCCAATCACCAATACGCACCTTGTACGGTTTTAGTTGTACAACCTGCCATTTACTTATGGTGGCGCCCCACTGTTTAGATCGTAGCTATAGTACGCATAGTTCGCAATGTCTATGCTGGCTAAGATTAATATTATACTTTCGAAAGGTTTTCTGCACTATGCACTAACAATAATATCAAATGTTTTTAGCATATTAAGCATATTTGACTGTCATAAGGAGGAATCTCCTCCAATTCTGCGTTTGCATTGTGTGTGCGGCGGGAGGCCTTATGGTAGTTTCATTTTCTAAAATGCATTGCGGATTTAATTTTTAAAATCCTTTTTGTTTGTTTTAAAGATAAACTGTTTTTGTTTGCTCATACTAGTCCCATGACTGACCTGGAGTTTATTGTTCCCTTTCTAAACTATGGGAGCCCATAATTTTCCACACGGGCAGTCTAGAGTTGGGTTTTTCAAATAGTCGAATAGTAGATATCGATTCAGTAGCTTTCAGCTTTATCTTTGGAATTCTACGAAGACTTTGGATATTGGAGTCTTTGGTTGGGATGAATGACCTTGCTTATCTTGGTACAACTTGATTGGGAGTTCTCGCTATTTATTGGATTGGAGGTTTGAAACGACCCTAACTCGACCTTCGAAAATCGGCACCGAATACGACACTCGTATTCAAATGTCGCAGATCCAAACGTCAAACCTGGTTCGCCGGAGCTTATAACACATTAAGTACAACACAGCGGAAGAAATGAATAAATCAGTATACAACATTCGATACAATATCTGATACAACTAAATGATACAATGAATATCAATATACATCAGAGATATGATACAAGACAATAACAGCGGAAAGAAAAGATAACACCAGCAGCGGAACAATATCTCCAATATGGTCTTCAAGAGAGAACTCCAGTATCGGTAATCTCCATCTCCAAGGCACCAATCCAGAAATAGCTCGAACTCCCAATAACGATGCACAAAGATAAGCAAGTGCAGTCCTAATCCAAAGACTGAACTAGCTCCAGATAATCTACTAAACCTGACTATCTGAAAAACCCAACTCTAGACTGCCCGTGTGGGAAAATTATGGGCACTCGGAGTTTAGGAAAGGAACGATAAACTCTAGGTCAGTCATGGGACTGGTATGAGCAAAAAAAACAGTTTATCCTTTAAAACAAACAACCAAAGAATATAAAATAAATCCGCAATGCTTTTTGGAAAATGAAACAACCATAAGGCCTCCCGCTACACACACAATGCAAACGTAGAATTGGAGGAGATTTCTCCTTATGATAGTCAAATATGCTTGATACGAGAAAATTTCTTTGATATTATCACTAGTGCATGGTGTAGAAAAACCATTTCCAAAGTATAATATAAATCCTAGCCAGCATAGACATTCTGAACTATGCCTACTATAGCTACCACCTAAATAGTGGCGACCGTCATAAGTAAACGGCAGGTTCTACAACTAAAACCGTACAAGGCGCATATTAAAGATGGGATTTCCAACAAATGGTCAGGCTAAAGAACTACCTACTGCCACATGGGTACGCCTCTGGCGGGACGTCCCGAGAACCTAACCGGATCTCTGCCAACATAAGGCCGGGTTACCTCTATGACTAGGTAACTACTACTCGAGCATGCCATCCCCTGGTCCTTTGGGACCTTTATCTGAGGCGCTTCTCAACCACAAAGCAATCACAAAGTAATAGATTTGCAGTGAACAAATGAGTAAAGTATCTGGGCTCCATACCATGATACCACCCTTTTCCAGAAGGGAATGACACACCCTAAAGGGAGCAACCCTCATAACCTTGCCGCATCTTTCATGTTTCGACCATTTTCGGGGTGTGAGGTCCTGATGCAGTCTCGTCCACAAAGCTATGCTTTATACAAAGCCATGCTTTGATCAACAAATGATACACAGCAGCACTCAGCATGCCACACTACCAAATTGGGAGTATATCACTGATAACTATCAACTACATAACCTCTGGGCTCGTATGTCTCAGAGAAGGGTGTTAAGCTAAGAGAATAAATTCTCTGCCACCGAACAGAAATGTATTTGATAGAGATCGGTTTAATATCTCAAAGTGTAATGTCAGGCATACAACCATACAAGTCTGTTCCGGGTTTGAACAGAACCGAATGCACCTCCGAAGAAGCCCTTGCAATCCGGGATCCATAATCACGATCGGACTCCCCATCACATATGGAGGACTCTATACCGAAGCAACTCAGTGCAAAGTCAATCGATAGGTTATCCTATCGTTCTCGAAGACACCCGGTCTTCACCACCGGTCTTCAAATGCAATCCATAACGTCGTATCACTATTCGGAATGGGTTATATGACACAAGGTCCTCTCCTGGCTAAACCGAATAATGAGCGCAATATTTCAAAAACATATGGATATGGGATTTTAGTTAAGTCACAACTTTTAAACCCAAAAACATTTATTCAAATGGTTAAACAATTTACCATTTCAAATCTTTTAACAAAAAGATTCGTTTCACAAAGTTCACCTAGTTTCACAAAGATCTATTAATAGATTTCAAAACAATTTCCATTTCAATTGGACTAACTCATTAAATCTTTAAATTAAAGATTTAACTTATAGCTTTCAAACCGTTTCCAAAGATTTATTCATAACCTAGAAAACCATTTTCATTTTAGACTTGAAATCCTTTTAACACAAATTGGAAGTTCATTTCTTATATAAAAGCTTTTATTATTTGAAAACAAAGAGTTTTTGTTTCGGAAAAAATCTGAATATATTTATACAAGTTAAAATTTTGGGTTAAATTCAAATTCCCAAAACAACACTTTTAAAATGGTTTGAAACCCATATAAACTTGTATAACCCTTTTAAATCATAAATAGGATTTAATTACAAATTTTTGAATTCAAATTTAAATCAAATTATTTAAACTTCAAAACTTAATCAAGTTATTCAAAAATAAATTTTATATTTATAATTCCTTTTCAAAAGCTTTTTACTTAAATCCTAATCCATTTCCAAAACCATTTGGATTCAAAAATTAAATTTTAAAACTATTTCAAAAATCTGTGACTTAACCAATTTCCACGTGCAATCCATATTTATGTGTGTATAAGTATGGTTCAGGGATTTTACACAATAAAGGTGCAACATCATCAACCAGTACATATTCAAATACAGCAATATATTTGTAAGCGGTATAAACTATAACGCTTATCTTTCATTCACAGATCACAGATATATATATATATATATATATATATATATATATATATATATCACAGATAATAAATTACATTAACACAGCTCAAATCAAAACAGTGCATCACAATCAGGGATATCAAACAATTCAATCATCCAATAGAATCCAAACATTCATAAGTAAGTGCAGTTAATTTTCTGATTTTCAAATCAGATTAATTACTTATGAATTACTAATCCTGGTTAACTTCTTATTAATCCAAACTTAGGATCACTTAGGATCGTTACAGATTCCCCCCCTTAAAAAAATTTCTTCCTCGAAATTTGCAAGGGAGACAACAAAGAAAAGATGATAGATAGAGAAATATCTTTACAAATTAAACTAGATATTAATTCTGTATTTGGCTTACCAAATCAGAATATCAACAATATAAGAGCAAACTCATACAATTATTTCACAAGATACTCGGGACCACCGGTCTACGAATTATGCAAAGGCATTGATTAGTTCGAAGGGATAACTAATCGTTCGTAGAATATATCGGTCCCCAGAGAATAGATAGATGGATTCCAAACTCAGGTCGGAATACTCCAAAGTTTACACCAACTTGTCCCTCTTCGGACTTCAGTCTACACAAGAAATTACAATAGAATTTCAAATTTGGTTTTAACCGTTATCGTTTTATCGATTCAATTCAAATTTAGCTTCATATTCTATTAACCAATTTAACTCAATTCAAAATTTCCAATTCATTTAAAATTCTCAATTTCAAATTTCAAATTCATTAAAGTTTAGATCGAAAAGCTGATAAGAAACCGATAAAGATTCGAAGTAAGGATTTTCTACAACGATTCGTAAGGCCACCCTCACACCTTCTGGAGCTGTCACGAAGCCATCAAAGAATTTGGAATATGATTTAGAAAGGAGAATATTGCTTTGAATCGAAGAATAAGTTAATTGATTTAGAGATTCAAGCAATATATGTAAATTGTGATTGCTTTTCAGAATGCAGAGATAGTAGAGAATATGATAAGAAAATAAAATGAAATTCGATGATTTGTGAAGTGAAACTTATGTGTTTATGTAGTAGATAAATAGCTGCAACCATTCATGAAGAGTTCTGACCAAAAGAAGCATCCATAACTCTTCAATTTAGATCGTATCTCTTGGCAAATGGAAGTGTTTGTTCAGAAAAATAGCTGTTGGAAAAGTTCAGTCGACTGGCCCAAAAGGACCAATCAACTGAAAATTCAAGGTTGGTGCAAAACAAAGTGTTCTTGTGCAATTGAGCAAGTTCAGTCGACTAGTCATATATGGTCAGTCGACTGACCTGACTGTCAGTGCACGGTTCACATAAATTTTAAAGAATTTGAAGCTTAAAACAACTTTGATTTGTATGGACTACTTGAGGATAGATTTTAACAATTCTAAGACTAAAAAACTTTGACAAATAAGCATACTATACTCAGATTTGTAGTCTTGTCTCCTTTGTAGTTTTAACAGCATATTTCATTCTCTTTTTGTCGCTTGTCCATATAGTCTCATTTACTGTTTTGTTTAAGCTCTTTGTCATGAATCAAAACTTATGATTCAATGGATGGAATTGGCTTTCGGTATATATTCCATTGTGTTCGAAATAGGGGTAAAACATTATAAATACCAGGCAGCACGTTTCGTTTGGAGTTCGAAAAATTTCCTTATGAATAATGTCATGAAATTTTCTATAAAAGCCCCTCATTTTTTTCACTTGTTCACAAACCCTAGGGTTTCAAGCCAGCCGCCACCAAACAAACGTACGGCCAGAAACATCCAATCTTCTCCCTCGATTTTCTTTCAATCCATGCACTACTTCCAAAAACCTTCAACTACAGTCTACAGCATTGTAGAGCTCGACGAGAGCTGTAAATCCAAAGGTGATGATCATCTCTAGCGCGTCATGTTGGCCGAGATGGGTGCAATTGGGTGGTCGGCCTCTGGCCAAAGGTGCGTGGGAGTGGGGGATTCATCGTGGTGGCGTTAGATCAACGTCTTGAAGAGCGTAGGAGGGTGCGATATTGAGTGGGAAGTATGGGTTTCATTGCATGCAAAGTCCTGCAGCATGAACGCATGAGGAAGAAATGAGGATGCGGCTCAGATCTGCAAAGGAAGAAATCAAAAGCCCAAATCATTTGTAGGTTTAATTTTTTTATAAATTATGTTGTTTTAAATATGTGTGAACTTATAAAATGCATA
The DNA here is from genome assembly GCA_030765085.1 of Allium cepa. Taxonomy (NCBI): domain Eukaryota; kingdom Viridiplantae; phylum Streptophyta; class Magnoliopsida; order Asparagales; family Amaryllidaceae; genus Allium; species Allium cepa. The sequence continues at coordinate 183,976,720 of CM060945.1, forward strand.
ACCTATTCATATGAGGTCGGATTTGCACGAAACAAATTGAGTTGGGATCATATTGGCGAACACTATGCGATGGAGTTGGAATAGAATTTATTGGAGCTAGTGAAAACTATAGTTAAACGCTCTTTTAATTTTAATCGGAATAAATCGCTATTACAATGACTACAAGAAAAGTGAGTACAATCCACTCTTTCTGACTCACTTATATTTTTATACAAATGAGAATAAATTTATTCTGTGTTGTTTGGTGATTGTTTGGATGAGATATGATAAATTATATATATTGATTGGTTTGGATATATTCCAGCATATTTTAGCAGATGAGACCCTATACGTTTCCGTGTATGAGCGGATGACCCTTTGTACCCACGTCTGCCTCAAAGCAAACATTGTACATATTTTCTAATATGTATATTTGTTGCAGGTTACAGGTTGGAGGGATCCAACTGGATTCCTCACCGTCGTTGATTTTATTTACAAATATTATTATATATGCTGTTATCATGTGATATATGATATTTGGATGCCAAGATTGATATGATGGATGTGAATTCCCTTATTTTGCGGTTTTGCAGCATTGGGCCATATTTTGGAAATTTAAAAATATTAAAACGATGATTTCAATAAAAAGGGATTTCAAAGTAATTTTGAAAATATATATGTTTTAATCATTTTTGAATTTTTAAAGAAATGGATTTATTTTAAATAAATAAAAGTTATAATTTTTATGTTATAAAGATTATGCCTTTGTGAAATATAATAAGAATATGATTTTTGAAATGTAAAGTTAACTATTTTGTTAAAATAAGTTAAAATGAGAATTTTGAACTTATTATAAATGGTTTTTATATATAAGATTTATAAGATTGATATTTTATAAATAAAACGGTAATGGCATTATAAACGAGTTTTTAAGTGTTAAAATGAAGTTATAGTTGAATCTTATAAGTAAATAAGATTTATGGATTTATAAAAAGAATGAATTTGCAAATAAAAGACATTTATAAGTAAACTAACCTATAATTAGATTTTGACTTATAAATGAGATAGAAATGGAAATCTGTTAAAAAGGAATTTTATACGTGGAAGAGTTTATTAAATATTGTTTTATAATTCTGAAATTAATTTAAGTTGATATGTTAAATATGGAAATTAGATAAAGGAATTATTTTTATGATTTTGGACAATGAATAATCCTTTCAATTAAATATGTATAAGTATGAATTTGGTAAAAGGAGTTAAGTTCACGATTTTGGACAATGAATAATCATTTAAATTAACTATGTAGAAGTAATGAATTTGGTAAGAGGAATTATATTCATGATTCTGGACAGTGAATAATCCTTTAAATTAAATATGTAGAAGAATGAATATGGTAAAGGAATTATATTCATGATTTTGGACAGTGAATAATCCTTTAAATAAAATAAATGTTTTGGAATGTGATATTATAAAATGGAGTTTAAATGGTTTGAAAATAAAATGATTTGTAAATATACTTATTATTAAAATAAGTATATGGAAATGTTTTTCAAATATCCAATAAGTGAAATGGTTTTGAACGTTATCTTTTTAAAGATATTTTGAAGTGAATAGTTGGAAAGTGATTTGAGTATAAACGATTAAGAAAATCAAGCCCAGTGATCACATAAGTGCTAGATTTTGTTTGTTGCTTTGATAGTTAAATAACCGATTATCAAATTTGGTCATTTTAGTTTCTCAACTTGATAGAGAAACTAATTAGTAGTACACTTAGTACATAACTGATTGTGAAGGCTTGATTATCGTTTGTATTGAAAATGTTGATTCATGTAGTGTGGAATGATTACTCCAATCTATCGAGCTTTCTTGTTGGCCAAAGGATAGAAAATTGAAAGTAGAAGACGTGATAAATCTATGAGATTTAGTTTCTGTGTGAGGTTGAGAAATGCTTTTGCATTGTTGGTGCGAAGAGACCGAGATCAGATTTATTTGAAAACCATTTCGGACCAAAATTTATACGACTATTGTGCAGGTTGGTCGATGATATTGATATTAGGATTTTCATAGTGAAGGACTGCTTGTTGATCATTTGGAGTTAAAATCGCAATATACACATAGTAGCACTACGTTATGAAATATCCAATGCAAGAACTATTCGCTACTAATCCTAGGGATTTCCCAACAGGATTTGGTACGAAAGTGTAACAACCTGCAATTTTACAATTACACATTTAAATGCTTTATTTAAATATAACATCGTTAGTTGGATTAAAATCCAAAATGTGACTTTTGGTAAATAGTCGAATCCGGACTTAAGACCACTTCCATTGAGTTTAAAACGACATTTACAACTTGTTTACGTATAAACATCGACATGTTTGGAGTTGATTAGGATTTTGGTATTTTCAATTAGGCTTTGGGTTGGGTTCTAGCCCATTAACCAAATAAGAAGCCCAAACTCCTCTACTTAATAGCTCCCACTCCACTCCCTTTTATTCATTCTGCTCACAATAATTCCTAACATTCAAGCCTTAGGAAGAATGGTGGGAAGAGGAAACTAAAATTCCTAAGCCCTAGTTTCTTTTAGGAATTCAAATTCTAGTTCTAACATAAAAGAGAAGCTTAGGTAAGCATCCTCTTCATCTTATCCATCTCAAATCCTCTCCAATTTTCATAGTTTCTTATAACCTAACTTAGAAAATATTTGCATATGATCATAGATTAGAGCTTTTAAAGTTGTGATTGAAGTGGAGTTGATCTTTCCATGTTTTAGAGCTTCTCAATTGTTGTTTTGAGTTTAAAGGTGAGTTCTTGAACTCACATCTATGTCTATACCTTTCATTGTTGTTAGGTATGAATTCCTAATATTTATTTCATGTTCAATTGCTTTTGACTTAAATTGGTTTGGCGAATTTTCCAATTTTGGTATTTTGAAGTCAAAATCTTTAAAGATCTTATCTTGAATGTTTGGAAATGTTGTTTGGGGAGTATTGAAGTGCTTATAGGGCTAGGTTGTGCTTGACATAAATCCCTAGCCTCCATCGCTTTTTCGATCGCTTTTGAGTTGATTTCACCATCAACGGCCTAGGAAAATTTTTGCCCAGCTAAGGCAACCATACGTCTTGTTGAACCTACCAGACGTTTGGTACGGGCTTTTGAAAAAATAACGAACATAGAAAAAAAGGGCAGAGCCTAGGGTCAGACGTTTGGTCAAACCAGCCAGACGTCTAGTCCTGTTAAATTTTGCCTCTTTGCCTATTTTTGAGTGGATTTCTAACTTTTATCGATCTTTGACGATCCAAATAGCTATTGTCAATCAATACTGACTTTGATGACTACTTTTCTAGATTTTCGGTGTTTCCATTTGATGGATTTGATATCGATTTCCATGGTTTTGATTCATGTTATTGAAATGTGAATTTTTGGTGATAGATTGTTTTAGTAATCGTTTCTATGAGTTGTCACTTTAAAATACAAAGTTTTCTATGCTAGTAGTAAATACTCAAACTCTTTCATGTCATTACTTTTAAATACAAAGCTCATTTTTAAAACCATTTTCCAATCTATTGATATATATATATATATATAAACCTTTAGCTCATTCGCATGACAAATCCAATTAAACGACTAAGCAAAACAAGTGGTATGAAATGCTTGCGTTTACTCGTTGGTTAAGTATCGGAATTGTTCGATTGAAATCTTGTGACAATTTTTGAGTGGAAATCTACAATTTGTTCGTAAATATTTAAGTTTAGCCGGGGGTTATGGGGCATGAAGCTAAACTGATTTATATACTAGCTTGGTGTAATTTACACTTATTGATCTATGATGATCATTTTGTAGTTTAGACTAGTGATATGCGATGTCTCTATGTCCGTGTAGGGGACTATACCCTGTTCTGTGGAGTTTCGGCTCAATTTGTTGGGGTAGCGATCCATGGTCTTTTGACCGTTCGTGGAGCAATGGCTCAATGAGTCTGTGCATGGTGCATATCTTTTCAGGTGAGTCGATGTTCGGCTTGATGAGTATGTAAGGCTGTAACGCTCCTGTAACAACCCTAGTTTTAGCAATTTATTTTATTTTAATTATTCAATTTTGAAATAACATTTTATATAAGTTATGTTTAACAATACAGTTTAAATATTTAATTTGAAGATATATTTTATAAAATTGTATATGTCAATAAAATTTAATAATAACTGTGAAAATTTAAGCTATTTTTGAACTGTTAAATTTCGCGTTTGAAAGACGCGTCAATTATAGGGTATAAGTGACGTAATAAAACGTGTGTTTTTAAAAATGTTAATTTTATGAGATTTTTGATGTTTTAGACTGCGTCTGTTTAACGTAGTGTAAAAATCATGTTTTCAAAATTTTTGAAGAAAAATATCAGTCAGTGGTTTCAGAGGCAAACGTTACCTTGTTTTAACTGACGGTTTTGATTTTTCATATTGTATATGTTTTGCCTAAAGCCTACATAAAAAAAATTTACCATTTACATTTAACAACTTCAAACTAAAATCAAGATTTAGCTAAAATGAAAATGGATCACGTAAGCAAATTTAGTGCATTGTGTAACGTTCGAATTTCACTCTGACATTTATTTTCTTTGCAATTTTATACATACACTTCAAAGCCTGGAAACGTGCATATAAATTCTTTTCCTCTGCCCTCTGTTTCATCAGTTATCAAACCATAAATCACGCAAGCCATTTATTCTTCCCTTTATCAAAGCTTGCCATTTATCTGCTTTTCAAAAGCATCAACAAGTCTTCAAAGTTTGAAACCTCTCGGCCTTGAATTCACATGTAAATTAGGCATGCGACATAACGTATTGCTAATCAAATTCAATGCCTTCCTTTCCATTGATCGTGCAGAGGTTCAAGGCTTGTGACTTCTTTTGTAACTGATGAGAAAAATTCGCATATCAACATTTATTCAAGAAAAACTGATACGTTATTTTACACTTATTATCCCCAGTAAACTTCGCATACATCAGATATAAATACACCAGTTCTCTTAACATTTTTCCCACTATCTCTCTGGTTTCAGCCCATCCATCAGGTAAAAGTATTTTGTATTTTCCTTTCCTCTTCTAAGTTTTCTCTGTTCGTTTGACTTGCTCGGCCTTTTCCTGTGTTGTCTACGCCATGACCAAACATACTCTGGTATGGGATCTAAATAGGTGGTGGTTGTTAAGATTTTTCCAGAGATTGGTCTAGTTAGTGGTGTCTAAAGTTTGTACAAGCCAAAGGGATTTAATGGGTGGGACTGGGAATGTAGTCAGGTAAAAAGAAAAAAAAACAGAGGATATTTCAGAGGGGTTTTTTTGCTTTTTGTTATATATATATTTGCACTGATCTAACTAGGGGTTAGGGAGTTTTAGCTTGCATTCATGTTGAGAAGTCTGCATTTGTAAATAGGCTGGGGATCTGGTGGTGTCACTGTGTACATGTTCAAGTGTGCACCTAAGTATCAGTGGTAGGTGTGTTGAGATGGGCTTGCATGAGTGGTCTGCGGTGTGATAGTTCAAGCCTGAAGGAGGTTGAATGAAAACAGGGATGCCAAATATTGAGCTAAACTAGGAATGGCAACTGTTGTTCAAGTGGACTTGTCTGAAAAATTTGTGGCTTTAAGTTTTTACAGTGAAGTCTGGGAGTATATTGTAAGTAAATAGAGTATAAAGCTTTGAAAAATAAAATATGTTAGCAATAAAGAGAATGCATTCGTGAAGCATAGAACTGCAGGGGGCATGTGATTGTCTGAGGATGTTTAGTTGAAGTCTGAGTTGGTTAAGTGGAAGTTAGTGGTGAAACTGGGAAAAAGGAGGAAGAAGACTGGGAAGGGGTAATAGGAGTTGGATGTTGATAGCAGGGAAGTTTTCAAGAAGATGGAAATGTTGGATATGAGTATCAGGTGGATGAGAAACAAGTGTGCACGTGTGCATCTTTGTACCACTGTGTGCATATGTTTAAAAAAGAAAAAAAAACCAACAGGAGTAGAGATGCATGGCTGCAGTGTTGATACTAGGAGTAGGTAGTGAGGTAGTAAGTGTTCAAAGTTCAGATGGTGGGGAGTGTTTGTCTTGAAAAAAAAAAAGGAAAAAAAAACATTTCAGATAGGTGCTTGATTTTTTTGACATAGGCTCGAAGTCTTTATGTTTGTCTCGAAGATTTCACCAATTTTCCCGAAGCAATTGCCTGGTCGACTCGAAGAAAAGGCTGGAATGTCTCGAAGCACTGTGGGGTTTACTCGGGGCAGTGAAGATTTGGTAGGGCCTTTGCATGGTTTAGTTAAAAGCTGGGAGTTTTTAAAGAAAAGGTAATATATTTTAAACTAAGTTGGGTCCAGTAAAAAGAAGAAGAATATTGAATAGAAGTGGCAGAAGAGGTATAAGTGAGAAAATGATGGCGTTAGTGCGTGTACGCGAGTAAGTGTGCACGTGCACATGTATCCCGACGTAAGAAAAAAAAAACAAAAAAACAAAAACAAAAAAAAAAAAAAAATCCACCTTTGCCTTAGTTCGTTGTCGCTAGGAAAATTTTGTCGTAAATTTTTGTGTTGGCACGGTTCACTTATTGGGGTATATTTTGGTCACGTTACACGGTGAAGTGGTCGAGCAAGGCAAACAAATTCTCGTTCTGTTCTAATTTTTCTTTGACCATAAATTCTTAAGTCGCGTTTCAATATTTGAATTTTGTTCTAGATCTGAATCTAAGCGACGTCCGAGAATTTTGATCGTTACCCTCTGTTACTCTTTACCGGTGAATCGTCGTTTTTGAATTCAAAATTTCTGCAACATCCAGGTGAGTATTTCTCACCAGACATACGTACCTATATTTTGGTAAATTATTGCAAGTGTATGTGTAAATTATTATTCCGTTATTATCTGTCTGTAGTATAACGTAGAATAATGAACCCCATTTAAATTGACACCACATCAGTTATTATCTGTCACATTATGTCTGCAGTTATATTATAAATGTTTATTTACTGCTTAAATCACCACTGCAAGTTCCCTGTTAAATTTAGATAAAGTATGGGCTGAAATGATAAGCCTAATTGATTATTATTGTTCACTTGTTCTGTTAATTGCTGTAAATATTCTTGGGATTGCGGGTTCGAAATGATAGAACCCGGGGTTTTAAAATCTATCGGATTGAAATGATATAAATCCGTTCCACTTGACCTAGGCTAGAAAATCTTATACAGGCCCGTGGTTTATATATTATTTTCTGAAATTATTTTTAAATTATTTTAAATTTAGAAATTCAGAATATTCTGGTTTAGATGATTTATAAGATTTATATGTTTTAAAAATGTTAAATAAATAAATATTTGAATAAAAATTTATGAATATAACTTGTTCCAGAATTCTGGATTTTTGAAGAATAAGATTTCAACTAGGAAAATAATAAATAACAAGTTATATTTGGAATAGATTTTTAAAGTCCACTACAGCATTTAAATGCTGTCTTTTAAATTGGACCATTTTAAAACCCGTAACTTTAGATAGCATTTCATAAGTGCTGTAGAAATTGTAAATTGATTTATTGAGAAAATTTATGAAATTTATTTTGGGAATAAGTTAAGATTTGGAATTTAAATATGTAATAAATAAAGGAATTTAGAAATTGAGTTGGATAGTTTTAAAGGAAGAAATTGATTTCTATTTTGATAAAAGCAATAAATTCCAAATTTAGTCTAATGATTTGAAATGGTATAGTATCAAAAGAAAATGTTTTAAATCAAGGATTTGGGGTTAAAGGTATTTGAAATATATATTTGATTTGAAATATAAATAACATTTTTCAAACTATAACCACGGGTTATAATAACGTTTGGTTGGCAAAGAGGCCGGGATCGGATATGGACATACTCTCTGTCGATACCGAAAACCACTTTGACAACCGTGTACGCGGTGGAGATTCCAGAATGAAGTAGGATGGTGGTGACGGTTTCTTTAAAGGTAAATACGTGGACCCGACTCCCGTGAGTTGGCATAAGGTGGCTAAAACAGGAGCGATTCTCGGATTAATGAGGTAGCTCCTCTGATCGAACGCACTTCTTCGTATGCCATTCTATTACTCTTGTGATTGTTTTGGTACGCACCTTTGATTTGGGAGTGTTGTTCGAGGTGGGCGGTAACTGCGGCTACGCGTTTCCACCGGTCCGGATAGCAATTGGTATATCTACCCTGGCATTGCCTAGTTGTGCCGTGTCACCTACCCTAGCGAGCCTCCTACGAGTTTCTATTTGTGTCGTACCTATGGAGTATCCTCTGGTAGCTTCCCGATCAGGAGGTATTACGGTACTGTATAGACTATTGGCATTTTACGTGTTAAGGTGGAAAATGTAAAGCCTTAACGCTATTTAAAAGTAAGTTTATTTTAATATAGACACTATTATAATAGCGCAATATACTACATAGTAGATAGTTTAACGGATCCTTAGAGGATGGGCGATCCCAAGCATCCTTTAAGTTACTTGCTTTATATTACAGTACACTTGATTTAGCTTGC